>NC_069435.1:37619188-37696742 GCF_026875155.1 Cherax quadricarinatus | reverse complement strand
GAACAATTTGACAAAAGTAAGACAAGAGAGGAGGGGTGGATCGACTGCGTATTTTTGGACTGCAAAAAGGTTTTCGACACAGTTCCTACAAGAGGTTACGCAAAAGCTAGGGGACCAGGCACACATAACAGGAAAGGCACTGCAATGGATCAGGGAATATCTGAAGGGAGGAAACAACGAGTAGGTACCGACGGGGTTCAGGTGGGGCCGGGAAAAGGGGGGTTCCACAGGGGTCAGCCCCTAGGACCTGTGCTGTTTTTGGGTATACGTGAACGACTAAGGGAAGGGATGACTCAGAAGTGCCCTTTGTTTGCAGACGGGGAAATTTAAATGAAAAATCGAATCGGAGAGGATGGGCAGGAACAAAAGATTGGACAGGTAAAACCCTGGTCCAGCAACGGGGCCCTTAATTTAAACCCCTGCCAAATGAAAAAAGTCAAAAGATTGGGGGGAAAGGGCAAAAAAGACGCGACACAATATGTTTAGATGGTCAAAGACGCAAACCTACTAAAGGAAAAAGATCTGGGGGTGAGTATAACACCGAGCATACTCTGGGGCACATCAATCAAAAAACTGCGCAGCAACGGGCGCCGGGCAAACACGGATAGCGTTCCATACCTCAGTAAGGATTCGTTTAAGACTCTGTACCCCATTACGTCAGGGCCCATTGGAGTTGCAGCACCAGTTTGGAATCCAAACCTAGTCAAGCAGAAAGAAGAAAAAGAAAGGAAAAGGTTTTCAACAAGCTAGTCCCAGACTGGGGGGATTGTTATGAAGAAAGGTTGGGGGAAAATCCCCCTGACGACACTGGGGGGCCAGGGGGGGTCGGGGGGAGACATGATAAGAATATAAAATACTGCGGGAATAGACGGGGGAAAAGACGGGATGTTCCAAGAGGGGACACAGACACAAGGGGGCACAATTGAAGTTGAAGACTCAATGAATAAAAGGGTGTTAGGAAGTTTTTCTTCAGTTAGAGTAGTCAGGCCATGGAATAGCCTAGAAAGTGATGTGGTGGGGGCGGAACCTACATAGTTTTAAGGCAGGTTTGATAGAGTATGGGGAGGGGGAGAGAGGACCTAGTAGCAACGGCGAAGAGGCGGGGCCGGGAGCTGTGATCGCCCCCTGAAACCACAAATAGGTAGACAAATAGGTGGTACACACACCAACACACACCACACACACACAGAGTGGGCCCTGTGACCAGCAGGGTCCCGCAGGGGTCAGCCCTAGGACCAGGCTGTTTCGGGTATTTGTGAACGACATGAGGAAAAATAGACTTGAGGTGCCCCTGTTTGCAGTGACGGAGTTGATGAGAAAAATTCACTCGACAAAGACCGGGCAGAATAAAAAGGGGATCTGAGGGGTGCAGACCGGCCCCAGAAATTTGGGCTCCTGGAGTTCAACCCCACCAAGTGCAAATCTGAAGATTGGGGGGCAAAAAGGCCGCAGAGGGGGTACAGTCTAGGGGGTCAGAGACCCCAAACCTCATCAAAAAAAAAAAAAACTTGGGGGAGTATAAACCCCGGCACATCTCCTGAAAGGGACATAACCAAATAATCTGCAGCATATGGGCGCCTAGAAACCTTTAGAACAGCATTCCGACTTTAATAAGAAATCATTCAGGACCCCGTAAAACCCTGTAGTTAGGGGCCCTTTTGGGGTATGCGGCACCAGTTTGGAACCCCCACCACCAAACACGTGAAGAAAAAATAGAGAAAGTGCAAAGGTTTGCAACAAGGTCCCAAAGCTAAGAGGTATGTCCCCGAGGAGAGGGTTTAAAGGGAAATCAAACCGACGACACTGGGGGACAGGAGAGATAGGGGGGCATGAAACACATCAAAAATACTGAAGGAATTTACAAAGGGGACAAAGACAGATGTTCCGAGATTGGAAAACAGTAACAAGGGGGCAATTTTGGAAGCTGAAGACACAGATGAATCACAGGGATGTTAGGAATATTTCTTCAGCCACAGAGTAGTCAGTAAGTGGGAAAAGTTTGGGGAAACGATGTATGGGGGGCAATCCATACATAGCTTTAAGCAGAGGTATGATAAAGCTCACGGCTCAGGGAAGGGGACCTAGTAGCGATCAGGTAAGAGGCGGGGCCGGAGCTCGGGCCGCCCCCGCAACCCAAAATAGGTGAGTACAACAAATGGTGGTACACACACACACACACACACACACACACACACACACTCAAACCCCACCACCACACTTTTCTCAAAATGTCTTAAGATAGATTCTCTCTTTGACAACCTTTATCATCTCACTATAGAACAACCCCAGATTACTTCGAACACTCTCATAAATCATTTGAATACTCACAACGCACCTTTGAACATTTTCAACAACACTAAAAATTTCCAAGACTACATTTTGAATACTCCCAAATATGATTTGACATCTCTAATGTATCTACACTTACGTATTTCATTAAATTACAACTCATCCCCAAAACTCCTCCTCATTCTATGATTTTTACAATAGTATCACAAAAGCTAACCTCAGGACACTTTACTTTGAACAAACACCAAAAACCACATCAATTATCTTTGAATGCCTCCATTAAACATCATTCGAACACCCCAAATACCATGAATAACTCCCAGAACTCCTTCATACTCTTACACATCATTTGAACAACTTCAAAAACACCTTTGAATAGTCTTCAAACACCATTTGAGTACTCCCAAATTACACCACTGGAATTACTACTAGAAACACCACCAAAATCACCATAAACTAAAGATCACATCGTCTAATCACCCATTTTCACACAAATCCCTCAAAATCACTATAACCAAGGACGATACCATTTTCTGAGTATACTTCACATCCAACTAAGATTTATACATGAGCGCAAAAAACATGAACACAAACAAAACACACACGCTCATTACAATAGAAATCACTCTTTTTCGATTTCTCTAGTTTCGACAACAACGCCCACAACCCACATCACCCAAATCCCACAACACCCCACAACCCACATCACCACACCAAACACCCTCAACAACAACCACAACTTATAACCATCTTTTTCGCATATAGTTCAACAACACTCCCACATCCACCAACACAACAATCCATTTATAACACCTTTTTTGGTATCTCTAGTTCGACAACAATACCCACAACCCTCATCACTACCAATTTATTCACAAATTTCTCTCTTCGATACATATTTTCCCATGCCTTTTAACTGAATCTTAAAACTATAATACACATTCCTCCCTACTATTACTAAAATTCTAATAATATCCTCTTTCATTCCATCTCCTTGTATCCACATAAATTGATATTATACTCACAACAACTAATCATTCTCACTACACAACTACTGCGTATGTTTTCTTCGCCCTCCATTCTTTTCCAATATATCGATAACTTTTCACTACTATATTTCTTTTAAAAATATTCACACATTACCTTTTAGTTTTTTTTTTTTTATTCAGTAAAATCCCCAATTTATTTCATTTAATTTTAATACAACCCTACCATACCCCTCTCCATCTCACCCCACATTTCTTCACATCCACTCACCCATCTCCAAGTCACCTCTTCAGAACACACACAAAAATCACATTTCTCACCCACAATGCATCTCATCACCCATTCAAATCACTAAAATCACTATAACAAGATATTCACAAAAATTCTATGGCCACCTAACACACACACACACACACACACACACACACCTCACACACCTCACTTTCTTGTGGAACCCTTCAAAACACTCATAGATCTTCATTTGAGCACCTTCTATCATATCTCTTAAGAAAATATCTCTCATCCACAACCTTTATCTTCTCATAACATCAACCCCCAGTTAACTTCGAACACTCTCATAATCATTGAATAACTCCAAAAAAAACACCTATTGAACATTTCCAAAACAACACTGAAACACTTCCAACATATTCATTTTTGAATACTCCCAAATAAGATTTATCATCCTAATTTATCTTACAACTTACACGTTTTCATTAAAATACAACTCATCCACCATACTACTCTCTCAGTCTCCAGACTTTACAACATTATCACAAAAACTAACTCATACATTTGACATGGAGACATTACCAACACTTAACACACCCACACACAGCACACTTTCTTTGTACAACACCAAAAAACATCAATTACCTATGAATACTCCAAAACACCACTGAAATATACCCTAAAATCAGCACCGAATACTGCTTCAAATAACACTAAAAATCACAGAAACTAAGATCAAACACCACCAAACTAAACACCCATTTTATAGAAAGCCTCTCAAAATCACTATAACCAAGGGACGATCCCATCTCCCTCAGACATATTATATAACATGTACGCAAAAAAAAAAAAAATACTCATAAATCATTTGAATACTCACAAAAATGCACCTTTGAACATTTCCAAAACAACTCCGAAACACTTACAACAGGATCACCACCAACTGAAACATTAACATGTACACACACACTCACGAAAAAAAAAAAAAAACTAAGGACAACCATCAACTATCATCTATGAACACGCACCTCAAAACCACTAGATCGCAGAAAACACCATTTTTCAAAACATTCAAACAAAAAAATCACAATCACCAACTCTCATACAATATCTAATACACTCCACTCACCACCACCAAACACATACAGCACTGATAGGGATACACTCCATGACTCACACGCCATCCTATGTTACTAGGCGATCAGGCGAGTCACGAGAGGAAGTTACTTGTTTCAACCTGTTTTATCCAATAACTAGATCACCACAATCAAGACGTTTACCCAAATTCTATAAACCCCCTCTAAGGATCACACATTTTTGATTACACTTTCTCTTAAAACATCATCATAACGAGATCACTAAAACTAATCTATACTTTTTTAAGATCACGTAAAACATTTTGTTTTCTCTAAGTCACCCACCAATTTACAATTCTCATTCAACTTTACACATTTCATTAAAACCGATATTAATCTCATCCAGCTAAGTACTCCCCCATTTCTCCAGACTTTACAACATTAGCACAAAAAGTAACTCATCACTTATGACATGAGACATTACCAAACACTAAAACACTGACTAGCTTTGAACCAACTCTTAAACAACACAAAACACACTGAACATCTCAAAAAAAAAAAAAAAAAAATACTCTGCACGTCTTTGAACACCTTCAAAAACACCTCTGAATACTCCCAAAACACTACTGGTTACTACCAAATCAACACTGAATACTACCAAAACACCATCAAAATCACCAGAAACTAAGTTTAGCATCACCATCTAACACTCATTTTATAGAAATCCCCTCAAATCACTATAACCAAGAACTCCCTCCCCATGGGCGCATAAAAAAAAAACATGAACACAATACACAAACACTTAGTACATGATCACCATCAACTGAAAACATATCTTATACACACATAAATCTAAGACAACCACCATCAACAAACGCCCATATTCACTTACCTCAAAAACCACTAATATCACAGAAAACACTAATTTCTTATAAACATTCACAAAAAAAATCATATTTGACAATATCTAAGCACATTCGCCTCACAACCACCAACACACGATGTCACACCCCACAGGACCGGCGAGGTCACCTCCAGTGATGTCACACTCCCATCTGTGTTTACTTGGTGGTCAGTAACATCACACCCAACCCACCTTGTTTCAACCTGTTGTACCCACAATATCTAAGAACACTATAACCAAGACGATTACCAGATTTTATGACCCCACCATTAAGATCATAGAAAACACTCATTTTTATAAACATTCACACAAAAATCACGATCACCAATTCCATATCATGTTTACCATCATCTATCAACACTAGTAGTACTGAAGGCGGCTCAGTGGCTCATTCTACAGAGCGGTCCATTCCTGAGTGGCTCCTCCTGAAAAGGGGTGCGCTCAGTGGCTCATTCTACAGAGCGGTCCATTCCTGAGTGGCTCGTTTTCACACCTATATGCAAATGACCTTGACCCCACCCAGGGACCTCGCACGCCCCACCATGACCCCCCCACGACCCCAAAACGTCCCCCCCCCATGCCACCCCCCCTTTGAACATTTCAAAAAACCCACTGAAACACTTCAAAATATCTTTTGGTTCCAAAAATTTCACCACTGAAAATACTACTAAAACCCATAAATAAGTCAAAACACCCCCAAAAATCACCATAAATAAGATCAACATAAACAGATAACACCCATCTCAAATCCACTAAAAATCACTGTAACCAAGTTTTCACAAAATTCTATGACCACCTAGCCCACACACACCACACACCCAAACCAACACAACACACACACAACATCCCACACACACACCAACACACACACACGCACCAACACCACACACACACACACACCAACACCAAAACACCACACACCACACACACACACACACTTAACACACAAAACACACACACCCACACCACACACACACACACACACACACACAACCACACACCACACCACACAACACACACACACACACACATTTTTTCCAATATCTCTTAAAAAATTTCTCTCATCAAAAACTTTATCATCCACTACAGAAAAACCCCAAGATTACTTCGAACACTCTCATAAATCATTTGTTACTCACATAAAAAAACCCTTTTTAACATTTTCCCAAAAAACACTAAAAATTTCAAGACAACATTTTTTAATATCCCAAAAAGATTTTTTTATCTTAATTTATTACACTTTATATTTATTAAATTACAACTCATCACCCAAAACTCCTCCTCATTCTCCAGATTTTTACCACAGTATCACAAAATCTACTCAGAACACCTTACTATGAACTACACCAAAAAACGCCCCATCATTTACCTTTGAATACTCCCAAAAGCATCATTGAAATTTACCCCCTAGGATACACCTGTCAAGGACCACAACAACCAGCGTATTTCGACGCATGATTCCACATTTCATAAAAAAATAATTACCAGGTTAAAGATCTGTTTACCAGCATGGTAAATATCTGTTGTTGAAAACACATCACAATAATCAGTGGCAGGTCAAACCTAATACCACAATCACTTTACTAAGTTCATGTTAAATTTCATCAACAAAAAATTATAATTACAATTTACCCACCAAATTTATGTTATAATCATCAAAACTAAAATTGTTTACACATTTTTTTTTCTCAAACTGATATTCCATACACATTTTATCATTTCTCATCTATGTTACATATCACATTCTCACCCTCATCATCCCTAAAACATCCTTTCTTATTTCCGTATATCACAAGAGATATTTTATCCCGACGACCCATCATGCACTAGGAGCCAGAGTGTAGTAGGTGGTGTTGGAGTGGTGATGGTTGCCTCTGGCTCCTACGTCGTGATGGCTCATCGGGAGTTAAAACATCTCTTGGTGATATACGGGATGATAAGAAAGGATGTTTTAGGTGATGTGAGGTGAGAAATTGATATTTAACATAAATGAGAAAGAAATGATAAATGTGGTATGAATAATTCAGTTTGAGAAAAAAAAATATGTAAAACAAATTTATGTTTTGATGATTATAACATTAAATTTGGTGGGTAAAATTGTATTAATATTTTTTTGTTGATGAATAGTTAACATGAACTAGTAAAGTGGATTGTGTTATTAGATGGAGGTGTGTGACTTAGTTCTGGTATTGGTCTCATGACATGGTAAATTTTTTTGTGCTTTGTCTTTATATTATTGTCAATATGTCAATATAGGTTTTGGTGTATGTCTTTAGATATGATGTGTATGTCTTAGTTGGAGGTGAATGTCTTAGATTTGGTTAGTGTGTATGTCTATGTCTTAAATTTGCGATTGAAATGTAATAAGTTGTGGGGGTCTGTGTATTATATATTTTTTTTTATTTTTGGTGGTGTGTGAAGATATGTTATAGTGCTCATGTTATGTTATAGGATGTGGTGGAGTGGATGGAAGTGTCGTGGTATTTTTGTGTTGTCTTATTTTTGTGGGAATGTTTAAAAAATAAGTGTTTTTCAGTGATCTTAGTAGTTTTGAGATGATAATCTTAGGATTTTTTGTGATCTTGGTGAGAGAGTTGATAGATGATGTTAACATGATATGGAATGGTGATCGTGATTTTTATGTGAATTTTATAAAAAATGGGTGATTTCTGTTGATCTTAGTGGTGGTGATCATGAATCTGGTAATTCGTCTTGGTTATTGTGTTCTTGATATTGTGGGTAAACAGGTTGAAAACAAGGTGTGGTTGGGGTTGTGATGTGACCACCAGTAAACACAGATGGGTAAGTGTGACGTCACTGAGGTGACCTTGCCGAGTCTTGAGTGTGGACATCGTGTGTGTTGGTGGAGTGAGGTGAGTGCGCTTTAGATATTGTCATATATGATTTTTTGTCGTTGAATGTTTATAAGAAATAAGTTGTTTTCTGTGGTAATTAGTGGTTTTTGAGGTAAGTGAAATATGAGCGTTTGTTGATGGTGGTTGTCTTAGATTTATGTGTGTGTACAAGAAATATTTCAGTTGATGGTTGATCATGTACTAGGTGTTTGAGTATTAGGTTTGTGTTTCATGCTTTTTTTTATGCGGCCCATGGGAGAAGGGGAGTTCTTGGTTATAGTGATTTGAGGGGATTTTCTATTAAAAGGGTGTTAGATGGTGATGTTTTTAAATTGTTTCTGGTGAATTTTTGACGGTGTTTGGTAGTATTCATTGGTGATTTGAGTAGTAATCAGTGTGTTTTGGGAGTAATTCGGAGGTTGTTTGATGGTGTTTTGGAAAAGGTGTTCAAATGATGTGCAGAATATTTTTGAAGATGATCAGTGGTGTTTTGGTGATGGTTGAGTTGGTTCAAAGTTAGGTCACGTGTGTTAGTTTGGTAATGTCTCATGTCATAAGTGTATTGAGTTAGTTTTTTTTGTGCTAATGTTGTAAAGTCTGGAGAATGGAGTGAGGAGTTTGGTTGATGAGATGTAATTTCGGTTAATGAAATGTGTAAGGTGAATGAGAATGTTAAATAGGTGGGGGGTGAAGTTAGAGAGCAAAATGTTATGTGATCTTAGTTTAAAGTATAGATAGTTTTAGTGATCTTCGTAATTGGGATGATGTTTTTAAGAGAATGTGTTACAAAAAATGTGTGATCTTAGTGGTTGGGTTATAGAATTTGGTAAAACGTCTTGATTGTGGTGATCTTAGATATTGGAGATATAACAGACATGTGTTTGTATGTTTAGTTTTGGTATAAAATGTTCATGTCATAAGTGATCTGAGTTAGTTAATGTGATAATGTTGTAAAGTCTGGAGACTGAGTGAGTAGTATGGTGGGGCGATGGTTGTAATTTTTCAGTTTATGAAATGTGTAAGTGTAGTTAAATTTAGAGATGATAATCTTATGGGGAGTATTCAAAATGATATTTTGGAAGTGGTTCAGTGTTGCTTGGAAAATGTTCAAAGGTGTTTATGTGAGTATTTCAAATGATTTATGAGAGTGTTCGAAGTAATTCTTGGGGTTGTTCTGTTGTGAGATGATAAAGGTTGTGGATGAGAAGAATATTTCTTAAGGATATTGAGAGAAGGTGGTCTCAATGATGTATGAGAGTGTTTTGATGTGTTCAAAGTAAACGTGAGGGTTGTGAGTGTGTGTCGTGTGTGTGTGTGATGTGTGTGTGTGTGTGTTTGAGTGGTCATAGAGTTTGTGATATCTTGGTTATAGTGATTTTTAGTGGATTTGAGATAGGTGAAGAGATGCATTTGGGGATGTGAAATGTGATTTTTGGGTGGGTTCAGAACAGGTTTGTTGGGAGAAGATGGGTGAGTGGATTGTAATGAAATGTGGGGTGTGAGATGGAGAGGGGTATGGGGAGGGTTGTATTAGGAAATTTATGGAAATATGGGGAGATTTTTACTGAAAAATAAAGGTAATATGTGAATATTTTAAAAAGAAATTATAGAATGAAAAGTTGTGAAATATTGGAAAAGAATGGAGGGTAGTTGTAAACATGACGCAGTAGTTGAGTATAGTGAGATTAGTTGTTGTGAGTATAATATCAATTTATGTGGATACAGGAGATGGGTATGGAGAGGATTTTATTAGAATTTTAGTAATGTATAGAGGAATGTGTATACATTTAAGATTCAGAAAAAGGACGGGGAAAAATTTTGTATCTAATAAATTTGTGAATAAATTTGTAGTGATGAGGGTTGTGGGTATGTAGTGGATTTGAAGATACAAAAAAGATGATATAAGTGGGTTGTTTTTTGTAGGTGATGTGGATTGTGGGGTGTTGGGGGGTTGTGGGTGTTGTTGTTAAGAACTAGTGATGCCGGACGAAAAAGTGGTTATAAGAGTCTGTTGTAAATAAAGTTGGTAGAAGTACCGACAATATGTAAAGTAAAAGGACACAAGTGCAACAATGTGACATTTATGTGGCAACCGTTCGCTCCTGGGAGAAGCGAAAACGTTGCAACAATAAATGTCACATTAGGTGCACTTGTGTCCTTTTACTTTTTCAGTGTGTTGTTGTTGATGTGACACTTTTTCTGATGAAATTAGTTAAAACGAGGAAAAAAAAATTTGGGTTGTGGGATTGGTGGGTGTTGTGGTTGTGGGTGTTGTTGTCGAACTGGAGATGTTGAAAAAGTGGTTATAAGTTGTGGGTGTTGTTGTGACTTTTTACTAACGGAAATTAGTATAAAATGAGAAAAAATTGTGGGGTTGTGGGAGATGTGGGTTGTGGGTGTTGTGGGATGTGGGTGTTGTGGGTTGTGGGTGTTGTTGTCGAAACTTGAGATACGAAAAGATGTTATAAGTGGGTTGTTGTTGTGACTTTTTGATGAAATTAGTTATTTTTAAAACGAGAATAAATTAGTGGGTTTGTGGGGTGATGTGGTTGTGGGTGTTGTGGTATGTGGGGTGTTTGTGGGTTGTGAGGTGTTCGTTTGTCGAACTAGTAGATTACCGAAATGATGTTATAAGTGGGTTTGTTGGTTTTGGACTTTTTCTGATGAAATTAGTTAAAATGAGAAAAAAAATTGTGGGTTGTGGGTGTTGTGGATTTGTGGGTGTTATGGGGTTGTGGGTGTTGTTGGGTTGTGGAGTGTTGTTGTCGAACTAGAGATATCGAAAAAGATGTTATAAGTGGGTTGTTTTGGTTGTGGGTATTGTTGTCGACTAGAGTATTCGAAAGATGTTATAAGTGGTTGTTGTTGTTGACTTTTTCTGATGAAATTAGTTTAAAACGAGAAATATCTGTGGGTTGTGGGGTTGTTTGGTTGTGGGTTTTGTGGGTGTTGTTGTCGAACTAGAGATACCGGAAAAGATGGTTATAAGTGGGTTGCTGTTGTGGGTGTTGTGGGTTGTGGGTGTTGTGGGTAGTGGGTGTTGTGGAGTTGTGGGTGATGTGGATTGTGGGTGTTGTGGGTTGTGGGCTGTGTTGAAAACTAGAGTTGCTGAAAGTGTTATAAGTTGTGGGGTGTTGTTGTGACTTGTTTCTGATGAAATTAGTAAAACGAGGGAAAAAAGTGTTTTAGTTAGTATTCAGTGGTTGTTTTTGGGAGTACTCAAATGGTGTTTGAGACTATTCAAAGGTGTTTTTTTAAGGTGTTCAAATGATGTGCAAGAGTTTTTTATGAAGGTGTTCTGGGAGTATTCAGTGTGATTTGGGGGTATTCGAATGATGCTTTTGGAGTATTCAAAGGTAAATGATGGTGTTTTTGGTGTAGTTCAAAGTAAGGTGTCTGAGTTAGTTTTTGTGATACTGTTTTTAAAATCGGAGAATGAGGGAGGAGTTTTGGGTGTTTGAGTTGTAATTTATGAAATTGAAGGGGTGTATATAAATTAGAGATGATAAATCTTATTTGGGAGTATTCAAAATGTTGTCTTGGAAATGTTTTAGTGTTTGTTTGGAAATGTTCGAAGGTGTTTATGTGAGTATAAAAATGATTTATGAGAGTGTTCGAAGTAATTTTGGGGGTTTTTGTTCTGTAGTGAGATGAAAAAGGGTTTTTCGATGAGAGAATATTTCTTAAGAGATATTGAGAAAAGTGTGTGTGTGTGTGTGTGTGTGTGTGTGTGTGTTGTGTGTGTGTGTGTGTGTGTGTGTGTGTGTGTGTGTGTTGTGTGTGTGTGTGTGTGTGTGTGTGTGTGTTTGTGTGTGTGTGTGTGTGTGTATGTGTGTGTGTGTGTGTGTGTGTGTGTGTGGGGTTTTGTGTGGTGTGTGTGTGTGTGTGTTTGTGTTGTGTGGTGTGTGTGTGTGGGCTAGGTGGTCATAGAATTTTGTGAATATTTTGGTTACAGTGATTTTAGTGGATTTGGATGGGTGTTAGTCTGTTATGTTGATCTTAGTTTATGGTGATTTGGTGGTGTTTTGACTGTATTCAGTGGTGTTTTAGTAGCATTCAGTGGTGTATTTGGGAGGTCTCAAAATGATATTTTGGAAATGTTTCAGTGTTTTTTGGGAAATTTTTCAAAGGTATTTTTGTGAGTATTAAAATGATTTATGGGGAGTGTTTGAAGGTTTTCAAAGTAAAGTGAGGTGTGTGTGGTGTATTAACTTCGTAATATGTAAAATTGTGACTAGTGAATTTATCGAAAAGTGGTTGTAAGTGTTGTGGTGACTTTTTTGATGAAATAGTTAAAACGGGGAAAAATGTCTAGACTTGTGTTGTATTTTGTAAAGAAATTTGTGGATTGTTGTGGGTATTTAACGAAAAAAAATGTGAAATTATTTGGGTTATCCTGGGTTAAGAGTGAAAATTTTTTCCCCTGTGTTGTATATGAAATGTATTGGTTGTATAATAAATAGTGTTATCCTGCATTTTAAGTTAATGTATGCTCGACAAGATTCAGCCTGTGTGTGGGATCGTCACGTGACGTCACTGTCATAGGGGGAAGTCGACAAGATTCAGCCTGTATGTGTGAGGTCATCACATGATGTCACGGGCCCGCCGGGGTAAACACAGGTGGGGGGGACGTCACACTTGTTTAGACCTGTAGTAAGAGAAAGTAGCATGCCCCATAGGAGGAGTTTATTTGAATGCTTACCCCCAGAGGGGGGAATCCAAAAATTTGATCCAAGGAGATGGAGTCTTGGTATTATCGAGAAAAACTTGATCCGAGGAATTGGAGCAGGGAATTTGGGGGTGGAAGGGGGGTACCAAAACTTGATCCAAGGAGATGAAGTCTTTGTATTATCGAGAAAAACCTTGATCCATGGGAGTCCATTTTGAATGCTTACCTCCAGAGGGGGGAATCCAAAAAACTTGATCCGAGGAAGTAGAGTCTTTGATATCGAGAAAAACTTGATCCGAGGAGATGGAGATCATAAGAAAATGAAAAATTTCCCAAAAAAAAAAATTTGGGATTGGGGGTGAAAAGTGGGGGGGGGGAACCTCAAAAATTTGATCCCAGGAGGGGCACAAGAAATTTGAAAAAAAAATCGGAAAAAAATTCGGGGAGCAGGGGCGATCCGGGACGACGCTGCAGAAGGCGCAGCAGAAGGCGCGGGTGGGTCGGCGCAAGGGTGGGGGGCGCGCGGGGGGGCGCGGGGGCGCGGGGTGGGGGGCGGGGGGGCACGGGTGGGGGTCGTGGGTGGGGGGGGGTGGGTGGGGTCGTGGGGTGGGGTCATGGGTGGGGTCGTGGGTGGGGTCGTGGGTGGGGTCAAGGTCATTAGCATATAGGTGTGAAAAGGAGCCACTCAGGAATGGACTGCTCTGTAGAATGAGCCACTGAGCCGCACCCCTTTTCAGGAGGAGCCACTCAGGAATGGACCGCTCTGTAGAATGAGCCACTGAGCCGCTTTCAGTACTACTAACACTCATCACCAAGATCACCAAAAATCTAAGATCATTCATCTCAAAACTACTATGATCACTGAAAACACTTATTTTTTAAACATTCACACAAAAATAAGACATACACAAAAATACCACGACACTTCCACCAACATCTATAACATAACATGAGCACTATAACACATCTCCATCACCAAAAAATAAAAATAATACACAGACACCCACAACTTATACATTTCAATCACAAATTTAAGACATGGACATTTCACACAAATCTAAGACATTCACCTCCAACTAAGACATCACATCATAACTAAGACATACACCAAAACCTATACTTAACATATTGGGCAATAAATATAAGACATAAGCACAAAAAAAAAAAAATTCACCATGACATGAGACATTACCAGAACTAGTCACACAACCTCCAACTAATACCCATTCACTTTACTAAGTTCATGTTAACTATTCATCAACAAAAAAAATATTAATACAATTTACCCATCAAATTTATGTTATAATCATTAAAACAAAACTGTTTTACACATTTTTCTCAAACTAAATATTCATACCACATTTTCATTTCTCAAACCTATGTTACATATCAGATTTCTCATCCACATCTTCCCTGAAACATCCTTTCTTATTCATCCGTATATCTCCTTGAGATATTTTATCCCGACGACCCATTACGACGTAGGAGCCAGAGCAACCATCACCACTCCAAAACCACCTACTACACTCTGGCTCCTAGTGTCATGATGGGTCGTCGGGATAAAATATCTCTAGGAGATATACGGATGAATAAGAAAGGATGTTTCAGGGAAGATGTGGATGAGAAATGTGATATGTAACATAAGTGAGAAATGATAAATGTGGTATGAATATTTAGTTTGAGAAAAATGTGTAAAACAGTTTTATGTTTTGATGATTGTAACATAAATTTGATGGGTAAAGTGTATTAATATTTTTTTTGGTTGATGAATAGGAGAGTAATTTCTTGTATAGCTAACATACATGTACCTATTGTTGTGATCTGATCGTAGTTCAAATCCCGCCCGTGGTATGGTTTGTTTGCAATCGTATCATTACGGTTTCGTGAGTCAAACTTAATTAATATACGAAAAGTGTTTTTCTACAGTTACTCATGTTAAATACAGTTTTCTGTGGTGTCAGTAAACCAGAGAGAACGTAACATTATAACCTTCAGCGTACACTTCTATATAGTGCTTTTATGCTCGGCTCAGACTGCCTCTCGGAATATGTCAGTCTTTGTTCATTTGGACGTCTGTATTATGTTTGTATGTCTAATACAATTTTTGAAGACATGTGACAGATGAATAAATACAATTGTCAATGATAGCGTAAAAATAACACACATTTTAAAGGGCCATGGCGTACATAGTCATTGCGTCTTCAAGGTCGTTCCTGGCTCCTCCTCCTTTTGTTTTCCTCTTTGGTTGGTCTGTCATAGCTCCTCCTATTTTGTATAGATGACAATGATTTTAATATATTACAGAGAAAAATAAAAAAAAAATAAGAAGGAATGGCTAAAATTCACTTCATGGGCTGGGATATACAAACTGAAGCGTCATCACGAGAAATGTTGTAGTGACTACAATTCAGTGTAGAAACATGGTAGGAAGATGAGTTACACCAAAATGTTGTCCCGTAGTTCAGTTGGTAACGCACTCAGCTCACATCCCGAGGTCCGTGGTTCGATTTCCGGTACAGGTGGAAATACCTTGGGCTTCTTTCGTTAAGACGCTTGCTGTCCCTGTTCACACAGCTCTATAGTTACTTTGGTGTTAGTTGACTGGTGTGGGTCGCATCCTGGGTGTTAGTTGACTGGTGTGGGTCGCATCCTGGGTGTTATTTGACTGGTGTGGGTCGCACACCTAATTGCCCGAAATTCTCTGCATAACCAGGGGTTTCTATATAGTATGTCACTGATGCCAGCTTTGGTCTTTATAAGTTGAATCATATACATATAGAAATAAATATTATTGAATATTATTCTGCAAGCTTCACTAGTTTTTCGATTTTTTTCGATATTTTTACCTGTCCGCATCTGCGCGGTGGCCCGGTGGCCTGGTGGCTAAAGCTCCCGCTTCACACACGAAGGGCCCGGGTTCGATTCCCGGCGGGTGGAAACATTCGACACGTTTCCTTACACCTGTTGTCCTGTTCACCTAGCAGCAAATAGGTACCTGGGTGTTAGTCGACTGGTGTGGGTCGCATCCTGGGGGACAAGATTAAGGACCCCAATGGAAATAAGTTAGACAGTCCTCGATGACGCACTGACTTTCTTGGGTTATCCTGGGTGGCTAACCCTCCGGGGTTAAAAATCCGAACGAAATCTTATCTTATCTTATCTTAATATCGATCCCCCTCCCCGAAATACTTCAAAATAAATTCTTCAAGTCTGAGGGACTGATCGCCTTACCTTTACATCTTCTCTGTATTCAACTGAAGAAACCTACTGCACAGGCGAAGCCTCCCGACGATAAAGATAACCATCCGTTGTACATATGTCTAACTCATTATGTGTTAAACCATCCCAAACCATACCCCCGGCCGGGATTGAACCCGCGGTCAGAGAGTCTCAAAACTCCAGCCCGTCGCGTTAGCCACTAGACCAGCTAGCCACAATAAGATTCATCCAACTAGGTATATTTCTACACCATAGGAAAGTTAGCACAGGCACCTCTGTGACCACAAATGCAAGTTTTTACAGACGAATCTCCAGCTAGCGTGGCCGTGACGAACTCTAGCTCAAGTCCCTTCACTGCCGGTCTAGTGGCTAACGCGACGGGCTGGAGTTTTGAGACTCTATGACCGCGGGATCAATCCCGGCCGGGGGTATGGTTTGTTTGCAATCGTGTCATTACGATTTCTTGAGTCATTATGTATTAAATATAATATTCATTGTACATAATACTGGATATGAATAGAACACTTCCCCACTAACTCTGTTCATTATATCTTGGATAATTTTCCAGACTTGGCCGTTTAGTTTCCAGAGAGCAACGGAGAGTTCTGGATCCTCGACCGAACACTGTGACTCCTATAACCACTTACAACCCACGTCCACCTCTCACAACCACACCCAACCCCAGGTGGAGAGGTGGGTAGCAAGGCAAAAGGAAAGAGAAAAAATGTGATAAATTTAGGGAGAGAGAGAGTTTTATTTTCTTTCAGCCACACAGAATACAATAGAACTAATCTTTTTCAAGACAAATAGTTGTTAAAATTTAATGTAATGTGTTTATAACATCATGCAGTATGCTAGGGTGTGCGTTGTTCCTCGAATTAAAAGATATAGTTATGTGATAATTTTTATCTGCTAATGTGTGCCTCAGTTGAGGGACGAAATAGATATACAGTGTTTGCCCTCTCTCATATATATATATTTTTATTTTTTTTTTATTATCACACCGGCCGATTCCCACCAAGGCAGGGTGGCCCGAAAAAGAAAAACTTTCACCATCATTCACTCCATCACTGTCTTGCCAGAAGGGTGCTTTACACTACAGTTTTTAAACTGCAACATTAACACCCCTCCTTCAGAGTGCAGGCACTGTACTTCCCATCTCCAGGACTCAAGTCCGGCCTGCCGGTTTCCCTGAATCCCTTCATAAATGTTACTTTGCTCACACTCCAACAGCACGTCAAGTATATATAAATATAAATATAAATATAAATATATATATAAATTCTGTGAGTTCAGCTTTAATTTTCATTATAATAATAATCTATTTAAATGTAAATCAAAGCATAATTTAAATTTTTTTCTTAAATTTTCAGATATTTTAGTGACGATTTGCCCGATTACGATTATTACCCGTCAGACCTTCTTCACATAGCTTGACACTTATATCAGTCAAGACGATATAAATCTGTCAAGAGCATTCCTGTCACGGCCACACTGTTATCAAGGTTGCACCTGTCAAGACTGCACATGTCAGGATTACAAAAGAGATTAGGATTATATGTGTCAAGACTACACCGTCTGTCAAGACTACAAAACTTCTCATCATCACACCTGTCAAGAGCGGACACCAATCTAAACAACACATAGCACATCCGGGAACCTGTCAAAGCCACACAATCAATCAAGACCATACCTGTCACCACTATCAGTTTACTCACCCTGTCAACACCATACTTGTCAAGAAAGCTCCCAGGATGACTACATCTCTCAGTTGTCACGACTAAATGTCATGACTACACAACCAGTCAAGACCACATTTTTCAAGACCACTCAACCTCCCACACAAGCTCTCAAAACTAAACCTGTCTAGACCACACATTGTCAAGATTACACTTCTTGGCATGCTCGTAATACCTATCAAGCTCACACAACTTGTCAAGACCATACAAACTGTCAAAATCCCATTACTGTAAATTCCACATACCTGTCAAGGTTAAGCATTATATAGGCTATGATTTTTTTAGCTGCACATCAGTCAACGCTACTGACAATGTTAAACCTGTCAAATAACACCAAAAAGCTAATCAGTCTTTCAATACATCACCTGTCATGACTATTCATGTTAAGACCACTTCTAACATATATGTCAAAGCCACTCACTTCTTAAGGTCTTACACTAGTCAGTACCACATCTGCAAGGGCCTCACATGTCAAGACCACACGCTTGTCAAGATCCGAAAATATGTCACGAAGACCTCTTGGGACCATACAATATAGTAATATAGCCATTCAAACCGCATAGTATGTTAGGATTACCTACATCTTGTCAAGATATCGGAAGCTGTCAAGACCACACGCCTGTCAATACTGACATCTTGTCATCGTAACCACTCAAGACAACCCAGCATTTCAAGACCACACACTCTTGTCAAGATAACGCTACTTATCGAAACCACACTTATGTCCACCATACACCCTCTCAAGGACCAATACCTGTCAAGATAACTTATCTGTTAATTCTACACGCTAACGTGCTAATGTTGCAAGCTGTCAAGATCACAACTCTTATGACCACACAGCTTGTCAAGGTCACAAAACCTGTCAAACCCACACAATGTGAAGACCTCACGATCTCAGAGCTCTACAAATCTGCCAGGCTCATAAAGACCATCAAGACCACAAACACATGTCAAAATCACTCACACATATGTAAAGATTACTCAGCCTTTCAAGGATACACCTGCCAAGACCACACAACCCAGCAGTCATGTCGACGTGATCCAGATCTTCAAAAAAAAATAATTACCAGGTAAAGATCCTGTTTTACCTGCATGGTAAATATCTGTTGTTGAAACTCATCACAAATATATCATGTGGCAGGTCAAACCGTTCGGCTCACGAACGTAAAGTACCGAGTCCCATCCCCGTACCGGCGGAACGTATGAACACGTATTCATTACACATGTTGCTATATCTGCCCACCTAGCAATGAGAATATGTGTATGTGTTAGCCTCAACTGTTGCATCGCATCCAGGAGAAAAATGATATGTAAGTGGGCAGGAAAATCTAGTTTTCAAGTGTTTGGCCAAATGTACCCGTGCAATGTACCCGTGCAATGTACCCGTGCAATGTACCCGTGCAATGTACCCGTGCAATGTACCCGTGCAATGTACCCGTGCAATGTACCCGTGCAAAGTACCCGTGCAATGTACCCGTGCAATGTACCCGTGCAATGCTCAAGACAAAAAAATTACTACGTGTATGTGATTCACATATCTTACAGCATTATTTATTGCTATTATATACAGCTGTACAGTTAAACGAAAACATAATTAATAAAAATTGTAATAGATAATGTTTTTCTTCGTTTATTCTTCCTGTGAAAATAACTCTGGGCTAATGAAAGTGGTGTCTGGGTTGATTTCTTTTTTTTTTATTCCAGTAATAATGGATAAATTCTCAGTGTGTTGTTAAGCTTCTGTGTATAATTCCACAGTAGGAACTGAAGGTAGCCGGGTTTTCCAGACACATTCCATCATACAGGATGGATGAAACTCATAGTGTTAATATCTGTCAGCCTGAGTTGGGCAGTTTACCTCGTATACAAGACGTATGATTTTTTGAGAAAATGTGACGACCACAGAATGGGTATGAAAATCTAAGTGTGCAATCCACCTCAACAACCACACTTCAGACCTCTGAACAATACTTTTAGTAACCTTGCACCTCCTTCTGATCTCTAAGATATGGATTCTCTGCAAAATATTCACACTTTGGCCTCAGACATGACATCTCCACTGCCTCCAGCCTTCTCCTTGTTGCAACATTCACCACCCATGCCTCACACCCATATAAGAGCGTTGGTATAACTATACCCTCATGCATTTCTCTCTCTTTGCTTCCATAGATAATGTTCTTTATCTTCATAGACTCCTCAGTGCACCACTCGCCTTTTCCTCCCCTCGTTAATTCTATGGTTCACTTAGTCTTTCATAGACCCATCTGCTGACAAATAAACTCCCTGATGTATGAATACTTTCACTTCCTCAATATTTCCTCCCTCAATATTTCCTTCCTCTGTTATTCATTCTTTCATATCCTAATTTTTTTTATCCTCATATTTACTCTTAACTTCCTTCTTCTAAACACCCTTCTCAACTCATCCACCAACCTCTACAACTTCTCTTCAGAATCTTCCGAAAAAAGCACAGTGTCATCAGCAAAAAGCAACTGTGACAGCTCCCACACTGTGCTGGATACTTTATCTTTTTAGTCTCACACTTCTTCCCAAAACCCGAACATTTTTACCGATACTTATACTCAGTTTTCGGCCGATACTTATCCTTTTATTTTTTTAAATTTAAATAGCTATGTTTATTATATAAGGAAATGCTTATTGAATAATTGGCATTAAATAACACAGGAAGGTTAAATATTAAATAACTTAATTTCTCTTAGATGATAATGCCATTACTCATTACTTGGCGAGTTGTGTTAGTTGTTGATAGTGTGTGTGTGTGTGTGTGTGTGTGTGTGTGTGTGTGTGTGTGTGTGTGTGTGTGTGTGTGTGTGTGTGTGTGTGTGTGTGTGTGTGTATGTGTGTGTGTATGTGTGTGTATTAAACAAAGATAAACTTACCAGCCAGAACCTTGTATGAAGAAGTCGAAAATCATATTAAAACTAAACTTTGCAGTAACATACATTCAAACATCCTTAATTTTCTCTTGCAACAGAGACATTTTCAGGATATTATTTACCCACAACACACCAAGTTAATTCCTTTAGCTTCTAATGAGTCAACATCCACGTACTCTCTGAATATGTAATTAAAGCAGTAAACTCTAATATATGATCCTCCTAATATTGCTGCAAACTTCTTAAAAATAATTACAGCAAAGTCTAAAAGTCTAAAACTGGTTCTCTTTCCAATTACAAAAGCAACGACCACACTTTGTAATTGAATCAAATACAGTAATTTTAAATTTTCTGAAAAATTACTAATATCTGGGGTGGCAATATTACGTACTTCACCTACACAGTTATGATACTGTAAGTGTAACTATCTTGATACTGTGTATCTGTTATATATACGTACATAACCCGAGTTAATTGAGTGTTCTACACTCATAAATACCCTCGTGATTTGTGTTATGGAGACTCAGGTTCTAATTTCCTGTGTTAAATGCTCACATGTCTTGAGATAATTGCACGGTTAAATACAGCAGTGACCAGAGTCTGAGAGCTGGTTAATCGTGAGAGAGAGAGAGAGAGAGAGAGAGAGAGAGAGAGAGAGAGAGAGAGAGAGAGAGAGAGAGAGAGAGAGAGAGAGAGAGAGTGTGTACGCTCACACCTTGAGTATGCTCCACTTTCTTGGTTTGCCTGCCCCCCCTCTCATCTGCGACTGCTTGACAGAGTAGAGAACAGAGCAAGACGTCTCATCTCTCGCCTGGACCCATCCTGGATAGATCTGTCATTTCAGCAGAGCCTTCAACATAGGAGGGATGTGGGTGGCCTTACTGTTATGTACAAGGCCAATATTGTCAAAGTACCACACTTGGATCCACTTCGAGGACAGCGTGAAACGGGCAGAAAGCAGCAACTTCACTCTGGCTGTACCCTTCTCCAGAACATCACTCCATCTGAGATCCTATATACCCAGGATGACTCGAGTATGGAACACATTCATACAGCATAATGATGTCAACGAGATAAAGTCAGTTGATCAAATGAAAATGTTGGCCCACAGATGACTCCAACTTCATCCTGTTCCCTACTTGTATGTCTCATAACAATAAAAATGCTTTCAAATGAGCTGATGTAGGTAACAGCTCTTAGCTTGCCAATAAAGTTAGGAATCCTTAACCTGTAAATAGCTTGTCAATAAAGCTAGGGATCCTTAACCTTGTCAAACCCTGTGTAAAAAAAGAGAGAGAGAGAGAGAGAGAGAGAGAGAGAGAGAGAGAGAGAGAGAGAGGAGAGAGAGAGAGAGAGAGAGAGAGAGAGAGAGAGAGAGAGAGAGAGAGAGACGGAGAGAGGAGAAGATGAGAGAGATAGAGGTATGATTGCGGATTGAAACGACAAGGTGAAGAACGAGATGTTTTTTTAAAACATTTGCAAATATTTATTAGGAATAAAGATTCCCACATACAGCACAAGTGTCTTGTTCTTCACTGTCTTTGATGTTCGTCATGGCTGGTTATATTTGACATCGAAGTCATTCGGGGAAAATCACCAAACCCGTGTTTATGTAGACAGATCAAGCGCTGAATAGTGCTGGCACTGTGGAACGAGAGTCAGGCTAGACTATATAGGGTAAGGGGTAAGGGATGCAGCATAATGGTGGTGCCTTAAGACACATGTAAAAGTTGAAGGGTCATGGCAGTAGTGACCACTGACTGAACGCTGCCGAACTTAAGTGATCTGAGTATTGTGGGGTAGAAAAAGTGGTTGATGTAGTCGACTACTGTATATAAGTAGAAGGTTACTTATACTGTAAGTTCATAGTTCTTAAGGAATTTCTTAAGAAATTAAGTGACATGTGGTATATTAAATAGGGAAATATTAACTGAGAGTGGTTACTTAAGTAACTGGTAGCGTACTGGATAGTAATATATTATGCAGAGGGAGTTTAAGAAGTATATATGGTGCAACAAGTATCTGATGATGTTATTAGGGCTTGGAGAGTGAATTAAGGGGCTGGAAGTGTATACAGGGACTGGAAGGTACAGTAAGTGTATACAGGGACTGGAAAGTATACTAAGTAACTAAAAGATGTTTCAGGTACCTTGAGTATCAAGGGACTGGAAGGATTCCAGGTCATCGACAGTCGCTTTGAAAGTTAAAAGGAAACCTACAAATAAGGACAGTTGATTTTCCACTACTCACACCACAATACACGTTCTAAACGAGTGTTAGTAATCGGCTTCTATTTGCCCGCTTTAAGCACTTGTCTTCCTGTTTTTTTTTTTTTTTTTTTTTTTTACTGAGAAAAACTGCATATACATTTTTCGAACATTCATTAACCTTCATTTCCCAACGATTCTCATTAAAGACTGTAGGCACAGAGCCAAGGCCATCCTTGGCTCTGTGCCTACACCAGTATTTATCCCTCCCGACCAACAGAGTAGCTGACAACACATGTCTTGCCAGTCAGCAACATCCATGTGACAAATTAAGTATTTACATGTTTCTGAATGGTATGCAGTACCGACAAGATGAAGAATTGGATACATGTGCAACTTGTGGGTGTTTTTATTTTGTAGACGTTTCACCATCCAGTAGCTTTACCAATACACGGACAAAATGTGGCGACTGTAAAACTGTACTAAAAAGATAAGGTAATTAGTCCTTCAGCTTTGGAGTAGGTATTGCACACCGTAATCATGAAGAATCCGAAGCACAGGTAAGAAGATTAGCGCTTATATACTGGCATTGTATTGATAAAGCCACTGCCTGGCGAAACCTCTACAAAGATACCCAGATGATGCACATGTGTCTAATTCTTTAGTATTTACATGAGTTACAGGTCTCACCGTGAGGTGGCCCTCGACCCAACCTACATCTACTGCCTGTGTCTACACAATACAGTGTAGTCATTGTGAAAAGGTATATATATAAGACCAAACAGGCAGGAATCTCTCTATTTGAAGTAAGGAGCGCAAAAAAAAGGCTTGTAACAAGAACGATCTCAACAATGAGTACTTCCTTCAAAGAAGAGATGAGTACATTTGATGGACTCAACCAAAGCATGCATGATCCTTACAGAACATAATCTCAACATACCGTTGTTTAGAAGCTGTCTAACTATAACAACAAACGTAGTGACGTATTATCACCAAAGAAGTTTCTCTGCATCCAACACCTGATACTGAAGACAACTGAGGTACTACTACCAAATCTCACTTTCCAGGTGGCGTCCCTACCTACATGAGCTCAATTTGGAGTCACCATGATTCCAGGACCGAATTTTTTTTCGATAAACATGTCCTAGTGATTCCATTTTATTTCTCCAGTAATCACTACCACTCAAATTTTTGATTGGTCTTTCTGTATATTGTGTCTCACATCTTTAAGGTCTACTTTAACACCCTCTTGTAAATACTGTTAAACTAAAACGTTTAAATTCTAAACTATGATTTTAACTGGGAACATGTCAACAATGTCCACTCATTGTTACGTACTTCAGAAAATTGTTATCAGTCAGAGAACCTGAAAATTTCGTATGCGTAGGTCTTCCAGGTGATATAAATAATCTTTTAAAAATTAAAGATATCTTAATGTATACTTTATGTGAACCTTGGTGAGATAATTATGTCACCGATTTGTCCTTTGGTGAGATAATTATGTCACCGATTTGTCCTTTGGTGAGATAATGATGTCACCGATTTGTCCTTTGGTGAGATAATGATGTCACCGATTTGTCCATTTGGTGAGAGAATGATGTCACCGATTTGTCCTTATATTATCACCGTCTAACCTGACTTAATAACGCTGGCTTCCATCTCTTTAGAAAACTTAGCAAACACTTAGCACATTTATCAAGTACCTCAGTTCCAACAAATATTTGTTAATATCATGTGTGTAAATATGACAATACCTTATTGGAGGTTCTTCATTAGACATAAGATCTGCTATCTGTGTAAGGAGTTCTCATTTTTCATTCTTTGTTGGCCGGATTTGCTCATTACGATCAGCTATAATTTCATTTATATCCGTGATATTCTGTCGTCCTGGTGTTCTATTCCATTTCTTCGAGCAAATCACTGTTATTGTATAAACAAATTACAATTCTCATGTATATGCAGTTATTTAGTAGCTTTAGTGAACTCAGTTTAATCGTATTAAGTAGTCTCTTGTTAGAATTATTGATGTTAATTTATGGTATAGATCTGGCAAAAAGTACCTAGGTAACAACGAGAACTATTGCAGGGCGGGTTTAACAACAGTTGCATAGACATGCAACAATGTGGAATGTTGTCTTCCGCTGCCACAAATACTGATACGATTTTTACGACGCAATTAATAATAAACATTAATACTGTGGCATCAAAAGTAATTTAAATTATGTCCTCAAGACGTTTAAATGTTAGCACTATAGTAGTTTTTAAGTAAAGTTTGTTAGATATCACTTTATTGATGCTTAAAATTAAAAAAAATAGAAGGCTGTAAAAGCAACATTGAGGCACTCTTGCTGAGCGTGACATCATGCCGTGGTTGATGTCATGTGACATCAACCAAGGCTGTGATCCCATGGGTGGTGTCGCGAAATGCGGTCAGTAAAGGATCGCATTATACTGCACGTCATTTAAACAATCTTAACTGGATCAGGGAAACGTGTGGGAAATCCTAGCTAGCTTAGTGAAAAGCGTAGGGGAATCCAGTCTAGCTTAGTGAAAAAAGTGGAGGACTTCTAATGTGTTGTGGAAAGTGTGGGGGAATCCTAACTGTGTTGTGGAAAGTGTGGGGGAATCCTAACTGTGTTGTGGAAAGTGTGGGGGAATCCTAACTGTGTTGTGGAAAGTGCGGGGGAATCATAACTGTTTTGTGGAAAGTGTGGGGGAATTCTGTTTCATGGAAAGTGTGGGGGAATTCTGTTTTATGGAAAGTTTGGGGGAATTCCGTTTTACGGAAAGTGTGGAGGAATTCTAACTTCAGTAGTAACTACTTGCAGATGATAGAAAGCTGTTAATGACTAGAAAAACTGGCGAATATTAAAAAAAATATCCTGCCTTCCTGTGGACATTTGAACACACTCCCAACAGTTAAATTATTAAGAACCGTAGTGAAGGTTCTGATGTGTTTAGAACCTGGTACATTGAACTATTACATTTTCTTATTATCAACGTGGGTCTCAATTCCCTCTACACGACCCTGAAGTGGCTGGAGAGCTCGCCCATCAAACGATTAACATTAACATAAATGGTCCCCCAATTCAAAGACCCTGAATTGGTACGGTATTTCTTTAGTCCTTCTAGCAAGAGAGTTTTCCTCAGGCTAGGATTAACAACATTTGGCTGGCAATGATAGATTGATTGACCCTGAACCACAGCAAAATTCAGCATTTGTTACTGCTTGGTTTCAAAACTGTGCAGTTGTTTGTCTTATTCTTATTGTTTTTCAAGCCCCATCATTGTAAATATGTAAATTAATGCATATCTCGTTTTACATACATTCCACATTTACAAATAGATTATTTCTCCTGCCCTTAAATTCCGTGACGCGCCAACAATTATGAAAATTAAATAATTATTTAAAACAGTCAATGTAAGGGTCTTGTGGAAAATTGCATTTATCTGTATGTATAATTATGTGCATAACAATAAATGAGCATAGATAATTATTATTTATCAGTTAGACAAGTAGGAATTTGGGACACCTAGGTCGCAAAAATGTCCCCTTTCGATACCTACCACTGTCATATCCACAAGTTGCTCTGGACCTATTAATTAAATGAATTATACATCACCAGGAATTCTGGTAAATATATAAATTTGTGGACTGTATATTAAATTAAAAAATTATTTTATATAAATACACAATTACATAACAGAAGGAAAATATATCTTAATATCACTCACCAATTTGACTGGAGATTAATGTGTATTATACCCAGAAAACCTCACTGTCTAAATTTATGAAATTACTGGCCAGAATTAAACATAAACAGACTTATCTGAGGTTCCTTGAGCTGTCTTGTCCAGTCGCCTGATACTCAAATTATGCAGGAATGCACATCCAACAATTTCGCCTCCTATTTGAGAGGTGTCAGCCCAATTTTAACCTCTAGAGCACGAAAAATTCTTCCCATTCACACTAACGTTCTGTTCAATTCAAAACCAAGATGGCGAGTCTCGTCTGCGCAGACTCAGGCTTTCCGTTTTCTATGACATAAATATTATTAAATACAGTATGGCCATCTATTTACATATAAATACTGAATTTCTGGAAAATATACACAGTATTTTCCACAGGTCTACAGGTCGCTGTGTACTTCCTGATTTATATTATCAGCAGAAGTCACTATCTGACTTGATCCCCAACAACCTACTCCTGTGGTTAATTGAATCAGACGCTACAATAACTACGAACCGAGTCTTACAATTTGCAAATTGCTTTAAGGTTTTGACTTTCATGGGAAACCTATATAACTGCTAGCAATTAGCAAAATTGGAATGTTAGAAGCAAACTTATTTGATACAGCTGTTACCAATTGCAGGATTTCTGGTGTCAAGGGAACAGTATAGTTTAAAGGCACAAAGATTTCGGTATCTGAGAGCCATAAACAAGATGTTGACTAGTTAAATCCTACATACTGAACAGATTAATAAGGTTTAGGCTTGTTAATATGTTAGGTTAGTTGACATATGAGAATCAGATCCCTTAAACACAACCGTCAAGGATTTCAACATTTCCAGTTGCAAATTGATACTTGTCTCATGAATCTGAATAATAAATGTTTTTGAACCCGAGCAGAATCGGCAATAAGCGCTATCCTAGTGAATATGTTGAATTTTTGGAAGGTAGGATTATCAGCCAATGGTTTCCGCAAAAGCTATTTCTTTTACTGAAGGTCGTTACAAGAATTAGTGAATTAGCTTCAGACCAGCAAACAGTAGCGACTTCATGATTCATCCCCAAAAAGCAATGAATTCTATCACCAAACTGAAGTTTAGCGAAGGGAACTCCAAAACGACATATCAAATGATATAAACCACGGGGTTAATTAGAAATTATAACTGATGATAATGAGCAAGTCCGACCGACAGAAGAATGAAGAGTGCGAACCCCTTACACAGAGAGCAGAGATATATCTAACGTGTAAAGGGGAACATCCCACACGGTACTAGTATTTGTATTCATGGTGCGAGCAAACATTTGTTCGCATTGAGGTACTTGATAAATGTTCGCGACAGCTTAAGGCATTCACCATTCAGTATTATGTAAGGGTGTGAACTGTAAAGAGACAAAAATGGCAGCTTATGTAACCTCAAGGGAGTAACTAAAGCAACGTTACACATAGCCTGAGTTAGGTTAGGAGGTGACGGACGTAAAGAAAAATCAGTGACATCATTATCTCATTGATGGTTCACATAAAGTATACATTAAGATGTCCTGAAGAGCAAATGCAAAGGAAATTTTCAGGTTTCTGACTGATACCAATTTTCAGAAGACGTCTACAGTCATTATCGACATGCTCCTTTAAAATTATAACGAAGGATTTAAGTGTAGCAGATTAACAGCTCTTACAAGAGATATGAAACAAGATTCAGAAACACCAATCAAAAACTTGAGAGGTAGTGATTACTGGTGAAAGAAACTAGAATCACTAGGACATATTTATTGAAAACGTTTCGGTCCTGGTTCCTTGATCACTTTAAACATGAGTTTATGTAGTCAAGGAAGCCACCTGAGAAGTGAGGTTTGGTAACATGTCAATTGGCTGTAGTATCCGGCGGTGGCCGAAGAGCAGCTTGTTTGATGATCTTACGCGTCAGGACCACAGCATTCCCATAATTTCCTGTTGTTTATGTGATCGCATTTGTTGTTGCAATAAGAGAGGCTTTTAAACGACGATGTGTGTCGAGATTAGGTTCTGTAAAGATCATGCAGGATTTATTTGAGTCTATGAAATATTCTCAGCGTTTCTTTGAAACAAGCACTCATTTCTGAGATGGTTTCTGTTGCAATTATTTTTCACTTCAATAATTCAAGTGGAGAGATTCCTACCTATTTGTCCTATATATTTTTTTTACAGTGACTACACGGGATTGTGTAGACACAGTAAATGTGTCGAGTGCCACACAGATGTAAATAGATGTAAATATGTAGTTGTCACGTGAATGTTGCTTACAGGTATGTGTTGTGTTGTGTTGTTAGCTACATTGTTGGTCGGGAGTACTGTATATTTCTTGGTATACGTCCTTGGCGTGGAATCACGGATGGCCTTGACTCTGTCCACAGTCTTGAATGAAGATGGCTGGGAAATGAAGGTTAATGAATCGGAAAATAGTTTTGCATACTTTCTCAAGAAAAACAGGAAGACGAATGTTAAAGCTAACAAATAGAAACTGATTACTACCACTCGTTTAGAACGTGTATTGTGGTGTGAGTAGAGGAGAAAAAGACCGTCCATAAAAGTCATGGTATGGGTGGGGTTAGAACTCATGGCAAGTGAGTCGTAGCACTTCAGGCCAGTGCGTAAGCCCCACCCGTGCAGCGGTTTGCATACAATCGTGTTATTATGGTTTCGTGAGGCACTGTCCATATCTGTAGGTTCCTGTATACCTTCAAGATGAGCCTATCGATGCCCTGCGACCTACATACAAGGACATCTACGTACTAGGACATTTTGTTCTACCTTAATCAGAATCATGTTGGGAATACTGCAAGAATGTCGTCCACATACCGAAGCCATGTTGCAGCGCTAGAGATGATGCGCTTGAACCATTCTATCTCCACATGTTCTATGAGAAGGTTCTCAAAGACGGCATTGAATGAAATCCCCATCGCTGACCCAAAGCATTGATCGAAACACCAGTCTTGATAATTAAAACAGCTAAAATTTATGTATAGGTCGACAGGTTCACTAAAATCTTCTTGTGAGAGATTGTTATCACTCTAAATCCTTAATTTAATTAGCTTAATTGCAGCGTCAGTGGCGACGTTCGTAAAGGAGGTAATATCAAATGAGGCTACGAATTCATTCTTGATGTTGATGTTGGGAATTCGTGAAAGGACGTGCCCTAAATGGCGTTCTATATTTGTAGTCCTTTTTTTTTTATGGGAGGAGGAGACATAGACCTACATACAACAAACGTAAAACAAAATTAAATTTGTGGTCATCTTCATTCAAGACTTCAGACGGAGAGAAGATGTCATCCACGAGTCAGCACCGAGGGAACACATCGACGAGAAATATTTATTCCTGAGAGCACAAGTGTAGCAAATAACACATGACGTGCCTGACGTCATGTGTAGCATCTTAATCAATCAGATATCAACTACTGATGTCTACACAATCCCGTGTGGTTACTGTGAAAAGAAATGTAAACGAGAAACAGGCAATAATTTCTCTCTGACTTACTTTGCTTCACGTTCATTTCCTTTTTTTTTTTCTTTGCATCATCCTTGTTTTGCTTTAAGATGTTCAGTCAGTTCTCTTTCTCTTTTCTCTGCTTCTTCCTTAAAATTGCCCAATTTTTGCTCGGTCTTTCTGCTCCTTTATTTCACTTGTTCTTTTTGCTTCCTCTATCATCTCTACCCAGACCCAAAGACCAATTCCTCTCTGATAACAACTATTCCCCATCATTTCGTTAACCCGCCAATATGTGCTCTTCGTTGATGCACACTCTTCCTTCAGCATATCTTTTCCCACAGCTGTCGACGAGTGTGTGTGCGTGTACTTACCTATTTGTGGTTGCAGGGGTCGATTCATAGCTCCTGGCCACGCCTCTTCACTGAACACGACTAGGTCCTCTCTCTTCCTGCTCCATGAGCTTTATCTTACCTCGTCTTAAAGCTATGTATAGTTGCTGCATCCACTACATCACTTGCTAGACTATTCCACTTCCTGACTACTCTACGACTGAAGAAATACTTCCTAACATCACTTTGGCTCATCTGAGTCTTCAGCTTCCAAGTGTGACCCCTTGTTTCTGTGTCCCCTCTCTGGAACATCCTGTCTCTGTCCACCTTGTCTATTCCGCACAGTATTTTGTGTGTCGTTATCATGTCTCCCCTAACCCTCCTGTCCTCCAGTGTCGATCAGGCCGATTTCCCTTAACCTTTGTTCGTAGGACATTTCCCTTAGCTCTGGAACAACCTTGTCGCAAATTTCTAATTTCTTGACGTGCTTGACCCGGTGTGGGTTCCAAACTGATGTCTGGAGTCTTCAACTTCCAGTTGTGACCCCTCTCTGAAACATCCTGTTCCTATCCACCTTATCAGTTCCTTTCACTATTTTATATGTTGTTATCATGTCCCCCTATCCCTCCTGTCATCCAGTGTTGTCAGGTCGATTTCTCTTAACCTCCTCGTAAGACTTGCCCCTTAGCTCTGGGACTAGTCTTGTTGCAAACCTTTGCATTTTCTCTAATTTCTTGATGTGCTTGACCAGGTGTGGGTTCCAAACTGGTGCTGCATACTCCAATATAGGCCTAGCGTACACGGTGTACCGAGTCTTGAACGATTCCTTATTGAGGAGATGGAACGCTGTTCTTAGGTTTGCCAGTCACTCACATGCTTCAGCAGTAATTTTGTTGATGTGCGCCTCAGGAGATGTGCTCGTTATGAAGCTCACCCCTTAGACGATACTCCGTCTGCGGTCTTCTTTGTCCTTACCCAAGCTTCCTAACTTGCTGAGGTTGAACTCCAGAGCCATTTGTCGACTAGGTCAGGTTTACCTGATCGCCATTCGCTAGTATTCTTCTCATTAACTTCACATCGTCTGCGATCAGGGACACCTCTAAATCTATCCTTCTGTCAGGCCATTCCCTCCTATTCCTGCCTGCTCCTCTAGCTTTTCAACTAGTATCTTGTGTGGTACTGTGTCGAAAACCTTCATACAATTCAAGAAGATGCAGTCTACCCATCCCTCTCTTTCTCCCCTGTCTTACTTCTGTTACCTTGTCACAGAACTTCAGTAGGTTTGTGACGTAGGATTTCCCTTCCTTGAAGCCGCTCTGGTTGTCAAGTATGAGCTCATTCCTTTCTAGGTGCTCCACCACTCTTCTCTTGATAATCTTCCCCATGACTTTGTATACTATACATGACAGCGACCCTGGTTTATAATTTAGTGCAACCTGTCTGTCTTCTTTCTTAAAAATCGGGACAACATTTGCTGTCTTCCACACCTCAGGCAGTTGCTATGTTTCGATAGATTTATTGAAGTTTGTTGTTAGCAGCAAACACAGTGCATCTGCTCCCTCTCTCAGGACCATAGGAGAGATATTATCTAGGCACACAGGCTTTGAGGTATCTAGTTCCCCTAGCAGTTTCTTCACCTCCTCCTCGGTTATGTGCAGTGCATCCAGCACTTGCTGTTGCACCCTACCACCCGGGTTTGCTGGAAGCATCTTTCTCCACTGTGAATACCTCCTTGAATCGCATGCTGAGCTCTTCACATGCTTCCTGGTCGTTTCCTGTGAGCTCCCCTCCTTCCTTCATCAGCCTGATTATCTGGTCCTTGACTGCTGCTGTCCTCCTGATGTGGCTGTATAACAACTTTTGATGCTATGTAACTCTGGTACTGTGGCTGTGTTTTTATCCTTATCAATTCATATTCATTTCTGGTTCTTCGGATCAAATCCATCTTTTTCTGGGTCCTTTGCCTTCTATATTTTTTCCATGCTCTAGCACACTTGGCTTTGGCCTCTCTACACTTCCTTGTAAACCACTGGATCACTCTGGTCTTCCCATTGTTTCTGTTGCCCCTTAATACGTACTTCTCCACTGGCTCCCCACACTTTGTGGTCACGTGTTCCACCATTTCATTTACTGTCTTCCTCTCTAGATCACTTATCCACTGCACCTAATGTAGGAATTACCTCATACTTGCATAGTCCTCTTTTTGGAAGTTTGGCTTTTCCCATCCTTCTCCTACTGCTTCTCTTCCCATTGTGAACTCTACTATATATGGGAAACTCAAGACCGCGTGATCACTAGGCCTAGGGGCCTGTCGTGTGTGATATCCTCTATGTCTGAACTGTTCAAAGTGAATACGAGCCCAACCTTGCCAATTCATGGTGTTCTCTCTTTTTAGTTGTATCCCCAACATGTTGGTACATGAAATTTTCCAGTACCATCTCCAGCATCTGGTTTCCCACGTCTCTAGTCCCTACTGGGGTTCCAGGTTTTCCCAGTCAATCTCCTTATGGTGGAAATCCCAGATGAGGAGTAACTTTGCCCTTCTGGCAACATTGGTTAGTATATCCACTATCACTCTGTTGGTCTCATCGTATTCCTGTCTTGGCCTTATGCTGTTCGGTGGCAGGTTGTATATCACTGCTCTTATCACTTGGTCCCCCAGTATGAGATAAGTCTACTATATAATCTGCTACTCCCCTGACTAGTCCTAACCTCTCCTCAAAACTCTACTAATTTCTGATGAGCAGTGCAGCTCCTCCCCACTTCCCTCTGCTCCTCTTGTCTTTCCTCAGGATCTGATAACTTCCACGAGCTTTGTCTCTCTGATTGCTATGATGTTCGGGAATGCCTCTGTGATTCTTTCCTGTCACTCCTTCTGCACTGGTGTACCAAACTCTCAGCTTCCTTTCTAGAACTGTATTCTGGGGGTGGGAGAGGTTAGTGCTGGCTGTGGGTGTGGTAAGCAGGTCTCGATATTGTGGTAATCTGCTGGTGTGTCAGGAAACAGTGCTGAGGAGGGGGTAAACTCTGGGTGTGGAGTGTGGCTTGGCTCTGGTTATTGTGTCTGGATGATGTGGGGATTTAATGGCTAAGGAGATGCTGTGGGTGGTTTTGTGGGTGGTTCTGTGGGTGGCTGTGTTTGCTGTTCCCTTCGAGACTGTGCTCTGTCTTCCTGTACCTGCCCTCTCCCCCCTTCCTGCCTCTGGCGCATCCTTACTCTTTCTCGCAGTTGTTCCCTTTCTTTGTGTTTGTGTGTGAGTGTGTGTGTGTACTCACCTATTTGTACTCACCTAATTGTAGTTTCAGGGGTCGATCGTAACCCCTGGCCCCGCCTCTTCACTGATCGCTACTAGGTTCTCTCTCTTCCTGCTCCATGAGCTTTATCAAACCTCGTCTTAAAACTATGTATGGTTCCTGCCTCCACTATGTCACTTGCCAGACTGTTCCACTTCCTGACAACTCTATGACTAAAGAAATACTTCCTAACATCCCCTTGACTCATCTGAGTCTTCAACTTCCAATTGCGACCCCTTGATTCTGTGTCCCATCTCTGAAACATTCTGTCTTTGTCCGCCTTGTCAATTCCTCGCAGCATTTTATATGTCGTTATCATGTCTCCCCTAACCCTCATGTCCTCCAGTGTCGTCAGGCCGATTTTCCTTAACCTTTCTGGGACTAGTCTTGTTTCAAACCTTTACACTTTCTCTAATTTCTTGACGTGCTTGACCAGGTGTGGATTCCAAACTGGTGCTGCATACTCCAACATTTGCTTGGCATATATGGTGTACAGATTCTTGAACGATTCCTTAGTGAGGTATCGGAACGCTATTCTTAGGTTTGCCAGACGCCCGTACGCTGCAGCAGTTATCTGATTGATGTGCGCCTCAGGTGATGTGCTCGTTATTATACTCACCCCAAGATCTTTTTTCTTGAGCGAGGTTTTCAGTCTTTGGCCACCTAGACTATAATGTGTCTGCGTTCTCCTTTGCACTTCCCCGATCTTCATGACTTTGCATTTGGCAGGGTTAAATTCAAGGAACCAGTTACTGGACCAGTTTTATAGCCTGTCCAAGTCTCCTTGTAGTCCTGCCTGATCCTCGACCGATTTAATTTTTCTCATTAACTTCACATCATCTGCAAACAAGGACACTTCTGAATCTATCCCTTTCGTTATGTCATTCACATATACCACAAACATCACAGGTCCTAGGACTGACCCCTGTGGAACCCCGCTTGTCACAGGCGCCCACTCTGACACCTCGTCACGTACCATGACTCGCTGTTGCCTCCCTGCCAGGTATTCTCTGATCCATTGCAGTGCCTTTCCTGTTATGTGTGCCTGATCTTCTAGCTTTTGCAGTAACCTCTTGTGAGGAACTGTGTCGAAGGCTTTCTTGTAGTCCAAGAAAATGCAGCCTATCCACCCCTCTCTCTCGTGTCTTACTTCCGTTACCTTGTCATAAAACTCAAGTAGGTTTGTGACACAAGAATTTCCTTACCTGAAACCGTGCTGGTTGTCGTTTATAAGATTGTGCCTTTCTAGGTGCTCCACCACTTTCCTCCTTATGATCTTTTCCGTGACTTTACATACTATATACGTCAGTGACACGGGTCTGTAGTATAATACCTCTTGTCTGTCTCCTTTCTTAAAAATTGGGGCTACATTTTCCATCTTCCATACCTCAGGTAGTTGCCCAGTTTCAGTGGATGTGTTGATTTTTGTTAGTGGCACATAATGCATCTCTGCTCCCTCTCTAAGGATCCATGGAGAGATGTCTGGTTCCATTGCCTTTGAGGTATCAAGTTTCCATAGCAGCTTCTTCACCTCGTTCTCAGTTGTGTCTATTTCATCCAGCACTTGTTGGTCTATCCCTTGTTGGTGTACCTTGTTGGTGTACTTCTGGAGTCCTTCCTGTCCTCACTGTAAATTCATCTTTAAATCTCATGTTGAGCTCCTTGCATGCCTTTTGGTCGTTTCTTGTGAGGAGATAATAACTAGAACAGAGCATACTACAAACTCTGGCCATACAATAGAGCGGAAAAATAATGTAAGGGACCTGGGAGTAGTAATGTCTGAAGATCTCACTTTCAAGGATCACAACAGTGCCACGATCACAAGTGCAAAGAAAATGATAGGATGGATAATGAGAACGCTCAAAACGAGAGATTCCAAGCCAATGATGATCCTTTTCAAATCACTTGTTCTCTCTAGGCTGGAATACTGCTGTACATTAACATCTCCATTTAAAGCAGGTGAAATTGCAGATCTAGAGAGTGTACAGAGATCCTTTACTGCACGTATAAGTTCTATCAAGCACCTTAACTAATGGGAACGCTTGGAAGCACTTGACTTGTACTCGTTGGAACGAAGGGGAGAGAGATATATCACTTGGAAAATCCTGGAAGGAATGGTCCCGAATCTGCACACACAAATCTCTCCGTACGAAAGTAAAAGACTGGGCAAGCGATGCAAAATACCCCCAATTAAAAGTAGGGGCGCCATTGGTACACTAAGAGAAAACACCATAAGTGTCCGGGGCCCAGGACTGTTCAACAGCCTCCCATCAAGCATAACGGGAATTACCAATAAGCCCCTGGCTGCCTTCAAGAGAGAGCTGGACAGATACCTAAAGTCAGTGCCGGATTAGCCGAGCTGTGGCTCGTACGTTGGACTGCGTGCGGCCATCAGTAACAGCCTGGTTGATCAGGCCCTGATCCACCGGGAGGCCTGGTCATGGACCGGGCCGCGGGGGCGTTGATCCCCGGAATAACCTCCAGGTAAACTCCAGGTAACCTCCCCACCTTCCTTCCTAAGTCTGATTACCTGGTCCTTGACTGTTGTTTTCATCCTGATGTGGCTATACAACAGCTTCGGATCAGACTTGACTTTTGATGCTATGTCATTTTCGTATTGTCGCTGAGCCTCCCTTCTTATCTGTACATATTCGATTCTGGCTTTTCAGCTAATCTCTTTATTTTCCTGGGTCCTTTATCTGTACTTTTTCCATTCTCTAGTGTACTTAATTTGTGTGTGTGTGTGCTGTGATGTTGTTGTGTGTGTGTGTGGTGTGTGTGTTGGTGTGTGTGTGTGTGTGTGTGTGTTGTGTGTGTGTGTGTGTTGGTGTTGTTGGGGTTGTGTGTGTGTGTGTAACGTGTGACGATGTGCTCAGTATGAGAATTCACAGTAATGATCCACATAGTGTAGGAACATAGTGGAGGAACATAGCAGCAGAGGAACATAGTGTAGGTACACCGGTGAACATGCACGTGGGATGATAAGGGTATTATTCTTTTGTACGGTGTATGCCAAGAGATCAGCTGACAACTTCATACACATGGTACAGTTGTTGTTCCTTACGATAAGTAATAAGAGGGAGGTAGAGAACATCTCATGGTAGAGAACATCTCATGGTAGCCACGAACACGGCGTTACTACCTACCGTAAACGCCTGCCGGAATATTCATCTCATCTTCCTGCTAACACGGATATCCTGCTCGTGATTATACAGGAGATGTAATCTGTTCCACTGCTCATTTGACAGGCTGACAGTTCACTGATAATGCTTCATCTTACCGCCTATATTAAGCTAGACGTCCCTCCAATGTGTCTTCGTGTCATCAACATTGACTGAAGCTGACCTATGTACATTAACTAAACATTGCGTGAGAATGCGGGAGTATTAATAAAAATCTACATTCTCTTCAGTGGTCACACACACACACAAACACACACACACACACACACACAAAACACTCACACACACACACACACACACACACACACACACACACACACACACACACACACACACACACACACACACACACACACACACACACAAACACACACACACACACACAACACACACACACACACACACACACACACACACACACACAAATACACACACACACACACACACACACACACACACACACACACACAACACACACACACACAATACACACAACACACATATCCCCACACACACACACACACACACATACATACAAAACACACACGCACACATACACATACACACACACACACACACACACACACAAAACACACATAACACCACACACACACACACATACACACCACACACACACAACATCACACACACATCAAACACACACACACACACACACACACACGTACACACACACACACACACACACACACACAACCCCCACACACACACACACAACACACAACACACAAACACACACACACACCCCACACCCCCAAAAATACACCACACACACACACACACACAAAACACACACACACACACACATACACACACACACCACACACAAAACCACACACATCACACACACACACACACGTACACCACACACACACACACACACATACACACACACACACACACACACACACACACACACACACCCCACATACACACACACACACACACACACACACACACACACACACACACATACACACATACACACACCACACACACAACATACACACACACACACACACACACACACACATACACACACACACACATACACACACACACACACACACACACACACACACACACACACACACACACACATACATATACGGGGCCAGGAGCTCGGACTCGACCCCCGCAACCTCAACTAGGTGAGTACGCACACACACACACACACACACACACACACACAGTCAGAGCAGAACAGACCCAGCAAGAGCAAGCACACACACAACTATCCTCAGAACCCCACAACCTATCACACCATCCCAACACACAATACAATCCATACCCACAGCTTCCACCCAACCCCCAACCATAGAATCCCACAGTATGCTACCAGGTCTCCCACCCCCACAGGCCCCCCAAACCACAGTGTTGGAAAGGAAACTGAAGGTATGGTACACAAACGCTGATGGAATAACAAACAAGTGGGAGGAGTGGCACGAAAGAGTCAAAGAGGCATCACCAGACATCATAGCAATCACAGAAACCAAGCTTAGAGGTATGATAACAGATGCCATCTTCCCAACGGGATACCAGATCCTGAGGAAAGACAGAAGGAACAGGGGAGGGAGGAGTGGCATTGCTGATCAAACACCGATGGAATTTTGATGAACTGGAGAGAGGAGACAGCGGAGAAGAAAGTGATTGCATAGCGGGAACGCTTCACTCTGGAGGTCCCAAGGTGATAATTGCAGTGATGTATAACCCACCACAGAACAGCAGGAGGCCAAGGCAAGAGTATGACGAGAGCAATAGAGCGATGGTTGACACACTGGCTGCAGTGGCCAGAAGAGCTCATACATGCAGGGCAAAGCTCCTGATCATGGGCGACTTTAACCACAAGGAGATCGAATGGGAGAACTTGGAGCCACATGGGGGCCAAGATACATGGAGGGCTAAGATGATGGAGGTGGTACTGGAAAACTTCATGTACCAACACGTAAGGGACACTACAAGAGAGAGAGGGGAGGGTGAACCAGCAAGACAGGACTTAGTATTCACCTTGAGTAGTGCAGATATTGAGGACATCACATATGAAAGACCCCTGGGGCCAGCGATCATGTGGTTTTGAGCTTCGAATACACAGTAGAGCTACAAGTGGAGGGGGAAGCAGGAAGGCCAGGACGAATGAAACCAAACTACAGGAAAGGGGACTACACAGGAATGAGGAACTTCCTGAATGAGGTTCAGTGGACAGAGAACTGGCAGGAAACCAGTTATTGAGATGATGGAATATGTAGTCACAATGTGCAAGGAGGCTGAGGAGAGGTTTGTACCCAAGGGTAACAGGAATAATGAAAAAGCCAGGATGAGCCCCTGGTTCACTCAAAGATGCAAGGAGGCAAAAACCAAGTGTGCTAGGGAATGGAAGAAATAAAAGAAGGCAAAGGACCCAGGAGAATAAGGAGAGCAGTCGTAGAGCCAGAAACGAATATGCACAGATAAGAAGGGCGGCCCAACGTCAATATGAAAACGACATAGCAGCAAAAGCCAAATCTGACCCGAAGCTGTTATACAGCCACATCAGGAAGAAAACAACCGTCAACGACCAGGTAATCAGGCTAAGGAAGGAAGGAGGAGAGACAACAAGAAATGACAGTGAAGTATGTGAGGAACTCAACACGAGATTCAAAGAAGTGTTCACAGAGGAGACAGAATGGGCTCCAGAAAGACGGAGAGGTGGGGCACACCACCAAGTGCTGGACACAGTACACACAACCGAGGAAGAAGTGAAGAGGTTTCTGAGTGAGCTAGATACCTCAAAGGCAATGGGGCCAGATAACATCTCTCCATGGGTCCTGAGAGAGGGAGCAGAGGCGCTATGTGTACTCCTAACAACAATATTCAATACATCTATCGAAACAGGGAGATTGCCTGAGGCATGGAAGACAGCAAATGTAGTCCCAATCTTTAAAAAAGGAGACAGACATGAAGCACTAAATTACAGACCAGTGTCACTGACATGTATAGCATGCAAAAATCATGGAGAAGATTATCAGGAGAAGAATGGTGGAACATCTAGAAAGGAATGATCTCATCACCAGCAGACAACATGGTTTCAGAGACGGAAAATCCTGTGTCACAAACCTACTGGAGTTCTATGACATGGTGACAGCAGTAAGACAAGAGAGAGAAGGGTGAGTGGATTGCATTTTCTTAGACTGCAAGAAAGCGTTTCACACAGTACCACACAAGAGATTAGTGCAAAAACTGGAGGACCAAGCAGGAATAACAGGGAAGGCACTGCAATGGATCAGGGAATACTTGTCAGGAAGACAGCAGCGAGTAATGGTACGAGGCGAGGTGTCAGAGTGGGCACCTGTGACCAGCGGGGTCCCACAGGGGTCAGTCCTAGGACCAGTGCTGTTTCTGGTATTTGTGAACGACATGACGGAAGGAATAAACTCCGAGGTGTCACTGTTTGCAGATGACGTGAAGTTGATGAGAAGAGTTCATTCGATCGAAGACCAGCAGAAATACAAAGGGATCTGGACAGGCTGCAGACCTGGTCCAGCAACTGGCTCCTGGAGTTCAATCCACCAAGTGCAAAGTCATGAGGATTGGGAAGGGCAAAGAAGACCGCAGATGGAGTACAGTCTAGGGGGTCAGAGACTACAAACATCACTCAAGGAAAAAAATCTTGGGTGAGTATAACACCAGGCACATCTCCTGAAGCGCACATCAACCAAATAACTGCTGCAGCATATGGGGGCCTGGCAAAACCTCAGAACAGCATTCCGACAATCTTAATAAGGAATCGTTCAGGACCCTGTACACCGTGTACGTTAGGCCCATATTGGAGTATGCGGCACCAGTTTGGAACCCACACCTAGCCAAGCACGTAAAGAAACTAGAGAAAGTGCAAAGGTTTGCAACAAGACTAGTCCCAGAGCTAAGAGGTATGTCCTACGAGGAGAGGTTAAGGGAAATCAACCTGACGACACTGGAGGACAGGAGAGATAGGGGGGACATGATAACGACTTACAAAATACTGAGAGGAATTGACAAGGTGGACAAAGACAGGATGTTCCAGAGACTGGACACAGTAACAAGGGGACACAGTTGGAAGTTGAAGACACAGATGAATCAAAAGGATGTTAGGAAGTATTTCTTCAGCCAGAGAGTAGTCAGGAAGTGAAATAGTTTGGGAAGCGATGTAGTGGAGTCAGGATCCATACATAGCTTTAAGCAGAGGTACGATAAAGCTCATGATTCAGGGGGAGTGACCTAGTAGCGACCAGTGAAGAGGCGGGGCCAGGAGCTCGGACTCGACCCCTGCAACCTCAACTAGGTGAGTACAACTAGGTGAGTACACACACACACACACACACACACACACAACACACACACACACACACATACACACATACACCAGATGTTTTTCGAAGGGTGTTGCAAGGTAATTCGAGCATTATAAGAAATTTTAATCAAACAGTATTTTACGGTGTTCCGGAAGTGAAACTAGTTAACGGAGTGTTTTATGGAAGTGATAGTGCAGTGCAATATGACCTTTGCAATGAACAACCTTCAAAAAATAACTTCCTGCGCTGGAAGAATTACTTGTGGTAAAAGATCTTCAAAGTCTGGGGTCACCTAATGAGGACGACGATGCTGCCAGACGTACGACACGTGTGTGTCGCTAATTTGTATAGGCCTAACTTTCCACAATATTTTCCATGATCGTTAAAATGGGGGAAAGAAATAAGCTGGAGAATTATATATTGATTTTTGCTATGAACATCAGCTTAAGAAAACATTTTTCACTTCAAGTATTTCACTGCAAATGAAGGAATGAAGTAAGCCTACCAGCCTACCTAGGTAGGCCTAACTCGAGGTAGCTGGTGTAAGTTTACTCTAACCAAACCATAAATAACATCACACTCCATTATAACCTACATATTCGACTTCCATCCAAACACATGACAGTCATACATACACACACACAAACTGGCTTCTCGAATTCAATTCCTGCCAAATGCAAAGTCATGAAGATTGGGGAGGGGCAAAGAAGACCGCAGACAGAGTATAGGCTAGGTGGACAAAGGCTACAGACCTCACTCAGGGAGAAAGACCTCGGGGTGACCATAACACCGAGCACATCACCGGAGGCACACATCAACCAAATAACTGCTGCAGCATACGGGCGCCTGGCAAACCTCAGAATAGCGTTCCGATACCTTAATAAGGAATCGTTCAAGACACTGTACACTGTGTATGTTAGGCCCATACTGGAGTATGCAGCACCAGTCTGGAACCCACGCCTGGTCAAGCACATCAAGAAGTTAGAGAAAGTACAAAGGTTTGCAACAAGGCTAGTCCCAGAGCTCAGAGGAATGTCGTACGAGGAAAGGTTGAGGGAAATCGGACTGACGACACTGGAGGACAGAAGGGTCAGGGAAGACATGATAACGACATAGAAGATACTGCTGGGAATAGACAAGGTGGACAGAGATAGGATGTTCCAGAGAGGGGACACAGAAACAAGGGGTCACAACTGGAAGCTGAAGACTCAGACGAGTCACAGGGACGTTAGGAAGTATTTCTTCAGTCATAGAGTCGTCAGGAAGTGGAATAGCCTAGCAAGTGAAGTAGTGGAGGCAGGAACCATACATAGTTTTAAGAAGAGGTATGATAAAGCTCAGGAAACAGAGAGAGAGAGGACCTAGTAGCAATCAGTGAAGAGGCGGGGCCAGGAGCTGAGTCTCGACCCCTGCAACTACAATTAGGTGAATTAGGTGAGTGCACACACACACACACACACACACACACACACACACACAGATGATGTGAAGTTAATGAGAAGAATTAAATCCGATGCGGACCAGACAGGTCTGCAAAGAGACCTGGACAGGCTGGACACCTGGTCCAGCAACTGGCTCCTAGAATTTAACCCCGCCAAATGCAAAGTCATGAAGATCGGGAAACGGCAAAGAAGACTGCGGACAGAGTATAGGCTAGGTGGCCAAAGACTGCAAACCTCGCTCAAGGAGAAAGATCTAAGGGTGAGTATAATACCGAGCATGCCTCCAGAAGCACACATTAACCAAATAACTGCTGCAGCATATGGGCGTCTGGCAAACCTGAGAATAGCGTTCCGATACCTCAGTAAGGAATCTTTTAAGACTCTGTACACCATATACGTCACGCCAATGCTGGAGTACGCAGCATCAGTTTGGAACCCACACCTGGTCAAGCACGTCAAGAAATTAGAGAAAGTGCAAAGGTTTACAACAGGACTGGTTCCAGAGCTAAGGGGAATGTCCTGTGAAGAAAGGTTAAGGGAAATCGGTCTGACGACACTGGAGGACAGGAGGGTCAGGGGCGACATGATAACGACGTACAAAATATTGCGTGGAATAGATAAGGTGGACAGAGACAGGATGTTCCAGAGATGGGACACAGAAACAAGGGGTCACAATTGGAAGTTGAAGATTCAGATGAGTCAAGGGATGTTAGGAAGTATTTCTTCACCACAGAGTTGTTAGGAAGTGGAATAATCTGGCAAGTGATGTAGTGGAGGCAGGAACCATACACAGTTTTAAGACGAGATATGACAAAGCTCATGGAGCAAGGAGAGGGAGGACCCAGTAGCGGTCAATGAAGAAGCGGGGCCAGGAGCTGAGTCTTGACCCCTGCAACCACAATTAGGTGAATACACACACATACACACCCACACACACAATCGTTTTAACCCACACATACCACACCAGTTCAAATACACCACAACAACCCCCCACATACCACAACAGCTCACACATTCCAAGCCATCCCACACATAATTCCTACTCACAAATACAACTCGAGCCAATACATAGCACTACAACCCACACAAGCCACTCCCAGTCCACACACATCAACCTACACAAACCACTCCGAAACACACATACCATACCAGCCCAAACAACCTACTGACCCTTCACTTAATACTCCAGACCATGCATACAAATTAAACGCAATTATAAAGTCACAAACCACACACACACACACACACCACTCTTACTGACACATACCAATCCTTCCTCAATTTACATCCATGCTAACCCAGCAGTACAGTTGGCTCGGGGTAAACTCCCGCAATAACAAGAACAAACGAGGAATAGGGGATTAGGTAGGGCGAAGGGTCAGCGACGAAATCGCCCATTGCTGATATTAAAAGAATAGCGAAGTGTACGGGAATCACCTGTCGGAGTTGGTGAAATGAGGATAAAATGATATAGGATCAAAGAACTTGCTTTTGCGTTCTGCACAAAGATATTAAATGTGGAGAGAAGTTGACTGAAGAGTAAGAGAGAAAACTTGAGAAAGTGTTATATACAAAAGTTCAGGAAATGGTAGAACAAAAAGAATAATAAATGAGGGTAGAAGTTTAAATCAAAAGAGATGATGTAAGAGTGAATGATTTTAAAAAAGACTAATGTTGATATATATATATTATATAATATATATATATATTATATATATATATATATATATATATATATATATAATATATATTTATAATGATAACACCAACACAAGACAAGAAAAAATAACCCCTGCCCTTTTCCGTTATAGGTAATGAATTATGAAAGTAATTTCTCAAGGCAATATCTCAGGCACAGGCTGCCTAGTTTTCACACATGAGAGCCATTACTGGAAATTTATTCGCCAATCGGTATAAAATTTGGCTGCTAAGATAGCGGTAATAATGGAAATGAGCACAGAGGAGGAACTCAAGGAGAAGGTAAAGGAGATGAAGAAGTTGAAGTATTTTGACCGAGAAAGTGCAGAAAAGAGAAAGGAATTTATATGTACTGTAGAGAATGTGATGGAGATGTATACAGATTATAAAGAGGATTATGATGTATATGGAAGACAAAAGGATGAGAAGAGGTATAAAGCGAATAGGAATTACGTATATAAGACACATTTGCAACACTTAGGCATTGCAGTAACACTTCGCCTGCACAACTTTCTTCTATAGTGAGATACAAGTGAATGCAACACTTAATCGTTTCTACTACTGCACCATAGTCATTAAGGCTGCACGATAACCTGCTCATCATCGCGCAACACTACTTTCATTCCTAAAATAGGGATTAAGGTCTCAGCATATATTCTCTGAGAGAAATACACCTCTCAGTAGGTGTTTAATCCTGTCCTTAATCAGAGGCAAACGGCCAGATTTTATATACTAGAGAAGAGGTGAGATGAAGCAGCTGGAGTTGGTGTCATAGGTGAGCGTGGCCCAGTAGTGGAAGAATATCATGCGCCACAATTGCTCAGCTAATTAGTTGCAGAAACTTCCCATGATGTTGCTGTGTCGCACGAGTATATTTCTGACGATATGATATCCCGACAAGTTGATAAATAAGAGACATTTACAACACTTTTCGCCTGTCCAACAGACGAAAGATCATGTATGACCCACTTCCACTCGTGGGCCACGCTCACCTATAGCGTCAACTTCAGCTGCTTCATCTCACCTTTCTAAAATATAAGATCAGGCTCTTGCCTCTGCTTTAGGCTTGAGGGACTGACTACCTTCCACTAATCGCGTCAATATTACTTCTACTGCTTCCATTGCTAAGTTCACGTGTATCTGACTGAAGAAACCTACAGAGCAGGTCGAAATATTTAGCTGATAAATGCATCCACGTGTTGTAAACGTCTTATTTATCAACTTGTCGGTAATGCATATTATCAATATGATAAGTATTACCTAATACGTGTAATTAGGCAATTATAAAGTTGATTTATATTTTCGTGCCCTAATGATTCTTACTGACAATCAAGATTATTGCAGTAATCGATATGTGTATAGCAGGTGCCTTGGTGTGTGGGGGAGTGAGGGAGTGAGGGAGAGAGGGAGCCAGGGAGTGAGGGAGTGAGGAAGTGAGGGAGCGAGGGAGCGAGGGAGCGAGGGAGGAATTCCAGGTGTTGTGTTAACCCACTGATAAAGGGAGAATCTTTTTTTTGTATATAGCAAAATTGGATACATCAGTAGTGGAGGGTGAACAGTGTGTGTGGTCAGGGAGGGAGAGAGAGAGAGAGAGAGAGAGAGAGAGGGAGGGGGGAGGGAGGGGGAGACAGAGAGAGACGGTGGAGGACGGGAGTGACTGAGACCATGGCTAAGATAGTTGTTGTATATCTTGTATGTAATCGACTCATTAGCACTGTGTTATACTCTTTTCTACATGACATTAATATAACGTAATACATCACTCATACATGTGCTACACATGTAATATACACTACATGTATATTAATATGTCGTGATGCTTCTAATTTTGCTTCCCCACTCACTATATTCACTTCTTCCCCACTCACTATATTCACTTCTTCCCCACTCACTATATTCACTTCTTCCCCACTCACTATATTCACTTCTTCCCCACACACTATATTCACTTCTTCCCCACACACTATATTCACTTCTTCCCCACACACTATATTCACTTCTTCCCACACACTATATTCACTTCTTCCCCACAAAACTATATTCACTTCTTCCCCACACACTATATTCACTTCTTCCCCACACACTATATTCACTTCTTCCCCACGCACTATATTCACTTCTTCCCCACACACTATATTCACTTCTTCCCACACACTATATTCACTTCTTCCCCACACACTATATTCACTTCTTCCCCACACACTATATTCACTTCTTCCCCACACACTATATTCACTTCTTCCCACACACTATATTCACTTCTTCCCCACACACTATATTCACTTCTTCCCACACACTATATTCACTTCTTCCCCCCCACACACTATATTCACTTCTTCCCACACACTATATTCACTTCTTCCCCACACACTATATTCACTTCTTCCCACACACTATATTCACTTCTTCCCACACACTATATTCACTTCTTCCCCACACACTATATTCACTTCTTCCCCACACACTATATTCACTTCTTCCCCACACACTATATTCACTTCTTCCCCACACACTATATTCACTTCTTCCCACACACTATATTCACTTCTTCCCCACACACTATATTCACTTCTTCCCCAAACACTATATTCACTTCTTCCCCAAACACTATATTCACTTCTTCCCCAAACACTATATTCACTTCTTCCCCACACACTATATTCACTTCTTCCCCACACACTATATTCACTTCTTCCCCACACACTATATTCACTTCTTCCCCACACACTATACATCCTGCAACAACCACTCCACAACATCAACTCCACTACACATACTATTACTCAACACTGCTGTATTGAGGAGGGTTGGGAAATTAGGAGGGAAGGGAGGGAGAAAGGGGGGGAAAGGAGAGAAGGACGGAACACATAGAGGAAATAGTGGTAGGGAGATGAAGGAATGAAAGTTAAAAAAAAGTTAAATGGGAGGGAGGAAATTGTGTTGCAATATTGATCATAAAAACCAGCTTTTTGAGATTTCTTGATCTAGGGTACACGAGTTGTCAGTAAAGACCAAGGATACCTCACTGACTTGATAAATTAGACACATGTGCAACTCTTGGGTATCTTTATTGAGGAAACGTTTCGCCACACAGTGGCTTCATCAGTCCATACATAGGAGAAACTTGAAGAACAGGAGGAGAATGAGGTAATCAGTCCCTAAACCTTGAGTCGATTTGTTCAGTCCATCAATCTTGAGTAGAATACGGCAGATGAGCGGAGAAGCAGCTTATAAACCGTATGGCAGGAGAGGTGCAGCAGTCATAGGTAGTGTCACATTTGTTCAATGTGGAAGTAGGTTGTGCCCAAGAATTAGGCAAGCGAAGAACTCCTAAGTATTAAGATCCCAAGAAGTTGCAGTGCCATACGGTTTATAAGCTGCTTCTCCGCTCATCTGCCTATTCTACTCAAGATTGATGGACTGAACACATCGACTCAAGGTTGAGGGACGATTACTATCTCATTCTCCTCCTGTTCTTCAAGTTTCTCCTATGTATGGACTGATGAAGCCACTGTGTGGCGACACGTTTCCTCATTAAAGATACCCAAGAGTTGCACATGTGTCTAATTTATCAACATGTCGGTTCTCTGAACCATTCATCTACAAACCTGTCAGACACTGCAACTTCTTGGGATCTTAATACTTAGGAATTCTTCGTTTGCCTAATTCTTGGGCACAACCTACTTCCACATTGAACAAATGTGACACTACCTATGACTGCTACACCTCTCCTGCCATACGGTTTATAAGCTGCTTCTCCGCTCATCTGCCGTATTCTACTCAAGATTGATGGACTGAACACATCGACTCAAGGTTGAGGGACTGATTACCTCATTCTCCTCCTGTTCTTCAAGTTTCTCCTATGTATGGACTGATGAAGCCACTGTGTGGCGAAACGTTTCCTCAATAAAGATACCCAAGAGTTGCACATGTGTCTAATTTATCAACATGTCGGTTCTCTGAACCATTCATCTACAAACCTCACTGACTTCTGATCTAGGTGCAGGAGTTGTCAGTAAAGATCAAGGATACCTCACTGACTGCTGGTCTAGGTGCAGGAGTTGTCAGTAAAGACCAAGGATACCTCACTGACTTCTGATCTAAGTGCAGGAGTTGTCAGTAAAGACCAAGAATACCTCACTGACTTCTGGTCTAGGTGCAGGAGCTGTCAGTAAAGACCAAGGATACCTCACTGACTTCTGGCCTAGGTGCATGAGTTGTCAGTAAAGACCAAGGATACCTCACTGACTTCTGATCTAGGTGCAGGAGTTGTCAGTAAAGACCAAGGATACCTCACTGACTGCTGGTCTAGGTGCAGGAATTGTCAGTAAAGACCAAGGATACCTCACTGACTTCTGATCTAGGTGCAAGAGTTGTCAGTAAAGACCAAGGATACCTCACTGACTTCTGATCTAAGTGCAGGAGTTGTCAGTAAAGACCAAGGATACCTCACTGACATCTGGTCTAGGTGCAGGGGTTGTCAGTAAAGACCAGGGATACCTCACTGACTCCCGGTTTAGGTGCAGGAGTTGTCAGTAAAGACCAGGGATTCCTGGAACATAGTTCTACTATCTTCAAGTTATGTCCTGGAATTTGTATTGATCAAGCCACTTGATGGCGAAACGTCTACAATAAAGATTATCACCCGGGATTCTCTTGACTTCTGGTCTAGGTGGATGAGTTGTCAGTAAAGACCAGGGATACCTCACTGACTGCTGGTTTAGATGCACTAGTTGTCAGTAAAGACCAGGGATACCTCACTGACTGCCGGTTTAGGTGCAGGAGTTGTCAGTAAAGACCTAGGATACCTCACTGACTGCCGGTTTAGGTGCAAGAATTGTCAGTAAAGACCAGGGATACCTCACTGACTGCTGGTCTAGGGTGCAGTTGTCAGTAAAATCCGGGAATACCTCACTATCTGCTGGTCGCCCGGGAATGCCAGGGTTTGTACTCACACACTTGTGGTAACAGGCGTGGTGTCGTAGGTCAGAGTTAGTTTTTCCTCCAGTTTTCCATAACGGAGTAGTTGGAATTTGTCTTCGTCGAACATCATATTGTTCTCCGTTACCCATTGGAAGACATGGTTTATATCTATTTGGAGATTTACCGTGTCCTCAATGGATAACAGTCACATGCAGATTCTAGTATCGTCTGCAAAGGATGACACGGTGCTGTGGTGTACTCCGCTGTTTATGTCTGATATGAGGGTGAGAAACAGGATAGGGGAGAGTACTGTGCCTTGTGGAACAGAGATTTTCACTATGGCAACTTCCTACTTAGCTCTGTTTACCACTACTAGATGTGTTCGATTGGTTAGAAAGTTGAAGATTCATCTGCCCACTTTGCCAGTTATACCTTTAGCATGCATTTTGTGAGCTATTACACCATGATCGCACTTGTCAAAGACTTTTGCAAAATCTGTGTATACTACATCTGCATTCTGTTTGTTTTCCAGTGCATCTAAGACCATATCATAGTGGTGATGAATGGTTTTGAAAACCGACAAGTTGAAGATTGAGACACTTATGCAATATATGGGAACCTATATTGAGGAAACATTTCGCCACACAGTGGCTTCATCAATCCAATACAAAGCAGAAAGGTGTAACGAGAAAAGGAGTTGAGGTAATCAGTCCCTCAGCCTGGAGTCGATGTGTTCAGTCCATCAGTCTTGTAGAATGTACAGCATAGGGCCGAAGATTTGGCTTAAATACTGTAGTCGGTGAGGCGAAGCAGGAGGAGGCGGGGTCATAGTGGAACCATTCACTAGTCGATGTCGGTCTTCGTCCTAAGGTTGGACAAGTTTTGAAGAATTCTTTGTATCAAGATCCCATGATGATGCAGTGTCTGACAGTTGTGATGAATGGTTTTGAAAACCGACAAGTTGAAGATTGAGACACTTATGCAACATACGGGAATCTATATTGAGGAAACGTTTCGCCACACAGCGACTTCATCCTTCTCTCCTTACACCTTTCTGCTTTGTATTGGACTGATAAAGCCACTGTGTGGCGAAACGTTTCCTCAATCGAATCGAATCGAAGAAGACGACGAGAGCTGTCGTGAGATATGAAGGAAGAAGGATAAGGAAGGATGGAAATAACTGGAAAAGGATGGGAAGGAGGGGAAGAGGAGGAATCAAGGCAAGTGGCCCAATCCATATGTTGCATAAGTGTCTCAGTCTTCAACATATCACAGTGGTCCAGTAGTTGCAAGAGGCAGGAGCGACCTGCTCTGAACACATGTTGCCCTGGATTGTGCAATGGTTGGGAATCCAAAGGATTTGCATTCATGCTTCTTAAGGACCTGCCTCGCATGGGCCAGTAGGCCTTCTGCAGTGTTCCTCTTGTACTTTTTCAAAGATTTTTATGATGTGAGACGGAAAAATAAACACAAAAGCAGTATAATATAATCCTTTATTGACAACGTTTCGCCCACACAGAGGGCTTTATCAAGTCACAAACAGATCTACCTGGGTATGTTGTTGTTGTAGGTTTGCCGGTACTTCCAGCCCGGGTCTTCTCCAGATGGCGACCCGGCGGTGGTCTCCCGGGCGGGGGGTGTCGTTCATCTTCTTCTTTCTTCTGTATTCTTTCTTGGGGCCCTCCGGTTGGAGGGTGACTTCTGTCTTGCGGTGACTTCCCAAGTGGGAAGTATCTTCTCGTTTAGCATCTTCAGCAGCATAGGAGGGCGGAGGCAGCAATTACAGGGTTCGTTTTGGAGCCACACCCCAGCTTTAGCAGGCAGCAAAGTGCTGGGGAAACTTGCCTTCACGATGATTGATCATTGACAGTCCTGCTAGATGAGGGTACCGTCTTCGGCAGCCCCATTCTGGAGAGTCCTGAATTTCTTCCTTGTGGTGTAGTTGAGTGCCATAAAGCGGTGACTTTTTGAGAGTAGGTTGATCAGGGATTCAGTGGTGAATGATCGAGTTGAGTTGCAGGTGAACTTGACTGTCCCGTTGTGGAGGCGTTGAATAATTTCTGGAGTATACATTGCGTTCTCATTCTGGTTGGCTGTGTAGAAGTATACACCAGCAAGCAGTGGACTTCTTATGAAGGAGTGGCGGTAGTACGTAGGGATGCACCCCAAGGCTCTTGTGTTTTAACCTTCTTGGCTGGTGGCTGAGACGTTTGAGGTGAGGCGTCTGATTGGTCCATTGTGACGGAGGTGGAAGCAGGTGCTGGTGGACTCTCATTGGTGGAATCGGTCGGCGTCTCAGTGGTCTCTGATTGGTCCATCTCTGTGTCCGGAGGAAGGTGTGGTAGCGGTGGAGCAGCGGTAATGTTGGCGACATTTGCAGTGGATTTTATGATCTCTGTGGAAGGTGGAGATGCAGGGAATGTGAAACCAGGCATGTTGTTGAGCTTGAAGAGTTCGTTGATGGTGGTGTTGAAGGAACCAGGTTCAGCTACATTCTGCACATGAGCATACATGGTGCAGTAAAGAATCTTGGTGGAGTCGCCAGCAATAGCTGGCGAAGAAGTGGTAGATGCAGCTTGCGTGGCTTGAAGAATCTTGGTAGTATCTACTTGAAGCTTGGTAATAGCAGCATATGTAGTCGCTTGTGCAGTGTTTTTTTTTTTTTTTTTTTTTTTTTTTTGGAGTTGTTTCTTAAGTATATCTCGTCTGGTTGGGCACTTGGCAGCAAGAGTATGGTGATCATTCTTGCAGTTCAAGCATTTGAAGTGATGACCTTCTTGGCCGCAGGTGGAGCAGAACTTCTTATTCTTGGCAGGGCAGTCTTTGGTGGTATGTAGGTATGAGTAACAGTTGGAACACTGTGGAATTTGATGGAATTTTTCTGCTTCGATGAAGGCTGGATTGATGTGGAAGTAGTGAATAGCCAGTCCCTCAGCGAGAGCTCTGGCTGCCATGTTGACGTCACTGAAGGTGACCTTCAGCATGGAGGAGGCATTGGGTATTTTGGTAATGAATTCCACCTTGGCCTAAGGGTTCTGTGCTTCAATGGACGACTTGATTTCTTCGGTAGCCTGGACAGTGATGAGCCTGTCGAGTCTCTTGAGGAACACAGTTCTCCGGGCCCTCAGAGCTGGGGAAGCCAAGACAATAAATCCCTGATCTCGTAGAGTGGTTGTAGCAGTGGTGGTAATGAGTTTTTCAGCCTCGGTGTCGTCAGTACAGACGACAACGAAGGCCTCTTTGAGCGACAGAATCGCATTAAACTTGACTTGCCACTGCCACTGCCACTGACGACAGCTGCAAGTGCTAGCTTGGACGAGTCATTGACTGTCCCACTCTCTGGTTTGATCTTTACCCTGTTAGAGAAGTGCATCGTGAAGTGTGGTGAAGTACGATGATGAGCATTCAGTAACAGTTCTCTCTACCTGGGTAAATAGTACATGAGTATTTATAGGATGGAGAGTCAGGTGGAGAATGTTTGGTAGGTTAGATCTGAGACGGACCTTTAAGGGACCGCTGAGAATGTTTGGTAGGTTGGATTTGAGACGGACCTGTAAGGGACTGCTGAGAATGTTTGGTAGGTTGGATTTGAGACGGACCTGTAAGGGACTGCTGAAAATGTTTGGTAGGTTGGATCTGAGACGGACTTGTAAGGGACTGCTGAGAATGTTTGGTAGGTTGGATTTGAGACGGACCTGTAAGGGACTGCTGAGAATGTTTGGTAGGTTGGATCTGAGACGGACCTGTAAGGGACTGCTGAGAATGTTTGGTAGGTTGGATCTGAGACGGACCTGTAAGGGACTGCTGAGAATGTTTGGTAGGTTGGATCTGAGACGGACCTGTAAGGGACTGCTGAGAATGTTTGGTAGGTTGGATCTGAGACGGACCTGTAAGGGACTGCTGAGAGTGTTTGATAGGTTGGATCTGAGACGGACTTGTAAGGGACTGCTGAGAATGTTTGGTAGGTTGGATTTGAGACGGACCTGTAAGGGACTGCTGAGAATGTTTGGTAGGTTGGATCTGAGACGGACCTGTAAGGGACTGCTGAGAATGTTTGGTAGGTTGGATCTGAGACGGACCTGTAAGGGACTGCTGAGAGTGTTTGATAGGTTGGATCTGAGACGGACCTGTAAGGGACTGCTGAGAATGTTTGGTAGGTTGAATCTGAGACGGACCTGTAAGGGACTGCTGAGAATGTTTGGTAGGTTGGATCTGAGACGGACCTGTAAGGGACTGCTGAGAATGAACATCAAAATGGTATACAATACAGACAACCCTTTCAAGTGAGAACTGTTGGATCTGAGAGGGACCTGACCTCTCAGTGGCTACATTCTCACTACTACTACTACTACTCTGCACCTCTCCTTCCGACAGTATTTAAGTCTCCGCACTGTCGCTTGATCTTCAGATAGTTCCTGACTATGGAACTGAACTTCTCCAGGCCGAGGGACTGACAACCTCAAATTCTACGGCTTCAAGGGTGATGGACTGATTACATCATCTTCACATCTCTACTGTTCCTGCCTACTTTCTGTATTCGACTGAAGAAGCCTACTGTGTAGGCGAAACGTTTCGGAATAAAGTTGCCTAACTGTTGCCTGTGTGTCTTACCTACCACTGCTGAGAATGTTTGGTAGGTTGGATCTGAGACGGGCCTGTAAGGGACTGCTGAGAATGATGAAAGTTAAGACACATGTGCAACATCTGGTTATCTTTATTGTAGACGTTTCGCCATCCAGTGGCTTTATCAATACAGATTCTTGGACATAATTAGAAAACAGAAGAACTATATACAAAAGATGAGGTAATCAGTCCCTCAGCCTTGGAGGTGGTGTTTACAGCACCATGGTTGTAGAGATTCTGAAGCACAGGTAACGAACGAACGAACGAAAGTTCAGGTAAGATCCCAAATGGGATGAGCGGGGAAGACGGGACAGACGAAGAATAGTGCTGGAGAGGAGTGTTCTTAGTCGTAGAAATAGAGCCAGCAGCGAGGCGATCGTGGGACAGATATTGAGAAGAGAAATTCAGGCTCTTCTGTCGGGACTCCGGTGGGGTGAGCGGGGAGGACGGGACAGGCGAAGATTAGCGCTAGAGAGGAGTGTAGAATTGAGCCATGTCTTAGCCCAAAAGTTAAGGCGAACGTGGGTCAGAGAATGGTACCTGTCAGAGAATCCAAGGTTATTTGTAAATAGGGTTAAGAGCAGGATCATGCAAGGAGTAGAAAAGGTTGTGTTGGTTTGTGGGTCTGCGAATGTCTTCGTCAAGGAGAGAGGTCCAGTAGTCATGTCGTGTCTCAAGTTTGTCTATCTGTCTGTCACTGAGCTTTTTCCAGTACAGATTCAGCGCAGGGATGTCTAATTGGGCACGGAGAGACTCTGTATGTTCTCTAATGAATCTATATCTATCCTGGAGTAAGGGGACCAAAACTGAGCAGCATAATCTAAATGAGGCCTCACCAGTGATGTATAGAGCTGTAAAATAACTTTTGGACTTCTGTTACTTACACTTCTTGAGATAAATCCAAGTAATCTGTTAGCCTTGTTGAGCACACTAAGGCACTGCTGTCTTGGCTTTAGATTTCTGCTTACCATGACTCCCAAGCCTTTCTCGCATTCTGTATGATCAAGCTCTACTTCACCTAGATTATAGCTTCGAGGGTTATTTTCATTACCAAGGGCTAGTACCTTACACTTATCCACATTGAACTTCATCTGCCATTTTTCAGACCAAGACATTAATTTGTCCAAATCCTCCTGGAGTTCATTGCTATCCTCCTCAGAATGAATTATACGGCCTATGTATCATCAGCAAACTTACTCATGTCACTCGTAATCCCTTCATCAAGGTCATTAATGTAAATTATGAACAAGAGAGGGCCTAAAACTGATCCTTGTGGAACGCCACTAGTGACTAATCCCCATTCAGATTTCACTCCATTAATGGTAACTCTCTGCTTTCTATTGGTAAGCCATGCCTCTATCCATGCTAGGACTTTACCTCCTATACAATGAGCTGCCACTTTTCTTAAGAGTCTCTTGTGAGGTACTCTATCGAAGGCTTTACTAAAATCCAAATAAACAATATCATATTCTTTATCACTGTCAACTGCCTCAAATGTTCTATTGAAGAACGTCAGCAAATTTGTCAGGCAGGAACGACCTCTCGTGAATCCATGTTGAGATTCATTTATCAAGTTATGCTCTTCAAGGTGACTTCTAATAATGTCAGCTATAATTGATTCTAATAACTTGTCCATTATAGATGTCAGGCTTATTGGACGGTAATTTGAAGGAACGGACTTATCCCCTGATTTGAATATAGGAACCACATTAGCAATCTTCCACAACTCTTGCACAACACCGGTAAGGAGGGACGCATTAAACACACTCGTTAATGGCTGACTAAGCTCCATCTTGCATTCCTTAAGCACCCTGGAAAACAGCTCAACGGGTCCCGGGGACTTATTTTGCTTCAGTTTGTCTATCTGTTTAATAACCATGTCCCTCGTGACAGTAATATTAGTTAATTTAAGTTCATCAGGAACTAAATTGTTAATTACTGGAATCTCATTTACATCTTCCTGTGTAAAAACTGACAAAAAATAGCCATTAAATAAGGAACACATTTCCAGTTCGTTATCCGTCAGCTGTCCATGCCCAATTTTCAGAGGTCCTACTTTTTTCTTCACCTTCGTCCTATACACTTGAAAGAACCCCTTTGGATTAGTCTTTGATTCATTAGCAACTCTAATTTCATAGTCACGTTTAGCCTTTCTAATCCCCTTTTTTACTTCTCTTTTAAGGTGAACATATTGGTCAGTAAGGTTAACCTCTCCTCTTCTGATGTGCCTATAAATTCCCCTTTTCTCCCCTAATATATGCTTTAGCCTCCTGTTAACCCATTTGGGATCGTTATTATTAGACCTAATTTCTCTCTGGGGAATGTATATACTCTGGGCACGGTGTACATTATTAAGAAAAAAATCATAAATGGAGATCCCTTCATAATCATAAGTATGATCATCGTCATTAAAATCATTAGCTAGATAACCCCAATCAAGATTAGACAGGTGTTCCCTAAGTCCATTATAATCGGCAGAACGGAAATCAGGGATTTTTACTGTATTATCATTATTCTTACATTCCCAGTTAATACTAAAAGTGATGGATTTGTGATCACTTGCGCCAAGCTCTTCAGTGATCTCCAGATTATTTACGAATATTTCCTTATTTGACAAGACTAGGTCTAGCAAATTATTACCCCTGGTAGGCTCTGTTACGCACTGCTTCAGAAAACAGTCTTGAACTGTTTCCATAAAGTCACTGGACTCTAGATTACCTGTCAAAGAATTCCAGTCAATTTGACTAAAGTTAAAGTCCCCTACTATCCCTATGTTATTGTGTCTAGAAGCCCTAACAATTTCGTCCCAAAGAAGTCTCCCTCTATCGTGATCCAAGCCTGGAGGTCGGTATATTACACCTAGAATTAGTTTTTCTTGACCCTCCACAAAATCTACCCAAACAGATTCTGTTACTGTTCCATCTATTTTTATACCCGTTTTTATGCAGTGCTCCCCTTCCTTTGTATTTGACTGGCTGGTCCTCCTTATTCTCCACTATCACTACTACTACCTCTACTACTACTACTACTACTACTACTACTACTACTACTACTACTACGACTACTACTACTACTACTACTACTACCACCACCACCTCTTCCTGCCTATATATAGCCGTCCTGCTCCACTTCTGGTTAGTGTGACTTTGTAAATGGTCCAAGTCGGACCGAAACGTCGTCGTAAGCTTCTCTCTTTTATGTGCGGGTTATTTGTGTATCGTTCCAGTCACGGTATTGTGCCTTTTTTGTTATTTAACAATTAATATTTTCTCGAACATATAATGCAACTCCTCCCCTTCCCATTACATCTATCCACATGGAACAACTTAAACTCTTGAATATTACACTCAGCAATCACATCTCGACTCTTTAAATCATACCAGGTTTCAGTTAATGCAATAATATCAAAGTTCCCATCACATGCTACCAAACGTAGTTCATTAATCTTATTTCTTGCACTTCGACTGTTAGCATAAAATACCATCATATGTTTTTTCTTCTGCACATTTTTCCTATTCATCTTTGTTGTTACACAATTTCTGAAATTATCATTACCCAGAGTTACTCCATGACAGTTACTATTAAAATTCTTAATATCAGTCCATAAGTCAATATATCCATACTCATTATTTATCATTTCTAAACCCATACCTCTAACTAATCCTAAAGTCCTACCAACCCCTTCAACTGAGCTAGCAAGAAAACCCACACCTGCCCTGGATAAGTGAACCCCATCCCTGGCATACATGTCATTTCAGCCATAGAAGTTGTCCCAGTTGTCAATGAATGGTACTGCATTATCCTTACAGTGTTTATCCAGCCAACAATTAATACCAATTGCTCTGGGCAACCATTCGTTACCAACACCTCTTCTTGGCAAAATGCCACATATAACAGGGTGCCCCCCCCTTCTTCCTAATTATGTCTATAGCTGTCCTGAACTTTCTAACTAAATCCTCACTTCTACGCTTGCCTACATCATTGCCTCCAGCACTGAGGCAAATAATAGGATTGATCCCATTACCGTTTATGATGTTGTCAAGCAGGCTAGCAATGTCCTCCATCCCAGCCCCAGGAAAGCAAACCCTCTGTCTCCTACTCCTGTCCTTCAAGCAGAAGGCCCTATCCATGTATCTAACCTGGCTATCCCCAACAACAACAATATTCTTACCTTCCACAGCAGTCTCTTTCTTCTTCATCGTTTCTGTCTTTCCATTCTTCTTGATCGTCAACTTCGTTCCATGCTGTCCAGCCACTGTTCAGGTTCCCTTCTTGACCTGAGGACTCAAAACAGGAGGACTACTACGAATCCTCTTGCTTTCCTCAGTCAGTCGCCGTATCTCCAACTTTGCTACCCTCAATTCTTCCTTAAGCTGCTGGTGAAGTTGCTCGATGGAGGGCATCTTGGTTCAGTCCAAGGAGAGCACACAAACGTCCTCACTGAGCTAAGTACACGTCACCACTGAGCTAAGTGTCATCGTGTCATTATTTTATACCATTCATCTCCATGATGTGGGACGTTAGAGGTATTGGTCTATGGTTCTTAGCTATTGTTTTGCCGCCATCTTTATGGAGTGGGGCTATATCTTTTGTTTTTAGTGAATGTGGGGTTTCACCCGTGTATGTGCTCCCTCTCCATTGTATATTTAGAGCACGCAGTGCGTGGGCATGTTGTTAATGGCTTTCTCAAAGTCCAGTGGAGTTCGGGTTATGCCACAAATTTTTCATACATTTACAGGGATTTGATGCTTATTCATGAAAGAAGAAACACTGCAGAAGGCCAGTAGGCCTTCTGCAGTGTTCCTCCATTCTTATGTTCATTTAGATTGTCTATTATTAGACTGATTAATGGCTCGCTAAACACAGTCATTTTGAGACTTCATTATCTCACTCACTTCGTCTATGTCTATGTAAGTTCCATCTTGTCTAAGCACGGAGCCCAGTACTAGATGTGGTTTTTGCCTTTTTTTTTTGTCATTTAAAAAAATATTTTGAATTTCTTTCAATTTCACTAATTGCTGTTAGCTCCTGTCTCTCCTGGATTCTGTATGAATCTTTTAACTTAAACTCAATATTTTCCACTTCCCTGATTAGTGCTTCCTTCCGTGTTTCAGATAATCTAGTGTTCTTGAGGAGTTCAGTGATTCTTCGCCTTCTCTTGTAGAGGGAGCGTCTCTCTCTTTCTCCCGAACATATCGCCAGAGGCGCACATTATCCTCTGCAGCTTTCAGAAATCTTAAGAGAGTCGCTCATTTGCACGGAGTTACTGAAGATCAGAAATCTTCAGATTATAATCTTAGTACACTAAAATATGGTTCGATATTTCTTTTTTAAATGAAGTGGAAAATTTTGATCTGGTATTCCAGCGGTGCTAAACAACTGGTATATGGTACCTGTTATTCAACGGCTACTTAATATCTGATACTCAATATCGGTACGACATCGGTTACTAAATCAACAGCTAAGTAGCTGTTAATTTAACGTACAATTTGTCCTGGTCAGAGAAGAGGAAGTCAGTCTTGATACTTCTCACTGCTATCACGTTGGACAAAATTCATCCTTAGGCTTATTAGTACCACGATAAAAACAGCAGGCCTACTGGTCCATATTTGGCAGGTACTTGTCAAACCCAAACCCATTAAAAAATATTCGCCCAACATTATCAATATTACCCAACGAATAAGCTTTTAGTAACCTTATTAATTTTAGTCCCACTCAGATCCCACTCAGTACTTTCCTATATTCTTTAAAATGACTATATAGTCTCAGACTATAGTCATTTAAACAAGACAACAAAGAAAAGAAAATAGATAACGAGAAAACTGGGCTGGTAACATCAGTATCTTCTCTTGAGACAAATATCTGCCTCAAGTAATTAATAAATGAGACAGAAAACGAGAGAAGTTTGATGGAAGGACACAAGGGCAAGTAATGCAACATTAACTGCCCATGTGTCGTCCTTCTAACGCGTTGGTCTGGAGTTTTACGACACATTAGCCGAGAGTTCAATCCCCACCCAAGCATTTTGTCGGTAATTCAATCAATATTGTTACAACGAGGGAAGTTACTTAACGGACAGTTTGAAATAACAACGGACGATAAAAAGTATCAACGAACCATAGAATTATCAACGAACGATCAAAAGCAACAACGGACGATAGAAGTAACAAGCAATAGACTTAACAGGCAATAAAAGTAACAGCAGATAATAGAAGTAATAATAAACAATAGAAGTAATAATAGACAATAGAAGTAATAATAGACAATAGAAGTAATAAAAGACAATAGAAATAATGTAGACAAATGGTTCAGAGAACCGACAAGTTGATAAATTAGACACATGTGCAACACTTGGTTATCTTTACTGAGGAAACGTTTCGCCACACAGTGATTTCCTCAGTCCTATACAAAGGAGAACGGTGAAGATCAGAAGGAGTATGAGGTAATCTGTCCCTCAGCCTTGAGTCGATTTAATCAGTGGACAAATCCACATGTGGAAGTATGTCATACCTGACCTACAGTCATAACCTACTTCCACGTGTGGATTCGTCTATTGTGATACCACCTACGACTACTTCACCTCACCTGTCTACAGTATATAAGTCACTTCGTGCAATGTTGTATTCTTTTTCCGAATGATGGACTGATTACATCAACTTCAGGCCAAGGGACTGATTACTTCAAACTCCTTCTGATCTTCACCATTCTCCTTTGTATAGGACTGATGAAGTCACTGTGTGGTGAAACGTTTCCTCAGTAAAAATACCCAAGTGTTGCACATGTGTCTAATTTATCAATAGATGTAATGATAGACAATAGAAGTAATAATAGCCAACATAAGCAACAGTAGATAATAGATGTAACAGCAGACAGTGCAAGTAACTTAGCGAGTGAAAGTAACACCAAGTGGTATCAGTAACAACAGATGAAATAAGTAACAAGTGGCATAAGAAATTAGTTGAGAGAGAGAGAGAGAGAGAGAGTTATGACAGTGGTGAAGGTGCCCATTATTACACTGTAACAATGGTGAAAGGACAAGATCTACTGATCGCATTAGAGAGAGAAGACATCAGCCAGCACCGTGTCTCAACAACTGGAAAGTCAGTGATTTTACCCAAAAGTACAGTGCAACACGACGGTACAACGGACGCAGGTATCAACCAGAACAGACGGACAACACGACGGTGCAACGGACGCAGGTATCAACCAGTACAGACGCATAAGTAACAATTTCCCCCTTGTACTGCGCAACAGTAACGATTTCCTCCCCTGTACTGAGCATAAGGTAACGCAACACATTTACCAGCAAAAGAAATTATTCATAAAATAAATCTTGGTATCCTTTAAGCACACTTAAGTGAGGGATGCAGGAGCCGAGGCTTGGGAGCCACTGTCAATATTGGAACGTATGAATATTGACAGTCGATATTTACCCAAATACTTGACTGATGACATTTTCCTCAAACTAACAGGAAGTCTGAGCTTTAGCTGAGCGGCCATTTATAGGAAATGTGTGTGCGTGATTCAGACGATTGGATGTGTGAATGTGATGACTGAATGTTTTAATGTGACGATTGGGTATACGAATGAGATGGTTGAGGGAATATGATGATTGAGTGTGACTGAGACGATTGAATGTCTGAATCTGACGATTGAGAGTATGATAATGATGACTGGGTGTGTGAATGTTATGATTGTGAACGACTGAGTATGTGATTGTAACGACTATGTGATCAGTCCCTCAGCCTGGAGAACAGTATCAGACTATGGAACAAATACTCTCCTCCAGGCTGAAGGACTGACCACCTCAAAACTGCGTCATCAGGGGCGGTGGACTGGTTGCATCATCTTCGCATCTCTTCTGCGTCTACCAGCTTTTCTGTGCTCGACTCGACTGAGGAAACTTGTGTGGGCGAGGTGTTTCGGGTACGGATGACTAGCTGTTGCATATGTGTCTTACCTATCATTAATCTTTGTTTACTGCGTCGTTTAACGCCTGGATATTTACCAATGCTGTGCGAAAGGAATCTTTATTGATATTGTTTCGATCACGTAGGATGTTTAATAACCCGATGAAGTTATTGCAGTTGAAAGGTGGCTGCTGAAGTTACCACAGCTGTTGCTTCCGGATCTTGTATGTTTGTCTTGTCGGTGCTTTACTCTTGCAGGCTCCTAACTTGTTGACTGCAAATTACGACAGGAGTTCACTTGCATACTAACTTAAAAACAATACTTTGATATTTAAAGGTTAAAGGTTTAATGTAAACTATCAGCGTTTATACACTTCTTGTCTGTGTGTACACTTTGTGCCACATGTATTACAGAATGGATATTAATACGCAGGAAAACGTACCAAGGAGGATGACAAAGTTGATCCCATGTATCAGGAATCTTCCCTATGAGGATAGACTGAGGGCCCTAAATCTGCACTCTCTAGAAAGGCGTAGAATTAGGGGAAATGTGACTGAGGTGTATAAATGGAAAACAGGAATAAACAAAGGGAATGTAAATAGCGTGCTAAAAATATCTAGCCAAGACAGGACCCACAGTAATGGTTTTAAGTTGGAAAAATTCAGATTCAGGAAGGATATAAGAAAGCACTGGTTTGGTAATAGAGTTGTGGATGAGTGGAACAAACTCCCGAGTACCGTCATAGAAGCTAAGACGTTGTATAGTTTTAAAAATAGGTTCTATAAATACATGAATGAGTGTGGATGGGTGTGAGTTGGACCTGACTAGTTTGTACTACAAAATCTGAGGCCATGCTCCTTCTTCAAGTGAATGTGACCTGACCTGGCTAGGTTGAGTCATTGGCTTAAGCCGGTAGAGGACTTGGACCTGCCTCGCATGAGCCAGTAGGCTTGCTGCAGTGTTTTCTTTCTTATATTCTTATAATGCTGCGTCTTCACAACAGTTACGTCATAATCCCGACGACCGTAGAGTAAGAAGAAAACTTAAAACCTCAAAAAAAAAAAAAATGAAAAAGTGAGAAAAAAAAATGGAATTGTTGTCCTCACAAGTCTTGTAACACTTCTGCTAATGAGGATATTATAGTACCAGGTTGAAAAGTCATGTTGCAAAACCCTTGTCTGGCTCCTGGTATGCACAAGTTAATCTGTAGGTCGGTCTACCATGTCCTTAGACAGTTTCGTGGTGATAAGTCAAAAGGAGGAAAGCTTCTGGTGGAAACATTAAAGAGGTATATCTTGACCACATACACTCTGTAGCCACTTTATTAGGTACATTCTTTTAGTACTGGGTAGGGCCCAGAACAGTCTTAGTTTTTCGTTGCATGGATTCAACAAGGTGATGAAATATTCCTTAGATTCAGTCCATGTTGATATTATAGCATCACGCATTTGCTGCAGATTTGTCGGTTGCATATTGATGCTGTAAATCTCCTGTTCCTCTGCATTCCAAATGTTTACGCCAAATTCTAACCATTCCATCTGCAAGTCACAGCAGAAATCGCGATTCACCAGACCAGGCGACATTTTTCCAATGTTAAACTATCCAGTTTTGAGGAGCCTGTGCCCACTGTAGCCTCAGTATTCTGAGGAACCTGGAACCTGGTGTGGCCTTCTGCTGTTGTAGCCCATCCACTTCATAGTTCGCTTCCTAATCTCTGCCAGACTCTACCCGAGTATCCCGTGATAACTATCCAAATAAATGCAAGCCAGGTCCTCCAAAATGTTCTCTTCACATCTACACAACTATTGCAAGATTTCAACGTTGACTGACAACAGTCAATACCAGCGCGGAATGCTTAAACAGCAGTATATTTTGCGGCGGCAGCAGCAGCTGCTACGACAGTAGTCATTGTTATATCAGTAACAGTTTTTGTATTAACAATTGCTATATAAAACTGATTCCGTATGTACACTGAGCAGCAACGTCTTCGTTCAGCTTATGTTTCATCACTCATGGACATGGCGACGGTAATATTGGACATGGAGACGGTAATATTGGACATGGAGACGGTAATATTGGACATGGCGACGGTAATATTGGACATGCCGACGGAAATATTGGACATGAAGACGGTAATATTGGACATGGCGACGGTAATATTGAACATTGGGACGGTAATATTGGACATGGCGACGGTAATATTGGACATGGTGACGGTAATATTGGACATGGTGACGGTAATATTGGACATGGCGACGGTAATATTGGACATGGCGACGGTAATATTGGACATGGCGATGGTAATATTGAACATGGGGACGGTAATATTGGACATGGGGACCGCAATATTGGACATGGCGACAGTAATATTTGACATGGGGACGGTAATATTGGACATGGCGACGGTAATATTGGACATGGTGACGGTAATATTGGACATGGTGACGGTAATATTCTCATTAGTAGTACCAGTTCCTAGTAACCAGTTACCAGTAACCAGTGTACCAGTAGATGACTCACTATCAACCGTCTGTGTGAATCATTGACTGTATTCATATTGCTGCTGACCATAGCAGGATTTCAAACACCCTCACCCGTAGGCACTATGGGTCAGTCGTAGTAGGCAGCAGAGAGAGACAGGTCGGCTGTTGGGCTGTTGGTGCTCCCCATACTTTCTGTTATATTATATGTACTACCAGCCTACGTGAGTATTCTTACCCCATCCACGTTATCGAAACCCACATGACAAATGGTGGCACCGGTGGGGGCGTGGATTTAAGGGTATTTCAAGACGTTAGAAGACTGTTTGTGGGGAGCCGGCAGGTCAAAGGTGAACCGTCCGCCACCTCCAGCTACTCGCTACCCTCACTCACCTCCACCCTGTACTCCAGCCTGCAAGCCTGTTGCAGCCGTTTTTCAAGCTTCCTGGCTTAGTTTGTGTGCTAATTGCTTCAATCTCCGAGGGGTTGACCCGGATTTTGCAATTAACCCAGTCAGTAAGCCAGACTGTGGAAGTGAACGCTAGTCAGCCTACCTCAGCCTACCATCCAGCCTGTCTCCTGTCATCCACCTGCTCCTTCATGCTGTGTGCATCATTAAACGTCTTCCAGTCATCCATTCTCTTGGGTTAAGCCAGTCAGCCAGCCCAGCTTCCTAACCCAGCTGAGAGAAAGAAGTAAGCCACGCAAGTACCTCTGAAGTATTGTTTCATATATCGCTTGTGCTTGGATGCTGGTAAGAGTGGTCTTCATCATCCCTGTGGCATTATGATTTAGTTAAGCCACCTTGTGCGTGGTGAGAAGTGCGTGGCAGTGAGAGCGCACAGGGCCAGCTTGTCCCGCTGCCCCCACCACCCGCCACCCACCTCATCTACCTGTGGGGTTTTTCTTTTTCCACCGATGTACCGGGTCCTAGTACTGTTTTGGCTCACATAATTGGTCAAGAGATTGTAGCTGAGCGCCAACGATAAAGCTAGTTATGTGAGTTCACCGAGAAAGCGCATTTCTTCCGACGGCAGTGTGAGTGTAGGCGGCATCACCCGCAGGACAACCTTCCCCTCATCACTAGTCACTCCGTCTTCTACTCCAGACTTCAGTGATAATTTTCTAGAGACATTTTCCTGCATTTAAAGACATTTGCGTGTGTGAGACATTTACAGTGAATTTCTTGTGTACTCTAAGCCTTGTGTTTTCAGTGTAGACTCAGTGTTTCTTGGACTCATTATTTTTGCAATATTTTTCAGTGTTATCGCTCATCTCTTGTGTTTCATTTTTATAATTTGTATCTGTGTTTTTTTTATGCTACTCTATGTCTGTAGTAAGTATTATTGTGTAATGTACCAGTCAGTCACTCCATGTGAAGTAATTATTTTTTTTTATTTATTTTGTGTTCTTTCAGCATTGTATTCTCCAGTATTTGTCGTATACCAAATTATCCATTTATTTCTATGTGTACCTTTTTTTCGTACACCAGCAGTGTCTCATTCCCTGATCTTTTCGCAGACTTGTGTACCATTATTTTTGCCAGCAATTTTTGTCGTATCAGTCACAGCAAGATTTTCTTGTAAGAATATACTAAAAAAATGAATAAGTGAATATGTTGTGTGCCCCGCCACTTGTAAGTGTTGTGTGCCCTGCCACTTGTAAGTGTTGTGTGCCCCACCACTTGTAAGTGTTACACTTCCAGTTTTGTTTCTTGTTTTATTTTCATTCATATTTTTCATATTTCTTTGAACAAATTCACTCTTAGTGTAATTTCAATTTCTTTTTAACGTAAAGTGTTTTCTTTACTCTGTTTGAGTAAATTGTTTTGTTTAATTTACAATTAAGAGTTAAAGTGTTCAATCAGTTTTTCTTCATATTTTTATTTTATTATTTAACCTACATTTTCCCAGTGTAAATTTATTACTGCATTGATTATTTCTACACCTTATTATGTTGCACTTGTTCTGCAGTGAATTATTTTATTTTATTGATATTTTTATGCATTATTATTCTCAGTTCATTATTGTTTGAGTCTTGTTTTTCATTTTATTATTTTTCCTCATGTTGTCTTTGTATTATATTTTAATTTTGTTTATGCATTCTTAGAAAATATTTAAATTTCCCAGTTATCTCTCGTTGCATACAATTTCGTGATTTTATTTTATACTTTTTACATTTATTTACAGTTTTATTAGTTAATTTCTTTATTAGCAAGAGTACAGACAGCTCATTTTGCATTTAATTCAGTCTCCAGTAATATTTTTTACTTGTAAATTCCAATGTACTTTTTTTTATCTTGTCCAGCAGTCCTTTACATTGAGTTGTTCTTCCTCTTGCAGTGTATCTTAGACAGTTTTTATTACTTCTGCAGAATTAGTTGCATCTCTTTTATTTTAATTTTAACATTTTATATCATTTTTATTGTTCATTATTTTTGCCTTATTTGTTATTGTGCAACTTCTTTGCCATTATGTCTCACATACCTTCAAGTGATACTTTAGTGAATGTCGACACTCAGACCTCTCAGGCTACTGCTGCTCCTGTCATCAGTCCTCACAGTTCAATGATTCACACAGACGGTTGGTAGTGAGTCATCTACTGGTACACTGGTTACTGGTAACTGGTTACTAGGAGCTGGTACTACTACTGAGAGCTCGGCGACGCTAACGTATGTCGTCCCGACATACAACTAATACAAACTAGAGATGGCAAGTGTACAGCTTGGGCTGATTATATACAATGTCAAAGTACACAACAATTGAACATTATAACAAACATAAGTAGGATATTGGAATGGAAGCTTACATAATTGAAACTGTAATAAAACTGTAATGCAATACAAGGTATAATATAGCACAACTCATCGAATGAAACTCAACGTTGGGATTAAACAATAGAAGTGATAAAAAAAAATTTGATCGATCGATCTGTATTCATGTGATCTACGGATTCTGAGGAAGGAATATATACAAAGAAGTGTTTAACAGAAAGGCAGATTCGGTGCACTCAAATCTAGACTGTTAATTCTCAGAATTCGGAGAGAACGTGAACACAAAAAAAAATTCTTGAACACTGATAAGTTGATAACTGTAATTATTCATCTATACAGGTTATTTACGTTCAACCCCAACTCTGCTAGGGGTGATTGAATACAGCAGAATGGGTGTCATCTCTGGGAGGATCAACCTGTTGCACTGGCTAACTCATGCTGTAATTTGAGGCAAATCTGAATTGGGTGTTACAAATGGATACTTGAGGATTTCTCAATACCTGTCGTGTACGTGGGAATAACGACATTCAGGTTGATCGTCTGATGAGTATAGAGGTAGAGAGTACAGGATCAGGAGGATTGTCAGAGTCTGTCCATTAGTCTGGGTTGGAACATCATTATACATCACATACTAACTTAAAATGATCTAAAATGCGATTCTTTATACTGACCAGTACTAATTTCTCTAACCTTATACTTATTACAGTGATATGTTCAACTAACTCGATAAGGACCAACAAACTTTTGATCAAGCTTAGACATTGCAGACGTTTTGTTAAAGTTAGTCAGCATAACTCTCGAACCTACTTTGATTTTGGATGGCTTGCTCGAGTGTTTGCGACTCTTGTAAATTCTGCTGTTGATTTATGAAGTGATTTCACGGATTCTTCTAAAGACACTTTGAGCTAAACTGGTACGAGTTGCTATGAAATCATCAGGTTGTAATTTGTTTCGGATTAGAAATATAAGCAACTCATAAGGCAAACGTTTATCTACACCATAACAATGCATAATGTGGAGTGTCACCTATAGAACATTGTAAGCAGAATTTATAGCACACTGCACATCAGGTATAAACTTCATCCCAAGTTTCACTGATTGGGAATTGATAGTGGCTCTCAAGACAATCAAGTACTTCTTATTGGTTACGTTCGCTAACCCATTGCTGGCAGGATGATGAGGAACAATGGTGGATTTAGAGATCTTGTACAAGGTACACAAATTTTCAAGAATCTCATTACAGAATTCACATCCATTATCTGTTACTAGGACTTAGGGAGTGGTATGCCTGCAGATAAATGCGTTCTTTAATCGCTTAGCTACTGTTCGGCAGTCTATCTGCAATAGGAACTAACTCACAATATCTGGTGAAATGTCTACCATAACACATAGATGTTTGTTGCCCTGGAGGGACATTGGAAATTAGTTAACAAAATCTAGAGCGCAACTCTTTCCCACGGTTCGCTAGTAGTTGGATACACTTGGATTGGATTAGGACCAATGCATGCAGACACTACATTTCTTAACATACTCAGAAATATCAGTTGCCATACGAGGCCAAAAGTATTTCAATCTGGCTTGTTTTACTGAACGATCCATACCAGGGTGCGCAACACCTGGTACATCGTGAACTAGCTGTAAGGCTACATTCACTAGTGACTGTGGAATTACTAACTGGTATACTCTTCTGCTAGGAGTACCCAACTCGGCTGTCCGATACAGTAATTCTTGGTTCATGACAATATTGAACATGGGGACGGTAATATTGAACATGGGGACGGTAATATTGAACATGGGGACGGTAATATTGAACATGGGGACGGTAATATTGAACATGGGGACGGTAATATTGAACATGGGGACGGTAATATTGGACATGGGGACGGTAATATTGAACATGGGGACGGTAATATTGAACATGGGGACGGTAATATTGGACATGGCGACGGTAATATTGAACATGGGGACGGTAATATTGAACATGGGGACGGTAATATTGGACATGGGGACGGTAATATTGAACATGGGGACGGTAATATTGGACATGGGGACGGTAATATTGAACATGGGGACGGTAATATGAACATGGGGACGGTAATTTGAACATGGGGACGGTAATATTGAACATGGGGGACGGTAATATTGAACATGGGGACGGTAATATTGGACATGGGGACGGTAATATTGAACATGGGGACGGTAATATTGGACTATGGTGACGGTAATATTGAACATGGGGACGGTAATATTGAACATGGGGACGGTAATATTGAACATGGGGACGGTAATATTGGACATGGCGACGGTAATAATGGACACATGGGGACGGTAATATTGAACATGGGGACGGTTAATATTGGACATGGTGACGGTAATATTGAACATGGGGACGGTAATATTGAACATGGGGACGGTAATATTGAACATGGGGACGGTAATATTGGACATGGCGACGGTAATATTGGACATGGGGACGGTAATATTGGACACATGGCGACGGTAATAATGGACATGGGGACGGTAATATTGGACATGGCGACGGTAATAATGGACATGGGGACGGTAATATTGGACATGGGGACGGTAATATTGAACATGGCGACGGTAATATTGGACATGGGGACGGTAATATTGAACATGGCGACGGTAATAATGGACATGGGGACGGTCATATTGGACATGGCGACGGTAATAATGGACATGGGGACGGTAATATTGGACATGGCGACGGTAATAATGGACATGGGGACGGTAATATTGAACATGGCGACGGTAATAATGGACATGGGGACGGTAATATTGAACATGGCGACGGTAATAATGGACATGGGGACGGTAATATTGGACATGGCGACGGTAATAATGGACATGGGGACGGTAATATTGGACATGGCGACGGTAATAATGGACATGGGGACGGTAATATTGAACATGGCGACGGTAATAATGGACATGGGGACGGTAATATTGGACATGGCGACGGTAATAATGGACATGGGGACGGTAATATTGGACATGGGGACGGTAATATTGAACATGGCGACGGTAATAATGGACACATGGCGACGGTAATAATGGACATGGGGACGGTAATATTGGACATGGCGACGGTAATAATGGACATGGGGACGGTAATATTGGACATGGCGACGGTAATAATGGACATGGGGACGGTAATATTGGACATGGGGACGGTAATATTGAACATGGCGACGGTAATATTGGACATGGGGACGGAAATATTGAACATGGCGACGGTAATAATGGACATGGGGACGGTAATATTGGACATGGCGACGGTAATAATGGACATGGGGACGGTAATATTGGACATGGGGACGGTAATATTGAACATGGCGACGGTAATAATGGACACATGGCGACGGTAATAATGGACATGGGGACGGTAATATTGGACATGGGGACGGTAATATTGGACACATGGCGACGGTAATATTGGACACATGGCGACGGTAATAATGGACATGGGGACTGTAATATTGGACATGGCGACGGTAATATAGGACATGGTGACGGTAATATTGGACATGGCGACGGTAATATTGAACATGGGGACGTAATATTGGACATGGGGACGGTAATATTGAACATGACGGCGGTAATATTGGACATGGCGACGGTAATATTGGACACATGGCGACGGTAATATTGGACACATGGCGACGGTAATATTGGACACATGGCGACGGTAATATTTAACATGGCGACGGCAATATTGGACATGGCGACGGAAGTATTGGACATGGTGACGGTAATATTGGACATGGCGACGGTAATATTGGACATGGGGACGGTAATATTGGACATGGCGACGGTAGTATTGGACATGGTGACGGTAATATTGGACATGGCGACGGTAGTATTGGACATTTCGACAGTAATATTGAACATGGTGACGGTAATATTGGACATGGCGAAGGTAATATTGGACATGGGGACGGTAATATTGGACATGGGGACGGTAATATTGGGCATGGCGACGGTAATATTGGACATGGCGACGGTAATATTGGACATGACGACGGTAATATTGGACATGGCGACGGTAATATTGGACATGGCGACGGTAATACTGAACATGACGGCGGTAATATTGGACATGGCGACGGTAATATTGGACATGGCGACGGTAATATTGGACACATGGCGACGGTAATATTGGACATGGCGACGGTAATATTGGACACGGTGACGGTAATATCTGACATGGCGACGGTAATATTGGACATGGTGACGGTAATATTGGACATGGCGACGGTAATATTGGACATTTTGACGGTAATATTGAACATGGTGACGGTAATATTGAACATGGGGACGGTAATATTGGACATGGCGACGGTAATATTGGACATGGGGACGGTAATATTGGACATGGGGACGGTAATATTGGACATGGGGACGGTAATATTGGACATGGGGACGGTAATATTGGGCATGACGACGGTAATATTGGACATGGCGACGGTAATATTGGACATGGCGACGGTAATACTGAACATGGTAACGGTAATATTGAACATGGCGAAGGTAATAGTGGACATGGAGACGGTAATATTGAACATGGGACGGTAATATTGGACATGGCGACCGTAATACTGGACATGGTGACGGTAATATTGGACATGGCGACGGTAATATTGAACATGGCGACGGTAATATTGGACATGGCGACGGTAATATTGGACATGGGGACGGTAATATTGGACATGGCGACGGTAATATTGGACATGGGGACGGTAATATTGGACATGGCGACGGTAATATTGGACATGGGGACGGTAACATTGGACATGGGGACGATAATATTGGACATGGTGACGGTAATATTGGACATGGGGACGGTAATATTGGACATGGTGACGGTAATATTGGACATGGCGACGGTAATATTGGACATGGTGATGGTAATATTGGACATGGTGACGATAATATTGGACATGGTCACGGTAATATTGGACATGGCGACGGTAATATTGGATATGGCGACGGTAATATCGGACATGGTGACGGTAATATTGGACATGGCGACGGTAATATTGGACATGGCGACGGTAATATTGGATATGGCGACGGTAATATTGGATATGGCGACGGTAATTATCGGACATGGTGACGGTAATATTGGACATGGCGACGGTAATATTGGACATGGCGACGGTAATATTGGACATGGCGACGGTAATTATTGGATATGGCGACGGTAATATCGGACATGGTGACTGTAATATTGGACATGGCGACGGTAATATTGGACATGGCGACGGTAATATTGGACATGGCGACGGTAATATTGGATATGGCGACGGTAATATCGGACATGGTGACGGTAATATTGGACATGGCGACGGTAATATTGGACATGGCGACGGTAATATCGGACATGGTGACGGTAATATTGGACATGGTGATGGTAATATTGGACATGGCGACGGTAATATTGGACATGGCGACGGTAATATCGGACATGGTGACGGTAATATTGGACATGGCGACGGTAATATTGGACATGGCGACGGTAATATTGGACATGGCGATAAAGGCTGTCATTATACTGCATGTGTGTCCATCTTTCCATTGTGTCGGTATTTTATACCATTTAGCTGGAGATTTGTATTGTGTATGAACACACACACTTCCTGGGGATAATTAGGTACTCAAGACGGGTACCTAATTATCCCATAATTGTTTCTATTATTTTCTTTCCAATTTTTCGATTTTATTTTCCTCATAACACGAGAATGCCTCACCCAATCGGTCTAAATTTTCAACAATTGTGTACGGCAACGATGAACAAGGTCTTGGAACAACTGGAATGTTCACGTCCACTATAACCAAAAGTATTGAACACGTTCCCAGCATCCAGGAACGGCCGGGATAACCTCTAAAAATCCCTAGTGACGGAGCATCAGACGTTCAAAAAAAGGTGCCCAAAAAACTTACGCCAACGGTGGAGAGTAAAATTATTATAGGTGTAAAATATGGGGAAACCTCTCCACGCACCGTTCCAGGATGCTGGAAAGAGGTTCAACAACTTTGGTTCCAGGACACGTGGACATGTCAGCTGTTAGGGAAATTTGGTCCTCCTCATTACAGCCCAACAGTGTTGAATGTTTGAAGTCAGTTGGATGAGGCGCTCTCGAGTTACGTGCGAAATAATTCCGAAAGTTAGAGAGAGAAGAGAAAAAAAGTCAATGCAAAACCCTTAAAGGTAACTCTTAGGAAATACCTGATAAAAATACAAAAAACAACAACACAGCAACACAAGTAATTAGTATTGACGTAAATTATACGAAATAAGACGGTGAAGTGGCTCTGTGGTGGCTCTGGTGGCCTGGTGGTTAACGCTCTCGCTTCACACGGCGAGGGACTGGGTTCGATTCCCAGCCAGAGTAGAAACATTGGACGTGTTTCTTTCTACCTGTTGTCTATGTTCCCCATCAGTAAAATGGGTACCTGGGTGTTAGTCGACTGGTGTGGGTCGCATCCTGGGACACTGACCTAAGGAGGCCTGGTCACAGACCGGGCCGCGGGGGCGTTGACCCCCGGAACTCTCTCCAAATAAACTCCAGGAAGTAAATTAAGCTTCCCAGTGAACAATTGCGTATTAATAATAACAAAAATAGGCACAATACCGTGACTGGAACATTACACAGATAACCAGCACATAAAAGAGAGAAGCTTACGACGACGTTTCGGTCCTCTTTTATGTGCGGATTATTTGTGTAGCGTATTAATAATAATAATTACCATAGCATTTTAATAAAACTAACAATTTACACAATAATTATAAAATAAACAATATTAAATGCGTACTATAATAAGAGGAAGAACAACTGCGAGGATCAGAGAATATCCAGTAATATTCTTGCATTCACTATCCAGCAATAAATGCAGGAATATTTAACACAATTCGCATCATTATTCCTAACTCCATCACTTCAGGATTTGTATTTAGCTTCAAATTAAATTACAAATAAACAAATTACAAATTAGCAAATTACAAATTAGCAAATTGCAAATTACGTTAAAATAAAATAACTGAGACTCGTTGGAAACTTAATTAGCAAGACAAAGTCACCGCTGGGAGATGAAGTCTTGAAGATCTCTGTACCACAGTCTTGGTGACCTCTGTACCACAGTCTTGGTGACCTCTGTACCACAGTCTTGCTGACCTCTGTACCACAGTCTTGCTGACCTCTGTACCACAGTCTTGCTGACCTCTGTACCACAGTCTTGGTGACCTCTGTACCACAGTCTTGGTGACCTCTGTACCACAGTCTTGGTGACCTCTGTACCACAGTCTTGGTGACCTCTGTACCACAGTCTTGGTGACCTCTGTACCACAGTCTTGGTGACCTCTGTACCACAGTCTTGGTGACCTCTGTACCACAGTCTTGCTGACCTCTGTACCACAGTCTTGCTGACCTCTGTACCACAGTCTTGCTGACCTCTGTACCACAGTCTTGCTGACCTCTGTACCACAGTCTTGCTGACCTCTGTACCACAGTCTTGCTGACCTCTGTACCACAGTCTTGCTGACCACTGTACCACAGTCTTGCTGACCTCTGTACCACAGTCTTGCTGACCTCTGTACAAGTCTTGCTGACCTCTGTACCACAGTCTTGCTGACCACTGTACCACAGTCTTGCTGACCTCTGTACCACAGTCTTGCTGACCACTGTACCACAGAATCTTGCTGACCTCTGTACCACAGTCTTGCTGACCTCTGTACCACAGTCTTGCTGACCTCTGTACCACAGTCTTGCTGACCACTGTACCACAGTCTTGCTGACCTCTGTACCACAGTCTTGCTGACCTCTGTACCACAGTCTTGCTGACCTCTGTACCACAGTCTTGCTGACCTGTGTACCACAGTCTTGCTGACCTCTGTACCACAGTTTGCTGACCTCTGTACCACAGTCTTGCTGGCCACTGTACCACAGAATCTTGCTGACCTCTGTGCCACAGTCTTGCTGACCTCTGTGCCACAGTCTTGCTGACCTCTGTACCACAGTCTTGCTGACCTCTGTACCACATCTTGCTGACCTCTGTGCCACAGTCTTGCTGACCTCTGTGCCACAGTCTTGCTGACCTCTGTACCACAGTCTTGCTGACCTGTGTACAAGTCTTGCTGACCTCTGTACCACAGTCTTGCTGACCTCTGTACCACAGTCTAGCTGACCTGTGTACCACAGTCTTACTGACCTCTGTACCAGTCTTGCTGACCTCTGTACCACAGTCTTGCTGACCTCTGTACCACAGTCTAGCTGACCTGTGTACCACAGTCTTACTGACCTCTGTACTCAGATCTTTGTACATGTTTTTCTCTGCTTTACACCCCGGTCCAAGTTGTATACGGTCTGACTCTTGTATTTTCTAACATGTTCTGCCCTCCTTGTACACATGTCTTACCCACCGATGTTTGATTTCTAGTTTCTTCCACTTTACTACTCATTTCTTACTCGATTTTTAGTGCTGTCATCTTTCCATTGTCGACAGAGTTTACTGTCTGACTCCTCGTGCGACTAGTCAGCTTTTCCTTCACTGTTTTTCCGCCTCCATGTTTTAAATACAGGTACTTCCATACACATTTTGATTCTGGCACTCAAGCTCTCTCTTGCACTGATCTGTTTGCTTTTCTTCAACTGCGGTCGACTGTACTTAGTCTGTAGTACCAGATTTACTTGACAGGGATCATTTTCCTATTCTTCTTACTTCCAATTCACATTTCCGACCTCCTCGTAGCCCACCTTGGCAGTTCGAACGAGTGGATTGGACCCTTTACTCGCGTCAAACCTTTTACGGCGAGGGGCGCCTCCTCTTTTCTCCTCTTCGGAGGAGCTGATGCAGATATTTACGACCACTGTTTTAACCATAGCTTCAAATATAATCTTCGAAGCCTCGAATAGGCACTTTCAGAAATGCGTGCCTTGGTGGTCTCATACTTGTACTCGTACAATGTGTTTGAAGCGTGCTGTGTGGAGCCGATATCGTTATGAAAGGACCACAGAGCAGCTCTTTGATTTTCAACGAGCGAGTGCGGTAGCCGGACATGTAATCCGTGAATTAAAACGCACTTCTTGGCGGGAATACGTTTCTACCGTCACCTCTACTTCGTCTATGAGTGCAGTTTAGAAGAAAAATACGGAAACTGAGTGGCAGGTTCTCTATAGACCCTGCTGCTGTTCTTAGGGTTGCCGGTGCCAGCACTGCAGACCCTGCTGGCACGACACATATATCACGGGTTCGATTTCCCGTGATGTTTTAGCCCGCCTCATGGTGAGCGAAAATTCACGACGCTCTAACCCACTGGACCATACAATCCTACAAACAACCTGAGCCTAGCGAACTAGACTTGTTTCAAGTTGCCAGGCCATATGATGGTGTGGTTGCCTCAGAGCTAATTTCATGCTACTCCCCGTTTGGTGTACTAGCCTCCACAAGCAGTATACATATTATTGTAACACGAACAAGTGGTATTTAATCAATAACAACAATGCAGCTAGCCGGATTAAATACCACTTGCTCGTGGTATTTAAACCACGAACGAGGTTTCCACATGGAACCTCAACTGCTGATGTAATTAGTTGCTTCACTATATATTTCCAGTAATTCCTTTTCCTGTACTTTAACACCCTGAAAACTGCCCAACATAAAATTTCTTGCCCATATATTCCCTGAAGGGACTTGTGGATATTTGTAGATGGGCTTTTCTGGTAGTTTGTAGGAGAAAGAAGGTTGCAGTCGTCTTGCAGAGCTTGCTTTGAAATATATCTTAATGAGGTTATTTTGATCAGCAGGCTACAAAAAACATGTATAACTATGGTCAAGGACTCCAATGGAGACAAGTCATATTGTCAAACTTTGTTTTGGGGGGAAGGGGTTATCATTGGTAATATACACATGTTACTATATATGATAATGTATTTTTGTGCACCTGTACCTAAATAAACTTAACTTTCTGTAGACCCCCTTTCGAAAATGCTTTCCAGATGTTTACAGTAAAGGCATATTGGTTGCTTTCTGAGATTATGGAGCATATTATTTGCTTTTTTGTTATGGAAGGTTCAGTTATGAAACAGTCATTGAGACTGGGAGGGTGAGGGGCGCCCAGCACTCTACAATTAAATACTATTCTTAGAGACAGTCTGGAAATCCTTCCTCACCCCATGATGGAGTAAATAATGCTGAAATGGTCTAACACTTTTAGTTAAGAAAATGAAGTTATCAGACAGTGATAACTCTTGGTATGGGGACGCTAAGACAGTTGCTTCACTATGTGAG
>NC_069435.1:37596688-37614188 GCF_026875155.1 Cherax quadricarinatus | reverse complement strand
TGAATACACTCACTGTTATATATGGTCCCACACAAAGAGTCTCTCTTTGAATTGTAGTTCCCTTCAGAAAGAGGTGTGGTCCCAATCTGTGGGACCACAGCTCATTCAGTGTGGACACACTAAGTGAAGGAATTGGCCCACATTGTGAGAGCTGTGGCCCCACACATTGTGAATTGTGGACCTGACAGTATGAGTTATGACCCTGTGAAACACAGTAAATCTAGTGGTCCCACTTACGTTGGTCTCAAAATGAGCTATGGTCCCACTCTATGAGAACTAATGTCCCGTTTGTGTAAAGTGTAATCCCACTCATTGGGACCTCACTCACTGTGGTACCACTCAGTGTGGCCCAACTAATGTTGGGTACCACTGTGGGCCAGACTAATGTCATTTCAGTGTGGTAAACTCAGTATCGTACCATGCAGTGTGGTGCTACTCAATGTGGTACCGCTCAGCGTGGCCCAACTAATGTTATTCCATTCAGTTTGTTACCAGTGTGTGGCCTAACTAATGCTCCATTCAGTGTGGTGCCACTTAGTGTGGTGCCACTCAGTGTGGCCCAACATACGTCATTTCACTTAATGTGGTCTTACTCGTACTGCTCTACCTCTACAGACACTGAGGTAACATCCACTGTGTTCTTTGTCTCTTTTAGTGAAGACTGTCATTGTGTTCAGTGTTCTATGTATTCCCTTGTCGTATGGACACATGCAAAATAACATTATTATTATTATTATTATTATTATTATTATTATTATTATTATTATTATTATTATTATTATTATTATTATTATTATTCATAGGTGTTAACACCATTCTGTCGTCTGTTTCTGTCTTATTCTGCAAGATAGCAATATGGGGACATTATACTGTCTTTATACTGCTATATATTATATCATTTGACGGTCATGTGGCCACAGATGGTAACATCAGTGAGCGCCTGCATCCTACATGGTGGCACTGTTTACACTGTAATCTTCCAAAAGCGATTCTGGTGCTAAAGGTTTAACGAGAAGGGGCCCTGTCGTTATACCAGTACCTCGCTAAAGCTGTGAAGCGACGTTGGACGCTCGTGAAACAGCTTTGGTAGACTTAGCTTCCCAGCTGGTTGCTACGGTTCTCACTGTGCCCTGTGTTCGCATTTGCCTCATTGTACATATTTGTAAGTACTGTACGTACTGTAAATACTTTCTTATTTTGGTGAAGGAAATACAATCATTTATTCTCTCTGCTGCCTCCTTGATCTTTCCTAATAGGTTATCGTGCTATGGTAAGGTGTGCAAGACAATAGTCTGCACCAGTTCCCGAAATAGTGGCTTAATGGTGTTAGTGTCTTAAGTGTTCACGCTCCTGTGACAAAGCCTGTTGTTAGCCTATACGTTTTTTTTTGTGCAGACCTATGTACATTATAATATTTCTTGATAAAACCATATGACTCTTCATATCCCTTTTACCCCCAAACTACCCATGGATGCACTGTGTCTTATACCAAGTCCCATGTGATACACAGGGTTCTTACCTACCAACTACCCATGTGATGCACATGTGTCTTACCTACCAACTACCCATGTGATACACTTGTCTTCCTACCAACTCCATGTGATGCACTTGTCTTACCTACAACTACCCATGATTACATGTGACCTACCACTACCATGTGATGCACTGTTCTTAATCTACCAAACGATTCCGATGTGATTAACAGAATGTGTCGTTATCCCAAACCCTCGCAAATGTGAAGCACAGTTGACGCTCTGACACTTTAGACTACCCCATGGTTGATCCCACATGTCCCCCTTTACCACCCCAAGTACCCTTTGTGATAACTGTGTCTTAAAATACTTTCTATTTGGTGCAGAACTACAACATTACCCATGTGACCCTTGATCTTTACCTACCAAGTTTATCGCATTGTGATAGCACATTGCCCTTACCACCAATACCCAATAGTGATAACAGTGTGTCTTAATTTCCACTACCCTGTGACAAACATGTGTCCTTACCTACCTAAAAACCCCATGTGAACAATTGTCTTAACCACCATACCATTATCCATTGTCTATAAACAACTACCATTGATGCACATGTGTCTTATATACAACTACCATGAACACATGTGTCTTACCTACCACACCATGTGATGAACGTGTCTTACCTACCAACTACCCATGTGATGCAAGTGCCTTACCTACCAACTACGCATGTGACGCACATGTGTCTTACCTACCAACTACCCATGTGATGCACGTGTCTTACCTACCAACTACCCATGTGATGCGTGTCTTACCTACCAACTACCCATGTGATGCACATGTGCCTTACCTACCAACTCCCCATGTGATGCACATGTGTCTTACCTACCAACTACCCATGTGATACACATGTGTCTTACCTACCAACTACCCATGTGATTTACATGTGTCTTACCTACCAACTACCCATGTGAAGCACATGTGTCTTACCCACCAGCTACCCATGTGATGCACATGTGTCTTACTTACCAACTACCCATGTGATGCACATGTGTCTTACATACCAACTACCCATGTGTTGCACATGTGTCTTACCTACCAACTACCCATGTGATGCACATGTGTCTTACTTACCAACTACCCATGTGATGCACATGTGTCTTACATACCAACTACCCATGTGATTTACATGTGTCTTACCTACCAACTACCCATGTGATGCACATGTGTCTTACCTACCAACTACCCATGTGTTGCACATGTGTCTTACCTACCAACTACCCATGTGTTGCACATGTGTCTTACTTACCAACTACCCATGTGATGCACATGTGTCTTACCTACCAACTACCCATGTGATGCACATGTGTCTTACCTACCAACTACCCATGTGATGCGTGTCTTACCTACCAACTACCCATGTGATGCACGTGTCCTTACCTACCAACTACCCATGTGATACACATGTTCATACCTACCAAACCCTACCCATGTGATGCACTTTGTGTCTTACCTACCAACTACCCATGTGATGCACATGTGTCTTACCTACCAACTACCCATGTGATGAACATGTGCCTTACCTATCAACTACCCATGTGATGCACATGTGTCTTACCTACCAACTACCCATGTGATGCACGTGTCTTACCTACCAACTACGCATGTGACGCACATGTGTCTTACCTACCAACTACCCATGTGATGCACGTGTCTTACCTACCAACTACCCATCTGATGCGTTTGTCTTACCTACCAACTACCCATGTGATGCACATGTGCCTTACCTAACAACTACCCATGTGATGCACATGTGTCTTACTTACCAACTATTCATGTGATGCACATGTACCTTACCTACCAACTACCCATGTGATGCACATGTGCCTTACCTACCAACTACCCATGTGATGCACATGTGTCTTACCTACCAACTACCCATGTGATGCACATGTGTCTTACCTACCAACTACTCATGTGATGAACATGTGTCTTACCCACCAACTACCCATGTGATGCACATGTGTCTTACCTACCAACTACCCATGTATTGCACCTGTGTCTTTCATACCAACTACCCATGTGTTGCACATGTGTCTTACCTACCAAGTATCCATGTGATGCAAGTGTCTTACCTACCAACTACCCATGTGTTGCACATGTGTCTTACCTACCAACTACCCATGTGATGCACATGTGTCTTACCTACCAACTACCCATGTGATGCACATGTGTCTTACCTACCAACTACCCATGTGATGCACATGTGTCTTACCTACCAACTACCCATGTGATGCACGTGTCTTACCTACCAACTACCCATGTGATGCACATGTGTCTTACCTACCAACTACCCATGTGATGCACATGTGTCTTACCTACCAACTACCCATGTGTTGGCAACCCCAATATGTCCATTACTACCACAACTACCCATGTGATGCACATGTGTCTTACCTACCAACTACCCATGTGTTGCACCTATGTCTTACCTACCAACTACCCATGTGATGCACGTGTCTTACCTACCAGCTACCCATGTGATGCACATGTGCCTTACCTACCAACTACCCATGTGATGCACATGTGTCTTACCTACCAACTACCCATGTGATGCACATGTGTCTTACCTACCAACTACCCATGTGATGCACATGTGTCTTACCTACCAACTACCCATGTGTTGCACATGTGTCTTACATACCAACTACCCATGTGTTGCACATGTGTCTTACCTACCAACTACCCATGTGTTGCACCTGTGTCTTACCTACCACTACCCATGTGATTGCAATGTGTCTTACCTACCAACTACCCATGTGATGCACATGTGTCTTACCTACCAACTACCCATGTGTTGCACATGTGTCTTACCTACCAACTACCCATGTGTTGCACCTGTGTCTTACCTACCAACTACCCATGTGATGCACATGTGCCTTACCTACCAACTACCCATGTGTTGCACATGTGTCTTACATACGAACTACCCATGTGTTGCACATGTGTCTTACGTATCAACTACCCATATGTTGTAAATGTGTCTTACCTACCAGCTACCCATGTGATGCACATGTGTCTTACCTACCAGCTACCCATATGATGCACATGTGTCTTACCTACCAGCTACCCATGTGTTGCACATGTGTCTTACCTACCAGCTACCCATGTGATGCACATGTGTCTTATTCCAACAATACTCGTGTGATGTCATTATTTTACCTAAAACAACATTGATGCTGTGCTTACTACCAACAAACCCATGTGTAAGTAGTCTTACCTCACCAGTAATGTATCTGGTTTCTCACACAGATTCTTCCAAATGGCTAACATACCATTGGTGCAATTGATCTGACTACCAAACTCCTCATGTGATAGCTACAAGGCATAAAAAGAACCTTAGGTCTGATGAGAATATACCCACTCTATGTAGCACAAGGCACCTACAAAATGGTACGAATTTAGCATCAAGTAATGGGTTACATTTTGGTTTCCCCACTCCCCGGATGACGTAGTTTTACGAAACCAACAATGGTAAAGTTCTACCTATCAACTAATATTGCACATGGTGCTAGCTCCCGTACCAGGCACAATGGTCAATTTAGCATCTACCCAGGGTGTTGGCACTCTGGGTACTTACATAATTTCCGTTGAAATATAGGTAAATTTAGCATAAGGTCAAGTTGGCTTTCGTGAGTGTTTAAGAAAGGGCGGGAAAATAGGTAAATTTCTCTGATCGGGAGAATATTGGTCACAGGAGGATTCTTCGTATAGCAGGGAAATTAGGTAAATTTAGCATCTGATTAGGAATGTTGGCTCACTGGGTGAGGTAGCTACGTAGAGGCAGGGAAAATAGGTAAATTTAGCATCTGTGTAGGGAATGTTGGCTCACTCGGTGAGGTAGCTACGTAGAGGCAGGGAAAATAGGTAAATTTAGCATCTGTGTAGGGAATGTTGGCTCACTCGGTGAGGTAGCTACGTAGAGGCAGGGAAAATAGGTAAATTTAGCATCTGTGTAGGGAATGTTGGCTCACTCGGTGAGGTAGCTACGTAGAGGCAGGGAAAATAGGTAAATTTAGCATCTGATTAGGGAATGTTGGCTCACTCGGTGAGGTAGCTACGTAGAGGCAGGGAAAATAGGTAAATTTAGCATCTGAGTAGGAATGTTGGTTTCACTCGGTGAGGTAGCTACGTAGAGGCAGGGAAAATAGGTAAATTTAGCATCTGTGTAGGGAATGTTGGTCACTCGGTGAGGTAGCTACGTAGAGGCAGGGAAAATAGGTAAATTTAGCATCTGAGTAGAGAATATTGGCTCACTCGGTGAGGTAGCTACGTAGAGGCAGGGAAAATAGGTAAATTTAGCATCTGTGTAGAGAATGTTGGCTCACTCGGTGAGGTAGCTACGTAGAGGCAGGGAAAATAGGTAAATTTAGCATCTGATTAGGGAATGTTGGCTCACTCGGTGAGGTAGCTACGTAGAGGCAGGGAAAATAGGTAAATTAGCATCTGAGTAGAGAATATTGGCTCACTCGGTGAGGTAGCTACGTAGAGGCAGGGAAAATAGGTAAATTTAGCATCTGAGTAGAGAATATTGGCTCACTCGGTGAGGTAGCTACGTAGAGGCAGGGAAAATAGGTAAATTTAGCATCTGATTAGAGAATGTTGGCTCACTCGGTGAGGTAGCTACGTAGAGGCAGGGAAAATAGGTAAATTTAGCATCTGATAGGGAATGTTGGCTCACTCGGTGAGGTAGCTACGTAGAGGCAGGAAAATAGGTAAATTTAGCATCTGTGTAGGGAATGTTGGCTCACTCGGTGAGGTAGCTACGTAGAGGCAGGGAAAATAGGTAAATTTAGCATCTGATTAGAGAATGTTGGCTCACTCGGTGAGGTAGCTACGTAGAGGCAGGGAAAATAGGTAAATTTAGCATCTGTGTAGAGAATATTGGCTCCCTCGGTGAGGTAGCTACGTAGAGGCAGGGAAAATAGGTAAATTTAGCATCTGTGTAGGGAATGTTGGCTCACTCGGTGAGGTAGCTACGTAGAGGCAGGGAAAGTAGCTTCTCTGGGGAAAATCGTTAAGACAGCAGTGAAGGAAGATAACATCAGAAAAAACAGAGAGACAAGTCTCTTACCTCCCATGATTTTTCATTAATCAAGGACAATAGATAAACCATACCACGGATGGGGATAGAACCCGCGGTCAGTCATAAAACTCCAGACCGACGCGTTAATCACTGGGCCAGCTGGCTACAATAAGCCAGCTGGCCCAGTGGCTAACTGCCCATGGTGTGTTTTTTTGCAATCGTGTCATTACGATTTCGTGAGAATACAAACTTTCTCTAGATTCATGCAGGTCAGTGTTATCTATGACGTGGGATAGGATGAGGATAAATGACCTCTACACGAAATAATAGACTCGGGGTTCGAACCCACGGTGCGTAATTGTCGAAAATATCATTTTTTATAGCAGGGGGGCGATGCTGTGCGGGGCGGTGTTGGGCGGTGCTGGGCGGGGCGGGACGGGGCGAGGCTGGGCGGTGCTGGGCGGGATTGGGTGGAGCGGGGCGGGTCTGGGTGGGGCTGGGCGGGGCTGGGTGGGGCGAGGCGGGGCGGATCAACAAGCAACGCACAAGGACGAGCAAGTAACACATGTAGACAGACATGTTACACTCAAAAATAAACTTGTAACACATGTAAACAAATAATAAATAAACTTATACGGGGATAAACACAAGAAATATGGAACACTAGAAGCCACGTAGCAAACAAGTAACACATTGTAAGAAACATAATGAGTCGCGTAACTCAAAAGAAAAAACATAACAAATAACACACGAGAAAAAACTAGTAACACACGAGAAAAAACTAGTAACACACGAGAAAAAACTAGTAACACACGAGAAAAAACTAGTAACACGCGAGAAAAAAACTAGTAACACACGAGAGAAAGCAAGTAACACAATAGAATAAACATGCAACACACTAGAAAAAAAAGTAACACGAGAAAAATAAGTAACACACTAGAAAAAAGCATGTAACACACTAAGAAAAACAAGAAACAAACGAGATAAAACACGTAACACACGAGAGAAAACAAGCAAACAATAGAAGAAACATGCAACACACGAGAAAAAAAAGTAACACGAGAAAAAACAAATAACATACTAGGAAAAACTAGTAACACACAAGAAAAAACATGCAACACACTAGAAAAAAAACAAGTAACACATTAGAAAAAACAAGTAATGGAAAAAAAAACATGTGACACACGAGAAAAAAAAACGAGAAAAAATTAACACAAAAAAAAAAAACACGAAAAAACTGGTAATACAAGAGAAAAAATTACGTAACACGTGAAAAAAGTATCACACGATGAAAAACAAGTAACACGTGAAAAAAGTAAGTAACACTCGAGAAAAAGTAACATGAAAAAAACAAGTAAAAGTTGAAAAAACAATTAGCAGAGGAGGATAAAAAGGAGGATACGAGGATAAACAAGAGGATAGAGGATAAGCAAGATGATACGAGGATAAACGAAGTATACGAGGAAAACAGGGTATACGAGGATAAAAAGGGGGATATCGGGTAAACAAGAAGTATGCGAGGATAACAAGGAGATACGGGATAAAAAAGGAGGATACGAGGATAAACAGGAGGTACGAGGATAACAAGGAATATACGAGGATAAAAAAGGGATACGGGATAAACAAGAAGTATACGAGGGGTAACAAGGAGGATACGGGATCAAACAAGGAGTAACGAGATAAAAAAGGAGGATACGAGGATAAACAAGAAGTATACGAGGATAAACAAGGAGGATACGAGGATAAACAAGGAGTATACAGGATAAAAAAGGAGGATACAGGATAAACAAGAAGTATACGAGGATAACACAAGGGAGGATACAGGATAACAAGGAGTATACGAGGATAAAAAGAGGATAACAAGATAAACAAAAGTATACGGTAAACAAGGAGGATACGAGGATAAACAACGGGTAACAGATAAGAAAAGGAGGATACGAGATTAAACAAGAAGTATACGAGGATAAACAAGGAGGAACGAGGATAAACAAGGAGGATACGAGGTAAACAAGGAAGATACGAGGATAAACAAGGAGGATACGAGATAAACAGAAGTATACGAGAAAACAAGAAGTATACGAGGAAAACAAGAGATACGAGGACTAAACAAGAGATAGCATGATAACAAAAGCTACGAGGATAAAAAAGGAGGAATACGAGGATAAAACAAGAATATACGAGAGATAAACAAGGAGTATACGAAGGATAAAAAAGAGATACGAGATAAACAAGAAGTATACGAGATAAAACAAGGAGTATACGAGGATAAAAAAGGGATACGAGATAAACAAGGAGATAGAGAAAACAGAATATACGAGATAAAAAAGGAGATACGAGATAAACAAGAAGTATACGAGTAAACAAGGAGGATACGAGATAAACAGGAGTAACAGGAAAAAAAACGAGGATAGAGATAAACAAGAAGATACAGGAAAACAAGGAGGCAACAGGATAAACAAGAGTAATACGAGGATAAAAATAGGAGATACGAGGATAAAAGAAGTATACGAGGATAAACAAGAGGTATACGAGGATAAACAAGGAGTAATAAGATAAAAAAGAGAACAGATAAACAAGAAGTATACAGATAAACAAGGGATACGAGATAAACAAGTGAGTATACGAGGATAAAAAAGGAGGATACGAGGATAAACAAGAAGTATACGAGGATAAACAAGGAGGATACGAGGATAAACAAGGAGGATACGAGGATAAACAAGGAAGATACGAGGATAAACAAGGAGGATACGAGGATAAACAGGAAGTATACGAGGATAAACAAGAAGTATACGAGGATAAACAAGGAGGATACGAGGATAAACAAGGAGGATACGAGGATAAACAAGAAGCATACGAGGATAAAAAATTAGGATACGAGGATAAACAAGAAGTATACGAGGATAAACAAGGAGGATACGAGGATAAACAAGGAGTATACGAGGATAAAAAAGGAGGATACGAGGATAAACAAGAAGTATACGAGGATAAACAAGGAGGATACGAGGATAAACAAGGAGGATACGAGGATAAACAAGGAAGATACGAGGATAAACAAGGAGGATACGAGGATAAACAAGGAGGATACGAGGATAAACAAGGAAGATACGAGGATAAACAAGGAGGATACGAGAACAAAGATAACACATATACACCAGGACTAAACAAGGACAAGATAACACATGGATCACACAACAAGGCACCTAACACACGAGGACAAAGATAACACATGATCAACCAACACAGGCACTAACACACAGGACAAAGATAACATGATACACCAACACAGGCACCTAAACATGAGGACAAGATAACACAGTATCACACCAAGCAGGCACCTAACACACGAGGACAAGATAAACATGAGGATCACCCAACAAAGGCACCTAAACACAGGACAAGATAACACATGTATCACACCAACACAGGCACTAAACACGAGGACAAAAACACATGTATACACACACAGGCACCAACACACAGACAAAGATAACACATGATAAACCAACACAGGCACTAACACACGAGGACAAAGATAACACAGGATCCGACCATCACAGGCACCTAACACACGAGGACAAAATAACACATGTATCACACAACACAGGCACTAAACACGAGGAAAAGATAACACATGTATCACACCAACACAGGACCTAACACACGAGGACAAGAAAACACATGTAACACAACACAAGCACCTACAGAAGGACAAAGATAACACATGTATCACACATCACAAGCACTGACACACGAGACAAGATAAACAATCACCAACAAAGCACCTAAACACGAGGAAAAGATAACATGTATCAACCAACACAGGCACCTACAACGAGGACAAAGATAACACATGTATCACACCACACAGCACTACAACGAGGAAAGATACAGATATAACCAACAAACAGCACCTAAACCATGAGGACAAAGATAACACATGACGACACAACAAAGCACCTAACATGAGGACAAAGATAACACATGTATCACACCAACACAGGCACCTAACACATGAGGACAAAGATAACACATGCATCACACCAACACAGGCACCTAATACATGAGGACAAAGATAACACATGTATCACACCAACACAAGCACCTAACACACGAGGACAAAGATAACACATTATCACACCAACACAGGCACCTAACACAGAGGACAAAGATAACACATGTATCACACACCAACAAGGCACCTAACACACGAGGACAAAGATAACACATGTATCACACCAACACAGGCACCTAACACACGAGGACAAAGATAACACATGTATCACACCAACACAAGCACCTAACACACGAGGACAAAGATAACACTTGTATCACACCAACACAAGCACCTAACACACTAGGACAAAGATAACACTTGTATCACACCAACACAAGCACCTAACACACGAGGACAAAGATAACACTTGTATCACACCAACACAAGCACCTAACACACTAGGACAAAGATAACACATGTATCACACCAACACAGGCACCTAACACACGAGGACAAAGATAACACATGTATCACACCAACACAGGCACCTAACACATGAGGACAAAGATAACACATGTATCACACCAACACAGGCACCTAACACATGAGGACAAAGATTACACATGTATCACACCAACACAGGCACCTAACACACGAGGACAAAGATAACACATGTATCACACCAACACAGGCACCTAACACATGAGGACAAAGATAACACATGTATCACACCAACACAGGCACCTAATCACATGAGGACAAAGATAACACATGTATCACACCAACACAGGCACCTACACATGAGGACAAAGATTAACACATGTATCACACCAACACAGGCACCTAACACACGAGGACAAAGATAACACATGTATCACACCAACACAGGCACCTAACACATGAGGACAAAGATAACACATGTATCACACCAACACAGGCACCTGACACACGAGGACAAAGATAACACATGTATCACACCAACACAGGCACCTAACACATGAGGACAAGATAAACATTCACACAACACAGACCTAACACATGGGACAAAGAAACACAGTATCACACCTACACAAGCACCTGACACCGAGGACAAAGATAACACATGTATCACACCAACACAAGCACCTAACACATGAGGACAAAGATAACACATGTATCACACCAACACAAGCACCTAACACATGAGGACAAAGATAACACATGTATCACACCAACACAGGCACCTAACACACGAGGACAAAGATAACACATGTATCACACCAGCACAGGCACCTAACACATGAGGACAAAGATAACACATGTATCACACCAACACAAGCACCTAACACACGAGGACAAAGATAACACATGTATCACACCAACACAGCACCTACACATGAGGACAAAGATAACACATGTATCACACCAACACAGGCACCTAACACATGAGGACAAAGATAACACATGTATCACACCAACACAGGCACCTAACACATGAGGACGAAGATAACACATATCACACCAACACAAGCACCTGACACACGAGGACAAAGATAACACATATATCACACCAGCACAGGCACCTAACACACGAGGACAAAGATAACACATATAACACACGAGAAAATAACCCTCTCCATAACTCATAAATCCTCGTTATAAAAAAATTAAATAACCTCGAAAAAATGTTTATCAACTTTTTTTAAGCGGTCGGAATATAACTCGAAATTTTATTTCCGCTTTTCTGATGCTTTATGCGTCTGAACACAAATGTGTGGAAATTTTTAACATTATAATGAATGTTGTTCTCCCCAAAAGCAAAATAAATTAAACGTATTTTAAATATGTGTAACTTATGTTTCGTATTTTTTGAATACTCTGAATATTAACATTTAAATGTCTTTGGTAGAAGATTTTTTTAGGTTTGCATTTATATGTGGCATAAATAAACCTTGGTAACTGGTTCCGATAAATTGGCTTTAAAAAGTCCCGTGAGCCAACACTGGGGCTTATTTAAAGTTTCGGTCCCGGGATCTTGATCACTTCTAACAGATAGGTTAAAATAATCTAAAACGTCGAATATATTAGCCCACGTGTTATTCAAGCCAGGCACAGCGCCACGTACCTAACAACACAGGAGTCACGTTATCACATTGTCTACCTGTCCTTATCCCGTACTGCAGTACGTTCGCAGGGTCTTTCCCAGATGGTGACCCGGCGTTGGCCCTCCCTGGGTGGGAGGTGTCGCTTATCTTTCATCTGTCTTATGGGGAGACGTCTTGCTATGGTCCCTCCGGCTGGAGGTCATCCCAACATGACATTCTTCAGGTCACCATCCGTCACTCACCCCTCACTCTCCGCTTATATATTTTATCTTTTAACCTCTGTTCACCAGAGGTTGAACCTTATCTCTTTTCCTTGCCACTTCTACAATTTATCAGCTCCATCTTTATAATAATATAATAATATTTTTTATTTTTACCAGTACATGTACAAGGTATACACACCATAGCTGACATCAGTGACATACTACTTTATAGAAAGCCGCTTGTTATGCTGAGCATTTCCGCAAATTAGATCAGTTTTTTGTCTCAGTATGCGACCCACATCAGTCGACTAACACCTATGTACCCATTTTTACTGATGGGAGAACATGGACAACCGGTGTAAGGAAACACGCCCAATGTTTCCACCCTTACCGGGAATCGAACCCAGACTCCTCGGCGTGTGAAGCAAGAGCTTTAGCCACCAGGCCACGGGCCACTGTAGCCTCCGACTCTTCTACTATCTACCAGCAAATATAAGAGAACGTTTGAGATACCTGATCATGTAAGTAGTGATGACTGTTTCCATGTAGCATGCAGATAACAGTACTATGGCTGGTTAATCAGATGGTAATCACTAATATTTGCTCACACGCCGGATTTCTTGCAGAAATTTCGACACCGATTACATAAACGTAAGAGGGTTATGGGAGTAAGATTCCAGCAACCATTTCATTGTTCACTATTGTTCCAGTTATGACCGTTTACACTATATTGGTCGGATTTTACATCACCTCAAATACACGTAAATTCCGTGTAAATTGGAACAGCCAGACGGAGAGCCACTGCAATACGGAGAGTCTTAGGGTCGAGACGTGCTCCCATTGCCGAAATGGGAACTGTTTGGAGGAAGTCCCCAGAGTGATATGCGCTCACAGCATTGGAGATGGGCAGTCTCTCTGTCTGATGTTATAGCCCTAATCATGTTGGTAAGTACCTTTTCAGCGATGGGACCATCCCAACCTGACTGTTTGTAGGCCAGTGCTGCACTAGGTTTTAGTGCTTGAGCAGCAAGAGTCTCCCATTCAGTGATGACACTGATGTAGCTAAGGTGCTGTATTCCTGCTGAGTCACTGAGGTTGTCCAGAAGAATTTGTTTTATTAACTCGTTTGATGCTATGGAAGAGGACAGGAAAGCTGGTAGGGCAATTTGGGAGGATTTGCGTACTCCCAGTCCCCCCAAGGCTGACTGTTCGTCTTCAAGGGAAAGATTCAATATACTCTTTAGCATAATCTTAAGGAGGTAGTCATATTCCGCCGAAGGCTGGGGAGCATCTCAGGAAGTAGGTAAGTTTTGGGACGGACAGGCACCTGGTGAGTAGGTAGAAGGCATCATGTGTATCACTGTCTTTCATCCTGCCTTCCATCATCCTGAGTTTTGAGATTTTCTTTTCTAGGATCAAATGGCACTGGGCCCAAGAGGAGCACCAAGGAGAGTGTTATTGGCTGGATCAATGGCTCGTGCTCCTGGTAAAACAGCACTAATATTCTCGATTATCTGTTGATTGGTAGAAACTATTTCACATTTGGTGGGGTTTAAAGATAGGCCCAGGCTTTCTCCCATGTCTTTAATTTTTCTGATGTGCTCTAGGAGAGTCTGTAGTGCCAGCTAGGGTACCATCATCCAAAAGCCAGAAAGTGAGCTCACTGGAGAACGCTTCTGTGACTTCCTTGATGACCAGACAGAAAAGAAAAGGGGTTAGAGGGTCTCCCTGTTGCACACCCTCACTCGAGTCAATTTCATGCTCCCCAAACAACAGTTTAGAAGTCACACTATAACACGATTGTATGAAGGGATAGAGGGAAGAGAAGTGTCTAGAAACCACTTGAAGAGCAGCATCCCTTCTGACTAAGTTAAAAACATGGCAAAATCCAATTTGATCAAGGCTTTTTCATCTGACATGTTGTTGATGTATACTCGTGCTGCGTGGGCAGTTGCTTCACAGACTTGTTGAACACCAAAGTCGTGCACCGTTGGTCTCAACATTGCAGCAGCCTCTTAACTCACCATTCAATTAATTTTGTGTTATACTTTTTAATTCAAGTTTTGTTTACTAATTACTAAGCATTTTGATAACGTTGGTTTCGTGTGATATACCTGGAGTATACCTAGAGAGAGTTCCGGGGGTCAACGCCCCCGCGGCCCTGTCTGTGACCAGGCCTCATGGTGGGATTAAGAGGATTAAGAGAAATTTAAGACTAAATGCTACTGCATGAGAATTATCCTTAATGGCAAAGGTACTTTGTTGACTGTCATGCATTTGTATATCCGGAAAGGGTTAGGAGGTAAATATATATCCAGGAAGGAGATAAGGGATTATACATGAATATGTTTAAGATGAAGAATATGTAAATACTATGGTCTTATTGCTATGAGATGTTCTTTGCCAAAACACTGTGTAGAAGATTCTTGATTATATACCTTCTGTCCTGGGAATGACAATATCACATATGTACGTTGAGTAAGCCTAGAATATTCACTGGAATTTTATATACAATCATTCTTATTGTTTTGAGAAATAAGTTGCTTAAAATTTTAAATTTTAAATATGTATTTGGGAAGTTCATTTGATGTGAGGACAAATTTGATGATCGGAGAGAGAGATAAAAAGGCTGATAGTAAATATAGTTAGTATGATCTTCTTGGTTACCATTCACTTTATCTTTCTTGTATGAATTACGTTTTAGTGCCTTTGTTCTCATCCAGTTATCTCCTCACTCTGCTTGGCCATTTTTCACCATTTTTCACAATTTGTCTCCATTTTTTTCACGTTTTCTTTCTCGATATGTTATCCTTCTAGATACTTTGAAATTTTCTTTAAATCTGCTCCACATTTATTGCACAATAACTGCTTTTAGTATTTTGATCCCGTTAACGTTACTGGTATCTGGGCGCATCTTATTAAAGTTAACCGGTCTGTAATTAGGAACCATTATAATATTATTTTGTATCCCAAGTTATGTGTTTATTATGAAGTGAATGATGTTGGGATCACTGTTGTCTAGTCTCTCTCATTCCTCGCTTGATTGTATGAGGTTTGCAGTCAGATTAAGATCTAAATATTGTTACCTAGCTCGTAAGTAAAGTTAGGAAGCTTGAGTTGCATACAGGTACTGGTACTGAAGACGCCGGCTGCCTCCTTATATTCCGATGGATTACTCCGCTAAAGTAACAGAGCATGTGTGAGAGAGAGAGAGAGAGAGAGAGAGAGAGAGAGAGAGAGAGAGAGAGAGAGAGAGAGAGGTCTGAAGATTATTTATAATCATGGACGACCACCACGTAATGGAAGGGATGAGTGAGTCTTAACCAGGATTGGGTCTGGTTCCTTCTTCGAGTAAGTAATCAGGAAGAAAATGAAGAAGAGTAATTATTTGAAGAATAGAGGGCCAGAGGACAATGAGGAGCTTCAAAACAACAATTGTTGCTCGCTTATATATAGGAAAGAATAGTTTCTATATTGTTTTCAACTGTGTTTATATTATTTATATGTTTACTTGGTTAGGACTCATTTAGATTACATTTCTTGTCTCCGTATTTCAGAAGGGATCTAAATGCTGGAAAATATAGGTTGGCGAAGTTAATTCCTTGGATACATCATTGTACATCAATTTTTAGGGAATTGTGGTACAAGCTAAACCAATAATAATAATAATGGACTGTAGATGGTACTGAGGAGTACCATCTACAGTTGTCAATTCCACTCCCTTGGGCTGTGTGAAAGAAGGGTAAGTGATTATACAAATAATTGCCCCTAAGGAGCATATTTCAGCATATCTCAGAAACCAAGTGCTGAAGTTACACTTACAAGTTTGGGCTCAAGAGGCCACACCTCACTGTCGTCTATAGGACGGTTTCAATAACCTTGTGTTGTCAGAAACTGAAACCTACGTTGCTCGTTGTAGCTGAGCTATTGATGTGGAGAAAATTTCTCCACATCAATGTATACCAGTTTTGTTACTCTAGACACATACTTCCCTTATAAAGGAAAATTCCTAATTGAAAGAATAATTTCAATTGGACCCAAATTTACACAAAACTCACGGGAAATATGCCTACATATTATAGGCAGATACTAGTTAAATAGACCTGAAAACGGGGGCCTACTCCTCCTCTAGGGATTTTGTTTACTGTCCGATCTTTAAATTTTTTTTTTTAATGATAATATATGTATATGGGTACATTAGGATGTAGAATTTTCATGGTAGCAAAACTGAAAAAAAACGTATTTTTGATAAAGGAACAGTAGTGTATGTCTACAGGAAAACTGGACGTGGAAAAGTATTGCAGATAAGTACACACGATTAACAAGAAATTACCTGAATTTGCCATTTTCTTGTACTTTTCAAAAAAATGTAATATTTTCTATTTTTTTTCGATAAAAATCAATTACATATTTTGAGAGTAAATTCGATAAACGACTCGATACGACTTTCACAAACAATGATTTCAGGAATAATTTTTCGATTCTTCAATAAATAATGAATAGCCATTTAACTTGATAGATAATTTCGTATAAAGAAATAGTATTTTGTGTCTTCGGTTGATGACTAAGACATGTGTCCAACAGTAGGCTTTATTTATTGCTGAAACGTTCCTCCTACACGGTAGGATTTTTCAATTTGTACTCCGTATTTAACTGAAGAC
>NC_069435.1:37577685-37592685 GCF_026875155.1 Cherax quadricarinatus | reverse complement strand
TATATATATAATATTATATATATTAATATATATATATCTCTGTAATATTATATATTCTTATATATATATATATAATATATATATATAATATAAATATAAATATTAATATTTATATCATAATCTCAATTATGTATTATAACTATAATTATATAATATATACTAATATATAATTCTATATAATCTAAATATAGTATACTCAATACATCATATATATATATGCAATAAGATCACAGTAAACAGGTGATTTCAAATATGCAAAACAACCACTCTGAAAGAATAGAGAATTCCAAGCGCTTTCGTGACTACTCACATTATCAAGGAACTATGATAATGAAAGATAATGAAATTGAGTAGTCACGAAAGCGCTTGGAATTCTCTATTCTTTCAGAGTGTTGTTTTGCATTATTAATCAATATATTATATATTATATATAATTAATATATATATATATATATAATAATATATATATATATATATATTATTATATATATATATATTATATATATATCACATCTAATTAAATATATAATTAAATATTTTTAATCACGGAAAGGTAGGCAATTAATTTTGTGTCAGTGGGAGAGTTGAGAGTAGCTGGACCAGTATTAATATTACTGTGTCGTAAACTGTATACTGGAAACACTTTTTTGAAGGCCTATACCAGCACTGAATATAATGAAATTTACAACAGCTGTACCTTTAATGAAACTACAGCTGTGACTAATGAGACGTACAACAGCCGTGACTATAATGACACGTACAACAGCTGTGGCTATAATGACACGTACAACAGCTGTGACTATAATGACACGTACAACAGCTGGTTGTATAATGAGACATACAACAGCTGGTTCAATAGACTTACAACAGCTGGTACCTGAAAACTGTCAAGTCAAATTTAAGCGAGAAAAAGCAAAGAACATCAGAAGTCAAGTCGGAAGGAGGTGAAAGAATGTAATTAGTAATAGTAGTAGTAATGTAGTAGTAGTAGAAGTAGTAGTAGTAGTAGTAGTAGTAGTAGTAGTAGTAGTAGTAGTAGTAGTAGTAGTAGTAGTAGTAGTAATGTACTACTACTACTACTACTACTACTAAGTAGTAGTAGTAGTAGTAGTAGTAGTAGTAGAAGAAGAAGTAGTAGTAATATACTACTACTACTACTAGTAGTAGTAGTAGTAGTAGTAATATAGTAGTAGTAATATAGTAGTAGTATTGTAGTAGTAGTAGTAATAGTGGTAATGTAATAGTAGTAGTAGCAGCAGTAACGTAATAGTAGTAGCACTACTATTAATTCCACTAATACTACTTTTCCTTTCTATTTTCTCGCTCATTTGTGACTTGACAATTGTCGATGACGGACCGATATATCACTGTATGTTTACTCTTCTAAGTAAGGGATAATGTGTGAATTTACTTTCTTGTCTCGTTTCCGGCGAATAATCCTAGAAGGAGTCTCACACGGATAGTTACCATCACCAGACCATGCAACCTAAACCCCTCCAACCCCCTCCCCCTTCCGGTCATGAAAACCACACAGGATCATGACCCTCATACAAAAACATGAATCTCATATCCAGTCCAGAAACTCTTATATGGGGTGCAACCCACATCCGACCATGAAAGTAACATCCGGTTATGAGAACAATATGTGGTCGTATAAGGAACATTTAGCCAAAACTGTTCACTTCCTGCCTCGATAAATTTGTTATAAATGGGGGAAACGTGTGTTTAATAAACTACATAATATAAAGTGCTTGTTCTTTTATGTTGCTCGTCTCAGCTTTTGCAGTAAAGTGGCCATTTTTTTCTTTATTTCAGTACACATCGTTAATTGCTACAGGGAAAATATCTTACTTAACATATCAGTAATTTCCTCATACACGTTTTACATACACATGTTTAACAGGTCGCCACATATGTAGTGATGGATGTGAGTCACATTATGTTACTGATCTACATAAGGTTGAAGTGCTCAGATACATAGGCAGACCACTATACACGTTACTTTTAACAATAATTAAAAACTAGGTTGCATAATGTAGTGAAATATAAACAGCCATGCAGAGTTTACGGTAAAGAGGAAGTTTACCCAATATATTAGTTAAAAAAAGTGAATCATCTCAGCCATAATAGTTATGCAAGACAATCGTGGAAAGAAGCAGAAAAACCTTAAGCCAGAGGCATTAATTATGGTCCCTGAAGCCCTCAAGGTGGGAAAAATTACGCCAGAATGAGTGAAGGTGAGAGTAGGTATTAAAGTGAGTATCAGAGTGAATGGATTAACTAAAGTGAGCGGTGGTAATTATAGTTAAGGAAGGACTTGTGTACTAGTGTTCTGCCTTCCTGTAGTTCCCACTCCATCTTCCTTGCTTCACTGATAAAATTAAATAGCATTCTTGAACCTTAAAAATGCAGACAGTGAATTATACGTGCTGTGTCTACCTCTTCCTCCTGTTGCAGCCGTCGATGCTCCCGGGGATCACTTGCACAACACTGACTTCCTCACAAGGTAAGATTGTTTTTCTTACACACACACATACACACACACACACACAACACACACACACACACACACACACACACACACACACACACACACACACACACACACACACACACACACACACACACACATACACATTCATGCCCTCATAATCCCACACGTCTCAACGTGCTTGGTACTTTGGTCTAACTCAAATTACTTAGGGCAACAGAACGGAAACTATTGTGTGATTTCGCTTCCGATATATAAATATGTCGTGCCGAATAGATAAAACTTGCGATTTTGGCTTAAATAGCAATATTGTTCTTGCCGAATAAGGCAAGCGAAAATTTGTGTATGAAATAACTTCGCAACAATCATTCTGAACCTAATAAGAAAAATATATTTCATTGTGTTTGTTTACTATTAAATTATTGTAAACTTATCTAAAATATATTTAGTTAGATTAGGCTAAATTAAATTGCGCTTGTTACAATTAGGTAAGGTAAGTTTCCTAAGATTCTTTTGGTACAAAATTATTAATTTTTACATTAACATAAATGAAAAATGTATCTTTAAACGTACAAGAGAAAAGTTTAGAAAGGATTTAATTTTAAAAGAGTTCTTGCTAATTGACCAGCTTTGCCTATCGGCACGACTATATATATATATATATATATATATAAAATATATATTATATATATTATATATATATATATATATATATATATATATAAAATATATTTTATATTATATATATATATATATATTATATATTTTTATCACACTGGCCGATTCCCACCAAGGCAGGGTGGCCCCAAAAAAGGGAAAAACTTCACCATCATTCACTCCATCACGGTCTTGCCAGAAGGGTGCTTTACACTACAGTTTTTAAACTGCAACATTAACCCCCTCCTTCAGAGTGCAGGCACTGTACTTCCATCTCCGACTCAAGCCCGGCCTTGCCGGTTTCCCTGAACCATCATAAATTTTACTTTGCTCACACTCCAACAGCACGTCAAGTATTAAAAACCATTTGTCCCCCATTCATCCTATCAAACACGCTCATGCATACCTGCTGGAAGTCCAAGCCCCTCGCACACAAAACCCCCTTTTTACCCCTCTCTCAAACCTTTCCTGGGCCCGCCCCCTACCACGCCTTCCTTTCCACTACAGACTGATACACTCTTGAAGTCATTCTTTTTCGCTCCATTCTCTCTACATGTCCAAACCACCTCAACAACCCTTCCTCAGCCTCTGGACAACAGTTTTGGTAACCCCGCACCTCCTCCTAACTTCCAAACTACGAATTCTCTGCATTATATTCACACACACATTGCCCTCAGACATGACATTTTCCACTCCCTCAGCCTTCTCCTCGCTGCAACATTCATCACCCACGCTTCACACCCATATAAGAGCGTTGGTAAAACTATACTCCCCTACATTCCCCTCTTTGCCTCCAAGGACAAGTTCTTTGTTCCCCCAGACTCCTAAGTGCACCACTCACTCTTTCCCTCATCAATTCTATGATTCACCTCACCCTTTCATAGACCCATCCGCTGACACGTCCACTCCCAAATATCTGAATACGTTCACCTCCTCCATACTCTCTCCCTCCAATCTGTATTCAATCTTTCATCACCTAATCTTTTTGTTATCCTCAAAACCTTACTTTTTCCTGTATTCACTTTAATTTTCTTCTTTTGCACACCCTCCCAAATTCACCCACCAATCTCTGCCACTTCTCTTCAGAATCTCCCAAGGCACAGTGTCATCGGAAAAGAGCAGCTGTGACAACTCCCACTTTGTGTGTGATTCTTTATCTTTTAACTCCACGCCTCTTGCCAAGACCCTCGCATTTACTTCTCTTAAAACCCCCATCTATAATATATTAAACAACCACGGTGACATCACACATCCTTGTCAAAGGGCCCTACTTTTACGGGGAAAAAATTTCCCTCTTTCCTACATACTCTAACTTGAGCCCCCACTATCCTCGTAAAAACTCTCATGCTTTCAGTAACCTACCTCCTACACCATACACTTGAAACATCTGCCCATTCCCCCCTATCACCCTGTCATACCCCTTTTCCAAATCCATAAACCCACAAAGACCTCTTTACCTTATCTAAATACTGTTCACTTAAGGGTTTCACTGTAAACCCCTGGTCCACACACCCCCTACCTTTCCTAAAGCCTCCTTGTTCATCTGCTTCCTATTCTCCGTCTTACTCTTAATTCTTTCAATTATAACTCTACCTTTACACTTTACCAGGTACACTCACAGACTTATCCCCCTATAATTTTTGCACTCTCTTTTATCCCTTTGCCTTTATACAAAGGAAACTATGCATGCTCTCTGCCAATCCTAGGTACCTTACCTCTTCCATACATTTATTAAATAATTTCACCAACCACTCAAAACTATATCCCCACCTGCTTTTAACATTTCTTTTCTTTATTCCCCTCAATCCCGGCTGCCTTACCCCCCCTTTATTTTACCTACTGCCTCACGAACTTCCCCCACACTCACAACGGCTCTTCCTCACTCCTACAAGATTTTAAATTCCCCCTTGCCCTATACACGAAATCACAGTTCCCTATCTTCTCAACATTTAACAATTTCCCCAAAATATTCCTTCCATCTTCCCAATACCTCTACCTCTCCATTTAATAACTCTCCTCTCCTATTTTTAAAAAGGGCCCAAATCCATTTGTTCTCTGGGCTTTTTTAAAAATTGTTAATCCACCCAAAAACTTTTTCTTATTTTAAACCCAAAATTTTTTTGATAACATCTCACCCACTCTCTATTTGCTCTTTTTTTTTCATTGCTTCCCATTTCTCTTAATTCTCTTTTTTTTCTCCATATCCTCTTCCCTCCTTGCATCACTTTATTTTGAAAAAAACTTCTTTTTGCTAACTTTTTCCCCCTTACTACTCCCCTTTTCCCTCAAAAATTCCACCAATCGCTCCCTTCCCCCCTGCAACCCACTTTCCTGAAAACCCAAAACTTTTGCAAAACACTCTAACATACTTTTTAAAACCTACCCAAAACCTTTTCCCCCCCTTGCCTTTTGCTCTCATTAGCCCTCATCCTCCAATAGCGTTTATATCTTCCCCTAATGCCCCCTCTTTTATTTTTTAAAAACCTTCACCTCTCTTTCCCTGATGCTTCTTTTTCCCCTTTGTTTTCCCATCTACCTTTTATCTCAGTGTAGCTACAACTAAAAAGTGATCTGTATTTTCTGTGGCCCCCTCTTAAAACTTGTACACCCGGGAAGTCTACTCAACAGTCTTTTATTCCCAAATTTCTTTAATCCAAAAAAACTACTTTTCATTTCGCCCTCCCTCATATCGTGTTTACTTTTTATCCTTTTTTTAAAAAAAAATTTATGTTTTTCCTATAACAAAAACCCCTTTTTCTATACAAATTTTAAAAAAAAAGGGCCCCCCTTTAAAAAAATTTACCCCGGGCACCCCAAACTTACTCCCAAACACCCTCTCAAAAAAGTTTCTCCTATTTAGCATTAAAGTCCCTCCCAAAATTTCTCTTTCATTTGGGTTCAAAGGCTCCTTACTTTACTTAAAAAATCTCCCAAAATCTCCCCTCTCTCCTCTGCATTCCTCTCTTCCCCGGTGCATACCCCTTTATTATGCCCCACTTTCGCATAAAATTTTATTTTAAATTCCATTTTAATTCTTAAATTTTTAACATTCAAAATTTCTTTTCCCCTTTCCAAAAACTGATAAATTTAACTTTTACTCCCTCCCCCCTTCCCTTTGCTCAAACCCCTCTCTCAATACTCCAGTTTTTAACCCCTTTTTTCCCCCACTGAAACTCCCCCTACCCCCTTCGTTTTTGTTTCGTTTAAGGGCCGGGGACACCCAAACTTCTTTTCATTAAAAACATCGCAATCATCTTTTTCCCTTTTTTCATCCCCCTTTAACCCCAGGGCACATTTAAGAACCCAAATTTTTATAAAGTTTTTTTCTTTTTTTTTTAGTAATTGTATACGGGAAAGGGGTTTACTAGCCCTTTTGCTCCCGGCATTTTATTTCCCCTTTCATAGGGGAACAGGGCAGGGCCCTTAGGGGGGAAAGTTTTTTTCCCCTTCCCCCATGGACAATAGAAGAAATAAAAAAAAACAAGGCTATTTAGAAAAAGGAAAAAAAATTTGATGTAGGGTATATATATAATAGGGATGTGCGTGTCTGTGAAAATGTGACCAAAATGTTAGTAGGGGGGTGCAAAAATATCCCGGGTTTTCTTAGCGTGTTTAGGGGACAAGGGAAAAAAAAACCAGCAAAACCTCCCTATGCAAAAAAGTTTACAGGTTTTTGTTTCCGGGCATCGGCAGGAAAGGTAGTACTTCCCTGGGTGGTTGCCTGCTTTCCCAAACCAAATTTCCATTAATATATTTATATTATATATATATATTTATATTTAAAATATGGGGAAATACCCCCTCTATAGATGGAATGGGGGGGCCCCCATCCCCAGAGAAGACCAAAAAATGTACCTCCTCCCCTAATATTTTTTATTCTATGTGAACATTTATTTAAAAAACAAAATACATTTACAGAAAAAAAAATAAACATGAATACAATGGCACCCAAAGTTAAAGATCATGAAATTTTTCCCCCGTTTCCCCCGAGGTGGGGCGTGAGCCCCGTTATGCAGCAAGCATTTCCCCCCTGGTGGCGGGCGTGAAGGGTCTGGAAAAATGAAAGCGGTGCCCTTGGGTTTCCCCCGGGGGTGTCGATGAGTCTGGAAAACCCAAATTTTTTAAAGGGAAAAAGTGTTTGGGTTTTTTCCCCCTGATCCCAAGGTCTTGTTTCCCCCTGGGGCAAAATTTATACTGTTTGGGTAATGTCCCCCTATTACTGATCTTGGACTCTCCTGTGGTCAAAACAGCTCCTCCCCGTCCCCCCCCACACTGTGATGGATATAGGGGGCAGCCGTGTGGGGCAAAAAGGTATTTGTCCATGTAAGAGCTTGCCCCTTTTTCCAAGGAAGATGGTGATCCCCTGGGGCCGGGTTTGGGTGGGTTGTGGGTATTGGTGGCTGCTAGTGATCGGGGCTCCCTCTCGGCTGGGCATTCAGCTGTAGCAAGGGTTCTCTTAATGATAAAATATATATATATATAAATATATATATTATATATATATATATTTATTATAATATATATATATATATATATTATAACATATATATATATATATATATATATATATATTTATATTATATATATAATATATATATATATATATGTATAACACGCACAAAAAACACTGACCCTCGGCTGAAGGAGACTCGAACCTACGAACCTTGGAACAAGGTACGCAGTGCTATAAAAATTCTCACCACACTGGACAATACCTTGGCCCCTAGCACAGTGCTAACGTTGATCCAAAGGGCAGCCGCTTTCAGGGAGAGGCCTTACAGCTTTTCATCTCATCCCCCGCATAAATCCAGCGGAACTGGATGTGGTACTCCCTACCCAAGGACACAAAAAGGTGTGGATGACTCTAGGCAAATTTTTCATTCTAGTCCCTGTTTGGTTTGTACTAGTTCAACGAGCAGTATTTTGTATTATTGTGACCACGAACGAGTGGTATTGATCAATAACAACATTTGCATTAGCCAAGGACTCGAACCCATTCTGCTTTGGCCTACCTCATGGTAGGCGAAAATACATGACGCATACGATCACTGGACCATACGATCCTTAGTCTAGATCCAGGGAATTGGATGTGTACTCCCTACCAGGCACACGAGGGTGGATGGTTAGGTAATTTAAAGCGCGTGGGTTCGAGTCCTTGGCTAATGCAGTGTTATTATTCATCAATACCACTGTTCGTGGTCACAAAAATTTTAAAATACTGTCGTTGAAAATTTGTTTACAAAACCCAAATGGGGCAGAATGAAATTAGCCCAGAGTCATTCACACATCGTGTTCTGGTAGGGATAAAAACACCATTTCCGCTGGATGCCCTATCTTAAAGATCGATTGGTTCAGTGGATAGGGCTCATGTGTTTTCGCCCACATAGGCAGGCAAAGCAGCATGGTTTTGGTCCTTGCTAGCGAGTGTTGTTATTGTCAATACCATTTGTTCGTTGTCACAAATGTATAAAATTTATATTAATATATATTTAAAAATATATATATAATATATTTATATATATATATATATAAATATATATATATATATAATTTATATATAAAAATATATATAGGTAGTAGGTTGGTAGACAGCAAACCCCCCAAGGAAGTACTAACCCTCCTGCCAGATGACTGTGAAACAGAAACCTGTAACTGTTTTTGCATGATGGTAGGATTGCTGGTTTCTTTTCTGTCTCATAAACACGCTATATAACAGGGATATCTCGCTACTCCTAGATACACTTTGGTCACACCCCTTTCTATACAATAGAAGAAATAAAGAAGAACAAGAGCTATTTAGAAAAAGGAGAAAAACCTAGATGTATGTATATATATATATATATATATATATATATATATATATATAATATATATATATATATATATATATATATATATATATATATACATACATCTAGGTTTTTCTCCTTTTTCTAAATAGCTCTTGTTCTTCTTTATTTCTTCTATTGTCCATGGGGAAGTGGAAAAGAATCTTTCCTCCGTAAGCCATGCGTGTCGCATGAGGCGACTAAAATGCCGGGAGCAATGGGCTAGTAACCCCTTCTCCTGTAGACATTTACTAAAAAATGAGAAGAAGAAAAACTTTATAAAACTGGGATGCTTGAATGTGCGTGGATGTAGTGCGGATGACAAGAAACAGATGTTGGATGTCCTGGCCCTAAGCGAAACAAAGCTGAAGGGGGTAGGGGAGTTTCGGTGGGAGGAAATAAATGGGATTAAATCTGGAGTATCTGAGAGAGTTAGAGCAAAGGAAGAGGTAGCAGTAATGTTGAATGATCAGTTATGGAAGGAGAAAAGAGAATATGAATGTGTAAATTCAAGAATTATGTGGATTAAAGTAAAGGTTGGATGCGAAAAGTGGGTCATAATAAGCGTGTATGCACCTGGAGAAGAGAGGAATGTAGAGGAGAGAGAGATTTTAGGAGATGTTAAGTGAATGTATAGGAGTCTTTGAACCAAATGAGAGAGTAATTGTGGTAGGGGACCTGAATGCTAAAGTAGGAGAAACTTTTAGAGAGGGTGTGGTAGGTAAGTTTGGGGTGCCAGGTGTAAATGATAATGGGAGTCCTTTGATTGAACTTTGTATAGAAAGGGGTTTAGTTATAGGTAATACATATTTTAAGAAAAAGAGGATAAATAAGTATACAAGATATGATGTAGGGCGAAATGACAGTAGATTGTTGGATTATGTATTGGTAGATAAAAGACTGTTGAGTAGACTTCAGGATGTACATGTCTATAGAGGGGCCACAGATATATCAGATCACTTTCTAGTTGTAGCTACACTGAGAGTAAAAGGTAGATGGGATACAAGGAGAATAAAAGCATCAGGGAAGAGAGAGGTGAAGGTTTATAAACTAAAAGAGGAGGCAGTTAGGGTAAGATATAAACAGCTATTGGAGGATAGATGGGCTAATGAGAGCATAGGCAATGGGGTCGAAGATGTAAGGGGTAAGTATAAAAATGTAGTGTTAGAGTGTTCAGCAGAAGTTTGTGGTTACAGGAAAGTGGGTGCGGGAGGGAAGAGGAGTGATTGGTGGAATGATAATGTTAAGAGAGTAGTAAGGGAGAAAAAGTTAGCATATGAGAAGTTTTTACAAAGTAGAAGTGATGCAAGGAGGGAAGTGTATATGGAGAAAAAGAGAGAGGTTAAGAGAGTGGTGAAGCAATGTAAAAAGAGAGCAAATGAGAGAGTGGGTGAGATGTTATCAACAAATTTTGTTGAAAATAAGAAAAAGTTTTGGAGTGAGATTAACAAGTTAAGGAAGCCTAGAGAACAAATGGATTTGTCAGTTAAAAATAGGAGAGGAGAGTTATTAAATGGAGAGTTAGAGGTACTGGGAAGATGGAGGGAATATTTTGAGGAATTGTTAAATGTTGATGAAGATAGGGAAGCTGTGATTTCGTATATAGGGCAAGGAGGAATAACATCTTGTAGGAGTGAGGAAGAGCCAGTTGTGAGTGTGGGGAAGCTCGTGAGGCAGTCGGGATTGATGGGATAAAGATAGAAATGTTAAAAGCAAGTGGGGATATAGTTTTGGAGTGGTTGGTGCAATTATTTAATAAATGTATGGAAGAGGGTAAGGTACCTAGGTATTGGCAGAGAGCAGGCATAGTTCCTTTGTATAAAGGCAAAGGGGACAAAAGAGAGTGCAAAAATTATAGGGGGATAAGTCTGTTGAGTATGCCTGGTAAAGGGTATGGTAGAGTTATTATTGAAAGAATTAAGAGTAAGACGGAGAATAGGATAGCAAATGAACAAGGAGGCTTTAGGAAAGGTAGGGGGTTGTGGACCAGGTGTTTACAGTGAAAACATATAAGTGAACAGTATTTAGATAAGGCTAAAGAGGTCTTTGTGGCATTTATAGATTTGGAAAAGGCGTGTGACAGGGTGGATAGGGGGACAATGTGGCAGATGTTGCAAGTGTATGGGTGTAGGAGGTAGGTTACTGAAGCAGTGAAGAGTTTTTTACGAGGATAGTGAGGCTCAAGTTAGAGTATGTAGGAAAGAGGGAAATTATTTCCCAGTAAAAGTAGGCCTTAGACAAGGATGTGTGATGTCACCGTGGTTGTTTAATATATTTATAGATGGGGTTGTAAGAGAAGTAAATGCGAGGGTCTTGGCAAGAGGCGTGGAGTTAAAAGATAAAGAATCACACATAAAGTGGGAGTTGTCACAGTTGCTCTTTGCTGATGACACTGTGCTCTTAGGAGATTCTGAAGAGAAGTTGCAGAGATTGGTGGATGAATGTGGTAGGGTTTGCAAAAGAAGAAAATTAAAAGTGAATACAGGAAAGAGTAAGGTTATGAGGATAACAAAAAGATTAGGTGATGAAAGATTGCATATCAGATTGGAGGGAGAGAGTATGGAGGAGGTGAATGTATTCAGATATTTGGGAGTGGACGTGTCAGCGGATGGGTCTATGAAAGATGAGGTGAATCATAGAATTGATGAGGGGAAAAGGGTGAGTGGTGCACTTAGGAGTCTGTGGAGACAAAGAGCTTTGTCCCTGGAGGCAAAGAGGGGAATGTATGAGAGTATAGTTTTACCAACACTCTTATATGGGTGTGGAAGCGTGGTGATGAATGTTGCAGCGAGGAGAAGGCGGGAGCCAGTGGAAAATGTCATGTCTGAGGGCAATGTGTGGTGTGAATATAATGCAGAGAATTCGTAGTTTGGAAGTTAGGAGGAGGTGCGGGATTACCAAAACTGTTGTCCAGAGGGCTGAGGAAGGGTTGTTGAGGTGGTTCGGACATGTAGAGAGAATGGAGCGAAACAGAGTGACTTCAAGAGTGTATCAGTCTGTAGTGGAAGGAAGGCGGGGTAGGAGTCGGTCTAGGAAAGGTTGGAGGGAGGGGGTAAAGGAGGTTTTGTGTGAGAGCGGCTTGGACTTCCAGCAGGCATGCGTGAGCGTGTTTGATAGGAGTGAATGGAGACAAATGGTTTTTAATACTTGACGTGCTGTTGGAGTGTGAGCAAAGTAACATTTATGAAGGGGTTCAGGGAAACCGGCAGGCCGGACTTGAGTCCTGGAGATGGGAAGTACAGTGCCTGCACTCTGAAGGAGGGGTGTTAATGTTGCAGTTTAAAAACTGTAGTGTAAAGCACCCTTCTGGCAAGACAGTGATGGAGTGAATGATGGTGAAAGTTTTTCTATTTCGGGCCACCCTGCCTTGGTGGGAATCGGCCAGTGTGATAATAATAAAAATAATAAAAATATATATATATATATATATATATATATATATAATATATAATATATATATAATATATATATATATATAATATATATTTTATATATATATATAATTATTTGAGTGTGTGTGTGTGTGTTTTGCAACATTTGTCAAAGGATAAATGACAGAGTTTCATGCTTTTACATTATAATATATGTTGCACCTATGAACAGGCGCAACATATATTATGTGTAAGAGCTAGGTGTATCATTCAGTACTGACATTAACCTAATTGTTTATAATGAATAAACACAGTTTTTTTTTAGTGTCCCTGTTGTTGTTGTTGTTGTTGACAGAGTTGATGTTGATATTGTTAATGTTGTTGATGATTTAATGGTGTTTATGATGATATTAATGTTGTTGATGTTAATGTTGCTGTTAATATTGTTAATGTTGTTGATGATTTAATGGTGTTTATGTTGATATTAATGTTGTTGATGTTAATGTTGTTGTTAATATTGTTAATGTTGTTGATGATTTAATGGTGTTTATGTTGATATTAATGTTGTTGATGTTAATGTTGTTGATGTTAGTGTTGTTGTTATTAATGTTGTTGATGTTAATATTGTTGATGTTAATATTGATAAAAATGTTAACGATGTTAATGTTTTGTTCATGTTAATGTTGTTGCTGATCATGTTAATGTTACTGTTGATGTTAATATTGTTGTTTATCATGTTATTGTTGATGATGTTAATGTTGTTGTTGATAATATTAATGTTTCTGTTGTAGATGTTAATGCCATTCATGAAGTTAATGTTATTGTTGATGATGTTAATATCATTTTTGTTTGTTAATGTTGTTCCTATTACTGTTAATGATGATGTGAATGTTGTCGTTGATGTTAATGTTGTTGATGTTGATGTTGTTGTTGATGATTTTGATGTTGTTGATGCTAATGTTGTTGATGTTGGTGCTGATGATGTTAATGTTGTTGTTGATTGTCTTAATGTTGTTTTCGTTGAAGTTAATGTTATTGATGATATTGCTGATGATAATTGATGTTATTGTCACTGCTGTTGCTGCTGTTTCTCCTACTGCTGTCGGTGTAGCTTTTGCTGCTGTTACTGTGGCTGTTGTTGTTTCTGCTTCTCCTATTATTATAGAGATAAACTGATAATGAAACAATAGCAATGAGAAACAATGTAATTAAAATGTCAATGAGAGCGAGTTCAGTGAAAGAGAGAGAGAGAGAGAGAGAGAGAGAGAGACCGTATTATGAGAGTGAACACTATATTGCAAGAGATATTGATAAACAATGTCAGAGACTTGAAAGAGACAGATATTATGACAAAGAAAGAAATATCGCCCGAGACAATGACTGACAGTGTCAACGACGCTGTTGACAGAAAGTGATACAATGATAGCGAAAAAGCAATTCCGAGGAGGCGAGCAGAGGCCTAACGCCTCCTTAAGCTCGTGAAGCAAGCACTCAGATGATGTCACTCGTCTGAACAACACTATAATCAGCTAATCTCACGGGAAACACTCAGGTAGTCTCCCCACACGTCTGAACAACGCCACAGTCAGCGGAAACACTCAGGTAATCTCCCCACACGTCTGAACAACGCCACAACCAGAGGAAACACTCAGGTAATCTCCCTACACGTCTGAACAACACCACAATCAGCGGAAACACTCAGGTAATCTCCCCACACGTCTGAACAACGCCACAATCAGAGGAAACACTCAGGTAATCTCCCCACACGTCTGAACAAGACCACACTCAGGGGAAACACTCAATTAATCTCCCTACACGTCTGAACAACACCACAATCAGAGGAAACACTCAGGTAATCTCCCCACACGTCTGAACAACGCCACAACCAGAGGAAACACTCAGGTAATCTCCCTACACGTCTGAACAACACCACAATCAGCGGAAACACTCAGGTAATCTCCCCATACGTCTGAACAACGCCACAATCAGAGGAAACACTCAGGTAATCTCCCCACACGTCTGAACAACACCACAATCAGCGGAAACATTCAGGTAATCTCCCCACACGTCTGAACAACACCACAATCAGCGGAAACACTCAGGTAATCTCCCCACACGTCTGAACAAGACCACAATCAGGGGAAACACTCAATTAATCTCCCCACACATCTGAACAACGCAACAATGAAGAACAATTAGCTTACCACTTTGGACACTCCCTCCTTAAAAATACTCAACAAATCTGAATGGAGTAAAAAGAAAAAACTCTTGTGCCTACTCCCCATCAATTCCAGATCAACCAGGCTGTAAAGTCAATAGTATCCCACTTCGACCTATCAAGCACAGGTATTGGTAGCGCCTCTGACCAACCAGCGGGAACTTAGAAAACGTAATGGATCTGATGAATTATTTAATCAGATAAGTATACTTAATCACGACCCTCAAAGGGAATTGATATATTTTCTTCTTTGAGTAAATCCCCAGTTACATGTCTTTATAAGATTTTTTACACTTCTGGTACTTTGGACTTGATAAAGAAAAAAGTGACTCATGGCCGAAATCACAATTTTGACAACTGGGAAAACTGTCGATCAGGGAGTAATTGGTTTCCAGAAAATGAAAGAGAAAGAAAGGACCAGTGGACAGTCACCGG
>NC_069435.1:37512685-37572685 GCF_026875155.1 Cherax quadricarinatus | reverse complement strand
TCTGGTGTAGCTTGTCTGGTGTAGCTTGTCTGGTGTAGCTTGTCTGGTGTAGCTTGTCTGGTGTAGCTTGTCTGGTGTAGCTTGTCTGGTGTAGATGTCTTTGTAGCTTGTCTGTGTAGCTTGTCTGGTGTAGCTTGTCTGGTGTAGCTTGTTTGGTGTAGCTTGTCTGGTGTAGCTTGTCTGGTGTAGCTTGTCTGGTGTAGCTTGTCTGGTGTAGTTGTTGTGAAGCTTGTCTGGTGTAGCTTGTCTGGTGTAGCTTGTCTGGTAGCTTGTTGCTCTAGCTTGTTGGTGTAGGTTGTCTGGGTATAGCTTGTCTGGTGTAGCTTGTCTGGTGTAGCTTGTCTGTGTAGCTTGTCTGGTGTAGCTTGTCTGGTGTAGCTTGTCAGGTGGTAGCTTGTCTGGTGTAGCTTGTCTGGTGTAGCTTGTCTGGTGTAGCTTGTCTGGTGTAGCTTGTCTGGTGTAGCTTGTCTGCTGTAGCTTGTCTGGTGTAGCTTGTCTGGTGTAGCTTGTCTGGTGTAGCTTGTCTGGTGTCGCTTATTGGTAGTACTTGGTGTAGCTTTCGGTATAGCGGTTGTGTAGCTTGTCTGGTATAGCGTGTCAGGTGTAGCTTGTCTGGTGTAGCTTGTCTGGTGTAGCTTGTCTGCTGTAGCTTGTCTGTGTTAGCTTGTCTGGTGTAGCTTGTCGGTGTAGCTTGTCGATGTCGCTTTCTGGTGTAGCTTGTCTGTGTAGCTTGTCTGGTGTAGCTTGTCTGGTGTGCTTGTGTGTCTTATCTGGTGTAGCTATCTGGTGTAGCTTGTCTGGTATAGCGTGTCAGGTGTAGCTTGTCTGGTGTAGCTTGTCTGGTGTAGCTTGTCTGGTATAGCGTGTCTGGTGTAGATTGTCTGGTAGGTGCAGTGTCTTGTCTGGTGTAGCTTGTCTGGTGTAGCTTGTCTGCTGTAGCTTGTCTGGTGTAGCTTGTCTGGTGTAGCTTGTCTGGTGTAGCTTGTCTGATGTCGTTATTGGTGTAGTACCTGGTGTAGCTTGTTGTAGCGTGTCAGGGTAGCTTGTCTGGTGTAGCTTGTCTGGTGTAGCTTGTCTGGTGTAGCTTGTCCGTAGTGTCGCTGTAGCTTGTCTGGTGTAGCTTGTCTGGTGTAGCTTGTCTGTGTCGTTATCTGTGTAGTACGCTGGTGTAGCTTGTCTGGTTAGCGTGTCAGGTGTAGCTTGTCTGGTGTAGCTTGTAGTGGCTGTGCTGTAGCTTGTCTGGTGTAGCTTGTCTGCTGTAGCTTGTCAGGTGTAGCTTGTCTGGTGTAGCTTGTCTGGTGTAGTTGTTGCGTAGCTTGTCTGGTGTAGCTTGTCTGGTGTAGCTTGTCTGGTGTAGCTTGTCTGCTGTAGCTTGTCTGGTGTAGCTTGTCTGGTGTAGCTTGTCAGGTGTAGCTTGTCTGGTGTAGTTGTCTGGTGTCGCTTTCTGGTGTAGCTTACTCTGGTGTAGCTTGTCTGGTTAGGTGTCAGGTGTAGCTTGTCTGGTGTAGTTGTCTGGTGTAGCTTGTCTGGTGTAGCTTGTCAGGTGTAGCTTGTCTGGTGTAGCTTGTCAGGTGTAGCTTGAGATGTGCTTGTCTGGTGAGCTTGTCTGGTGAGCTTGTCAGGTGTAGCTTGTGCTTAGCTTGTCTGCTGAGCTTATCTGGTGTAGCTTGTTGGTATGCTTGTCAGGTGTAGCTTGTCTGGTGTAGCTTGTCTGGTGTAGCTTGTGTGGTGTAGCTTGTCAGGTGTAGCTTGTCTGGTGTAGCTTGTTTGGTGTAGCTTGTCTGGTGTATTTTGTCTGGTGTAGCTTGTCTGGTGTAGCTTGTCTGGTGTAGCTTGTCTGGTGTAGCTTGTCTGGTGTAGCTTGTCTGGTGTAGCTTGTCAGGTGTAGCTTGTCTGGTGTAGCTTGTTTGGTGTAGCTTGTCTCGTGTATTTTGTCCGGTGTAGCTTGTCTGGTGTAGCTTGTCTGGTGTAGCTTGTCTGGTATAGTTTGTCTGGTGTAGCTTGTCTGTTGTAGTTTTTCTGGTGTAGATTGTCTGGTGTAGTTTGTCTGGTGTAGCTTGTCTGGTGTAGTTTGTCTGGTGTAGCTTGTCTGGTGTAGCTTGTCTGGTGTAGCTTGTCTGGTGTAGTTTGTCTGGTGTAGCTTGTCTGGTGTAGCTTGTCTGGGTAGTTTGTGGTAGCTTGTCTGGTGTAGTTTGTCTGGTGTAGCTTGTCTGGTGTAGTTGTCTGGTGTAGTTGTCTGGTGTAGTTGTGGTGTAGTGTCTGGTGTAGCTTGTCTGGTGTAGTTTGTCTGGTGTAGCTTGTCTGGTGTAGTTTGTCTGGTGTAGCTTGTCTGGTGTAGTTTGTCTGGTGTAGCTTGTCTGGTGTAGCTTGTCTGGTGTAGTTTGTCTGGTGTAGTTTTTCTGGTGAGCTTGTCTGGTGTAGCTTGTCTGGTGTAGTGTTGTCTGTGTTTTTCGGTAGCTTGTCTGGTGTATTTGTCTGGTGTAGCTTGTCTGGTGTAGTTTTTCCGATGTAGCTTGTCTGGTGTAGCTTGTCTGGTGTAGCTTGTCTGGTGTAGTTTGTCTGGTGTAGTTTTTCTGGTGTAGCTTGTCTGGTGTAGCTTGTCATGTGTAGTTTGTCTGGCATAGCTTGTCTGGCGTAGTTTTTCTGGTGTAGCTTCTCTGGTGTAGCTTGTCTGGTGTAGTTTGTCTGGTGTAGCTTGTCTGGTGTAGTTTGTCTGGTGTAGTTTGTCTGGTGTAGCTTGTCTGGTGTAGTTTGTCTGGTGTAGCTTTTCTGGTGTAGTTGTCGGTGTAGCTTGTCTGGTGTAATTTGTCTGGTGTAGCTTGTCTGGTGTAGTTGTCTGGTGTAGCTTGTCTGGTGTAGTTTGTCTGGTGTAGCTTGTCTGGTGTAGTTTGTCTGGTGTAGCTTGTCTGGTGTAGTTTGTCTGGTGTAGCTTGTCTGGTGTAGTTTGTCTGGTGTAGCTTGTCTGGTGTAGTTTGTCTGGTGTAGCTGTCGTGTAGTTTCTGGTGTAGCTTGTCTGGTGTAGTTTGTCTGGTGTAGCTTGTCTGTTAGTTGTTGGTGTAGTTTGTCTGGTGTAGCTTGTCTGGTGTAGTTGTCTGGTGTAGCTTGTCTGGTGTAGTTTGTCTGTGTAGCTTGTTGGTGTAGTTTGTCTGGTGTAGCTTGTCTGGTGTAGTTGTCTGGTGTAGCTTGTCATGGTATTTCTGGCTAGCTTTTGGCGGTTTTTCTGGTGTAGCTTTCTGGTGTAGCTTGTCTGGTGTAGTTTGTCTGGTGTAGCTTGTCATGTGTAGTTTGTCTGGCATAGCTTGTCTGGCGTAGTTTTTCTGGTGTAGCTTGTCTGGTGTAGTTTGTCTGGTGTAGCTTGTCATGTGTAGTTTGTCTGGCATAGCTTGTCTGGCGTAGTTTTTCTGGTGTAGCTTGTCTGGTGTAGTTTGTCTGGTGTAGCTTGTCTGGTGTAGCTTGTCTGGTGTAGTTTGTCTGGTGTAGCTTGTCTGGTGTAGCTTGTCTGCTGTAGCTTGTCTGCTGTAGCTTGTCAGGTGTAGCTTGTCTGGTGTAGCTTGTCTGGTGTAGCTTGTCTGGTGTAGCTTGTTCTGTAGTTGTCTGCTGTAGCTTGTCAGGTGTAGCTTGTCTGCTGTAGCTTTTTTGGTGTCGCTTATTTGGTGTAGCTACTCTGGTGTAGCTTGTCTGGTATAGCGTGTCAGGTGTAGCTTGTCTGGTGTAGCTTGTCAGGTGTAGCTTGTCTGCTGTAGCTTGTCTGGTGTAGCTTGTCTGCTGTAGCTTGTCAGGTGTAGCTTGTCTGGTGTAGCTTGTCTGGTGTAGCTTGTCTGCTGTAGCTTGTCTGGTGTAGCTTGTCTGGTGTAGCTTGTCTGGTGTAGCTTGTCTGGTGTAGCTTGTCTGCTGTAGCTTGTCTGGTGTAGCTTGTCAGGTGTAGCTTGTCTGGTGTAGCTTGTCTGGTGTCGCTTATCTGGTGTAGCTACTCTGGTGTAGCTTGTCTGGTATAGCGTGTCAGGTGTAGCTTGTCTGGTGTAGCTTGTCTGGTGTAGCTTGTCAGGTGTAGCTTGTCTGGTGTAGCTTGTCTGGTGTAGCTTGTCAGATGTAGCTTGTCTGGTGCAGCTTGTCTGGTGCAGCTTGTCAGGTGTAGCTTGTCTGCTGTAGCTTGTCTGCTGAAGCTTATCTGGTGTAGCTTGTCTGGTATAGCTTGTCAGGTGTAGCTTGTCTGGTGTAGCTTGTCTGGTGTAGCTTGTGTGGTGTAGCTTGTCAGGTGTAGCTTGTCCGGTGTAGCTTGTTTGGTGTAGCTTGTCTGGTGTATTTTGTCTGGTGTAGCTTGTCTGGTGTAGCTTGTCTGGTGTAGCTTGTCTGGTGTAGCTTGTCTGGTGTAGCTTGTCTGGTGTAGCTTGTCAGTGTAGCTTGTTGGTGTAGCTTGTTTGGTGTAGCTTGTCTCGTGTATTTTGTCGGTGTAGCTTGTCTGTGTAGCTTGTCTGGTGTAGCTGTGGAGTTTGTCTGGTGTAATGTCTGTTGTAGTTTCTGGTGTAGCTTGTCTGGTGTAGTTTGTCTGGTGTAGCTTGTCTGGTGTAGTTTGTCTGGTGTAGCTTGTCTGGTGTAGCTTGTCTGGTGTAGCTTGTCTGGTGTAGTTTGTCTGGTGTAGCTTGTGTGGTGTAGCTTGTCAGGTGTAGCTTGTCTGGTGTAGCTTGTTTGGTGTAGCTTGTCTGGTGTATTTTGTCTGGTGTAGCTTGTCTGGTGTAGCTTGTTGGTGTAGCTTTTCTGGTGTAGCTTGTTGGTGTAGTTGTCTGGTGTAGCTTGTCAGGTGTAGCTTGTCTGGTGTAGCTTGTTTGGTGTAGCTTGTCTCGTGTATTTTGTCCGGTGTAGCTTGTCTGGTGTAGCTTGTCTGGTGTAGCTTGTCTGGTGTAGTTTGTCTGGTGTAACTTGTCTGTTGTAGTTTTTCTGGTGTAGCTTGTCTGGTGTAGTTTGTCTGGTGTAGCTTGTCTGGTGTAGTTTGTCTGGTGTAGCTTGTCTGGTGTAGCTTGTCTGGTGTAGCTTGTCTGGTGTAGTTTGTCTGTGTAGCTGTTGGTGTAGCTTGTCTGGTGTAGTTTGTCTGGTGTAGCTTGTCTGGTGTAGTTTGTCTGGTGTAGCTTGTCTGGTGTAGCTTGTCTGGTGTAGTTTGTCTGGTGTAGCTTGTCTGGTGTAGCTGTTTGGTGTGCTTGTCTGGTGTAGTTTGTCTGGTGTAGCTTGTCTGGTGTAGCTTGTGAGAGCTTGTCTGGTGTAGTTTGTCTGGTGTAGCTTGTTCGTGTGTTTGTCTGGTGTAGCTTGTCTGGTGTAGCTTGTCTGGTGTAGCTTGTCTGGTGTAGTTTTTCTGGTGTAGCTTGTCTGGTGTAGCATGTCCGGTGTAGTTGTCTGGTGTAGTTTTTGGTGTAGTTGTCTGGTGTAATTGTCTGGGTAGCTTGTCTGGTGTAGCTTGTCTGGAGTAGCTTGTCTGGTGTAGTTTGTCTGGTGTAGCTTGTTGGTTGTTTGTCTGGTGTGCTTGTCTGGTGTAGTTGTCTGGTGTAGCTTGTCTGGTGTAGCTTGTCGGTGTAGTGTCTGGTGTAGCTTGTCTGGTGTAGTTTTTCTGGTGTAGCTTGTCTGGTGTAATTTGTCTGGTGTAGCTTGTCTGGTGTAGTTTTTCCGATGTAGCTTGTCTGGTGTAGCTTGTCTGGTGTAGCTTGTCTGGTGTAGTTTGTCTGGTGTAGTTTTTCTGGTGTAGCTTGTCTGGTGTAGCTTGTCTGGTGTAGTTTGTCTGGTGTAGCTTGTCATGTGTAGTTTGTCTGGCATAGCTTGTTGGGTAGTTTTTCTGTGTGCTTCTTGGTGTAGCTTGTCTGGTGTAGTTTGTCTGGTGTAGCTTGTCTGGTGTAGTTTGTCTGGTGTAGTTTGTCTGGTGTAGCTTGTCTGGTGTAGTTTGTCTGGTGTAGCTTGTCTGGTGTAGTTTGTCTGGTGTAGCTTGTCTGGTGTAGTTTGTCTGGTGTAGCTTGTCTGGTGTAGTTTGTCTGGTGTAGCTTGTCTGGTGTAGTTTGTCTGGTGTAGCTTGTCTGGTGTAGTTGTTGGTTAGCTTGTCTGGTGTAGTTTGTCTGGTGTAGCTTGTCTGGTGTAGTTTGTCTGGTGTAGCTTGTCTGGTGTAGTTTGTCTGTGTAGCTTGTCTGGTGTAGTTTGTCTGGTGTAGCTTGTCTGGTGTAGTTTGTCTGGTGTAGCTTGTCTGTGTAGTTTGTCTGGTATTTTCGGTGTAGCTTGTCTGGTGTAGTTTGTCTGTGTAGCTTGTCTGGTGTAGTTTGTCTGGTGTAGCTTGTCTGGTGTAGTTGTCTGGTGTAGGTTGGTGTTTTGTCTGGTGTAGCTTGTCATGTGTAGTTTGTCTGCATGCTTGTCTGGCGTAGTTTTTCTGGTGTAGCTTTCTGGTGTAGCTTGTCTGGTGTAGTTTGTCTGGTGTAGCTTGTCATGTGTAGTTGTTGCATAGCTTGTCTGCGTAGTTTTCTGGTGTAGCTTGTCTGGTGTAGTTTGTCGGTAGCTTGTCATGTGTAGTTTGTCTGGCATAGTTGTCTGCGTAGTTTTCTGGTGTAGCTTGTCTGGTGTAGTTTGTCTGGGTAGTTGTCTGGTGTAGCTTGTCTGGTGTAGTTTGTCTGGTGTAGCTTTCTGGTGTAGCTTGTCTGCTGTAGCTTTGTCTGGTGTAGTTTGTCTGGTGTAGTTGTCTGTGTAGTTTGTTGGTTAGTTGTTGGTGTAGTTTCTGGTGTAGTTGTCTGGTGTAGCTTGTTGCTGTAGCTTGTCTGCTGTCTTGTGGTGTAGCTTGTCTGGTGTAGTTTGTCTGGCATAGGTTGTCTGGTGTAGCTTGTCTGGTGTAGTTTGTCTGGTGTAGCTTGTCTGGTGTAGCTTGTCTGCTGTAGCTTGTCTGGTGTAGCTTGTCTGGTGTAGTTTGTCTGGCATAGGTTGTCTGGTGTAGCTTGTCTGGTGTAGATTATCTGGTGTAGCTTGTCTGGCATAGCTTGTCTGGTGTAGCTTGTCTGGTGTAGCTTGTCTGGTGTAGCTTGTCTGGTGTAGCTTGTCTGGTGAAGCTTCTCTGGTGTAGCTTGTCTGGTGTAGCTTTCTGGAAGCTTTCTGGTGTAGCTTGTCTGGTTGTTGTCGGTGAAGCTTCTCTGGTGTAGCTTGTCTGGTGTAGCTTGTCTGGTGAAGCTTCTCTGGTGTAGCTTGTCTGGTGTAGCTTGTCTGGTGTAGCTTGTCTGGTGTAGCTTGTCTGGTGAAGCTTCTCTGGTGTAGCTTGTCTGGTGTAGCTTATCTGGCATAGCTTGTCTGGTGAAGCTTCTCTGGTGTAGCTTGTCTGGTGTAGCTTATCTGGCATAGCTTGTCTGGTGAAGCTTCTCTGGTGTAGCTTGTCTGGTGTAGCTTGTCTGGTGTAGCTTGTCTGGCATAGCTTGTCTGGTGAAGCTTCTCTGGTGTAGCTTGTCTGGTGTAGCTTATCTGGCATAGCTTGTCTGGTGTAGCTTGTCTGGTGTAGCTTTTGTGTGCTTGTTTGTGTAGCTTGTCTGGTGTAGCTTGTCTGGTGTAGCTTGTCTGGTGTAGCTTGTCTGGTGTAGCTTGTCTAGCATAGCTTGTCTGGTGTAGCTTGTCTGGTGTAGCTTGTCTGGTGTAGCTTGTCTGGTGTAGCTTGTCTGGTGTAGCTTGTCTGGTGTAGCTTGTCTGGTGTAGCTTGTCTGGTGTAGCTTGTCTGGTGTAGCTTGTCTGCTGTAGCTTGTCTGGTGTAGCTTGTCTGGTGTAGCTTGTCTGGTGTAGCTTGTCTGGTGTAGCTTGTCTGGTGTAGCTTGTCTGGTGTAGCTTGTCTGGTGTAGCTTGTCAGGTGTAGCTTGTCTGGTGTAGCTTGTCTGCTGTAGCTTGTCTGGTGTAGCTTGTCTGGTGTAGCTTGTCTGGTGTAGCTTGTCAGGTGTAGCTTGTCAGGTGTAGCTTGTCTGGTGTAGCTTGTCTGGTGTAGCTTGTCTGGTGTAGCTTGTCTGGTGTAGCTTGTCTGCTGTAGCTTGTCTGGTGTAGCTTGTCAGGTGTAGCTTGTCTGGTGTAGCTTGTCAGGTGTAGCTTGTCTGGTGTAGCTTGTCTGGTGTAGCTTGTCAGGTGTAGCTTGTCTGGTGTAGCTTGTCTGGTGTAGCTTGTCTGGTGTAGCTTGTCTGGTGTAGCTTGTCTGCTGTAGCTTGTCAGGTGTAGCTTGTCTTGTGTAGCTTGTCTGCTGTAGCTTGTCAGGTGTAGCTTGTCTTGTGTAGCTTGTCTGGTGTAGTTTGTCTGTTTCAGCTTGTCACTGATACGTGTAACAACAAAAATGGTCTCCTTTTCTATCCTCAACAGACGATCTTCAGGAAAATTGCCAACCGAAGAAAGAACATTCAATAAACCTTCTATAAAAAATTTTTCAATATTTGAAATTACGTATAAGCAGTAGTGAGTGGAATTACTAGCAGTAAAATAACGCTAAATTACTCACCTACAGCAGTGAGCTGGATGTAACAATACGGGCATTACGCACGAGGATACAGCCAGTAGTATCGACCTCTAAGTACAGTACACCCAATAACACTTCAGTTGTTTTCCTAGGGGTTTGGTGACACCTAGGGGACGCACATACACACACACGTAAGTACGAGACGAAGTGTCAGAGTGGGTGCCTGTGATGAGCGGGGTTCCGCAGGGGTCAGTCCTAGGACTGGTGCTGTTTCTGGTAAATGTGAACGACATGATGGAAGGAATAGACTCAGAAGTGTCCTTGTTTGCAGATGATGTGAAGTTGATGAGAAAAATTCAATCGGATGAGGACCAGGCGGAACTACAAAGGAATCGTTGAAGGCTCTGTACACCTTGCATGTCAGGCCCTAATTGGAGTATGCAACAACAGTATGGAACCCACACCTTGTCAGGCACGTCAAGAAATTAGTGAAAATGCAGATGTTTGCAACAAGGCTAGTCCCAGAGGTAATGGGCATATCCTTCGTGAAGAGGCCAAGGGAAATCATCCTGACGACACTGGAGGACAGGAGTGATAGGGAAGGGGGACATAATAACGGCATGTAAAATACTGAGAGGAATTGACAAGGTAGAGATGGACAGGCTGTTCCAGAAATGTAACACCGCAATAAGGGGTCACAGTTGAAAGCTGAAGACTCAAATGAGCAGCTGGGATGTTAAGAAATGTTCCTTCAGCCATAGAGTTGTCAGAAAGTGAAACAGTCTGGAAAGTAATGTAGTGGAGACAGGATCCATACATGGTTTTAAAAAGAGATACGATAAAGCTCATGGAGCAGGGAGAGTGTGCACAAGCGAAGAGGCTGGGCCAGGAGCTGTGACTCGAGTCCTGCTACCACAAATAGGTGAAAACAAATAGGTAAGAACACACACACACACACACACACACACACACACACACACACACATATACCCACACACATACACACACACACACACACACTCACACACACACACACACACACACACACACACACACACACACACACACACACACACACACACACACACACACACACACAAACACACACACACACACACACACACACACACACACACACACACACACACACACACACACACACACACACACACACACAAACACACACACACACACACACACACACACACACACACACACACACACACACACACACACACACACACACACACACACACACACACAATAAGTGTGAGGAGTGGCATGAAAGAATCAAGGAGACATCCCCAGACATAATAGCACTCACAAAAACAAAACTCACCAGAATGATAACAGATGCAATCTTTCCACCCGGATATCAAATCTTCAGGAAAGACAGAGGGAGGAGAGGGGGATGAGGAGTTGCACTGCTCGTTAAAAACCAGTGGGGTTTTGAGAAAATGGAAGGAATGGACGGCACGGGCGAAAGAGACTACTTAGTAGGAACAATCCAGTCTGAGGGACATAAGGTGATAATTGCAGTAATGTACAACCCACCTCAGAACTGCAGGAGGCGAAGAGAAGAATACGATGAGAGCAACAGACCAATGGTCGACACACTAGCTGAGGTGGCCAGGAGAGCACACATGGGGGGAGTAAAGTTACTAGTTATGGGTGATTTCAATCACAATGAGATTGACTGGGAAAACCTGGAGCCCCATGTGGGTCCTGAAACATGGAGAGCCAAGATGATGGATGTGGTGCTGAAAAACCTCATGCATCAACATGTTAGAGACACCACCAGAGAGAGAGGTGAGGATGATCCAGCAAGACTGGACCTTGTATTCACCTTGAGTAGTTAGGACATCGAGGATATCATGCATGAAAGGCCCCTAGGAGCTAATGATCATGTGGTTCTGTGCTTTGACTATATAGTTGAGCTCCAAGTGGAGAGAGTAGCAGGAATAGGATGGGAAAAACCAAACTACAAAAGGGGGAACTACTCAGGCATGAGTAACTTTCTGCAAGACATTCAGTGGGAGAGGGAACTGACAGGAAAACCAGTACAAGAAATGATGGACTATGTGACAACAAAATGCAAGGAGGCAGAGGAAAGGTTTGCTCCCAAGGGAAACAGAAATAATGGGAAGAACAAAGCGAGTCCTTGGTTCACCCAAAGGTGTAGGGAGGCAAAAACTAGGTGTAGTAGAGAATGGAAAAGGTACAGAAGACAGAGAACTCAGGAAAATAAAGAGATTAGCCGAAGAGCCAGAAACGAATATGCACAGGTAAGAAGGGAGGCTCAGCAACAATATGAAAATGATATAGCATCGAAAGTCAAGTCTGACCCGAAGCTGTTGTATAGCCACATCAGGGAGAAAACAACAGTCAAGGACCAGGTAATCACACTGAGGAATTTAAAGAAGTATTTACAGCAGAAACCAGTAGTACCCCAGGAAATCAGAACAGGGGGGAGCACCAACAAGTGCTGGATGAGGTACACATAACCAAGGAGGAGGTGAAGAAGCTGCTATGCGAACTTGACACCTCAAAGGCGGTGGGACCAGACAACATCTCTCCGTGGGTCCTAAGAGAGGGAGCAGAGATGCTGTGTGTGCCATTAACAAAGATCTTCAACACATCCATTGAAACTGGGCAACTCCCTGAGGTATGGAAGATGGCAAATGTAGTCCCAATTTTTAAAAAGGGAGACAGACAGGAGGCATTAAACTACAGACGTGTATCACTAACGTGTATAGTATGCAAAGTCATGGAGAAGATCATCAGGAGGAGAGTGGTGGAGCACCTGGAAAGAAACAAGTGTATAATTGACAACCAGCACGGTTTCAGGGAAGGAAAATCTTGTGCCACAAACCTACTTTAGTTTTATGACAAGGTGACAGAAGTAAGACAAGAGAGAGAGGGGTGGATCGACTGCATTTTTTTGGACTACAAGAAGGCCTTCGACACAGTTCCTCACAAGAGGTTACTGCAAAAGCTAGAGGATCAGGCACACATAACAGGAAAGGCACTGCAATGGATCAGAGAATGCCTAACAGGGAGGCAACAACGAGTCATGGTACGTGACGAGGTGTCAGAGTGGGCGCCTGTGACAAGTGGGGTTCCACAGGGGTCAGTCCTAGGACCTGTGCTGTTTTTGGTATATGTGAATGACATAACGGAAGGGATAGACTCAGAAGTGTCCTGGTTTGCATATGATGTGAAGTTAATGAGAAGAATCAAATCGGACGAGGATCAGGCAGGACTACAAAGAGACCTGAACAGGCTACAAGCCTGGACCAGCAACTGGCTCCTTGAGTTTAACCCTGCCAAATGCAAAGTCATGAAGATTGGGGAAGGGCAAAGAAGACCGCAAACACAATATAGTTTAGATGGCCAAAGACTGCAAACCTCACTTAAGAAAAAAGATCTGGGGGTGAGTATAGCACCAAGCATATCTCCTGAGGCGCACATCAATCAGATAACTGCTGCAGCATACGGGCGTCTGGCAAACCTACGGAGAGCGTTCCGATACCTCAGTAAGGAATCGTTCAAGACTCTGTATACAATTTACGTCAGGCCCATACTAGAGTATGCAGCACCAGTTTGGAACCCACACCTGGTCAAGCACGTCAAGAAATTAGAGAAAGTACAAAGGTTTGCAACAAGACTAGTCCCAGAGCTAAGGGGATTGTCCTACGAAGAAAGGTTGAGGGAAATCGGCCTGACGACACTGGAGGACAGGAGGGTCAGGGGAGACATGATAACGACATATAAAATACTGCGCGGAATAGACAAGGTGGACAAAGACGGGATGTTCCAGAGATGGGACACAGAAACTAGAGGTCACAATTGGAAGTTAAAGACTCAGATGAATCAAAGGGATGTTAGGAAGTATTTCTTCAGTCATAGAGTTGTCAGGCAGTGGAATAGCCTAGAAAGTGACGTAGTGGAGGCGGGAACCATACATAGTTTAAAGGCGAGGTTTGATAAAGCTCATGGAGCGGGGAGAGAGAGGACCTAGTAGCAATCATGGAAGAATCGGGGCCAGGAGCTATGACTCGACCCCTGCAACCACAAATAGGTGAGTAGGTGAATATACACACACACACACATACACACACACACACGAAGCATTAAACAACAGACCAGTGTCACCGACATGTATAGTATGCAAAGTCATTGAGAAGATTATCCGGAGAATAGTGGTGGAGCACCAAGATCTATGACAAAGTAACAGCAGTAAGACAAGAGAGAGAGAGGGGGGGAAAGATTGCGGTTTCTTGGACTGTAAGAAGGCGTTTGACACAGTTCCACACAAGAGATTAGTGCATAAGTTGGAGGACAAAGTAGGGATAACAGGGAAGGCACTGCAGTGGGTCAGGGAATACCTGTCGGAAAGACATCAGCGAGGCATGGTACGTGACGAGGTGTCAGAGTGGACGTCTGTGACGAGCGGGGTTCCACAGGGGTCAGTCCTAGAACCGGTGCTGTTTCTGGTATATGTGAACGACATTATGGAAGGAATATTTTAAAAAAGAAACAGACAGGAAGTGTTCAGCTACAGCCCAGTATCACTGACACATCTCTTCCAACCATTCATTCAAGCCTTCAGAGACGCACAGACATAATACCATTGTATTTCTTATACCACTGTATCTCTTATACAGATATTTTTGATTAGCAAGCGGAAATAAATTTGCCGAATTCCTTTAACTAAGCAATCCTTAAATTAGGTTGGCGTGCATGCCATGTAAGGTAAAGGAGACAATTGAAGAATTAAGACACTTATGCAACATATGGGAATCTTTATTGAGGAAACGTTTCGCCACACAGTGGCTTCATCAGTCTTATACAAAACAGGAAGGTATAAGGAGAGGAGGAGTTTGAGGTAATCAGTCCCTCAGCCTGAAGTCAATGTGTTCAGTCCATCAGTCTTGTAAAATGTACAGCATAGGGCCGTAAATGTGGCTTATATACTGTAGTCAGGTGAGGAGAAGCAGGAGGCGGGGTCATAGTGGAACCATCCACTAGTCGAAGTAGGTCTCCGTCCTAAGGCTGGACAGTTTTGAAGAATTCTTTGTATCAAGATCCCAAGATGATGCAGTGTCTGACAGATGTGATGAATGGTTTTGAAAACCGACAAGTTGAAGAATTAAGACACTTGTGCAACATATGGGAATCTTTACTGAAGAAATGTTCCGCCACACAGTGGCTTCATCAGTCTTATACAAAAAAGATTCCCATATGTTGCATAAGTGTCGTAATTCTTCAACTTGTCGGTTTTCAAAACCATTCATCACACAAAAGAGACAGTAATAAGGAGAGTGACAGGGCACTTGGAATGAAGTGATTTTAAGCACAAAAGTGAGACAGGAGAGAGAGGGATAGGAAGACTGCATTTTCTGGACTGCAAGAAGACATTTGATACTGTACCTCATACGAGACTAGTGCAAAATCTTGAGGTACAGACAGGAATAAAAGAGAACGCACTCCTTAGAATCAAAGAGTATGTTAGGAAGAGGAAACAATGAGTAATTATACATGAGATGTATAATTCATTCTGATCCGCAAGGACGAGAATGAATACCAGTACTATTTTTACGGTATGAGTTAAATGCCAGATGGGATCGATTTAGCTAAGTCTGTGCTGATGTTTAACTAATGAGGAAAATCAAAGCCGAAGAGGACAAGGAAAGACTACAAATTGATATAGACAAACTGCAAGAATATTCAGATAAGAGGTTACTTGGATTCAACCACACACACCATTCATAGCTTTAAGCAGAGGTATGATAAAGGTCATAGTGCAGGGAGAGTGACCAAGTAGCAGCCAGTGAAGAGGCGGAGCCAGAAGCTATGACTCAACCCCTGCAACCACAATTAGGTGAGAACTAGGTGAGTACACACACACATTGCATTTTCCTGGACTGCAGGAAGGCCTTCGACACAGTTCCTCACAAGAGATTAGTGCAGAAGCTGGAGGATCAGCTGCATATAACAGGAAGGGCACTGCAATGGATCAGAAAATACCTGACAGGGAGGCAACAACGAGTCATGGTACGTGATGAGGTATCACAGTGGGCACCTGTGACAAGCGGGGTCGTACAGGGGTCAGTTCAAGGACCTGTGCTATTTTTGATATATGTGAATGACATGATGGAAGGGATAGAGTCGGAAGTGTCCTTGTTCACAGATGATGTGAAGTTGATGAGAAGAATTAAAACGGATGAGGATTAGGCAGGACTGCAAAGAGACCCCTTTTATTATACCCCTTTTATTATACCTTTCATTACACCCCTTTCATTATATCCGTTTTATTGTACTCCTATTATTATACCCATTTTATTATACCCCTTTTATAATACCACTTTTATTATACCCCTTTTATTATGCCCCTTCTATTATGTCCCTTTCATTATGCCCCTTTTATTATGCCCCTTTTATTATGCCCCTTTTATTATACCCCTTTTATTATGCCCCTTCTATTATGTCCCTTTCATTATGCCCCTTTTATTATGCCCCTTTTATTATACCCCTTTTATTATGCCCCTTTTATTTACGTCGTGGATATTTAAATTGTTCTGAAATTAGATTTTATTCATGATCGTTCAAGGGATTTTTTTTTCAAATTGTCCAGTTAAATATTTATGTTCACATAGCTAGTGAATGTTGATGTGGAGAAGAGTGAGGTGAGTGAGGGGAGTGAGGTAAGTGAGGTAAGTGAGGTAAGTGAGGTGAGTGTATGGTAGTAGTGAGTGAGGTAAGTGAGGTGAGTGAGTGTAGTGAGGTGAGTGAGGGGAGTGAGGGAGATAAGGGGAGGAGGTGAGTGAGGATGAGGTGAGTGAGGTGAGTGAGGTGAGTGAGGTGAGTGAGGTGAGTGAGGTGAGTGAGGTAAGTGAGGTGAGTGAGGTGAGTGAGGTGAGTGAGGTGAGTGAGGGGAGTAAGGGGAGTGAGGTGAGTGAGGTGAGTAGGGAGTAAGGTGAGTGAGGTGAGTGAGGTGAGTGAGGTGAGTGAGGTGGGAGTTGAGGTGAGTGAGGGAGTAAGGTGAGTGAGGTGAGTGAGGTGAGTGAGGTGGTAGGGGAGTAAGTAAGGTGAGTGAGGTAAGTGAGGTGAGTGAGGTGAGTGAGGTGAGTGAGGTAAGTGAGGTGAGTGAGGTGAGTGAGGGAGTGAGGGGAGTGAGGTGAGTGAGGTGAGTGAGGGAGTGAGGTGAGTGAGGTGAGTGAGGGGAGTGAGGTAAGTGAGGTGAGTAGGGTGAGTGAGGTGAGTGAGGTGAGTGAGGTAAGTGAGGTGAGTGAGGTGAGTGGGGGAGTGAGGGGAGTGAGGTGAGTGAGGGGAGTGAGGTAAGTGAGGTGAGTGAGGTGAGTGAGGGGAGTGAGGGAGTGGAGGTGAGTAGAGTGGGAGTGAGGTGTAGTGAGGTAAGTGAGGTGAGTGAGGTGAGTGAGGGGAGTGAGGGGAGTGAGGTGAGTGAGGGAGTGAGGGGAGTGAGGTAAGTGAGGTGAGTGAGGGAGTGAGGTGAGTGAGGTGAGTGAGGTGAGTGAGGGGTGTGAGGTGAGTGAGGTGAGTGAGGGGAGTGAGGTAAGTGAGGTGAGTGAGAGGTGAGTGAGGGGAGTGAGGGGAGTGAGGTGAGTGAGGGGAGTGAGGGGAGTGAGGGGAGTGAGGTGAGTGAGGGGAGTGAGGGGTAGTGAGGTAAGTGAGGTGAGTGAGGGGAGTGAGGGGAGAGTGAGGTAAGTGAGGTGAGTGAGGGGAGATGAGGGAGTGAGTGGTGAGGGAGTAAGTGAGGTGAGTGAGGGGAGTGAGGGGAGTCGGGAAGTGAGGTAAGTGAGGTGAGTGAGGGGAGTAAGGGGAGTGAGGTGAGTGAGGTGAGTGAGGTGAGTGAGGTGAGTGAGGGGAGTGAGGGGAATAAGGGGAGTGAGGTGAATGAGGTGAGAGTGAGGTGAGTGAGGTGAGTCGGGGAGTGAGGTAAATGAGGTGAGTGAGGGTGTGAGTGAGGTGAGTCGGGGAGTGAGGTAAGTGAGGTGAGTGAGGGGAGTAAGGGGAGTGAGGTGAGTGAGGCGAGTGAGGTGAGTCGGGGAGTGAGGTAAATGAGGTGAGTGAGGTGAGTCGGGGAGTGAGGTAAGTGAGGTGAGTGAGGTGAGTGAGGGAAGTAAGGGGAGTGAGGTGAGTGAGGTGAGTGAGGTGAGTGAGGGGAGTGAGGTGAGTGAGGAGAGTGAGATGAGTGAGGTGAGTGAGGGGAGTAAGGTGAGTGAGGTGAGTGAGGGTGAGTGAGGTGAGTGAGCGGAGTGAGGTGAGTGAGGTGAATGAGGTGAGTGAGTTGAGTGAGGTGAATGAGGTGAGGGGGAGAGAGGTGAGTGAGGTGAATGAGGTGAGTGAGGGGAGTGACGTGAGTGGGGTGAGTGAGGGGAGTGAGGTGAGTGAGGGGAGTGAAATGAGTGGGTGAGTGGGGAGTGAGGTGAGTGAGGTGAGTGAGGTGAGTGAGGTGAGTGAGGTGAGTGAGGTGGTGAGGTGGTGAGGTGAGTGAGGTGAGAGGGAGGTGAGTGGAGTGAGGTGAGTGAGGTGAATGAGATGAGTGGAGTGAGTGAGGTGAGTGAGGTGAGTGAGGTGAGTGAGGGGAGTGAGGTGAGTGAGGGGAGTGAGGTGACTGAAATGAGTGGGGTGAGTGGGGTGAGTGAGGTGAGTGAGGTGAGTGAGGTGAGTGAGGTGAGTGAGGTGAGTGAGGTGAGTGAGGTGAGGTGAGGTGTGTGAGGTGAGTGAGGTGAGTGATGTAAGGTGAGTGAGGTGAGTGAGGTGAGTAAGGTGAGTGAGGTGAGTGAGGTGAGTGGGTGAGTGAGGTGAGTGAGGTGAGTGAGGTGAGTGAGGTGAGTGAGGCGAGTGAGGTGTGTGTGGTGAATGAGGTGAGGTGAGGTGGTCACCACTGCCTGTATGCAGTGGTCATCACTGCGTCTGTGCAGTGGTCACCACTGCCTCTGTGCAGTGGCCACCACTGCCTCTGTGCAGTGGCCACCACTGCCTCTGTGCAGTGGCCACCACTGCCTCTGTGCAGTGGGCACCACTGCCTCTGTGCAGTGGGTACCACTGCCTCTGTGCAGTGGGTACCACTGCCTCTGTGCAGTGGTGACCACTGCCTCTGTGCAGTGGTCACCACTGCCTCTGTGCAGTGGGCACCACTGCCTCTGTGCAGTGGGTACCACTGCCTCTCTGCAGTGGTGACCACTGCCTCTGTGCAGTGGTGACCACTGCCTCTGTGCAGTGGTGACCACTGCCTCTGTGCAGTGGTGACCACTGCCTCTGTGCAGTGGTGACCACTGCCTCTGTGTAGTGGTCACCACTGCCTCTGTGCAGTGGTCACCACTGCCTCTGTGCAGTGGCCACCACTGCCTCTGTGCAGTTGTGACCACTGCCTCTGTGCAGTGGGCACCACTGCCTCTGTGCAGTGGGCACCACTGCCTCTGTGCAGTGGTCACCACTGCCTCTGTGCAGTGGTCACCACTGCCTCTGTGCAGTGGCCACCACTGCCTCTGTGCAGTGGTGACCACTGCCTCTGTGCAGTGGGCACCACTGCCTCTGTGCAGTGGGTACCACTGCCTCTGTGCAGTGGGTACCACTGCCTCTGTGCAGTGGTGACCACTGCCTCTGTGCAGTGGTCACCACTGCCTCTGTGCAGTGGGCACCACTGCCTCTGTGCAGTGGGTACCACTGCCTCTGTGCAGTGGTGACCACTGCCTCTGTGCAGTGGTCACCACTGCCTCTGTGCAGTGGGCACCACTGCCTCTGTGCAGTGGGTACCACTGCCTCTGTGCAGTGGTGACCACTGCCTCTGTGCAGTGGTGACCACTGCCTCTGTGCAGTGGTGACCACTGCCTCTGTGCAGTGGTGACCACTGCCTCTGTGCAGTGGTGACCACTGCCTCTGTGTAGTGGTCACCACTGCCTCTGTGCAGTGGTCACCACTGCCTCTGTGCAGTGGTCACCACTGCCTCTGTGCAGTGGTCACCACTGCCTCTGTGCAGTGGTCACCACTGCCTCTGTGCAGTGGTCACCACTGCCTCTGTGCAGTGGTCACCACTGCCTCTGTGCAGTGGTGACCACTGCCTCTGTGTAGTGGTCACCACTGCCTCTGTGCAGTGGTGACCACTGCCTCTGTGCAGTGGTCACCACTGCCTCTGTGCAGTGGTGACCACTGCCTCTGTGTAGTGGTCACCACTGCCTCTGTGCAGTGGTGACCACTGCCTCTGTGCAGTGGTGACCACTGCCTCTGTGCAGTGGTGACCACTGCCTCTGTGTAGTGGTCACCACTGCCTCTGTGCAGTGGTCACCACTGCCTCTGTGCAGTGGTCACCACTGCCTCTGTGCAGTGGTCACCACTGCCTCTGTGCAGTGGTCACCACTGCCTCTGTGCAGTGGTCACCACTGCCTCTGTGCAGTGGTCACCACTGCCTCTGTGCAGTGGTCACCACTGCCTCTGTGCAGTGGTCACCACTGCCTGTGTGCAGTGGTCACCACTACCTCTTATAACTACATGATAATTTCCTAAATTATCATTTAAGTCGGTAATATACTTCGTTAACATTGTATAATATAGTGAATAAATGGCTGAAAAAATATTTAATACCTGCGAAATTTTGATTAGCGAGAAATATCTTATTTATGCTTATTTTAAAGTGTTGCTACTATTGTAGAGTAATAAGCAGAATCCACTCTACATTAACGAATTAACCAACGTTATATTTTATTAATATAGCATAACAAAAATAATGCAGACGTACTTCGGTTGGTGTGTTACCCGAGAAAGGTATCCCCGTATTCCATAATCTCAGCCCCCTCTACCTGAATGCACGTGAAAGAAACAGTGCAGAGTGCGGCATAAGTTTGTGATGAAGTTAAATATTTGTTTTGAAAGATTCCAATGTACGAAGCACATTGAACTTTAGCTATCTGTCCAGCTCCTTCTTGAAGACAGCCAAGGACCTATTGCTAATTCCCCTTATGCATGGTGGGAGGCTGTTGAACAGTCTTGGGCCCCGGATACTTATTGAGTTATTTCTTAGTGTATTCATAGCGCCCATACTGTTCATTGGGGGGAATGCTGCACAATCTGCCTAGTCTTTTGCTTTCGTATGGAGTGATTTGTGTGTGCAGATTTGGGACAAATCCCTGTAGGATTTTCCAAGTGCGGATTATAATGTATCTCTCTCTCCTGCGTTCCAGGGAGTACAGGCCAACTGTCTCCAACCGTTCTCAGAAAGGTGTTTGACTGAAATTATACATGCAATGAAACCGATCATTAAAAGGCGTTCTCCAGTTATTGCATGAATTCCAACTATTCCAAGTTCGTGAACTAACTTTGTACATTGACAAATTTGCCGGTACAATGATTAAACTTAATGGGCACTATCCTGTCTATAAGCTGTATCAGTCATTAAGTGTTGAAGTCATTCAGGAGTTTCGCCTTTAAACACTTCACTTCACTCTCCTCCGTCGCCGAATAAAAATGCATCTCTTTTTAACGTCTCAGTCTACCCTGCAGAGGATTTTGGAAGTTATCACAGCCATTCCAGGATGCTGGAAGTCTCTTTTTAACGTCTCAGTCTACCCTGCAGAGGATTTTGGAAGTTATCACAGCCATTACAGGATGCTGGAAGTCTCTTTTTAACGTCTCAGTCTACCCTGCAGAGGATTTTGGAAGTTATCACAGCCATTCCAGGATGCTGGAAGTCGTTTCAACAACTTTTTTCGTCACCCACACATGCTAATGGCGCCTTAAATCTTGCCAAAGTTACCTTACACCAGCATTAAAAAATCTGAAGCCACTCGGAAGATGCGTTTTTGTGTTTTGAGATAAATGGAAAGTAAAGTTGGACAAAGAAATTAAAGAAAAAATGAGAAAAAAACTTTGCAACCATTTAAAAGTCCTCCCTTTCATGAATACCTAAAAACACGACCAAAAATATAGTGAGATTCCTGAGCTAAATGTAGTTTTAACTCAAAAGCACAAAACTATCACTGAGCTCAAAGTGGAGCAATCCAACAAGCTTCTTACGTATGCATATCTTTGAAGTGAGATGCTGACTCTTTTACTGGCACTGCAGCTGACAGTAAGAGCTGACACCAAGGCTGACAACATTGATTCGCACTTAGAGGCTGAAAGTCAAGACTGACGCTGACAGGGCTGGCAATGAGGCTGACAGTGTGGACTGACACTGAGGCTGACTGGAACTATAAAGGACAGATAGGGAAGGTATTAAAGTTGACAGTAAGGAGTGGCACTGAGACGAAGTAAGGGCTGACGCCGTGTGGCTTCGATGAGTCGTTTGAATCGGTTTGCTAGCTTCTGCGTCCAAAAACCCTTACGTACTAAACGGTTCTTATTTTAGGCCACAGGTGTGTTTGCTACCTTTGATGTTATTTAATTTTAAAACTGGAAGTATAACCCTAGTCTCCCATACATCAATGAATATTAAATGAAAAGTGCAGAGTGGGGCATACGATTTTAATGCAGTTAAAATTAACAAGTTATCACATGGACATTAACAAGTTATCACATGGACATTAATATCCCAGTTTTAACAAAAATAGTAAATCAAGACATACACAGCCTAAGTGAGACATACAACAGCTGCGCCTTTATTATTACCACAACTGTAATGGTATTACTAACAAAAAATATTAAACGAATGAATAAGATAGATATATTTCGGACTAGAATGTCAGTGATCCAATTACACTTCAAGGGACCCACAACAGGTCATGGAAAACACACAAAGTCATGAAAAACACACCAGGTCATGAAAAACACACCAGGTCATGAAAAACACACCAGGTCATGAAAAACACACCAGGTCATGAAAAACACACCAGGTCATGAGAAATACACCAGGTCATGAAAAACACTCCAGGTCATGAAAAACACACCAGGTCATGAAAAACACACCAGGTCATGAAAAACACACCAGGTCATGAAAAACACACCAGGTCATGAAAAACACACCAGGTCATGAAAAACACACCAGGTCATGAGAAATACACCAGGTCATGAAAAACACACCAGGTCATGAAAAACACAACAGGTCATGAAAAACACACCAGGTCATGAAAAATACACCAGGTCATGAAAAATACACCAGGTCATGAAAAACACACCAGTTCATGAAAAACGCACCAGGTAATGAAAAACACACCAGGTCATGAAAAATACACCAGGTCATGAAAAACACCCCATTCAGGAATCTCACACCAGATCATGAAACCCACACCAGGTCATGAAACCCACACCAGGTCAGGAAACCCACACCAGGTCATGAAAGCCACACCAGGTCATGAAACCCACAACCAGGTCATGAAACAGACACCAGGTCATGAAACCCGCACCAGGTCATGAAAAACACACCAGGTCATGAAAAACACATTAGGTCTTGAAAAGCACACCAGGTCATGAAAAACACACCAGGTCATGAAAAACACACCAGGTCATGAAAAACACACCAGGTCATGAAAAACACACCAGGTCATGAAACCCACACCAGGTCAGGAATCTCACACCAGATCATGAAACCCACACCAGGTCATGAAACCCACACCAGGTCATGAAACCCACAACCAGGTCATGAAACCCACAACCAGGTCATGAAACCCACAACCAGGTCATGAAACCCACACCAGGTCATGAAACCCACAACCAGGTCATGAAACCCACACCAGGTCATGAAACCCACAACCAGGTCATGAAACCCACACCAGGTCATGAAGCCCACAACCAGGTCATGAAACCCACAACCAGGTCATGAAACCCACACCAGGTCATGAAACCCACACCAGGTCATGAAACCCACACCAGATCAGGAAACCCACACCACAGGTCATGAAACCCACACCAGGTCATGAAACCCACACCACAGATCAGGAAACCACACCAGGTCATGAAACCCACACCACAGGTCATGAAACCCACACCAGGTCATGAAACCCACAACCAGGTCATGAAACCCACACCAGGTCATGAAGCCCACAACCAGGTCATGAAACCCACAACCAGGTCATGAAACCCACAACCAGGTCATGAAACCCACACCAGGTCATGAAACCCACAACCAGGTCATGAAACCCACACCAGGTCATGAAACCCACAACCAGGTCATGAAATCCACACCAGGTCATGAAGCCCACAACCAGGTCATGAAACCCACAACCAGGTCATGAAACCCACACCAGGTCATGAAACCCACACCAGATCATGAAACCCACACCACAGGTCATGAAACCCCCAACCAGGTCATGAAACCCACACCAGGTCATGAAACCCACACCAGATCATGAAACCCACACCACAGGTCATGAAACCCACACCACAGGTCATGAAACCCACACCACAGGTCATGAAACCCACAACCAGGTCATGAAACCCACACCACAGGTCATGAAACCCACACCACAGGTCATGAAACCCACACCACAGGTCATGAAACCCACACCACAGGTCATGAAAATAAAATGACCAACACTAAAGAAGACGTCAAAGAAGACAGAAGAAGAGGAAGAAACTGCAAGTAAAGAATAATGCCGAAAGAAGACAACTACTTAACCTTCACGTGACCCCAGAGCCTCTAGGCCTAGGGTCACGTGTCTGTAAAATTTACATATTTACGTTGTGAGGATGATCTGCTCGTTCATTAATATACTGTACAGCTTCGAATCACGATGGTCTAATGCACCACTGATAGTCTGCACCACTGAGAGTCTGCACCACTGATAGTCTGCACCAATGAGAGTCTGCACCACTGATAGTCTGCACCAATGAGAGTCTGCACCACTGACAGTCTGTATCACTGACAGTCTGCACCACTGACAGTCTGCACCACTGACAGTCTGCACCACTGACAGTCTGCACCACTGACAATCTGCACAAAGACATCAAGAAAGACTCTTCAAACTTGCCGAGGACTTAAGAAAAGTAAATAAGATACCAGACACACCGAACCACTTCCGCTGAGAACCATCTCCCCATCAAGACGTCATAACACCGGAGTTAGGATCAAAGAGGAACTGTATTTTCTACTCAGCCCAGTGACTTGTTTACCTGCCGTGCTAAATGCCTAAGATTGCTCGGCTGTTGGGCCAAGACACGGCTCTCGGCCTTTTCTCTCACACTGAAGTATCTTCGATTATTACTAATTCTTCCCCTACACCCACCTCAAGACTCACCTTCATACGGTCATTCTCTGTACTTTCTTTACGTGTAACAACAGGTCGTGAAATCTTAAAGAAAAGATCGGATTGTAAAATCCACTTTTTTAACGCTCAGGTCGTCTCCCATCGAAGTAGGGCAACCAAATTTAAACAGACTTTCGCTGTCATTGCTATAAGTGCGCTAACATCACAGTTCAGATGACTCTTCAAGCCACAGCATCCCCCCCCTCCTTCAGACTCCAGGCCCTCTGCTTTATACCTCCAGGACTCAAACCCGATAGCCAATTTTCGCGAATCGCTTCATAAATATTACCAAATCATAAAAGTACACTTGTCTTCACTCACACCTGTGTAACGTGCTCATACAACTATGCAGGATTCTCGAGCCTCTTGCACTTATAGCCTCATTTACCCCTTCCCTTCAACCTTTCCTAGGATGACTCCTATTCTTCCTCTCCTTCCCTCCATCCCAGCCTTATACTTCTACCGAGTCATCCTATTTCTTCTTTTATCCTTAAATGTCCAATCCATCTCAACAACTCCTCTTCAGCTCTGTGAATTATAAACCTCCTTCTGATTTCATAGCTCCGAATTCTTAGCATAATTAGACAACTCATTGCTTTCAAACACGACATCTCCATCCATTCAAGAGTTCGGACACCACTATACTCTGGTACATTACCCTTTTTGCCTCCACAGAATAAGTTAACTCCACAGGTACCTCAATGCACCACTCACCTTTTTTTTCCTTAGTTAATGCTATGGTTCTACTTATCTTTCGTAGAACCATTAGCCCACAAGTCACACCCAAATATCTGAACACATTTACATCCTCCATACTCCATCTCTCCAATCCGATATCCAGTCTTTCTCTCTCTCTCTCTCTTTGCCTAATTTTTTTTCTTTTTTTTTTTTTTTGATATTATCATCACCTTGCTCTTTCTTATGTTTACTTTAAATTTTCTTCTTTTACATTCCTTCCCAAATTCGTTTCTCAAACTTAGCAACACCTAGTCAGAATTTCCTAAAAAGAACAGTGTCATCAGCAAATAGCAACTGTGATAACTTTGCTCCGTACCAGATTTACCAACTTTTGGTCCTATACCTCTCCAACACCCCAGCGTTCACTTCTCTTACAACCCCCATCTAAAAAAAATGTTGAACACTCATGGTGACATCATACTTCCCTGTCTAAGGCCTACTTTTACTAGAAAAAAATTCTCTGTCTCCTATATACCCTGTCCTCTTTACTGCTTTGAGTAACTTACTACCTATTCCATACATTAGCAGCATCTGTCATATTGCTCTCCTATCCACTCCATCATATGCCTTTTCTATATCCATAAATGTTATGAAAAGGTCATTATCTTTGCCTAGTTATTATTCACTTATATGCTTCAGTGTAACACTTTATGTACACATCCCCTACCCTTCCTAAAATCTCATTAAATCATTATATGGTCTTAAACCCCACTTCTGGTCAGGAATCATTCATACATTTGGTCAATAAACTAACTTCTGGTCATGAAGCCTATATTAAGGTCACCTAATTCAGCGTTTACAAGTAGTGTTTATCTTCTAATATTACTGATCGATGCACACAGGAATGTTTACTTCCTGCTTCGATAAATTACTTATAATTTCATACGTTTAATAAACTGTATATGGAGATGTTATTGTTTCGTCTGTGTCAGTTGTTATAGTAAACTAATCATTTACTTTTTATTTCAGTACAGATTATTAAAAGTTCCGTGGAAATATAATACTTAACAGATAATACACACCTATAGTGACGTACACACTTTAGAAATTTACCGAGTACAAAACAGTACTCAGATACTTATTCAGAGCATTACAGATATTGATGATAAGAATAACGTAAAAAAAATGAGGGGTTGAATATTATAGTGACAGACATATTCAGCAAAACATATTTTATAGCGTAAAGAAAGATACATTATATTCTTGAGAAAATGATAACTGCTGCCACAAGACGTAAACAACGAATTTTTGGAAAGAAATAGTGAACTCAGCCATTGGCAGTAATTATGGTTCTTGGAACACAAAGTAGGAAGGATTACGCCAGAATGAGGAACGATGAGAACAGGGGTTAAAGGAAGTTGAAATATTGACGTGTGTGTGTTGATAATGTAGTGAGTGGATACAGAGAGGTTGGTAAAGCCATTTATAATGAGAGATGGACGAGTGCACTAGTGTTCTTCCCTCCCGTGCTGCCTCTTCCACCTTCTTTCCCTCTCGCTGGTAAAACTGTAAATAAAACTGTAAATTATTACTGAGCCCCAACCATGCAGACACTGAGTTCTTCGTGTTGCGCCTGCCTCCTCCTCCTACCGCAGCTGTTGTTTATCTCCGGGATCACTCGGGTCTCATCAGCTTCCTCGCAAGGTAAGAAATCTTCATACACACACTCTTCCCAACACTTCTCCGTGCTCTCCACATTTTCTTAGACTCGTAAATAATTAATGCTAAAGAAACGTGTGTGAGTGTAAACATACACACAGGTTTTTATTACACACACACATTATGTATACAAATATATATATATATTATATATATATATATATATATATATATATATATATATATATATATATATATATATATATATATATATATATATATATATATATATATGTATATATATATATATATATATATATATTATATATATATATATATATATATTATATATATATATATATATATATATATATATATATATATACATATATATATATATATATATATATATATATATTATATATATATATATATATATATATATATATATATATATATATATATATATATATATATATATATATATATATATGTCGTGCTGAATATGTAAAACTGGTCAATTAGCAAGAACTCATTTAAAATTAAGTCCTTTCTAAAAATTTTCTCTTATACGTTTAAAGATATATTTTTTTCATTAATGTTAATGTAAAAATTTTTAATTTTGCACCAAAAGAATCTTAGAAAACTTACCTAACCTTATTATAGCAAGAACAATTTATTTTAGCCAAACCCAACTAAATATATTTTAGATTTATTTACAATAATTTAATACTAAACAAACAGAGTGAAATATATTTTTTTCGTTAGGTTCAGAATGATTTGGGCGAAATTATTGCATAAACAATTTTTTTTTTAACAAGACGGCCGTCTCTCACCGAGGCAGGGTGACCCAAAGAGAAAGAAAATCCCCAAAAAGAAAATACTTTCATCATCATTCAACACTTTCACCTCACTCACACATAATCACTGTTTTTGCAGAGGTGTTCAGAATATAACAGTTTAGAAGTATATACGTATAAAGATACACAATATATCTCTCCATACTGCCAATATCTCAAACCCCTCCTTTAGAGTCCAGGCATTGTACTTCCCATTTCCAGGACTCAAGTCCGGTTATATAAAATAACCGGTTTCCCTGAATCCCTTCACTAAATATTACCCTGCTCACACTCCAACAGATCGTCAGGTCCCAAATACCATTTGTCTCCATTCACTCCTATGTAACACGCTCACGCACGCTTGTTGGAAATCCAAACCCCTCGCCCACAACACCTCCTTTACCCCCTCCCTCCAACCTTTTCGAGGACGACCCTTACCCCGCATTCCTTCCCATACAAATTTATACGCACTCCGTGCCATTCTACTTTGATCCATTCTCTCTAAATGACCAAACCACCTCAACAACCCCTCTTCAGCCCTGTGACTAATACTTTTATTAACTCCACACCTTCTCCTAATTTCAACACTCCGAATTTTCTGCATAATATTTACACCACACATTGCCCTTAGACAGGACATCTCCACTGTCTCCAACCGCCTCCTCGCTGCAGCATTTACAACCCAACCTTCACACCCATATAAGAGTGTTGGTACTACTATACTTTCATTCATTCCCTTCTTTGCCTCCATAAATAAAATTTTTTGCCTCCACATATACCTCAATGCACCACTCACCTTTTTTCCTTCATCAATTCTATGATTAACCTCATCCTTCATAAATCCATCCGCCGACACGTCAACTCCCAAGTATCTGAAAACATTCACTTCTTCCATACTCCTCCTCCCCAATTTGATATCCAATTTTTCTTTATCTAAATCATTTGATACCCTCATCACCTTACTCTTTTCTATGTTCACTTTCAACTTTCTACCTTTACACACACTCCCAAACTCATCCACTAACCTTTGCAATTTTTCTTTAGAATCTCTCATAAGCACAGTATCATCAGCAAAAAGCAACTGTGTCAATTCCCATTTTGTATTTTATTCCCCATAATTTAATCTCACCCCTCACCCGAGCACCCTAGCATTTACTTCTTTTACAACCCCATCTATAAATATATTAAACAACCATGGTGACATTACACATCCCTGTCTAAGACCTACTTTTACCGGGAAGTAGTCTCCCTCTCTTCTACACACCCTAACCTGAGCCTCACTATCCTCATAAAAACTCTTTACAGCATTGAGTAACTTACCACCTACTCCATACACTTGCAACATCTGCCACATTTCTCTCCTATCCACTCTCTATCATATGCCTTTCCTAAATCCATAAATGCACTTAAAACTTCCCTACCTTTATCTAAATACTGTTCACATATATGCTTCAATGTAAACACTTGATCTACACATCCCCTACCCACTCTAAAACCTCCTTGCTCATCCGCAATCCTATATTCTGTCTTACCTCTATTTTTTTCAATTATAACCCTACCGTACACTTTTCCTGGTATACTCAGTAAACTTATTCCTCTATAATTTTACAATCTCTTTTGTCCCCTTTCCCTTTATATAAAGGGGCTATACATGTTCTCCGCCAATCTCTAGGTACCTTCCCCTCTTTCATACATTTATTAAACAAAAATACCAACCACTCCAACACTATGTCCCCCCCTGATTTTAACATTTCTGTCATGATCCCATCAGTTCCAGCTGCTTTACCCCCTTTCATTCTACGTAATGCCTCACGCACCTCCCCCACACTCACATCCTGCTCTTCTTCACTCCTAAAAGATGGTATACCTCCCTGACCAGTGCATGAAAATACCGCCTCCCTTTCTTCGTCGAGTATGAAAAGTTCCTCAAAATATTCTCGCCATCTCCCCATCTACTAATATATATATATATATATATATATATATATATATATATATATATATATATATATATATATATATATATATATATATATGTCGTGCCGAATAGGCAGAACTTGCCATCTTGGCTTAAATAGCAACGCTCATCTTGCCATATAGGACAAGTGAAAATTTGTGTATGCAATAATTTCGCCAAAATCCTTCTGAACCTAACGAAAAAAAATATATTCCATTGTGTTTGTTTAGTATTAAATTACTGTAAACAAATCTAAAATATACAAAGTTGGGTTAGGCTAAAATAAATTGTTCTTGTTATAATAAGGTTAGGTAAGTTTTCTAAGATTCTTTTGGTGCAAAATTAAAAATTTTTACATTAACATAAATGAAAAAAATATATCTTTAAACGTATAAGAGAAAATTTTAGAAAGGACTTAATTTTAAATGAGTTCTTGCTAATTGACCAGTTTTATATATTCGGCACGACATATATATAATATATATATATATATATATATATATATATATATATATATATATATATATATATATATATATATATATATATATATATATATATATATATATATATATATGTATATATATATATATATATACTGCATATACTGCATAGGCTGATGGATTGATCAATCCAACTCCAGGCTGAGGGACTGATTACCTCAACCCCCTCATCTTCCCCCGTTTTTTCTCTTTTTTTTGGGGACTGATGAAGCCACTGGCTGGCGAAACGCTTTATAAAAAAGAACCAAATGTTCCCAAAAAGTGATATAATGCAATTTTCTAAAAATTTTTACAATAAAAAAAAAAATTGAAAAAAAAACTACCCCTTTTCCTAAACATGTTATGATGTTTAAAACGAGTTGCCCCTTGGGACGTACCGATTTATTTGCCTTAATTATAAATCATTCACCACTGATATGACAGTGAAGAGGGGGTCAGGAGCTTTTGATTAGCCCCCTGCAACCAATATAGGTGATTCCATGGGCGAGTACGTATGGTACGTACCATATGCAAAAAATAAATACAAATTTATTGGCCATGTATACATACTATGAAAAAATCAAGTATACTATTTTTTTTTCGTATGTAATGTTTTGGTAAATTAAGACAATTTTTTGATAAAAGGACACATGTGCAAATAATGGCATTATACTTGGCAATGTTTTGGGGTGGTGTGGTGGGGTGTGGTGGTGCGGGGGTGGTGGTTGGGGGGTGGTGTGGTGGTGGTGGGTGGTGGTGTGGTGGTGGTGGTGGGGGTTTGGGGGTGGTGGTGTGGTGGTGGTGGTGTGGTGGTGGTGTGGTGGTGGGGTGTGGTGGGGTGGTGGTGGTGGTGGTGGTGGTGTGGGGGTAGTGTGGTGGTGTGGTGGTGGTGTGGAGGTGGGTGGTGGTGGTTGTGGTTGGGTGGTGGTGGTGGTGGTGGTGGTGGTGGTGTTGTGGTGTGGTTTGTGTGGTGGTGGGTGGTGGTGGTGGTGGTGGTTGGTGGTTGGTGGTGGGGGTTTTTGTGGTGGTGGTTGGTGGTGGTTGTGTGGTGGTGTGTGGTGGTGGTGTGGTGGTGGTTGTGGTGGTGGTTGGTGTGGTGGTGTGGTGGTGTGGTGGTTTGGTGGTGGTTGTGGTGGTGTGTGGTGGTGGTGTTGGTGGTGTGTTGGTGGTGTGGTGGTGGTGTGGTGTTGTGTGGTGGTTGCGGTGGGGTTGCGGTGGTGGGTGGTGGTTGGGGGTTTGGTGGTGGTGTTGGTGGTGTGGTGGTGTGGTGGTGGTGGTGGTGGTGGTGTGGTTTTGGGTTGTGGTGGTGCGGTGGTGGTCCCGGTGTGGTGGTGTGGTGTGTGGTGTGGTGGAGGGTGGTGTGGGTTGTGGTGGTTGTGGTGGTGGGGGTGGTGGGGGTGTGGTGGTGGTGCGGTGGTGGGGTTTGGTGGTGGTGTGTGTTGGTTTTTGTGGTGGTTTGGTGGTTTTGGTGGTTGGTGGTGGTTGGTGGTGTGGTGGTGGTGCGGTGGTGGTGGTGTGTTGGGGGTTGTGGAGGTGGTGGTGTGGTGGTGTGGTGGTGGGGGTGGTGGTGGTGGTGGTGGTGGTGGTGGTGGTGGTGTGGTGGTGGTGTGGTGGTGGTGGTGTGGTGGTGTGGTGGTGGTGGTGTGGTTGGTGTGGGGTTTGTGGGGTGGTGGTGTGGAGGTGCGGTGGTGGTGGGGTGGTGGTGGGGGTTTGGTGGTGGTGGGTGGTGGTGGTGGTGGGTGGTGTGGTGGTGGTGGTGGTGGTGGTGGTGGGGGGGTGGTGGTGGTGGTGGTGGTGGTGGTGGTGGTGGTGGTGGTGGTGGTGGTGGTGGTGGTGGTGGTGGTGGTGGTGTGGTGGTGGTGTGGGGTGGTGGTGGTGGTGGTGGTGTGGTGGTTTGTGGTGGGTTGGGGTGGTGGTGGTGGTGGTGGTGGTGGTGGTGTGGTGGTGGTGGGGGTGGTGGTGTGGTGTGGTGTGGAGGTGGTTGTGGTGGTGGGTGTGGTGTTGGGGGGTGGTGGTGGGGTGAGGGTTTGTGGTGGTGGTGGGGTGGGGGGTGGTGGTGGTGGTGGTGGTGTGGTGGTGTGGTGGGGGGTGGTGGTGGTGGTGGTGGTGGTGGTGTGGTGGTGGTGTGGTGGTGGTGTGGTGGGGGTTTGTGGTGGTGGTGTGGTGGTGGTGTGGTGTTGGTTGTGGTGTGCGGTGGTGGTGGTGTGGTGGTGTGGTGGTTGTGGTGGTGGTGCGGTGGGGGTTTGCGGTGGGGTAGTGTGGTGGGTGTGGTGGTGGTTTTTGTGGTGGTGTGGGGGTGCGGTGGTGGTAGTGTGGTGGTGTGGTGGGGTTTTGGGGGTGCGGTGGTGGTGCGGTGGTGGTAGTGTGGTGGTGTGGTGGTGGTGTGGTGGTGCGGTGGTGGTAGTTGTGGTGGTGTGGTGGTGGTGTGGTGGGGGTGTGGTGGTGGGTTTTGGGGTGTGGTGGTGGAGGTGGTGGTGCGGTGGTGGTGCGGTGTGGTGGTAGTGTTGGTTTGGTGGTGTGGTGGTGCGGTGGTGGTGTGGTGGTGGTGGGGGGGTGGTGGTGGGTGGGGGTTTGGTGTGGTGGTGTGGTGGTGTGGTGGTGGTGGTGGTGGTGGTGGTGGTGGTGGTGGTGGGTGGTGTTGGTGGTGGTTGTGGTGGTGGTGGGTGGGGTGTGGTGTGGTTTTGGGTGTGGTGGTGCGGTGGGTGGGGGTGGTGTGGTGGTGTGGTGGTTGTGGTGGTGGTGGGTGGTGGTGGGTGGTGGTGTGTGGTGGTGTGGTGGTGGTGTTGTGGTGGTGTGGTGGTGCGGTGGTGGTAGTGTGGTGGTGTGGTAGTGTGGTGGTGCGGTGGTGGGTGCGGTGGTGGTGGAGTGTGGTGGTGTGGTGGTGGTGTGGTGGTGGGGTTTGGTGGTGGGTGTGGTGGTGTGGTGGTGGTGTGGTTTGGTGGTGTGGTGGTGTGTGGTGGTGTGGTGGTGGGGGGGGTGGTGCGGTGGTGGTGTTGCGGGTGGTGGTAGTGGGGTTTGGTGTGGTGGTGCGGGTGGGGGGTGCGGTGGTGGTAGTGTGGTGGTGTGGTGGTGGTTGTGGTGGTGTGGGGGTGGTGTGGTGGTGCGGTGGTGGTGGTGGGTAGTGTGGTGGTGTGGTGGTGGTGGTGGTGGTAGTGTGGTGGTGTGGTGGTGGTGTGGTGGTGGTGGTGGTGGTTGTGGTGGTGTGTGGTGGTAGTGTGGTGGTGGTGGTGGGGGTGGTGGTGGTGTGGGTGGTGGTGTTGTGGTGCGGTGGTGGTGGTGTGGTGGTGTGGTGGTGGGTGGTGGTGGTGTGGTGGTGTGGGGTGGTGGTGGTGTGGTGGGGGTGGTGGTGATGGTGGTGGTGTGGTGGTGGTGTGGTGGTGGTGGTGGTGTGGTGGGGGGTTTGTGGTGGTGGGGGTGGGTGGTGGTGGTGGTGGGGGTTTTGTGGGGGTTTGGTGGTGTGGTGGTGGTGGTGTTGGTGGTGGTGGTGGGGGTTTGTGGTGGGGTGTGGTGGTGGTGGTGGTGGTGGTGTGGTGGTGGTGCGGTGGTGGTGGGGTGGTGGTGTGGGGTTTGGGTGGTGTGATGGGGGTTTGTGGTGGTGTGGTGGTGGTGTGGGGTGGTTGGTGGTGTGGTGGTGGGGGTTGTGTGGTGGTGGGTTTGTGGTGGTGTGGTGGTGGTTTGGTGGTGGTGGTGGGTGGTGGGTGGTTGGTGGTGGGGGTGGTGTGGTGGTGTTGGTGGTGGTGTTGTGGGGGGTGTGGTGGGGGTTTGTGGTGTGGTGGGGTTTGGTGGTGGTGTGGTGGTGTGGTGGTGGTGGTGGTGGTGGTGGGTGGTTGTTGGGGTTTGGTTTGTGGTGGTGTGGGTGGTGGTGGTCGTGGTGTGGTGGTGGGGTGGTGTGGTGGTGGTGGTGGTGGTGTGGTGGTGGGTGGTGGTGGTGTGGTGGTGGTGATGCTGTAGTCGTGATGGGGGTGGGGTGGGTGGTGGTGTGGTGGTGGTGGTGGTTGGTGTGGTGGTGGTGGTGTGGTAATGGTGGTGTGGTGGGGGATGGTGTGGTGTGGTGGTGGTGGTTGTGTGTGGTGGTTGGTGGTGGTGGGGGTGGTGGTGGGGGTTTGGTGTGGTGGTGGTGGTGGGGGTGGTGTGGTGGGTGGTGGTGGTTGTGGTTGGTGGTTGTGGTGGTGGTGTGGTGGTGGTGGTGTGGTGCTGGTGGTGTTGGTGTGGTGGTGTGGTGGTGGCGTGGTGGTGTGGTTTTGGGTTTGGTTTGGTGTGGTGGTGGTGGGGGGTGGGGGTTGGGTGGTGGTGGTGGTGGTGGTGTGGTGGGTGTGGTGGGGTGTGGTGGTTGGTGGGGTGTGGTGGTGGTGGTTGTGGTGGTGTGGTGGGTGGTGGTGGTGGTGGTGTGGTGTGGTGGTGGGTGGTGGTGTGGTGGGTGAGGTGGTGGTGTGGGGGGTAGTGGTGGTGGTGGTGGTGGTTGGTGGAGTGGGGGTGGTGGGGATGGTGTGGGGGTGGTGGTGGTGTGGGGGTTTGGTGTGATGGTGGTGGTGTGGTGGTGGTGGTGGTGGTGGTGGTGTGGTGGTATTTGTGGTGGTTTTGGTGGTGGTGTGGGGTGCGGTGGTGGTGTGGTGGTGGTGGTGGTTGGTGGTGGTGGTGGGTGGTGGTGGTGGTGTGGTGGTGTGGTGGTGGTCGTGGTGGTTGGTGGTGGTGGTGGTGGTGTGGTGGTGGTGGGGGTGGTGGTGGTGTGGTGGTGTGGTGGTGGTGTGGGGGTTTGGTGTGGTGTTGGTGGTGTGGTGGTGTGGTGGTGTGGTGGTGGTGGTGGGTGGTAGTGGTGGTGGGGGTTTGGGTTGGGGGTTTGGTTGTGGTGGTGGTGTGGTGGGTGGTGTGGTGTTGGTGTGGTGGTGCGGTGGTGGTGTGGTGGGTGGTGGTGGTGGTGGTGGTGGTGGTGGTGGTGGTGGTTGGTTGTGGTGGGTGGGGGGTGGTGGTTGTGGTGGTGTGGTGGTGTGGTGGTGGGTGGTGGTTGGTGGTGGTGGTGGTGGTTTTTGGTGGTGGTGTGGTTTTGGTGTGGTGGTGGGTGGTGGGGTTTTGGTGGTGGTGTGGTGGTGGTGGGGGTGGTGGTGGTTGTGGTGGTGGGTTGGTGGTGGTGGTGGTGTGGTGGTGGTGGTGTGGTGGTGTGGTGGTGGGGGTTTGGGGGGTGGGTGTTGGTGATGGTGTGGTGGTGGTGTGGTGGTGGTGGTGTGGTGGTTGGTGGTGGTGGTGGGGGTGGTGGTGGTGGTGGTGGTGGTGGTGGTGTGGTGGTGTGTGGTGGGGGTGGTTGGTGGTGTGTAGGTGCGGTGGTGGTGGTTTGTGGTGGTTTGGGGGTGGTGGTGGTTGGTGGTGGTGTGGGGGTTTGGTGGTGGGTGGTGTGGTGGTGGTGTGGTGGTGGTGTGGTGTTGGTGTGGTGGTGCGGTGGTGGTGTGGGGGTGGTGGGGGTGGTGGTGGTGGTTGGTGGTGTGGTGGTGGGGTTTTGGTGTGGTGGTGGTGGTGGTGGTGGTGGTGGTGGTGTGGGTGGTGTGTGGTTGGTGGTTGTGGTGGTGGGTGGTGGTGGTGTTGGTGGTGGTTGTGGTGTTGGTGTGGGGGTGCGGTGGTGGTGGTTTTGTGGTGGTTGGGGGTGGTTTTGTGGTGGTGGTGCGGTGGTGGTGCGGTGGTGGTGTGTGGTGGTGTGGTGGTGGTGTTGTGGTGGTGTGGGGGTGCGGTGGGGGTTTAGTGTGGTGGTGTGGTTGTGTGGTGGTGCGGGGGGTGGTGGGTGGTGGTAGTGTGTGGTGGTGGGTGGTGGTGTGGTGGTGCGGTGGTGGTAGTGTGGTGGTGTGGTGGTGTGTGTGGTGGTTGTGGTGGTGGTAGTGTGGTGGTTGGTGGGGTGTGGTGGTGGGTGGTGGTGCGGTGGTGGTAGTGTGGTGGTGTGGTGGTGCGGTTTGGTGGTGCGGTGGTGGTAAGTGTGGTGGTGTGGTGGTGGTGTGGTGGGGGTGGTGGTTGGTTGGTGGTGCTGGTGGTGGTGGTGTGGTTGTGTGGTGTTGTGGTGGTGGTGGTGGTGGTAGGGGTGGTGTGTGTGGTGGTGGTGTGGTGGGGGGTGGTGGTGGTGTGGTGGTGTGCTGGTGGTGGTGTGGTAGTGGTTTTGGTGGTGGGGGTGGTGGTGTGGTGGTGGTGTTGTGGTGCGGTGGGGGTTTGGTGTGGTGGTGTGGTGGTGGTGGTGGGGGTTTGTGGTGGTGTGGTGGTGGTGGTGGTGTGGTGGGTTGGTGTTGGTGGGGGGTGTGGTGGGGGTTTGTGGTGGTGGTGGTGGTGTGGGGGGTGGTGTGGTGGTGGTGGGGGTTTGGTGTGGTGGGTGGTGGTGGTGGTGGTGTGGTGGTGGTGGTGGGGTTTGGTGGTGGTGTGGTGGTTGGGTGGTGGTGGTGTGGTGGTGGTGTGGTGGTGGTGGGGTGGTGGTGGTGGTGCGGTGGTGGTGGGTGGTGGTGTGGTGGTTGTGGTGTGTGGGGGTTTGTGGTGGGTGTGGTGGTGGTGTGGTGGTGGTGGTGGTGTGGTGGTGGTGGGGGTTGGGTGGTGGTGTGGTGGTTTTGGGTTTGGGTGGTGTTGTGGTGGTGTGTGTGGTGGTGTGGTGTTGGTGTTGGGTGGTGGTGGTTGTGGTGGTGGGGTAGTGGTTGTGGTGGTGGGGGGGTGTTGTGGTGGTGTGGTGGTGGTGTGGTGTTGGTGTGGTGGTGGTGGTGTGGTGGTTGTGGTGGTGGTGTGGTGGTGGTGGTGGTTGTGGTGGTGTGGTGGTGTGGTGGGTGGTGGTCGTGGTTGGTGGTGGTGGTTGGTGGTGTGGTGGTGGTGGTGGGGTTTGGTGGTGGTTGCTGTAGTCGTATGTGGTGGGGGGGTGGTGGTGTGGTGGTGGTGGGGGTTTGGTGTGGTGGTGGTGTTGTGGTGGTGGTTGGTGTGGTGGTGATGGTGTGGTGTGGTGGTGGTGGTTGTGGTGGGGGGGTGGTGTTGGGGGTTTGGTGGTGTGGTGGTGGTGGTGGTGTGGTGGTGGTTTTGGTGGTGGTTTGGTGTGGTGGGGGTTTGGTTGGTGTGGTGGTGGTGTGGTGGTGGTGGTGTGGTGTGGTGGTGTGGGGGTGGCGTGGTGGTGTGGTTGTTGGGTGGTGGTGTGGTGGTGGGGTGGGGGTTTGTGGTGGTGTGGTGGTGGTGTGGTGGTGTGGTGGTGTGGTGGTGGGTGTGGTGGTGTGGTGGTGGTGGGGGGTGGTGGTGTGGTGGTGGTGGTGGTGGGTGGTGTGGTGATGGTGGGGGTTTGTGGTGGTGTGGTGGGTGATGGTGGTGGTGTGGTGGAGTGGGGGTTTGTGGTGGGTGGTGGTGGTGGAGTGGGGGTGGTGGTGATGGTGTGGGGGGTGGTGGGGGTTTGTGGTGGTGGTGTGGTGTGGTGGTGGTTGTGGTGGTGTGGTGGTGGTGGTGGTGGTGGTGGTGGGGGTTGGTAGTGTGGTGGTGTGGTGGTGGTGGGGGAGGTGCGGTGGTGGTGGTGGTGGGTGGTGGGTGGTGGTGGTGGTGGGTGGTGGTGGTGTGGTGGTGTGGTGGTGGTGGGGTGGTGGTGGGTGGTGGTGTGTTGGGGGTGGTTTTGGTGGGGGTTTGGTGGTGGTGGTGGGGGTGGTGTGGTGGTGGTGTGGGGTGGTGTGTGTTGGTGGTGTGGGGGTTTGTGGTGGTGTGGTGGTGGTGGTGGTGGTAGTGGTGGTGGTGGTGTGGTGGTGGTGTGGTGGTGGTGTGGGGGTTTGGTGGTGGGTGTTGGTGTGGTGGTGCGGTGGTTTGGTGTGGTGGTGGTGGGTGGTGGTGGTGGTGGTGGTGTGGTGGTGTGGTGGTGGTGGTGTTGGTGGTTGGGGTGGTGTGGTGGTGGTGGTGTGGGGGTTTGGTGTGGTGGTGCGGTGGTGGTGGTGTGGTGGTGGTGTGGTGGTGGTGGTGTGGTGGTGTGGTGGTTGGTGGTGGTGGTGGTGGTGGTGGTGGTGTGGTGGTGGTGGTGTGGTGGTTTTGGTGGTGGGGGGTGGGGGTTGTGTTGGGTGGTGTGTGGTGGTGGTGTGGTGGTGGTGGTTGTGGTGGTGTGGTGGTGGTGGTGGGGTGGTGGTGGTGTGGTGGTGTGTGGTGGTGTGGTGGGGGGTTTGTAGGTGCGGTGGTGGTGGTGTGGTGGTGGTTTGGTGGGGGTGGTGGTGGGTGGTGGTTGTGGTGGTGGTGGTGGTGGTGTGGGGGTGGTGGTGGTGTGGTGGTGGGGGTGGTGGTGGTGGTGTGGTGGTGGTGTGGGGGTTGGTCTGGTGCTGGTGGTGTGGTGGTGTGGTGGTGGTGGTGGGGGGTGTGGTGGTGGTGTGGTGGTGGTGTGGTGGTTGTGTGGTGGTCGGTGTGGTGGTGGTGTGGTGTTGGTGTGGTGGGGGCGGGTGGTTTGGTGTGGTGGTGGTGGTTTGGTGGTGGTGTGGTGTTGGTGGTGGTGGTGGTGGTGGGGTGGTGTGGTGGTGGTGTGGTGGTGGTGTGGTGGTGGTGTGGTGGTGGTGTGGTGTTGGTGTGGTGGTTTGCGGTGGTGGTGTGGTGGTGTGTGGTGGTGGTGGTGGTGGTGGTGTGGTGTTGGTGTGGTGGTGTGGTGGTGGTGGTGGTGGTGGTGGTGGTGTGGGTGGTGTGTGGTGGTGGGGGTGGTGGTGGTGGTGGTTTTGGGTTGGTGTGGGTGGTGCGGGTGGTGGTGGTGTGGTGTGTGGGGGTGGTGCGGTGGGTGGGGTGGTGGTGGTGTGGGGTGGTGTGGTGGGGTGTTGTGGTGGTGGTGGTGGGTGGTGGTTTTGTTGGTGGTGTGGTGGTTGTTGAAACCCCCCTTTGAATGGGTTAAATGATTATTTGTATTTGTAATGTATATTTCTTTTCATTTAATTTTATATGTTATTTTGCGATAATGCTAAATCGTAAATGTATGATTTATATTATTATTTGACTGTTATATTGTTATTTAGCTTTGTTGTTAGGTGTAAAAAATGTGCCAGTTGTCTTGTTTGTAAAACTACTGATAATTATCGTTTGGGTCGCTCGTTATACTGCCGGCTTCTGAGCTGCATTTTGCCCACGTAGCTATCACGTGATCGAGGGGGGGGGGTGTCCTCACCTCGTGAAATTGTCAGTTCTGCCGGGGACTCGCTTGGTGGTTGGACAGATTGTCTGTCTGACAGTCTGCTGGAAAATCGCTTGCGGGTTGGACAGATTGTCTGTCTCATTATTCTTGTTATTTCTGTAGAACTTTGTTCACAGAACATTGTCAAGACTTAGTGATTTTCGACGTTGTACTGAGGTTGTGTGCCCACTTTAGACACTCTGAACATCTCAGGCCCTTAGCTATAGCTTCTGACCTAATTTTTTTACTGGTTCCTGTGTATTGTCACAGTCACAGTTTTCCTATGCTGATAGTTCAGTATTATGGGGTTTTGAAAACTTTTGTGGAGGATTGCTGATGGTCCCTACTTAGTGTCGTTATATTATCTCCTTGTTCCTGATTCTTTTGTCGCTGTCGCTTAAAATTGGCATTGCTATTGGGCTTAACATTCTTTGTTGTTCAGCAGACTGTTCGGGTTGCCAGTCGGTCAAGAAGTTAGTTTATTTGAGGACTTTGTCAGTCACTTGTTTAAGTCTTATTCGAGTCTTGAGACATAGCTAACTATTTAAGAGCACTTACACGCATACACATTTATTTGTACATATTTGTAATATCTTATTAAATGTTAATGTACCTGACGGTACTTAAGAATTATAAATGTGATATGTGCTTTCAGCACAATAATATTGAACTCGAGAGATTGATTTTATTTTGATTGATGTGATTTAATTTACTTAATAATATACCTCTAGACAACTTATATACTTAAAAATTTATTAAATTTTAATTTCTCTAGTTAGTAGCCTACCAGTTGTAATCCTAAAGCACTATTGAACCATACTGAATTTTAATGGATAATTGGACAAGGATACTGGGCTACTTGTTACGAAAACCCAGGTAACAGGCTGGATGCTAGAAGGGGGACTCCTTTCTAGTATTCACTGGAGATCTCTAAGCTTTTTTGAATCGCGTTTTTTTGGGAAAAAGTGGTGTGGTGGTGCGGTGGTGGTGCGGGTGGTGGGAGTGTGGTGGTGTGGTGGTGGTTGTGGTGGGCGGTGGTGGTAGTGTGGGGGCGTGGTGGGTGGTGTGGTGGTAGTGTTTGGGGGTGTGGTGGTGGTGTGTGGGTGGTGGTGCGGTGGTGGTAGTGTGGTGGTGTGGTGGTGCGGTGGTGGTGCGGTTTGGGGGTAGTGTGGTGGTGTGGTGGTGGTTTTGGTGGTGTGTTGGTGGTGGTGGGGTGGGTGTGGTGGTGGGGTGGGGGTGGTGGTGGGGTTTGGTGGTGGGGTGTGGTGGGGGGTGGTGGGGGGATGGTGGTGGTGTGGTGGTGGTGGGTGGTGGTGGTGGTGGGGGTGGTGGTGGGGGTTGTGGTGGGGGTGGTTGTGGTGGTGGGGGTTTGTGGTGGTGTGGTGGTGGTGGTGGTGGTGTGGTGGTGGTGTGGTGGGGGTTTGGTGGTGTGGTGGTGGTGGTGGTGTGGTGGGGGTGTGGTGGTGGTGGTGGGTGGTGGTGTGGTGGTGGTGGGTGGGGGTGGTGTTGGTGGTGTGGTGGTGTGGTGGGGTGGTGGTGGTGGTGGTGTGGTGGTGGTTGGTGGGGGTGGTGGTGGTTGGTGGTGGTGTGGTGGTGGTGGTGGGGGTGGTGGTGTTGGTGGTGGTGGGGTTTTTGGTGGTGGTGGTGGTGGTGGTGGGTGGTGGTGGGGGTGGTGTGGTGGTTTGGTGGTGGTGTTGTGGTGGTGGGTGGTGGTGTGGTGGTTGGTGTGGTGGTGGTGGTGGTGGTGGTGGGTGTGGTGGTGGTGGTGGTGTGGTGGTGTGGTGGTGGGGGTTGTGGTGGTGGTGTGGTGGGTGGTGGTGGTGGGGGTGGTGGGGGGTGGTGGTTGTGGTGGTGGTGGTGTGTTTTTGGTGTGGTGGTGTGGGTGGGGGGTGGTGGTTTGGTGGGGGTGGTGGTGGTGTGGTGGTGGTGTGGTGGTGTGGTGGTGGTGTGGTGGTGGTGGTGGTGGTGGTGTGGTGGTGGTGGGGGTTTGTGGTGGTGGTGGTGTGGTGGTGTGGTGGTGGTGTGGTGGTGGTGTGGTGGTGGTGTGGTGGTGGTGTGGTGGTGGTGGTGGTGGTGGTGTGGTGGTGGTGTGTGGTGGTGGTGTGGGGGTGGTGTGGTGGTGTGTGGTGGTGGTGGTGGTGGTGGTGGTGTGGTGGTGTGGTGGTGGTGGTGGTGGTGATGGTGTGGTGGGGGGGTGGTGGGTGGTGGGGGTGGTGGTGTGGTGGTGTGTGGTGGTGTGTGGTGGTGTTTTGGTGGTGTGTTGTGGTGTGGTGGTGGTGTGGTGGTGGTGTGGTGGTGGTGTGGTGATGTGGTGGTGTGGTGGTGGTGGTGCTGGTGGAGCTGGTGGTGTGGTGGTGGTGGTGGTGTGGTGGTGGTGTGGTGGTGTGGTGGTGGTGTGGTGGTGGTGTGGGTGGTGGTGTGTGGTGGCAGTGTGGTGGTGGTGTGGTGGTGGGGTGGTGGTGTGGTGGTGGGTGTGGTGGTGGTGTGGTGGTAGTGTTGCAACCCCTGAATGGGTTGCAATGATTATGTATATAATTATTACCTTTTCATTTAATTATATATTGCTTATATTTGCGATAATAGCTAAATCGTAAATGTACTGCTTTATATTGTTATTTGACGTAGCTTCCTTTGTTAGGTAGGATGTAACATATTATGTGCTCAGTTCAAGTCTTGATTGTCTAACTACTGTAATTATCGCTCTTTCCTCGTTCCTCTGCCGGCTTCTGAGCTGCATGACTCAAGAAATCGTAATGACACGATTGCAAATAAACCATACCCCCGGCCGGGATTGAACCCGCGGTCATAGAGTCTCAAAACTCCAGCCCGTCGCATTAGCCACTAGACCAGCTAGCCACAATAAGATTCATCCAACTAGGTATATTTCTACACCATAGGAAAGTTAGCACAGGCCCCCTCTGTGACCACAAATGCAAGTTTTTACAGACGAATCTCCAGCTAGCGTGGCCGTGACGAACTCTAGCTCAAGTCCCTTCACTGCCGTCAACATGACTCAAGAAATCGTAATGACACGATTGCAAATAAACCATACCCCCGGCCGGGATTGAACCCGCGGTCTAGAGTCTCAAAACTCCAGCCCGTTTGCGTTAGCCACTAGACCCGCTAGCCACAATAAGATTCATCCAATAGGTATATTTCTACACCATAGGAAAGTTAGCACAGGCACCTCTTTGACCACAAATGCTGGTCTAGTGGCTAACGCGACGGGCTGAAGTTTGAGACTCTATGACCGCGGGGTTTAATCCCGGCCGGGGGTTTTGGTTTATTTGCAATCGTGTCATTACGATTTCTTGAGTCATGTTGACGGCAGTGATGGGACTTGAGCTAGAGTTCGTCACGGCCACGCTAGCTGGAGATTCGTCTGTAAAAACTTGCATTTGTGGTCACAGAGGTGCCTGTGCTAACTTTCCTATGGTGTAGAAATATACCTAGTTGGATGAATCTTATTGTGGCTAGCTGGTCTAGTGGCTAACGCGACGGGCTGGAGTTTTGAGACTCTATGACCGCGGGTTCAATCCCGGCCGGGGGTATGGTTTTCTGAGCTGCAGTTGTCCACGGAGCTATCACGTGATCGAGGGGGGGTGTCCTCACCTCGCTTGAAGTATTCAGTGTGCTCTAGATTCTCTTGGTGGTTGGACAGATTGTCTGTCTCATTATTCTTGTTAGTTCTGTAGAACTCTGTTCACAGATCATTGTATAGACTTAGTGATTTTCGACGTTGTACTGAGGTTGTGTGTCTCATAGACACTCTGAGTAACTCAGGTCCTGACCTAATTTGTACTGGTTTCTGTGTATTATCACAGTCGGGGATTTTCTTATGCTGAACTTAGATTCAGTAGTATGGGAGTTTTGTGACTTTTGTCGAGGATCTGTTGATGGTCCATACTTAGTGTCGTTATATTATCTCCTTGTTCCTGATTCTGTGTCGCAGTTGCTTGTTATATTGCTATTGGGCTTAGAATTCTTTTTATTGTTCAAGCAGACTGTTCTGATTGCCAGTTGGTCAAGAAGTTAGTTTATTTGAGGACTTTGTCAGTCACTTGTTTAATTAAGTCTAGTCGAGTCGTGAGACATAGTGAACTACTTAGAGCACATACACACATACACAAACTTACTTGTACATATTTGTAATATCTTATTAAATGTTAATGTACCAGATGGTACTTAAGAATTATAAATGTGATATGTGCTTTCAGCACAATAATATTGAACTCGAGAGAAGTGATATTATTTTGATTACTGTGATTAATTTAATTTAATTTAATTTGATAATATACCTCTAGACTTAATAAATTTATTAAATTTTAATTTCTCTAGTTAGTAGCCTACCAGTTGTAATCCTGAAGAACTACTGAATTATACTGAATTCTAATGGATAATTGGACAAGGATACTGACTACTTGTTACGAAAACCCAGTAACAGGCTGGATGCTAGAAGGGCAGTCCTTTTTAGTATTCACTGGAGATCTCTAAGCTTTTAGAATCGTGTTTTTTTAACAGTAGTGTGGTGGTGGTGTGGTGGTGGTGGTGGTGTGATGGTGGTGGTAGTGAGTGGTGTGGTGTGTGGTGGTGTGGTGTGTGGTGGTGGTGGTGGTGTGTGGTGTGGTGGTGGTGTGTGGTGGGTGGTGTGGTGGTGTGTGGTGGTGGGTGTGGTGGGTGGTGTGGTGGTGGTGTTGTGGTGGTGGGTGGTGGTGTGTGGTGTGGTGGGTGGTGGTGTGTGGTGGTGTGTGGTGGGGTGGGGTGGTGTGGTGGGTGTGGGTGGTGTGGTGGTGGTGGTGTGGTGGTGGTGGTGTGGGTGGTGGTGTGGTGGTGGTGTGGTGGTGTGTGGTGGTGGGTAGTGTGTGTGGTGGTGTGGTGTGGTGGTGGTGTGGTGGGTGGTGGTGTGTGGTGGTGGTGGTGGTGGTGTGTGGTGGTGGTGGTAGTGATGTGGTGGTGGTGTGTGTGGTGGTGGTGGTGGTGGTGGGTGGTGGTGTGATAGTGGTGTGATGGGGTGGTGGGTGGTGTGGTGGTGGTGGGAGTGGGTGGTGGTGGTGGGGTGTGGTGGGTGGTGTGGGTGGTGGTGGTGGTGGTGTGGGGGTGGTGGTGCGGTTTGGTGGCTGGTGGGTGGTGGTTGTTGTGTGTGGTGTGTGGTGAGTGTGTGTGGTGGGGTTGTGGTGGGTGTGGTGTAGTGTGATGGTGGTGGTGGTGTGTGTGGCGGTGGTGTGGTGCGGTTGGTGGCGGTGGTGTGGGTGGTGGCGTGTTGGTGTTGTAGAGTTGTGGTTCGGTGGTGGTGGTGGTATGGTGTGGTGTGGTGGTGGTGTGGTGGTGGTTGTGGTGGCTGGTGGTGTGTGTGTGGTGGGGTGTGTGTGGTGGCGTGTGGTGGTGTGGTGGCTGTGTGTGGGTGGTGTGTGAGTGGTGTGGTGTGGCTGTAGTGTGTGGTGGTGTGTGGTGTTGGTGGTGTTGTGTGGTGGTTTGGTGGTGTGTGGTGTGGGTGGGGTGGTGGGTGGTTGGTGGTGTGGTGGTGTGGTGTGTGTGGTGGTGGTGGTGGTGGTGTTGGTGGGTGTGGTGGTGTGGGGTGGTGGGGTGTGTGTGTGGTGTGGTGTGTGTGCGTGTGGTGGTGGTGTGTGGTGTGGTGGTGGGTGGTGGTGGTGTGGTAGTGGTGTGTGTGTGGTGGTGTGTGGTGTGGTGTGTGGTGGTGGTGGTGGTGGTTGTGGTGGTGGTGTGGTGTGGTGGTGGTGGTGGTGGTGGTGGTGGTGGTGTGGTGTGGTGGTGGTGTGGTGGTGTGTGGTGGTGTGTGGTGGTGTGGTGGTGGTGTGTGGTGGGGTGTGGTGGTGGTGGTGGTGGTGGTGGTGTGATGGTGGTGGTGGTGGTGTGTGGTGGGGTGGAGGTGGTGGTGGTGGTGGTGGTGGGGGTGGGTGGTGTGGTGGTGGTGTGGTGGTGGTGGTGGTGGTGGTGTTGGTGGTGGTGTGGTGGTGGTGGTGGTGTGGTGTGGTGGTGGTGGTGGTGGTGGTGGTGTGGTGGTGGTGTGGTGGTTGTGTGGTGCGGTGTGGTGAGGTGGTGGGTAGTGGTGGGTGGTGGTGGTGGTGTGGTGGTGGTGTGGTAGTGGTGTTGTGGTGGTGGTGGTGTGGTGGTGTGGGGTTGGTGTGGTGGCAGTGTGGTGTAGCTAGTTGTGTGGTGGCGGTGGTGGTGGTGGTGTGGTGGCTGTGGTGGTGGTGTGGTAGTGATGGTGGTGGTAGTGGTATGGTGGTGGTGGGTGTGGTGGCGGTGGTGTGGTTGCGGTGGTGGTGTGGTTTCGGTGTGGTGTCGCTAGTTGTGTGGTGGCGGTGGTGGTGGTGGTGGTGATGGTGGTATTGGTGTGGTGGTGGTGATGTGGTGGTGGCGTGGTGGAGGTGTAGTGGTGGTGGTGATGGTGGTGGTGGTGGTGTGGTGGCGGTGGTGGTGGCATTGTGGCGGTGGTGGTGTGGTGTGGTGGTGGTCATGTGGTGGCGGTGATGATGGTGACGGTAGTAGTATGGTGGCTGCGGTGTTGTGGTGGCGGTGGTGGTATGGTGGCGGCGGTGGTGTGATGGCGGCGGTGGTGGTGGTGGTGTGGTGGCGGCGGTGGTGTGGTGGCGGCGGTGGTGGTGGTGGTGTGGTGGCGGTGGTAGTATGGTGCCTGCGGTGGTGTGGTGGCGTGGTGGTGGTGGTGGTGGTGGTGGTGGTGAAGCTGCCTTTATTCTGTTTAATAGTGTTTGAAATGACAATTGAAGATGATTCAACGCATTTTCGTCTGGGAAAATTGAGTTCTTCAGCATCGTTATATCTCATCAACTGGCTGGTGGAATTCCGGTGTTGTACACATGCGTTACTCAAGTTATTGTTCCTGCATGCTTTGATGTGTTCATTGAGACTGGTTTCCAGGCATCCTAAGTAAACCTTGTCACAGCCTCCACAGGGGATTGTGTAAACCCCTGCATTGACTGTGAACATCTCGCTATTTTTTCTAATGCTGTGTGAATGTTTTATTGTTGTTTCCAGCTTTGTCTTGTTCCACTGTTAGGCGTGAGTGGGAGTAGCAGTTCTGCATACGCGAGTTATTGTTGTTATCTTTTCTATTTGCGTTCCTCTGAACGAGAAGGTAAACTTATAGCTATCTCTCTAATGCAGGCTTGATTACATCCATATATGTGCTACCCTGTAAACTCTTGCATCCTTGTGTCCACTGTATGGTTTAAAGTCTGCCATGGTTTTGGTAATAACTACGTTATCGAGGTTAATTTTTAGTAAAATGGGAGGGAGTGTGTTATCTGTGGTTCTTGTTAGGATATAATAACTCAGGGTATTCTGTTTATTCGTGGTGCTTGAGTGTATCACCTGAATTCTGTTTGCAAAGGAAGATCATGTGGCGAGGAACTCTGAGGCTCTAAAAGGAGTTTTCTATGTACTCTTAGCCTATGCTAACCTATAAATATACCTAGTTGGATGAATCTTATTGTAGCCAGCTGGACCAGTGGCTAACGCGTCGGTCTGGAGTTTTGTGACTCTGATCGCGAATTCTATCCCCACCCGTGGTACGGTTTGTTTACAGTCGTGTCATTACGATTTCGTGAGTCTTTGTACTCTTGTTCCTCCTTCAGGAATCCGTCGCTGGAGACTGGTTATCCGTACTTTAAAACCTAACAAGCACCTTTATCTCATCATTTTCAGGTCATGGTTCGAAAAGACGTGAATTAAATCATCTTTGTAGATAAATTTTCGGTATTCTGTTCAGAGCACCCTCATGTCTGGTGAGTAGAATATCGAGGTCAGGAAAAGGAACACTAACTTCCTCCTCTAAGGTAATTTGTTTTCAGAACTCTACTCTACCTGGTTCAGCTGCTCCTAGAAACAGTGCGCACGAAGGAATAGATAAAAGACATTGAAATCAAGATTTAGTAGGATATTTAAAGAGAAAAAGACTAAAAATACAAAAGTCTGGAGAAAAGTAAAAATTACTCCCATCTCCAGAGAACAATTAATCTTGCAAAATATCCAGAAACGATCGTCTTCAGGTGAGAAAGGAAGCTTAAAAATTGGAATTGGTTTCACAATGAAGGCACAAACGGATCCAGTGTTACTGCAAATCTTCATCCAAAGGAAGATAGCAGTGAAGGATCATATGATAATGCTAAGAAGAGGAGGAGAAACACACAGAAAATAACAGGGATGAAAACTCCATAGTGGATAAACTCAACAGAGTTTCCACTCATTATAACAGTTTATTAGATGAGGAGACAATTGAAATTGATGAATCAAAGTCTTCTGGGCCAGAGAGAATATCACCATGTCTATTAAGAGGAGTTGAAATTCTGTACGAACCTCTCACACAAATCATTAAAAAATTTCAAAGATAGTAGAATAAACAAAATGACCGAAAATAGCAAATCTAATGCAGGACTGAATATAGGAAACACACAGAAAGTCATAGACTAGATACTGGTCATATCTCCTCGGATTCTAATCCTACAGTGATACGAAATAAAGCTAGTGGATTTCTCGACGCAACTCATTTCCCTCAACTTGCATATGAGTAATCATGCACTCCGAGGGACTTTCTCAGACTTAACATTAGGTGTGGGCTCAACATTGGTACTGCATACTCAATAATAATAATAATAATAATAATAATAATAATAATAATAATAATAATAATAATAATAATAATAATAATAATAGTTTATTTCAGCATGTTACATGTTTGTACAAAGGAATATAATAACTGGTTGTACATGTCAAAAGTCCCTTTATATGTTCAGCATTTCGGGCAAACTTAAAACTACCTTAAGATTAATAAATCAATAACAGTAGAAGGCACTGTGTAAGAAAAAGTACAGTATTTGAACGGATGAAGAAATACTCGAACAATACACAAAGAGGAATTATCAGGATACGAGGAATAATCAGGATACGAGGAATAATCAAGATACGAGGAATTATCAGGATACGAGGAATAATCAAGATACGAGGAATAATCAGGATACGAGGAATAATCAAGATACGAGGAATAATCAAGATACGAGGAATAATCAAGATACGAGGAATAATTAGGATACGAGGAATAATTAAGATACGAGGAATAATCAGGATACGAGGAATAATCAAGATACGAGGAATAATCAGGATACAAACTGTAACTAACGAGTTTTACATGCTCGCATTATCAACTTCGGTTGCTGAGCGACCCGAGAAGGGTATTCCCGTATTGCATAATCTCAGCTTTCTGTCCGTCACTGCAAGCGAAAGAAATAGTGCAGACTGCGGCATAATTTTCTAAGGAAGATAAACAGTGGCACTAAAAATTTAAAACGATTCAAAGTTGGTATTTACACACTATTATAATAGATGCTAATACTGCATATTCTTAAGTGAAAATAGCAACTAATTCAAACCCTCCACTACGAAACAAAGGTTTGAAGCCAAAATGATGTGGCATTCTCTTGTTTTTACAGAGTCCAATATCCTAAAATACACCAGCACATCAAGTGTGCTAACGATATTATTAGAGAAACACAATGATAAGTTTGAAAGAGTGAAACGGAGTGCATCACTAGTGATAACGTATTTTCCGGCATATAAGGCGCACCTTCTCCCCCCAAAAGTCTCGAGTCAAGAGTAGCCTTTGGGATACATTTTAGCAGTTGTTTACTAGCGTTAGGTTACAACTGCTTGGAAAAGTTGTCTTATATGTCTTATACACTCGTATGACTTATATGCTGGAAAATACGGTATATAAGTTCGGAGAAGTGACCTGTATGGAAAAATAGACGAGTTTCATTTTATATCAGTTGAGAATCAAAGACCATGGAGACAAATTAGGGCTATTTATAAGAATTTAACAAGGGCATGTTCAGTAACTTCAAACCCGAACGAACTACATTTGTCCTGCTTAGGAAGGGAAGGAAAGGGAAGGAAAGGGAAGGGAAGGGAAGGGAAGGGAAGGGAAGGGAAGGGAAGGGAAGGGAAGGGGAGGGGGGCTTAAAAAGTGTAATGAACCAAGAAATGACAAGTTGAAGCGGATTCAGAAAGGAGTTCAAAAATAGACACAGGTATACAGACAGACATACACACACACACACACATACACACACACATACACACACACATACACACACACACACACACACACACACACACACACACACACACACACACACACACACACACATACACACACACACACACACACACACACACATACACACACACACACACACACACACACACACATACACACACACATACACACACACATACACACACAGTTGTAGAGATTGCAGATCATATCTCACAAATCTGTTAGAATTTTATGACAAAGTTACCGAAGTTAGGCAGGAGAGAGAGGGATGGGTGGACTGTAGGGAGAAGTTTGATCCAGTAACTCACAAGATACTTAGACAAAAGCTAGAGAAGCAGGCAGGAATTACAGGGAATGGCACTACAGTGAGTTATTGTTCAGTACGATGCGTCGAGATGGGCGACTGTGACGAGTGGGGTTCCACAAGGGTCAGTATTTAGATCAGTACTGTTTCTTGTTCGTGTGAATGGCATGATAGAAGAAATCGAGTGATATATGTCTGTTCACAGACGATGTAAAATTAATAAAAAGAATGCAAAGAGGAGAAGACCCAGAAAGACTACAGATGGAAGTTGACTAGCTGCAGGACTGGTTTAATAAATGGTTACCGCAATTTAACCCCCAGCAAATGCGAATTTATGAAAATCCTTGAAGGGAAAAAGAAGACCGGAAATAGAGTACAAGCTTGAGGATAAAGGCTGCAAACATTCCTGAAAGATAGAGACCTCAGATACCGAGAGGAATAGACAGGGTGGACAGGCGAGTCTAAGAGGTAGGTCTCAGGATTATTAGGGCATAACTGAAGGCTTAATTAAACCACATATAAGTCATGAGGATGGTGGGGAAGTACTTCTTTAGCCATAAAGTTGTCAGGAAGTTAGTGAAGTGGTTGAGACAGATCAATCCACAGTTTTAAAAACAGGTATGGCAGGGCTCACGTAGCCAGGAGAAGTGAACCCAGTAGCAGCCAGCGGAGAGGGAAAGGCCACGAGCTGAGACTCGACCCTACAACCACAAATAGTTGAGCACACTTCACTAGGATCTCGGAAGTGAAGCATTCCGTCTTCAGCTCACGTCCGCCACCACCACCACTTCATATCTTCCTCAGCCTGGTTCCTAAAATTTGATCTTTGGTGTCTATCATATTTTCTGTCATCAGACTTCTCTTCTTCCCTCTGGTCTCTCAATTAGGGTCTTCCTCGGGACTCTTTATCCTTCCACCAAGTGACTGACCTCCAGCAGTCGTGATCACGTGTGCAACAAACTTGACCTTCGTACCTCTAGCTTCCCACACACCTCTGTTAGTTTCCCACACACCTCTGTTAGTTTCCCACACCTCTTAGTTTCCCACACCTCTCTTAGTTTCCCACACCTCTCTTAGTTTCCCACACCTCTCTTAGTTTCCCACACCTCTCTTAGTTTCACACACCTCTCTTAGTTTCCCACACCTCTCTTAGTTTCCCACACCTCTTACTTTCCCACACCTCTCTTAGTTTCTCACACCTCTCTTAATTTCCCACACCTCTCTTAGTTTCCCACACCTCTCTTAGTTTCCCACACCTCTCTTAGTTTCCCACACCTCTTACTTTCCCACACCTCTCTTAGTTTCCCACACCTCTCTTAGTTTCCCACACCTCTTACTTTCCCACACCTCTCTTAGTTTCCCACACCTCTCTTAGTTTCCCACACCTCTTACTTTCCCACACCTCTCTTAGTTTCCCACACCTCTCTTAGTTTCCCACACCTCTTACTTTCCCACACCTCTCTTAGTTTCCCACACCTTTCTTAGTTTCCCACACCTCTCTTAGTTTCCCACACCTCTCTTAGTTTCCCACATCTCTCTTACTTTTCCACACCTCTCTTAGTTTCCACACCTCTACTTTCCACACCTCTCTTAGTTTCCCACACACCTCTCTTAGTTTCCCACACCTCTTACTTTCCCACACCTCTCTTAGTGTCCCACACCTCTCTTAGTTTCCCACACCTCTCTTAGTTTCCCACACCTCTCATAGTTTCCCACACCTCTCTTAGTTTCCTACACCTCTCTTAGTTTTCCACACTTCTCTTAAGTTTCCCACACCTCTCTTAAGTTTCCCACACCTCTGGTAGTTCCCATCACCTCTGGTAGTTTCCATCGCCTCTGGTAGTTCCCATTACCTCTGGTAGTTTGCATCGCCTCTGGTAGTTCCCATCACCTCTGGTAGTTTTCATCGCCTCTGGTAGTTCCCATCACCTCTGGTAGTTTCCATCGCCTCTGGTAGTTCCCATCACCTCTGGTAGTTTCCATCGCCTTTGGTAGTTCCCATCACCTCTGGTAGTTTCCATCGCCTCTGGTAGTTCCCATCACCTCTGGTAGTTTCCATCGCCTCTGGTAGTTCCCATCACCTCTGGTAGTTTCCATCATCTCTGGTAGTTTCCATCACCTCTGGTAGTTCCCATCACCTCTGGTAGTTTCCATCACCTCTGGTAGTTCCCATCACCTCTGGTAGTTTCCATCACCTCTGGTAGTTTCCATCGCCTCTGGTAGTTCCCATCATCTCTGGTAGTTTCCATCACCTCTGGTAGTTTCCATCGCCTCTGGTAGTTCCCATCACCTCTGGTAGTTTCCATCACCTCTGGTAGTTCCCATCGCCTCTGGTAGTTCCCATCGCCTCTGGTAGTTCCCATCGCCTCTGGTAGTTCCCATCACCTCTGGTAGTTTCCATCACCATTGGTACTTTCCCACACCTCTGGTACGTTCCCACACCTCTGGTACTTCCCCACACCTCTGGTACTTTCCCACACCTCTGGTACTTCCCCACACCTCTGGTACTTCCCCACACCTCTGGTACGTTCCCACACCTCTGGTACTTCCCCACACCTCTGGAACGTTCCCACACCTGTGGTACGTTCCCACACCTCTGGTACTTTCTCACACCTCTGGTATTTTCCCTCACCTCTGCTGCTTCCCCACACCTCTGGTACTTCCCCACACCTCTGGTACTTTCTCACACCTCTGGTACTTTCTCACACCTCTGGTACGTTCCCACACCTCTGGTACTTCCCCACACCTCTGGTACGTTCCCACACCTCTGGTACTTCCCCACGCCTCTGGTACTTTCTCACATCTCTGGTACGTTCCCACACCTCTGGTACTCCCCCACACCTCTGGTACGTTCCCACACCTCTGGTACTTCCCCACACCTCTGGTACTTCCCCACACCTCTGGTACTTCCCCACACCTCTGGTACTTCCCCCAACCTCTGGTACGTTCCCACACCTCTGGTACTTCCCCACACCTCTGGTACTTCCCCACACCTCTGGTACTTCCCCACACCTCTGGTACTTCCCCACACCTCTGGTACTTCCCCACACCTCTGGTACGTTCCCACACCTCTGGTACTTCCCCACACCTCTGGTACTTCCCACACCTCTGGTACTTCCCACACCTCTGGTACTTCCCCACACCTCTGGTACGTTCCCACACCTCTGGTACTTCCCCACACCTCTGGTACTTCCCCACACCTCTGGTACTTCCCCACACCTCTGGTACTTCCCCACACCTCTGCTACTTCCCCACACCTCTGGTACGTTCCCACACCTCTGGTACTTCCCCACACCTCTGGTACGTTCCCACACCTCTGGTACTTCCCCACACCTCTGGTACTTCCCCACACCTCTGGTACTTTCTCACACCTCTGGTACTTCCCCACACCTCTGGTACATTCCCCACACCTCTGGTACTTCCCCACACCTCTGGTACGTTCCCACACCTCTGGTACTTCCCCACACCTCTGGTACGTTCCCACACCTCTGGTACTTCCCCACACCTCTGGTACTTCCCCACACCTCTGGTACGTTCCCACACCTCTGGTACTTCCCCACACCTCTGGTACTTTCCCACACCTCTGCTACTTCCCCACACCTCTGGTACGTTCCCACACTTCTGGTACTTCCCCACACCTCTGGTACTTTCTCACACCTCTGGTACTTTCCCTCACCTCTGCTACTTTCCCACACCTCCGGTACTTTCCCATCTCTACATTTTACTTTCTGATATATTATTAAGCTATATTAAATTGTCGTCTCAGAACCGCAGTTTAAAAATTTTACAATTTATTCTGTTAATGTCTCCTCAGAGTTCCTAAGTTCAGAAATAAAGAATTTATTCTCTACCCGACAACGTCAACGTTAAGACTTCATTATATTTTTCGTCTCTAACCTTCACCTAATGATGAAAAAAATAATTTTGAGGTGCTGTGCTACTTATAATGAAGGTTCACTAATATCATTATATTAACATTATACTAACATCATTATACTAATATTATACTAACATAATTAAGCTAACATTACACTAACATCATTATACTAACATCATTATACTAACATCATTATACTAACATTATACTAACATCATTATACTAACAATATACTAACATCATTATACTATTTTACTATCATTATACTAATTGGATTACACTACGTCTTTACATGAGGTTGATATGACTAATTACTATATTTTATTATTATTATTATTATTATTATTATTATTATTATTATTATATTATTATTATTATTATTATTATTATTATTATTCGCCGGTATTCTCCCGGCCCGGGCCTTTTCCAAGTGGTGGCCCGGCCTTGGCTCCCTCTTTAGGGAGTGTCTGAGACCTAAGTCTCCCATGGGAGGAGGCACAAGGACCTCCTCATCTTTGGGACCAACTGTCCCCAGGCCTAGCCACAAGCTAGGCCTCTCTGGTCTGTCATCCCCGCCCCAAGGGGGATAATGGGAATGACAGGCTTGTGAGCTGCAAGTTCTGGCTCAGGCACCTACCCTGCCCTAGAAGGGCTGGGCATGGTGTCGATCTTATTATTATTATTATTATTATTATTATTATTATTATTATTATTATTATTATTATTATTATTATTATTATTATTATTATTATTGTTGTTGTTACCACTGTTTTTATTGTTATTACTATCATTAATATTATTCTTGCTATTATTTTTATAATATTACATATATTTTATTGTTATTAACATCATGATTAAAAATCTGCTATGATTCACCTGTGACACATAAATAAACACAAGTGAACATCAGTGGTAGTAAACTTCACTTCTACTTCGTACATATCGCTGATGCATGTTATTCTACAACTTGGCATTAAGTTACGAGTTAAGTTGGAGTCGAACAACAGCCTACCTAGAGCCAGTTGCCCTATTTTTAACTTGGCTTAAAGATAGCTTTCTTTATACTGTCTGTTAAGATAAAAATTTGATGCATTCTTGCAAGCAGATAAAAAGTCGATTTAATACAATCTATATATAATTTATATTTATATATATAATATATATATATATATATATATATATATTATAATATATATATATATATATATATATATATACATTACATATATTATATATATATATATATATATATATGGGTGTGTGTGTGTGTGTGTAGGTAGTCTGATAGAAAGCAATTTGTTGAGTTCTTTTGTGGACAAACTTTGCTAGCGGTTACAAAGGCGGTGAGAGCAGTGAGAAATATTCCAAGTAAGGAATATCCCTGTGGGAAATTTGAGTCTGAGTAGTTGGTTTAAATGTGCCTGAGTGTGCACGTTCTTCCAGAGACCGCAAAATTATGACTTTTTTGTTTATAAAGAAATACATTCCTTCTTGGTACATATATATATATAATATTTAAAATATACTATTTTAAATATTATATATATATATTATAATATAATATATATATATATATATTATATAAATATATATAAAATGCATATATATTTCAATAATTAAATAATGTTTCCTCTGATCTGCTACAAAATATTAATGATGATATATCCTGTAAGAAGCATAGTGAGAAATTGTCTGGTGTATACCAACAAGATATGAGAAAGACACTTATGTTCGGTTCAAGACACTTATGCACAGTTCAAGACACTTATGCACAGTTCAAGACACTTATGCACAGTTCAAGACACTTATGCACAGTTCAAGACACTTATGCACAGTTCAAGACACTTATGCACAGTTCGAGACACTTATGCACAGTTCATGACACTTATGCACAGTTCATGACACTTATGCACAGTTCATGACACTTATGCACAGTTCATGACACTTATGCACAGTTCATGACACTTATGCACAGTTCGAGACACTTATGCACAGCTCGAGACACTTATGCACAGTTCAAGACACTTATGCACAGTTCGAGACACTTATACACAGTTCAAGACACTTATGCACAGCTCAAGACACTTATGCACAGTTCAAGACACTTATGCACAGTTCGAGACACTTATGCACAGCTCAAGACACTTATGCACAGTTCAAGACACTTATGCACAGTTCGAGACACTTATGCACAGCTCAAGACACTTATGCACAGTTCGAGACACTTATGCGCAGTTCAAGACACTTATGCACAGTTCGAGACACTTATGCACAGTTCATGACACTTATGCACAGTTCGAGACACTTATGCACAGTTCAAGACACTTATGCACAGTTCGAGACACTTATGCACAGTTCAAGACACTTATGCACAGTTCGAGACACTTATGCACAGTTCAAGACACTTATGCATAGTTCAAGACACTTATGCACAGTTCGAGACACTTATGCACAGTTCAAGACACTTATGCACAGTTCGAGACACTTATGCACAGCTCGAGACACTTATGCACAGTTCGAGACACTTATGCACAGTTCGAGACACTTATGCACAGCTCAAGACACTTATGCACAGTTCGAGACACTTATGCGCAGTTCAAGACACTTATGCACAGTTCGAGACACTTATGCACAGTTCATGACACTTATGCACAGTTCGAGACACTTATGCACAGTTCAAGACACTTATGCACAGTTCGAGACACTTATGCACAGTTCAAGACACTTATGCACAGTTCGAGACACTTATGCACAGTTCAAGACACTTATGCATAGTTCAAGACACTTATGCACAGTTCGAGACACTTATGCACAGTTCAAGACACTTATGCACAGTTCGAGACACTTATGCACAGCTCGAGACACTTATGCACAGTTCGAGACACTTATGCACAGTTCGAGACACTTATGCACAGTTCAAGACACTTATGCACAGTTCAAGACACTTTCTGGAGGAAATGTTTCCCCAGGAGTAGTTTCTTCAGTCATTAAGACCCGTGACGAGAAGTTTACTCTAATAAAGGTCCTGAACTCCGTAAGTTTAATTTTATTAAGGGCGAATTTGAACTTTCAGTGAAATTCTTAATATAAAAGAAAAATGGAATTTTGGGAGTCAAATGAATTCCTGAAGAATAAATTGTCGGATAGGTTTCAAACTTCTACCGTCGGTGCGATTATAAGAATACTTACCGTTCAGTTTGAGTTGTGTTTATTTCAAGTTCCCAGTTTAATTAAATAAATTCTGTCTCATGTAATAACTAAAGAATACCTCTTCCGATCAGTTCCAAACCCGAAACTTCCATTTTTCTCTGTATTAGACTGAGGAAGTCACTGGTTGGGGGTACATCATTATGATAAGTGGTGTTGAAGGGGGTCAACGCCCCCGCGACCCAGTCCATGATCGGCCCTCGTAAGGCAAGAACACGCCCTTGTAAAGTCGTGCTGAGATTCATTGCTCAAATTATATCTTTCAAGGTAGCCTCGAATGGCATCTAATGTTTTCCACTTATCTGATTCGTTTTGCAATTTTCCAGTGAAGCGGTGCAATACCGCTTCATTAAAGAGACTAATGGCTTGCTAAGTTCCTCCTCATATTCCTTTAGATCCCTGCAAAACACTTCATCATAGCCACGTCACTTGTTTGATTTTAATCTATTTATCTGAGATCCATGTCACTAGATCGAGCTTGCATAATTTATTTTCGTCCTGACCTACTTAAGTATTGATTTCTATCCTTTCATTTGCTTTCCCGTGAAAGCAGGAGGTATTTCTGTAGTTACGCAATCCGAGACAATCCCCGTACTGCACAACCCCAGCCCTCCAATGCCTCAGTATATGCAACAGAAATTGTGCAGTGTGTGGCTTGAATTTCTAAATGTTATAGCTGAATATTTGAAGCTAATCAGAAGAGGGATTCATAAGTTATCACATAGAAACCAATGTCCCGATTTCTTCAATAAAACTGGCGAAATGGGATCGACACAGTCCAAAGGTAATTCTAACTTGACACTAAGAAGCATAAGTTTTGAAGGCCAACTGAAGAATTCTCTTGTTATTACAGAGATCAACACAGCACATTAAGTTTGAAGTCTCTCAGAATTTCTATTTTCAAGTTATCAGCTATGAAGAGTTAAAACCATTCGGATATGGCAGGCGAAAATTTTGACATGAATTCAATTTTTTGGAATTACGCAAGCCAAAATCAATCCAAACTTTTCCCTAAGTTTGACCAGCTTTTAAGGTCTAAATAATCAAGTTTTATTTATGTCTTGGGTACAAAACATACAAATTTTATGCTGTTATAGCCACGTTATGTAGATTTAGCCCAATCAAATCAGATACGGCATATTGTTGTTTTCTGATCGGAAGTGACATTGGAAACAAATGGTATAAAATACCGACACAATGGAAATATAAATACATAAGCAGTATAATGTGATCCTTTATTGACAACGTTTCGCCCACGCAGTGGGCTTTATCATATCACAAACAGATCTACCTGGGTGCTTGTATGTATAAAGACCGGATTCCTGGCATGGGTCTTAATCTTGCGATGACCCGTCTCTGCCTCCCGAAGGAGAAAGGGTTCTGCAATGTTGCAACGTATGTTGCTCAAGCACTGTCCTGGTCGTTCATCTGATGCGTCTCATAAGCGACAACACTGTATGTACTCCTAACTGTGGACACTAGCGAGGAGGAGGATATGTCGTTATCACGGGCAACAGCTTGTCTATTTCCTTGACTCCATGGTACACTAGTGTAGCCGCAGTCCTCTCTGGGTCTTCTTCGGGAGGGGACATCAGTACTAGCTGCCTGCGGAGTGTCTCAGTAGCTTGGCACTCCAGGAGATAGTGTGTTAGGGGGCTCTGGACAAGGTGCTGGCAGTACTGGCACATCTCGTCAGCCTTGTCTACCATCATCTTGGCTGTGGGAAAGCCCAAACGAAGCCGATAGATGGCGGTACACTGCGCTCTGGACCAGCTTCTATCATATGGAGGGGGTTCTCCCTGAGTCACTGATCGGTACCACTGTTGAGATGGGGAATTCCTAGGACCTTCCCCAAGTAACTGGGTGAAAGTTACGAGAGTATTTATAGGATAGAGTCAGGTGGAGAATGCTGCATGTGACAATCTTCCGAGTAGGGTGATAGAGTCTAGAACCTTGGGTAGCTTTAAAAAAGACTGGATAAGTATATGAGTGTTCTTCCATTCTTATGTAATTATGTGGGATAGCGATGAAGAAGTTTCTTGGCAAGTGGTTCAGCTATGTTATAGAAACCATTGTTCTGGTTGAAGTTGTTGGATATACAGATAAGTGATGATTCCAGGATTCTTCGGTATTGAGTGTTGTCTTCTCTGGCGATAAGTCTTGCGTTTCTGTAGTTGATCAATTGGTTGTATGAATTTCGGTGTTGAACATAGACATTCCCTGGATCGTCAGATCTGCTTGCGTACTGATGTTGTGAAATGCGTGTTTGGAGGTCTCTGGATGCTTCGCCGACGTATAGTTTGCTGCAGTCATTACAAGGGATTATGTATACCCCTTCAGAGGATGGAAGCTTGTCCTGTCTATTACTGGTAATATCCCTGATGGTCGTGGTTGTGAAGGTAGATACTTGGAATCAGGTTTTGGAAAAGATATTGGAAACGTGTTTGGCAATTAGGTTGGTGGGGAGGACTATGTATCTCTTCTCGGCAGTGTCTTCTCTGGGTGTGTTGAAGATGTTTAATGCCCGTCGTCTGCAGTCTCTGATGAAGTGGCGAGGAGAGTGAAGTCTGGAAAATACTTGTTCAATTATAGTGCATTCTTCCTCAAGGAACTCAGTGCTGCAGATTCGTCTAAGACAGTTACTATCTAGAATAGCGTTTCACGCTCTTCGAGAAACTGCAGCCAGATATTCTGTCTGTCCCTTCTGCCTTTACATTATTTCTGAGGCATACAATGCAACACATTCTCTCTCTCTCTCTCTCTCTCTCTCTCTCTCTCTCTTCTCTCTCTCTCTCTCTCTCTCTCTCTCTCTCTCTCTCTCTCTCTCTCTCTCTCTCTCTCTCTCTCTCAAGGTAAATTTATCACTGTGAAAAAAGTTTTTTCCCCGTGTACGTGGTATTTTGGTTTTATTTTTTTCAGATTTTTATTTTTCCTATTCACCTAGACCCCAATTATTGCCATAACATTTATATTTCCTGCGCTCGCAGTTTCTCTCAGTTCGTCTATTTTATTTCTTGCGCTCCGATAATTTATATATCTGAGGTCATTCTGTCGATCAATTCCTCTGTCTTTTTCATTAACTCCTTCGGTAAGTAGTGTTGCAACTTTTGTTTTCTCCTCCTCCTCCTCCCCCATTTCTTACACATTCCTAAGCCCTTATCTTCGATCAGTGTTAAGTCTCACACAGTTCAGGAACAGCCTTTTCCCCTCGACTGAGCTGGATAATGTACCAGAGAGACTCAACCAAACCTCTACATACATATCATGTATGAAATTAGCACGTTCCTTGCAATACTTGTCTAGCAAGCAATTTATGGCAAATTCCTACTCCTCTTCTAGGCAAAATCTACACCTGTCCTTTACTTGATTAGCAGTTTTTCCCCCTACACATTTCCCAGTATCATTTCCTTCAGCAATAAGACAGAAAATGAAGCCGTTCACATTAATTGACAATATTATCTAACTTGTTAATGGGTCACTCATACCAACTCTAGAACAAATCCCGTCTTACCTTCTTATCCCTATTAAAGAATTCTCAGTCCATATGTCTAAACTTCGTGTCCCCAACAATGATCGCATTTTTATCTTCATTACTAGAGTTAAAGGTTCCCTTCACCTCGTTCAGGAGTTAAGGATTCCCTTCACCTCGTTCACGAGTTAAGGATTCCCTTCACTTCGTTCAGGAGTTAAGGATTCCCTTCACTTCGTTCAGGAGTTAAGGATTTCCTTCACATCGTTCAGGAGTTAAGGATTCCCTTCACCTCGTTCAGGAGTTAAGGATTCCCTTCACCTCGTTGAGGAGTTAAGGATTCCCTATCACCTCGTTCAGGAGTTAAGGATTCCCTTCATATCGTTCAAGAGTTAAGGATTCCCTTCACCTCGTTCAGGAGTTAAGAATTCCCTTCACTTCGTTAAGGAGTTAAGAATTCAGTTCACCTCGTTCAGGAGTTAAGGATTCCCTTCAATCCCGGCCGGGGGTATGGTTTGATTCCCTTCACCTCGTTCAGGAGTTAAGGATTCTCTTCACATCGTTCAGGAGTTAAGGATTCCCTTCACATCGTTCAGGAGCTAAGGATTCTCTTCACATCGTTCAGGAGTCAAGGATTCCCTTCACCTCGTTCAGGAATTAAGGATTCCCTTCATCTCGTTCAGGAGTTA
>NC_069435.1:37447685-37510185 GCF_026875155.1 Cherax quadricarinatus | reverse complement strand
TAAGTGATCTAGAAAGTAAACCGTGGTGGCGCAGACACAGCGGGCAGGCTAGTGTGGATGGTAAGGCGAAGTTGTCACGTGTCACCCAAGAAAGCTAATAAAGTGAAACAATCGTGTGTCCAGTGAGGGAAATACAGTGAATAGGGTACATTATTAACGAGAAGAAATTGAGGTGGATCTACGCCAGGACGTCACATCGAGCTGGACAATCTACAGGCTGCTACAGCTGCATTGCAAGCACTGTACTCTCTATGAGTGGTTGTGAGGGTGTGGGGTTACAAGTTCAAATTACCCGCCAAGCTGATTGCGAATGGTCTCTCATAGCACGATAAAGAATAGGCAATCAAGTATTCAATAAGGAATAGCAATTAGTAATTCAAAGAACAAGGCGAGTAACTTACTATAAGCTAGGTGGCAGGACAAGCTTTTAAGGGCAACATTGTAAGTAGTGCGGGTAAGCCCCGGGGGGTGGGGGTCAGGTCACAAAAAATTTGCGGTCAGTCAAGGATCACTGAGACTCATTTTTCCCCGACAAGTCACCTACCTAACACAACACACACAACACCCACCACACCCATACACACATACAACACACAATACACACACAAAACCATACACACCCCACATACACACACCACAAAAAAATTTAGGTGGGAACACACAACACACACCACACCACACCAACACAACACAACACACACACACAACACCCAAAACAACCCCACACACACACCCCCACACACACCCAAACATACACACAACAACACAAAACACCACAAAACACAACACAAAACCCAACACAACACACACAACACACACAAAAAACCCCAACACACCAACACCACACACCACAAAAACCCACACAAAAACACACACAACCACACCCCACACACACCCCCAAACCCCCAAACCACACAAACACACAACAACAAACACACATGCCAGACTCACACATCCCTTCCCCCCTCCCCCCGCTTCACCCTTCCCTGTCCCCCCCCTCCCTTTTCCCCCTCCCCTCCCCCCTCTCCCTCCTTTTTTTCCCCCCACCCCCCCATCACCCCTTCTCCCTTCTTCCCATCCCCCTCCCCTCTTTCCCCCCACTTTCCCTATTTTTCCCCCCCCCCCACACCCGACATACCACTATAACCCCAACACACGAATTAATAGGTTTCCCACTTGAGGCAATCAGAATAAAAAAAAATGGTTGCCCGAGGCAAAAAAGAAAACCAAAGGGACAGGAGTAAGAAGCTTTCAAAGGGGAAGAGGGGAGCAGGTCAGAAAAAGGGAAACTGAAGGAAAAAGAAACTAGAAGAATTAGCATGAGAATGGAAAAGAGGATAGTTGGAAAGCAGGAAGTGGGAGGTCAAGTCAAAGCGGAGAGGCCAGGATACAAGTTTGAAGAGGAACTGAAAAATCTGAAACGCCTAAAAATAAAAAACTTTTGGGGTTGACAAAGATGCTACCTCAGTCACAAAAAGGGCCTGTTGGAAAGAAGGGCAAAAAATGCATGTAGAAGCTCAAACAGTGGAGATGAAGTAAAAGAAAGAGCTAAGTATTTTGGGAGGCCCTAAAGACCACAGCAGGGGCCCAGGGAAAGCGAGAAGGGAAAATGACGGCACTGAAACCCAAATACATTGCTAGTGAAACTGAAGAAATTAAAGCTGCAATGGAGGAAATCAAATTGAATGAGGGGATACACAGGAATATGAAGCGGGAGAATGAAAGGGTGAGGTCAGTCTTTGTGAATGGGCTCCAGGAAGTTGAAGGGGAAACATATGAAACAAGAAAACAAGGGGAAAAAAAGCAATTGAAAGCATCATGAAAGCAATAGGAGAAGACGACATGACCCAGCTGGAAAATTTTCGGAGAATAGGGGGGTTTGTAAAAAAAAGAACCCGGCCAGTGAAAGTGACCTTCAAGGCAGAATCGACTCGGAACAGGATCCTGCAGGAGAAAGCACGATTAAGGGACATGCCGGCATACAGGAGGGTTTATCTCGACCGCGACAGAACACAAGAAGAAAGGCAGAAACAGAGAGATGGTACAAAGACGAAAGGAGGAAAGAGAGGGTATGGAGAAGACAGACAGGAGATCCCAGACCCAGGAAGAAGATCAAATACAGCCTCCCTCACAACTTCCTATAGAAGCCTCCCAAGCAGGTCAACCCCAGTGCAACCAAACACTCTAAACCAAAACACCCATGCCGCATCCAATGCCCCTACCCACTGCATTACAAACTCCACCCCCACAGCAACCACCCATTGTTCCTTATCAGGTCTCCCACTTCCCCAACGCCAATACACCTCCCAGACCACAGTCTCAGAAAAGAAGTTGAAGGTGTGGTATACAAATGCAGATGGAATAACAAATAAGTATGAGGAGTGGCACGAAAGAATCAAGGAGACATCCCCAGACATAATAGCACTCACAGAAACAAAACTCACCAGAATAATAACAGATTCAATCTTTCCATCCGGATATCAAATCCTCAGGAAAGACAGAGGGAGGAGAGGGGGAGAAGGAGTTGCACTGCTCATTAAAAACCAGTGGGAGTTTGAGAAAATGGAAGGAATGGATGGCACGGGCGAAAGGGACTACTTAGTAGGAGCACTCCAGTCTGAGGGACATAAGGTGATAATTGCAGTAATGTACAACCCACCACAGAACTGCAGGAGGCCAAGAGAAGAATACGATGAGAGCAACAGAGCAATGGTCGACACACTAGCCGAGGTGGCCAGGAGAGCACACATGGGGGAGCAAAGTTACTAGTTATAGGTGATTTCAATCACAAGGAGATTGACTGGGAAAACCTGGAGCCCCATGGGGGTCCCGAAACATGGAGAGCCAAGATGATGGATGTGGTACTGGAAAACCTCATGTATCAACATGTTAGAGACACTACCAGAGAGAGGGGTGAGGATGATCCAGCAAGACTGGACCTTGTATTCACCTTGAGTAGTTCGGACATCGAGGATATCATGTATGAAAGGCCCCTGGGAGCTAGTGATCATGTGGTTCTGTGCTTCGACTACATAGTTGAGCTCCAAGTGGAGAGAGTAGCAGGAATAGGGTGGGAAAAACCAAACTACAAAAGGGGGAACTACTCAGGCATGAGGAACTTTCTTCAAGACATTCAGTGGGAGAGGGAACTGACAGGAAAACCAGTACAAGAAATGATGGACTATGTGACAACAAAATGCAAGGAGGCAGAGGAGAGGTTTGTTCCCAAGGGAAACAGAAATAATAGGAAGAACAGATCGACGAATCCTTGGTTCACCCAAAGGTGTAGGGAGGCAAAAACTAGGTGTACTAGAGAATGGAAAAGGTACAGAAGACAGAGAACTCAGGAAAATAGAGAGATTAGCCGAAGAGCCAGAAACGAATGTGCACAGATAAGAAGGGAGGCTCAGCGACAATATGAAAATGACATAGCATCGAAAGTCAAGACTGACCCGAAGCTGTTGTACAGCCACATCAGGAGGAAAACAACAGTCAAGGACCAGGTAATCAGACTGAGGAAGGGTGATGGGGAATTCACAAGAAACGACCGAGAGGTATGTCAGGAGCTCAACACGAGATTTAAAGAAGTATTTACAGTGGAAACCAGTAAGACTCCAGGAAATCAGAACAGCGGGGTTATATGTACCTCATCCAGCAAGTGCTGGATGAGGTACATATAACCAAGGAGGAGGTGAAGAAGCTGCTATGCGAACTTGACACCTCAAAGGCGGTGGGACCAGACAACATCTCTCAGTGGGTCCTTAAAGAGGGAGCAGAGATATTGTGTGTACCATTAACAAAGATCTTCAACACATCATTTGAAACTGGGCAACTCCCATGGGAATGGGAATGTAAACAGTGTATGAGAATGTAAACAGTGTATGAGAATGTTAACAGTGTATGAGAATGTAAACAGTGTATGAAAATGTAAACAGTGTAAGATAATGTAAACAGTGTATGAAAATTTAAACAGTGTATGAGAATGTAAACAGTGTATGAGAATGTAAACAGTGTATGAGAATGTAAACAGTATATGAGAATGTAAACAGTGTATGAGAATGTAAACAGTGTATGAGAATGTAAACAGTGTATGAGAATGTAAACAATGCATGAGAATGTAAACAGTGTATGAGAATGTAAACAGTGTAAGAGAATGTAAACAGTATATGAGAATGTAAACAGTGCAAGATAATGTAAACAGTATATGAGAATGTAAACAGTGTATGAGAATGTAAACAGAGTAAGAGAATGTAAACAGTGTATGAGAATGTAAACAGTGTAAGAGAATGTAAACAGTATATGAGAATGTAAACAGTGTATGAGAATGTAAACAGTATATGAGAATGTAAACAGTGTATGAGAATGTAAACAATGCATGAGAATGTAAACAGTGTATGAGAATGTAAACAGTATATGAGAATGTAAACAGTGTATGAGAATGTAAACAGTGTATGAGAATGTAAACAGTGTATGAGAATGTAAACAATGCATGAGAATGTAAACAGTGTATGAGAATGTAAACAGTGTAAGAGAATGTAAACAGTATATGAGAATGTAAACAGTGTAAGATAATGTAAACAGTATATGAGAATGTAAACAGTGTATGAGAATGTAAGCAGTGTAAGAGAATGTAAACAGTGTATGAGAATGTAAACAGTGTAAGAGAATGTAAACAGTATATGAGAATGTAAACAGTGTATGAGAATGTAAACAGTATATGAGAATGTAAACAGTGTATGAGAATGTAAACAATGCATGAGAATGTAAACAGTGTATGAGAATGTAAACAGTATATGAGAATGTAAACAGTGTAAGATAATGTAAACAGTATATGAGAATGTAAACAGTGTATGAGAATGTAAACAATGCATGAGAATGTAAACAGTGTATGAGAATGTAAACAGTGTAAGAGAATGTAAACAGTATATGAGAATGTAAACAGTGTATGAGAATGTAAACAATGCATGAGAATGTAAACTGTGTATGAAAATGTAAACAGTGTAAGAGAATGTAAACAGTATATGAGAATGTAAACAGTGTATGAGAATGTAAACAATGCATGAGAATGTAAACAGTGTATGAGAATGTAAACAGTATATGAGAATGTAAATAGTGTAAGAGAATGTAAACAGTATATGAGAATGTAAACAGTGTAAGAGAATGTAAACAGTATATGAGAATGTAAACAGTGTAAGAGAATGTAAACAGTATATGAGAATGTAAACAGTGTATGAGAATGTAAACAATGCATGAGAATGTAAATAGTGTATGAGAATGTAAACAGTATATGAGAATGTAAACAGTGTATGAGTATGTAAACAGTGTATGAGTATGTAAACAGTGTATGAGTATGTAAACAGTGTATGAGTATGTAAACAGTGTATGAGTAGGTAAACAATTGTGCAACATCTGGGGAATTTTTCTTGAGGAAACGTTCTGCCAGCCAGTGGCTTCGTCAGTCCAGTACAGAGAAGAACAGTGGGGTAGGAGGAGGAGTGTGAGGTAATCAGTCCCTCAGACTCTCAGCCTGGTGTCGATGAATTCGGGTCATCAAGATTGATGACCTGAGGTGGCTCTTGGCCTGGTAGGCAAAGGTCTCGCTTCACACGCTGAGGGTCCGGGTTCTATTCCCGACATGGGTGGAAACATTTGACGTGTTTCCTTACACAGGTTGTATATGTATACCCACCAGCAAAATGGGTACCTGGGTGTTAGTGGACTGGTGTGGGTCGCATCCTGGGACAAAACTGACCTAATTTGCGGGAAATGCTCAGCATAACAAGCGGCTTTCTATATAGTAGTATGTCACTGATGTCAGCTATGGTCTGTATACCTTGTACATGTACTTGTAGTAATAAAGAAATTATTATTATTATTATTATTTATTATTATTATTATTATTATTATTATTATTATTATTATTATTATTATTATTATTTACTATTATTATTGTTATTATTATTATTATTATTATTGTATTATTATTATTATTATTATTATTATTATTATTATTATTATTATTATTATTATTATTATTATTATTATTATTATTATTATTATTGTTATTATTATTATTATTGCTATTATTATTATTATTATTATTATTATTATTATTATTATTATTATTATTATTATTATTATTATTATTATTATTATTATTATTATTATTATTATTATTGCTATTATTATTATTATTATTATTATTATTATTATTATTATTATTATTATTATTATTATTATTATTATTATTATTATTCTATTATTATTATTATTATTATTATTATTATTATTATTATTATTATTATTTATTATTATTATATTATTATTATTATTATTACTATTATTATAAACTAGACACATTGACTCCAGACTGAGGGATTGATTACCTCAAACTCTTCCTCTTCTTCCACTGTTTCTCTCTGGGATGGACTGAAGAAGGTACTAGCTGGCGAAAAGTGTCCTCACTAAAGATACCCAAAACATTGCACAAGAGTCTCACTTCAACCACTAAAACCTAACATTATGTTTATGGCCATTAAACAGGAAAATATTTTTTCCCATGACAATACATTTGTTACCAAAAAAATGCACTCAACTGAGTCTAATTTGTTTATTATTAAGGTCAGTTTCAAAGGGAAAAGTGATGGGGAAAATAATATAAAATGTTGGCAACAAATTTGAGGAAAAAAAGGCAGGGTATATTTAGTTACAAGTGGAGGAATTGTTTGGGCAGAAAATACAATGACTGTGAGATGTAGACAGTGTTGTGTTCAACCTGTCATTCACAGTGTTGTGTTCAACCTGTCACTCACAGTGTTGTGTTCAACCTGTCACTCATAGTGTTGTGTTCAGCCTGTCACTCACAGTGTTGTGTTCAACCTGTCACTCACAGTGTTGTGTTCAACCTTTCACTCACAGTGTTGTGTTCAACCTGTCACTCACAGTGTTGTGTTCAGCCTGTCACTCACAGTGTTGTGTTCAACCTGTCACTCACAGTGTTGTGTTCAGCCTGTCACTCACAGTGTTGTGTTTAGCCTGTCACTCACAGTGTTGTGTTCAACCTGTCACTCATAGTGTTGTGTTCAACCTGTCACTCACAGTGTTGTGTTCAGCCTGTGTCTCACAGTGTTGTGTTCAACCTGTCACTCACAGTGTTGTGTTCAACCTGTCACTGACAGTGTTGTGTACAACCTGTCACTCACAGTGTTGTGTTCAGCCTGTCACTCACAGTGTTGTGTTCAACCTGTCACTCACAGTGTTGTGTTCAACCTGTCACTCACAGTGTTGTATTCAACCTGTCACTCGCAGTGTTGTGTTCAGCCTGTCACTCACAGTGTTGTGTTCAACCTGTCACTCACAGTGTTGTGTTCAGCCTGTCACTCACAGTGTTGTGTTTAGCCTGTCACTCACAGTGTTGTGTTCAACCTGTCACTCATAGTGTTGTGTTCAACCTGTCACTCACAGTGTTGTGTTCAGCCTGTGTCTCACAGTGTTGTGTTCAACCTGTCACTCACAGTGTTGTGTTCAACCTGTCACTGACAGTGTTGTGTTCAACCTGTCACTCACAGTGTTGTGTGTTCAGCCTGTCACTCACAGTGTTGTGTTCAACCTGTCACTCACAGTGTTGTGTTCAACCTGTCACTCATAGTGTTGTGTTCAACCTGTCACTCATAGTGTTGTGTTCAGCCTGTCACTCATAGTGTTGTGTTCAACCTGTCACTCACAGTGTTGTGTTCAACCTGTCACTCACAGTGTTGTGTTCAACCTGTCACTCACAGTGTTGTGTTCAGCCTGTCACTCACAGTGTTGTGTTCAACCTGTCACTCACAGTGTTGTGTTCAACCTGTCACTCACAGTGTTGTGTTCAGCCTGTCACTCACAGTGTTGTGTTCAGCCTGTCACTCACAGTGTTGTGTTCAACCTGTCACTCATAGTGTTGTGTTCAACCTGTCACTCACAGTGTTGTGTTCAACCTGTCACTCACAGTGTTGTGTTCAACCTGTCACTCACAGTGTTGTGTTCAACCTGTCACTCATAGTGTTGTGTTCAACCTGTCACTCATAGTGTTGTGTTCAACCTGTCACTCACAGTGTTGTGTTCAATCTGTCACTCATAGTGTTGTGTTCAACCTGTCACTCACAGTGTTGTGTTCAACCTGTCACTCACAGTGTTGTGTTCAACCTGTCACTCACAGTGTTGTGTTCAACCTGTCACTCACAGTGTTGTGTTCAACCTGTCACTCCACAGTGTTGTGTTCACCTGTCACTCACAGTGTTGTGTTCAACCTGTCACTCACAGTGTTGTGTTCAGCCTGTCACTCACAGTGTTGTGTTCAGCCTGTCACTCACAGTGTTGTGTTCAGCCTGTCACTCACAGTGTTGTGTTCAGCCTGTCACTCACAGTGTTGTGTTCAACCTGTCACTCACAGTGTTGTGTTCAACCTGTCACTCACAGTGTTGTGTTCAACCTGTCACTCACAGTGTTGTGTTCAACCTGTCACTCACAGTGCTGTGTTCATCCTGTCACTCACACTTCGGTGTCCAGCCTGTCACTTACAGTGCAGTGTCCAGCCTGTCACTCACAGTGCTGTGTTCACCCTGTCATTCAAAGTGCAGTGCCCAGCCTGTCACTCACAGTGCAGTGTGCAGCCTGTCACTCACAGTGCAGTGTCCAGCCTGACACTCACAGTGCAGTGTCCAGCCTGTCAATCATAGTGCAGTGTTCAGCCTGTTATTCACAGTGCAGTGTCCAGCCTGTCACTCACACTTCGGTGTCCAGCCTGTCACTCACAGTGCAGTGTCCAGCCTGTCACTAACAGTGCTGTGTCCAGCCTGTCACTCACAGTGCTGTGTCCAGCCTGGCACTCACAGTGCTGTGTCCAGCCTGTCACTCACAGTGCTGTGTCCAGCCTGTCACTCACAGTGCTGTGTCCAGCCTGTCACTAACAGTGTTGTGTCCAGCCTGTCACTCACAGTGCAGTGTCCAGCCTGTCACTCACAATGCTGTGTCCAGCCTGTCACTCACATTGCAGTGTTCAACCTGTCACTCACAGTGTTGTGTCCAGCCTGTCACTCAGAGTGCTCTGTCCAGCCTGTCACTCACAGCACAGTGTCCAGCCTGTCACTCACAATGCTGTGTCCAGCCTATCACTCACATTGCAGTGTTCAACCTGTCACTCACAGTGTTGTGTCCAGCCTGTCACTCACAGTGCTGTGTCCAGCCTGTCACTCACAGTCCTGTGTCCAGCCTGTCACTCACAGTGCAGTGTCCAGCCTGTCACTCACAGAGTTGTGTCCAGCCTGTCACTCAGAGTGCTGTGTCCAGCCTGTCACTCACAGTGCTGTGTCCAGCCTGTCACTCACAGTGCTGTGTCCAGCCTGTCACTCACAGTGCTGTGTCCAGCCTGTCACTCACAGTGCTGTGTCCAGCCTGTCACTCACAGTGCTGTGTCCAGCCATTCAATCAAAGTAATGTCTGACACTGCGGTTCTGTGTATAATACAACTCAAGCGAGCAGCCCCCTTTACTAATTTTTTATCAATGTTCTAGTTTCTAGTGTTTTATTGTATTTTTTCTTGTGATCTGTGATCTTTTAGCGTCTAGTGTTCAACTGTATTCAGTTGTAGTTTTTATTCTGGTTTTATTAGAGATCTTAGATCCAACTGAATTTATTCGAAGAATATACGAAGCTACATTCTTATTTTTCTGAATAGAACACCATAACGAAGTACTCCCACCTGCTGTAACATGGTGGAGTACTCCCACCTGCTGTAACATGGTGGAGTACTCCCACCTGCTGTAACATGGTGGAGTACTCCCACCTGCTGTAACATGGTGGAGTACTCCCACCTGCTGTAACATGGTGGAGTACTCCCACCTGCTGTAACATGGTGGAGTACTCCCACCTGCTGTAACATGGTGGAGTGCTCCCACCTGCTGTAACATGGTGGAGTACTCCCACCTGCTGTAACATGGTGGAGTACTCCCTCCTGCTGTAACATGGTGGAGTAGTCCCACCTGCTGTAACAGGGTGGAGTACCCCCCCCTGCTGTAACATGTTGAAGTTTTCCCCACCTGCTGTAACATGGTAAAGTCCCCCCACCTCTTAACATGGTTGAGTACTCCCCCCCCTTCTTTAACATGGTGGAGTGCTCCCACCGCTGTGACATCGTGGAGTACCCCCACCTGCTGTAACATGGTGATACCCCCCACCTTTTGTAGCAAGGGGAGTACTTCCATCTTCTGTAAAAGGTGGAGTACTCCCACTCTGAAAAATGGGGAGTACTCCCACCTACTGTAACAGAGTGGAGTACCCCCCCCTTCTGAAACCAGAGGGAATACCCCCACCTTCGTAACAGAGGGGAAATTCTCCCACCTACTGTAACAGGTGGAGTACTCCCCCCTACTGAACAGAGTGGAGTACTCCCACCTACTGTAGCAGAAATGAGTACTCCCACCAACTGTAACAGAGGGGAGTACTCCTACTTCTGTAACAAGTGGAGTACTCCCCCCCTACTGTAACAGATGGAAGTCCTACCTACTGAAATGAGTGGAGTACTCTTACCTACTTTTAGCAGAAATGTTTCTCCCACCCACTGTAACAAGTGTAGTCCCCCCCTTTCTGTAGGAGAGTGGAGTACCCCCACCTACCGTAAGAGAGTGGAGTGCCCCCCCCTTTGTAACAGAGTGGGTACCCCCCCTGCTGTAGCACAGTGAGTACTCCCCCTTTTTTAACAAGTGGAGTACTCCCACCTTCTGTAAAGGTGGAGTACCCCACCCTGTAACAGAGGGGTACTCCAACCTCTGTAATAGATGGTTACTCCCACCTATGTAACTTAATGGAGTACCCCCCCTGCTGTAACAGAGTGGAGTATCCCACCTTCTGAAACAGATGGAGTCTCCCCCTACTGAAAATAGAGTGGAGTACTCCCCCCTACTGTAATTTGAAGGGAGTCTCCCACCCTGTAACAGAGTGGAGACTCCCCCCCTCGAAAAGGGGGGCGTACTCCCACCTACTTAACAGGTGGAGACCCCCCACCTCGTAATAGGTGGAGTACCCCCACCTACTGTAACAGAGTGGAGCACTCCCACTACTGAACAGAGTGGAGTACTCCCCTACTTAAAGGGGGGAATACCCCCCACAGTAACATAGTGGAGTACTCCCACTACTGCAATAGGGGGGAATACTCCCACCTACTTTAAAAGTGGGTTCTACCTACTGTAACATAGGGGGAGTATCCCCCCTACTGTAACATAGTGGAGTACCCCCCCTACTGAAACAAGGGGAGCACTCCCCCCCTACTGAAAAACAGAGTGGGGCTCCCCCCCTACTGAAAAGAGGGGAATACTCTCACCTACTGTAACATAGTGGGTACCCCACCTACTCTAACAGAGTGGGTACTCCCCCTATGTAACAGAGTGGAGACTCCCACCTACTTAAACAAGTGGAGTACTCCCTCCTACTGAAACAGATTGGAGTACCCCAACCTTCTGAAAAAGAGGGGAGTACCCCCACCTACTGCAACAGAGTGGGATACTCCCCCTACTGTAAAAGGGGGGGAGTACCCCCCCTATTTAAACAGAGGGAGTACTCCCACCTACGTAACATAGGGGAAATACTCCCACCTACTGAAAAAGAGGGGAGTATTCCCTATTTTTAGCAGAGTTGGTACTCCCACTACTGTAAATAGGGGAGTACTCCCACCTACGTAAAAAAGGGAGTACCCCACCTACTGTAAAGAGTGGAGTACTCCCCCCTACTGTAACATAGGGGAGTACTCCACCTACTATAACATAGTGGAGTACCCCCCTACTGTAAAAAGGGGAGTACTCCCCCCCTATGTAACAGAGTGGAGTACCCCCCACCTGCTGTAACATGTGGAGTACCCCCACCATTTAAAACAGAGGGGGGTTACTCCCACCTACTTTAAACAGGTGGAGTACTCCCACCTACTGAACAGTTGGGTATCCCCCTACTGTAAAAGTTTGGAGTACTCCCCCCTTCTGTATCAGAGTGGAGTACTCCACTACTGTATCATGTGGATTTCTCCCACCTACGTAACATAGTGGAGTATCCCCCTACTGTAACACGTGGGTACTCCCACCTATGAAACATGGGGAGTACCCCCCCCACTGTAACACAGTGGGTACTCCCCCCTACTGTAACATAGGGAGTACTCCCACCTACTGAACATTGGAGTACCCCCACTACTATAACATGGGCACTTCCACCTCTGAAAGAGTGGAGTACCCCCACCTACGTAACATAGGAGTACCCCCCACCTACTGAACAAGTGGAGTACTCCCACCTACTGTAAGAGAGTTAGTACCCCCACCTCCCTGTAACAAGGGGAGTACCCCACCTACGAAACAGAGTGGAGACTCCCACCTACTGTAAAAGAGGGGAGTACTCCCCCTACTCAAACAAGTGGAGTACTCCTCGTTCTGTAACGGGGGAGTACTCTAACCTACTGAAAAAGGGGGGAGTACCCCCCCTGCTGAACAGAGGGAGTATCCCCCTACTGTAAAAAGGGGGGAGTACTCCCCCTTTTTTAAAAGAGTGGGTACTCCCCCCTATGTAACTAGGGGAGTACCCCCACCTCGAAAAAAGAGGGGAGTACTCTCACCTACTTTAAACGAGTGGAGAACTCCCACCATTAACATAGTGGAGTATCCCACCTACTGTAAAAGAAGGAGTACCCCCACCCTGAACAGGGGGAGTACTCCCACCTATTAACAAAGTGGAGTACCCCCCTACTGTAACTTTAGGGGGTTACTCCCACTACTGTAACTTTGGGGATACTCCCCTACGTAACATGTGGGAGTACCCCCACCACTGTAACATAGTGGAGTATCCCCCCTACGTAACTAGTGGGTATCCCACCTACTGAACTAGTGGAGTACTCCCACTCTGACATAGGGGTACTCCCACCTACTGTAAATAGGGGAGTACCCCCCCTACTGTAACATAGTGGAGTATCCCCCCATGAAACATATGGAGTACCACCTACTGTAACATAGTGGAGTACTCCCACCTACTGTAACATAGTGGAGTACTCCCACCTACTGTAACATAGTGGAGTACTCCCACCTACTGTAACATGGGGAGTACCCCACCTACTGAACATAGGGGAGTACTCCCCCTACTGTAACATAGGGGGAGTACTCCCCCCTACTGTAAAATAGGGAGTACTCCCACCATGTAACATAGTGGAGTACTCCCACCACTGTAAATAGTGGAGTACTCCCACCTATGTAACATAGTGGATATCCACCACTGTAACATATGGAGTACCCCACCTACTGAAATAGGGGAGTACCCCCACCTACTGTAACATTAGTACTCCCCCCTACTAACAAAAGGGGAGTACTCCCACCTACTGTAACATAGTGGAGTACTCCCACCTACTGTAACATAGTGGAGTACTCCCTCCTACTGTAACATAGTGGAGTACTCCCACCTACTGTAACATAGTGGAGTACTCCCTCCTACAGTAACAAAATGTTGAGCACTTTGTCAGCCAGACACCGCTGGAAAATTCCTTTAACTTAAACAATATTTATAGCTCTGTGTGCGTGTGTGTGTGTGTGTGTGTGTGTGTGTGTGTGTGTGTGTGTGTGTGTGTGTGTGTGTGTGTGTGTGTGTGTGTGTGTGTGTGTGTGTGTGTGTGTGTGTGTGTGTGTGTGTGTGTGTGTGTGTGTGTGTGTGTGTGTGTACTCACGTAGTTGAGGTTGCAGGCTTCGAGTCCTAGCTCCTGGCCCTGCCTCTTCACTGGTCGTTACTAGGTCACTCTCCCTGAACCGTGAGCTTTATCATACCTCTGCTTAAAGCTATGTATGGATCCTGCCTCCACTACATCGCTTCCCAAACTATTCCTCTTCCTGACTACTCTGTGGCTGAAGAAATACTTCCTAACATCCCTGTGATTCATCTGTGTCTTCAACTTCCAACTGTGTCCCCTTGTTACTGTGTCCAATCTCTGGAACATCCTGTCTTTGTCCACCTTGTCAATTCCTCTCAGTATTTTGTATGTCGTTATCATGTCCCCCCTATCTCTCCTGTCCTCCAGTGTCGTCAGGTCGATTTCCCTTAACCTCTCCTCGTAGGACATACCTCTTAGCTCTGGGACTAGTCTTGGTGCAAACCTTTGCACTTTCTCTAGTTTCTTTACGTGCTTGGCTAGGTGTGGGTTCCAAACTGGCGCCGCATACTCCAATATGGGCCTAACGTAGACGGTGTACAGGGTCCTGAACGATTCCTTATTAAGATGTCGGAATGCTGTTTTGAGGTTTGCTAGGCGCCCATATGCTGCAGCAGTTATTTGGTTGATGTGCGCTTCAGGAGATGTGCCTGGTGTTATACTCACCCCAAGATCTTTTTCCTTCAGTGAAGTTTGTAGTCTCTGGCCCCCTAGACTGTACTCCTTCTGCGGTCTTCTTTGCCCTTTCCCAATCTTCATGACTTTGCACTTGGTCTTCGATCGAATGAATTCTTCTCATCAACTTCACGTCATCTGCAAACAGGGACTCTTAGGAATCTATTCCTTCCGTTCATGTCGTTCACAAATACCAGAAACAGCACTCGTCCTAGGACTGACCCCTGTGGGACCCCGCTGGTCACAGGTGCCCACTCTGACACCTCACCACGTACCATGACTCGCTGCTGTCTTCCTAACAAGTATTCCCTGATGCATTGTAGTGCCTTCCTTGTTATCCCTGCTTGGTCCTCCAGTTTTTACACTAATCTCTTGTGTGGAACTGTGTCAAACGCATTCTTGCAGTCCAAGAAAATGCAATCCACCCACCTCTCTCTCTCTCTTGTCTTACTGCTGTCACCCTGTCATAGAACTAAAGTAGGTTTGTGACACAGGATTTTCCGTCCCTGAAACCATGTTGGCTGCTCTTGATGAGATCATTCCTTTCTAGGTGTTCCACCACTCTTCTCCTGATAATCTTCTCCATGACTTTGCATACTATACATGTCAGTGACACTGGTCTGTAGTTTAGTGCTTCATGTCTGTCTCTTTTTTTAAAGATTGGGACTACATTTGCTGTCTTCCATGTCTCAGGCAATCTCCCTGTTTCGATAGATGTCTTGAATATTGTTGTTAGGGGTACACATAGCGCCTCTGTTCCCTCTCTCAGGACCCATGGAGAGATGTTATCCGCCCCATTGCCTTTGAGGTATCTAGCTCACTCAGAAGCCTCTTCACTTCTTTCTCGTTGTGGTGCACTGTGTCCAGCACCTGGTGGTGTATCCCACCTCTACGACTTTCTGGAGCCCATTCTGTCTCTGTGAACACTTCTTTGAATCTCTTGTTGAGTTCCTCACATACTTCACGGTCATTTCTTGTTGTCTCTCCTCCTTCCTTCCTTAGCCTGATTACCTGGTCCTTGACTGTTGTTTTCCTCCTGATGTGGCTGTATAACAGCTTCGGGTCAGATTTGGCTTTCGCAGCGATGTCGTTTTCATATTGTAGCTGGGCCTCCCTTATTGTCTGTGCATATTCGTTTCTGGCTCTACGACTGCTCTCCTTATTCTCCTGGGTCCTGTGCCTTCTATATTTCTTCCATTCCCTAGCACACTTGGTTTTTGTCTCCCTGCACCTTTGGGTGAACCATGAGTTCGTCCTGGCTTTTTCATTATTCCTGTTACCCTTGGGTACAAACCTCTCCTCAGCTTCCTTGCACATTGTTGCTACATATTCCATCATTTCATTAACTGGCTTCCCTGTCCCACTGAACCCCGTTCAGGAAGTTCCTCATTCCCGTGTAGTCCCCTTTCTTGAAGTTTGGCTTCATTCGTCCTGGCCTTTCTGCTTCCCCCTCCACTTGTAGCTCTACTGTGTATTCGAAGCTTAAAACCCACATGATCGCTGGCCCCAAGGGGTCTTTCATATGTGATGCCCTCAATATCTGCACTACTCAAGGTGAATACTAGGTCCAGTCTTGCTGGTACATCCTCTCCTCTTTCTCTTGTAGTGTCCCTTACGTGTTGGTACATGGAGTTTTGTAGTACCACCTCCATCATCTTAGCCCTCTGTGTATCTTGCCCCAGTGTGGCTCCAAGTTCTCCCAAACGATTTCCTTGTGGTTAAAGTCACCCATGATCAGGAGCTTTGCCCTGCATGCATGAGCTCTTCTGACCACTGCACTTTGCGACCTCCAGAGTGAAGCGTTCCCGCTGTGTGTGTGTGTGTGTGTGTGTGTGTGTGTTGTGTGTGTGTGTAGTGTGTGTGTGTGTGTGTGTGTGTGTGTGTGTGTGTGTGTGTGTTGTGTGTGTGTGTGTGTGTGGTGTGTGTGTGTGTGCTGTGTGTGTGCGTGTGAGCGCGCGCGTGCTGAGAAACTTTGTGGTTTGGAGTGGTAAATGTTGGATTGATATGCGTATTACATATGTCGGGCTAGATTGGTTGCCACTACTACCTCGATAGACCCTACGTAGAATGGGCTACCTTGATAGACCCTACCTAGCATGGACCATCTTGGTAAACCCTACCTAGCATGGACTACCTTGGTAAACCCTACCTAGCATGAACCACCCTGATATATCCTACGTAGCATGGGCTACCTTGATAGACCCTACCTAGCATGGACCATCTTGGTAAACCCTACCTAGCATGAACCACCCTGATATATCCTACGTAGCATGGGCTACCTTGATAGTCCATGATAGCACATTCTTATTCTACACTCAGAAACATTTTCGCAACTATATGTAGTTGCAGGGGTCGAGTCTTAGCTCCTGGTTCAGCATCTCAACTTGCCGCTTGCCAGATTCATTAACTCATGGCTTCTAGGACCCTATATAGTATCTGTTCCTAAAACTGAGTATAGAATCTGCTTTCATCCATTTCTTCAAGATCGTTGTTCTTTCTGAATACCCTAACGGTGAAGAGGTATTTCCTGACATCCCTCATCTAACTTCCAACTGCGCCCCCGAGTACCTGTTTTCCGCCTCTCCAAAAGTCTATCCATGTTTACCCTATCAAACTTTCTCATTATTTTGTATGTTGTTAACATGTCTCCCCAGGTCCTTCTCTCCTCCGGGGTTGTCAGGTTCAATTTTTCGGACTTTTCTGGTGGTTCAGTTTCCTTAGCTCTGGTACCTGCCTCTTCATATAGCTCTGGATTTCCTCCAGTTTTTTAACATGCTTTATCAGGTGTGTTCCATGCTGGTGCGGTGTTATTCTGTGTGTTACTGTGTGTTACTGCGTGCGTTACTTACTGTTTAATGGCTGTTAATGTATCTTTGCGTGTTGTTAACTATGTGTGTTGCTAACTTTGGGTGTTGCTAACTTTGGGTGTTGCTAACTTTGTGTGTTGCTAACTTTGTGTGTTGTTAATTTTGTGTGTTGCTAACTTTGGGTGTTGCTAACTTTGGGTGTTGCTAACTTTGTGTGTTGCTAACTTTGTGTGTTGTTAACTTTGTGTGTTGCTAACTTTGTGTGTTGCAAACTTTGTGTGTTGCTAACTTTGTGTGTTGCTAACTTTGTGTGTTGCTAACTTTGTGTGTTGTTAACTTTGTGTGTTGCTAACTTTGTGTGTTGTTAACTTTGTGTGTTGCTAACTTTGTGTGTTGTTAACTTTGTGTGTTGCTAACTTTGGGTGTTGCTAACTTTGGGTGTTGCTAACTTTGTGTGTTGCAAACTTTGTGTGTTGTTAACTTTGTGTGTTGCTAACTTTGTGTGTTGTTAACTTTGTGTGTTGCTAACTTTGGGTGTTGCTAACTTTGTGTGTTGCTAACTTTGTGTGTTGTTAACTTTGTGTGTTGCTAACTTTGTGTGTTGTTAACTTTGTGTGTTGCTAACTTTGTGTGTTGCTAACTTTGTGTGTTGTTAACTTTGTGTGTTGCTAACTTTGTGTGTTTGTTAACTTTGTGTGTTGCTAACTTTGTGTGTTGCTAACTTTGTGTGTTTGTTAACTTTGTGTGTTGTTAACTTTGTGTGTTGCTAACTTTGTGTGTTGTTAACTTTGTGTGTTGTTAACTTTGTGTGTTGCTAACTTTGTGTGTTGTTAACTTTGTGTGTTGCTAACTTTGAGTGTCGCTCTTGTGCTTTACTTTCGTGTTTCCAGTGTCAGCCTGAGTGTTACTTTGTGATGTTGTCTGTGTTGCCCTGTGTGTTACTGTGTGTTACTGTGTGTTACTGTGTGTTACTGTGTGTTACTGTGTGTTACTGTGTTACTGTGTGTTACTGTGTGTTACTGTGTGTTACTGTGTATTACTGTGTGTTACTGTGTGTTACTGTGTGTTACTGTGCGTTACTGTGTTACTGTGTGTTACTGTGTGTTACTGTCTTGCTGTGTTACTGTGCGTTACTCTGTTACTGTGTGTTACTAGGTGTTACTGTGTGTTACTGTGTTAGTGTGTGTTACTGGGTTACTGAGTGTTACTGTGTTACTGTGTGTTACTGTGCGTTACTGTGTGTTACTGTATTACTGTGTGTTACTGTGTGTTACTGTGTTACTGTGTGTTACTGTGTGTTACTATGTGTTACTGTGTGTTACTGTGTGTTACTGTGTTACTGTGTGTTACTGTGTGTTACTGTGTGTTACTGTGTTACTGTGTGCTACTATGTGTTACTGTGTGTTACTGTGTGTTACTGTGTGTTACTATGTGTTACTGTGTGTTACTGTTTTTACTGTGAGTTACTGTGTGTTACTGTGTTACTGTGTGTTACTGTGTGGTACTGCGTGTTACTGTGTGTTACTGTGTGTTACTGTGTTACTGTGTGTTACTGTGTGTTACTGTGTTACTGTGTTACTCTGTGTTACTATGTGTTACTCTGTGTTACTCTGTGTTACTGTGCGTTACTGTGTTACTGTGTGTTACTGTGTGTTACTGTGTGTTACTGTGTTGCTGTGTTACTGTGTGTTACTGTGTTACTGTGTGTTACTAGGTGTTACTGTGTGTTACTGTGTTAGTGTGTGTTACTGGGTTACTGTGTGTTACTGTGTTACTGTGTGTTACTGTCCGTTACCGTGTGTTACTGTATTACTGTGTGTAACTGTGTGTTACTGTGTGTTACTGTGTTACTGTGTGTTACTGTGGATAATGAGAACCTTCAAAACTAGGGAGGCCAAGCCCATGATGACACTCTTCAGGTCACTTGTTCTATCTAGGCTGGAATATTGCTGCACACTAACAGCACCTTTCAAGGCAGGTGAAATTGCCGACCTAGAAAATGTACAGAGAACTTTCACGGCGCGCATAACGGAGATAAAACACCTCAATTATTGGGAGCGCTTGAGGTTCCTAAACCTGTATTCCCTGGAACGCAGGAGGGAGAGATACATGATTATATACACCTGGAAAATCCTAGAGGGACTAGTACCGAACTTGCACACGAAAATCACCCACTACGAAAGCAAAAGACTTGGCAGACGATGCACCATCCCCCCAATGAAAAGCAGGGGTGTCACTAGCACGTTAAGAGACCATACAATAAGTGTCAGGGGCCCGAGACTGTTCAACTGCCTCCCAGCACACATAAGGGGGATTACCAACAGACCCCTGGCAGTCTTCAAGCTGGCACTGGACAAGCACCTAAAGTCAGTTCCGGATCAGCCGGGCTGTGGCTCGTATGTTGGTTTGCGTGCAGCCAGCAGCAACAGCCTGGCTGATCAGGCTCTGATCCACCAGGAGGCCTGGTCTCAGACCGGGCCGCGGGGGCGTTGACCCCCGGAACTCTCTCCAGGTAAACTCCAGGTAAACTGTGTGTTACTGTGTGTTACTATGTGTTACTGTGTGTTACTGTGTGTTACTCTGTGTTACTATGTGTTACTGTGTGTTACACTGTGTTACTGAGTGTTACTGTGTTACTGTGTGTTACTATGTGTTACTGTGTGTTACTGTGTGTTACTATGTGTTACTGTGTGTTACTGTGTGTTGCTGTGTTACTGTGTGTTACTGTGTGTTACTATGTGTTACTGTGTGTTACTGTGTGTTACTATGTTACTGTGGGTTACTGTATGTTATTGTGTTACTGTGTGTTACAGTGTGTTACTGTGTTACTGTGTGTTACTGTGTTACTGTGTGTTACTGTGTGTTACTGTGTTACTATGTGCAACTGTGTGTTACTGCGTTACTGTGTGTTACTGTGCTACTGTGTGTTACTGTGTTACTGTGTGTTAAAGTGTTACTGTGTGTTACTGTGTGTTTTTGTGTTACTGTGTGTTTCTGTGTGTTACTGTGTTTTACTGTGTGTTACTGTGTGTTACTGTGTGTTACTGTGTTCTACTGTGCGGTACTGTGTGTTACTGTGTGTTACTGTGTTACTGTGTGTTACTGCGTGTTAAATTTTGTGTTACTGTGTGTTACTGTGTTACTGTGTGTTACTTTGTGTTACTGTGTGTTACTTTGTGTTACTGTGTTACTGTGTGTTACTATGTGTTACTGTGTGTTACTGTGTTACTGTGTGTTACTGTGTTACTGTGTGTTACTGTGTGTTACTGTGTTACTGTGTGTTACTGTGTGTTACTCTGTGTTACTGTGTTACTGTGTGTTACTGTGTTACTGTGTGTTACTGTGTGCTACTGTGTGTTACTGTGTTACTGTGTTACTGTGTTACTGTGTCTTACTGTGTCTTACTGTGTCTTACTGTGTTACTGTGTGTTACTGTGTGTTACTGTGTTACTCTGTGTTACTGTGTTACTGTGTGTTACTGTGTGTTACTGTGTGTTACTGTGTGTTACTGTGTGTTACTGTGTTACTATGTGTTACTGTGTTACTGTGTGTTACTGTGTTACTATGCGTTACTGTGTTACTGTGTGTTACTGTGTGTTACTGTGTTACTATGTGTTACTGTGTGTTACTATGTGTTACTGTGTGTTACTGTGCGTTACTGTGTGTTTCTGGGTTACTGTGTTACTGTGTGTTACTGTGTTACTCTGTGTTACTCTGTGTTACTGTGTGTTACTCTGTGTTACTGTGTGCTACTGTGCGTTACTGTGTGTTACTGTGTTACTATGTATTACTGTGTCACTGTGTGTTACTGTGTTACTATGTGTTACTGTGTTAATGTGTGTTACTATGTGTTACTGTGTTACTGTGTGTTACTGTGTGTTACTGTGTGTTACTATGTGTTACTGTGTTACTGTGTGTTACACTGTGTTACTGTGTTACTGTGTGTCACAGTGTGTTACTGTGTTACTCTGTGTTATTGTGTTACTGTGTTACTGTGTGTTACTATGTGTTACTGTGTGTTACTGTCTTACTGTGTGTTACTGTGTAACTGTGTGTTACTGTGTGTTACTGTGTGTTATTGTGTGTTACTGTGTTACTGTTTTACTGTGTGTTACTGTGTTACTGTGTGTTACTGTGTTACTGTGTGTTACTGTGTTACTGAGTGTTGCTGTGTGTTACTGTGTGTTACTGTGTTACTGAGTGCTACTGTGTGTTACTGTGTGTTACTGTGTGTTACTGTGTTACTGTGAGTTACTGTGTTACTGTGTGTTACTCTGTGTTACTCTGTATTACTGTGTGTTACTGTGTTACTGTGTGTTACTGTGTGTCACTGTGTTTCTATGTGTTACTGTGCTACTGTGTGTTACTGTGTTACTATGTGTTACTGTGTTACTGTGTGTTACTGTGTGTTACTCTGTTTCTACGTGTTACTGTGTTACTGTGTGTTACTATGTGTCACTGTGTTACTGTGTGTTACTGTGTGTTACAGTGTGTTACTATGTGTTACCGTGTGTTAATGTGTGTTACTGTGTTACTGTGTGTTACTGTGTTTTACTGTGTTACTGTGTGTAACTCTGTTTCTATGTGTTACTGTGTTACTATGTGTTACTATGTGTTACTGTTTTACTGTGTGTTACTGTGTTACTATGTGTTACTGTGTTACTGTGTGTTACTGTGTCACTGTTACTGTGTGTTACTGTGTGTTACTGCGTGTTAATAGGTGTTACTGTGTTACTGTGTGTTACTGTGTTACTGTGTGTTACTGTGCGTTACTGTGTGTTACTGTGTTACTGTGTGTTACTGTTTTACTGTGTTACTTTGAGTTACTGTGTGTTACTGTGTGTTACTGTGTATTACTCTGTGTTACTGTGTTACTGTATTACTGTGTTACTGTGTGTTACTGTGCGTTACTGTGTGTAACTGTGTTACTGTGTGTTACTGTGTGTTACTGTGTGTTATTGTGTTACTGTGTGTTACTGTGTGTTATTGTGTGTTACTGTGTGTTACTGTGTGTTACAGTGTGTTACTGTGTTACTGTGTGTTACTGTGTTACTGTGTGTTACTGTGTGTTACTGTGTTACTGTGTTACTGTGTATTACTGTGTTACTGTGTTACTGTGTGTTACTGTGTTAATGTGTGTTACTGTGTGTTAGTCTGTGTTACACTGTATTACACTGTGTTACACTGTAATACACTGTGTTACACTGTGTTACACTGTAGTACACTTTGTTACACTGTAATACACTGTGTTACACTGTGTTACACTGTAGTACACTTTGTTACACTGTGTTACACTGTGGTACACTGTGTTACACTGTGATACACTGTGTTACACTGTGTTACATTGTGACACACTGTTACACTGTGCTACACTGTAATACACTGTGTTACACTGTGTTACATTGTAACACACTGTTACACCTTGTTACACTGTAATACACTGTGTTACACTGTGTTACACTGTGTTACACTGTGGTACACTATGACACACTGAGTTACACTGTGATACACTGTGTTACACTGTGATACACTGTGTTACACTGTATTACACTGTGATACACTGTGTTACACTGTGTTACACTGTGATACACTGTGTTATACTGTGTTACACTGTGATACACTGTGTTACATTGTGCTACACTGTGATACACTGTGTTACACTGTGTTCCCCTATGTTACACTGTGATACACTGTGTTACACTGTGATACAATGTGTTACACTGTGATACACTGTGTTACACTATGATACACTGTGATACACTGTGATACACTGTGTTACATTGTGTTACACTGTGTTACACTGTGAGACACTGTGTTACACTGTTATACACTGTGTTACATTGTGTTACACTGTGATACACTGTGCTACACTGTGTTACACTGTGATACACTGTGATACACTGTGATACAATGTGATACATTGTGTTACACTGTGTTACACTGTGATACACTGTGTTACACTGTGTTACACTGTGATACACTGTGTTACACTGTCTTACACTGTAATACATTGTGTTACACTGTGTTACATTGTGATACACTGTGTTACACTGTGATACACTGTGTTACACTGTGTTACACTATGTTACACTGTGATACACTGTGATGCACTGTGTTACACTGTGACACACTGTCCTACACTGTATTACACTGTGATACCCTGTGATACACTGTAATACACTGTGTTGCACTGTGATACACTGTATTACACTGTGATACACTGTGATACACTGTGATACACTGTGATACACTGTGTTACACTGTGATACACTGTGTTACACTGTGATACACTGTGTTACACTGTGATACACTGTGATACACTGTGATACACTGTGATACACTGTGTTACACTGTGATACACTGTGATACACTGTTTTACTGTGTTACACTGTGATACACTGTGATACACTGTGATACACTGCGTTGCACTGTGATACACTGTGATACACTGTGTTACGCTGTTTTACGCTGTGTTACACTGTGATACACTGTGATACACTGTGATACACTGTGATACACTGTGATACACTGTGACACACTGTGATACACTGTGTTACACTGTGATACACTGTGATACACTGTGATACACTGTATTACACTGTGATACACTCTGATACACTGTGATACACTGTGATACACTGTGTTGCACTGTGTTACACTGTGATACACTGTGATACACTGTGATACACTGTGATACACTGTATTATACTGTGATACACTGTGTTATTCTGTGATACGCTGTGTTACACTGTGATACACTGTGATACACTGTGTTATACTGTGATACACTATGTTATACTGTGATACACTGTGTTATACTGTGATACACTGTGTTACACTGTGATACACTGTGTTATACTGTGATAAACTGTGTTATACTGTGATACACTGTGTTACACTGTGATACACTGTGTTACACTGTGATACACTGTGTTATACTGTGAAAACTGTTGTTATACTGTGATACACTGTGTTACACTGTGATACACTGTGTTACACTGTGTTACACTGTGCTATACTGTGATACACTGTGTTATACTGTGATACACTGTGTTACACTGTGATACACTGTGATACACTGTGTTACACTGTGTTACACTGTGATACACTGAGTTATACTGTGATACACTGTGTTATATTGTGATACACTGTGTTACACTGTGATACACCGTGATACAACTGTGTTACACATGTGATACACTGTGTACATTTGTGACACTGTGTTACACTGTGATACACTGTGTTTATACTGTGATACACTGTGTTAAACTGTGATACACTGTGTTACACTGTGATACACTGTGTTACTCTGTGATACACTGTGATACACTGTGATACACTGTGTTATACTGTGATACACTGTGTTACACTATGATACACTGTGTTACACTTTGATACACCGTGTTATACTGTGATACACTGTGTTATACTGTGATACACTGTGTTATACTGTGATACACTGTGTTACACTGTGATACACTGTGATACACTGTGTTACACTGTGATACACTGTGATACACTGTGTTACACTGTGTTACACTGTGTTACACTGTGATACACTGTGTTACACTGTGATACACTGTGTTACACTGTGATACACTGTGTTTACACTGTGTTACACTGTGTTTACACTGTATACACTGTGATACACTGTGATACACTGTGTTGCACTGTGTTACACTGTGATACACTGTGTTACACTGTGATACACTGTGATAGACTGCGATACACTGTGTTACACTGTGATACACTGTGTTACACTGTGATACACTGTGATACACTGTGATACACTGTGTTATACTGTGATACACTGTGATACACTGTGATACACTGTGATACACTGTGTTACACTGTGATACACTGTGTTACACTGTGATACACTGTGTTACACTGTGATACACTGTGTTACACTGTGTTACACTGTGTTACACTGTGTTACACTGTGATACACTGTGATACACTGTGATACACGTGTGCACTGTGTATACACTGTGTTACACTGTGATACACTGTGTTACACTGTGATACACTGTGTTACACTGTGATACACTGTGTTTACACTGTGATACAAATGTGTTACACTGTGATACACTGTGATACACTGTGATACACTGTGATATACTGTGATACACTGTGATACACTGTGATACACTGTGATACACTGTGATACACTGTGTTACACTGTGATACACTGTGATACACTGTGATACACTGTGTTACACTGTGATACACTATGATACACTGTGATACACTGTGTTACACTGTGATACACTGTGTTACACTGTGATACACTGTGATACACTGTGATACACTGTGTTACACTGTGATACACTGTGATACACTGTGTTACACTGTGATACACTGTTTATAACACTGTGATACACTGTGTTACACTGTGATACACTGTGATACACTGTGATACACTGTGTTACACTGTGATACACTGTGATACACTGTGATACACTGTGTTATACTGTGATACACTGTGATACACTGTGATACACTGTGTTACACTGTGATACACTGTGATACACTGTGATACACTGTGTTACACTGTGATACACTGTGATACACTGTGTTACACTGTGATACACTGTGTTACACTGTGATACACTGTGATACACTGTGATACACTGTGTTACACTGTGATACACTGTGATACACTGTGTTACACTGTGATACACTGTGATACACTGTGATACGCTGTGTTACACTGTGATACACTGTGATACACTGTGATACACTGTGTTACACTGTGATACACTGTGATACACTGTGATACACTGTGTTAACAACTGTGATACACTGTGATACACTGTGATACACTGTGTTTACACTGTGATACACTGTGATACACTGTGATACACTGTGTTACACTGTGATACACTGTGATACACTGTGATACACTGTGTTACACTGTGATACACTGTGATACACTGTGTTACACTGTGATACACTGTGATACACTGTGATACACTGTGTTACACTGTGATAAAACTGTGTTAAAACTGTGATACACTGTGATACACTGTGATACACTGTGTTACACTGTGATACACTGTGATACACTGTGTTACACTGTGACACACTGTGTTACACTGTGATACACTGTGATACACTGTGTTACACTGTGATACACTGTGATACACTGTGATACACTGTGATAAACTGTGTTGCACTGTGATACATTGTAATGCACTGTGATACACTGTGTTACACTGTGTTACACTGTTTTACGCTGTGTTACACTAAGTATGTTACACTATAGTGCAGTAAACTAACCAAGACATAACAATGTTGGTAAACTTCAGACACTATGTTAGATCAAAGGACACATGTGCAACTAACGCGACATTTTATTGTGGCAACATTTCGCTCTCCAGGAACGAAACGTTGCCCCAGTAAAATCTGGCATTAGTCGCACTTGTGTCATTCTACCTAATATATTTTAATGATGTGTTTGCTGGAGATGAACGTCACCTTTGGTCTTACCTGAGCTGCTGTCAAGCGTCATAAATCTGCCTCTCAGGTACGTCTTAAGAGTCTTTAAATACACTGCGTAAGACGACATTTGTCCCGCGTGTAAAACCCTTTAGTGAGATTGTCTCACCCAAGCTGGTTGTCTCTTTCAAACTTAAAGAGTATTGATGTTAGGATTCGTAAGTCATCAGGAAACATGCCAAACTGTTTATAAGATAAGATTAGATAAGATAAGATTTCGTTCGGATTTTTAACCCCGGAGGGTTAGCCACCCAGGATAACCCAAGAAAGTCAGTGCGTCATCGAGGACTGTCTAACTTATTTCCATTGGGGTCCTTAATCTTGTCCCCCAGGATGCGACCCACACCAGTCGACTAACACCCAGGTACCTATTTGCTGCTAGGTGAACAGGACAATAGGTGTAAGGAAACGTGTCGAAAATGTTTCCACCCGCCGGGAATCGAACCCGGGCCCTCCGTGTGTGAAGCGGGAGCTTTAGCCACCAGGCCACCGGGCCACCAGGCCACCGGGCCACCAGTTTATCAATCCAAACTTTCAATAACTAGAAATGTGGTAGAGATAGGGGTAATTATAGGCGTTTTATCGAAAATGAAAATTAATTTGGGGATAATTTGTATTTTATATATAAATACAAGATTCCGCTCTTGTGACTTACTAAGAGTTTTTAATTATTGTAACTTTAATGACGACGTGAAATTCTTGGTTTCCATTGGCCGCCTTATTGTGTGATGTTAAGAGGTTTAGGTGGGTTTGGTCTTTGTCACCAGCAGGGTGGGTGTGCCAGCAGGGTGGGTGTGTCAGCAGGGTGGGTGTGTCAGCAGGGTGGGTGTGTCAGTAGGGTGGGTGTGCCAGCAGGGTGGGTGTGTCAGTAGGTGGGTGTGACAGCAGGGTGGGTGTGTCAGCAGGGTGGGTGTGTCAGCAGGGTGGGTGTGTCAGCAGGGTGGGGTGTGGCAGCAGGGTGGGTGTGTCAGCAGGGTGGGTGTGCCAGCAGCGTGGGTGTGTCAGCAGGGTGGGTGTGCTAGCAGGGTGGGTGTGTCAGCAGGGTGGGTGTGTCAGCAGGGTGGGTGTGCCAGCAGCGTGGGTGTGTCAGCAGGGTGGGTGTGCTAGCAGGGTGGGTGTGCCAGCAGGGTGGGTGTGTCAGCAGGGTGGGTGTGTCAGCAGGGTAGGTTGTGCCAGCAGGGTGGGTGTGTCAGCAGGGTGGGTGTGTCAGCAGGGTGGGTGTGTCAGCAGGGTGGGTGTGTCAGCAGGGTGGGTGTGTCAGCAGGGTGGGTGTGTCAGCAGGGTGGGTATGACAGCAGGGTAGGTGTGTCAGCAGGGTGGGTGTGTCAGTAGGGTGGGTGTGTGACAGCAGGGTGGGTGTGTCAGCAGGGTGGGTGTGTCAGCAGGGTGGGTGTGTCAGCAGGGTGGGTGTGCCAGCAGCGTGGGTGTGCTGGCAGCGTGGGTGTGCCACTGGACGTCAATTTCTCACTTGTACTCTTTTTCACATCCTTTTGACTCTGTGAACCTGCATGAGACATTCTACATGCACTCGACTTATGATTTACCCTGTATCAACTAGTTCTCTCGATACCTGGTAAAACCACTAAAGTAATTGTTACATTACCCTATGAAATTATCTTACATCTATAACGCAAATGTTTATAGATAAACTAGCTATTTATATACACTACACAGAGACCAACTTGGAAATATTTATACTTCTTCTGGTGGGATTCTCGTTCATCGTAATCTTCTCAATCAATTAAGCCCATTCATCAGTTGTTTCTTATTCGCTGTCAGATCCGAGAATGATCGAACATGATATATTGCTCGTTTTATCTCGCTTTTGCTTCACTGTTGCTTCTAATTTAACCCCACTGCAAGCAATTCAATGCAACAATAAAATGTCGTATTAGTTGCAAATTTGCCCTTTTACCTAACATATTGCTGGTAATTCTACCAATTATTGAAATTTTTTGCTGGTTGTCCACATTTCTTCTATGAACCTCCACCTTAAAACATCCCACAGGTAAAAATAAAATCCAGGGGTTGACTTAGTTCCGGCGACCAACGTGGCCCAGTGGCCATACCACTTGGCCACCTAGATTATCTGCTCGACCTGTCCTCACCTGAGAGCCAGCCTCGGCTTCTGAGAGTTACATCGTTGTTGGTTCAATTTCTGCGTTTAAAAACCAATTCTTCCTCATTTGTGAGAGATATTCTGTCTTAGTCTCGAGTCTGTCTGCCTGCCAGTTTACGAGGTTTGTGTCTGTCAACTCAACTAGTCTTCTAGCTCGTCTAATCAGTGGGTGACATCTGACAGAGCTAGAACAGCACATGTCTTGCAAGAACGCGTTCACATGGGTAGTGTTCTTTTGAAAATTTGTTCGTCTTATTCTCCCTGACATGAAGAACAAAATGTCACAATACCATGACTGGAAAAAATCACTACTAACAGATATTTAGGACAAGAGATTCATGGCGATGTTTCGAACCATCCTGGACCTGTGTCAAGTTGCAATCTGAGAACTGAGAAAAGAAAAACATAAGAAAAGATGGGATGGGAGGAGGGACAGGGAAGTGGATGTAGTAGTTGTACCACTACCTGTGATAGTACTAATACTCTTACTATTATTGCTACTATTACAACTCTGGTATTACTACCGCCACTACCACTACCACCTTTCCCTTCTTCCTTCTGTCCTTTGGTAGCAGTGGGAATGGAATTAGTAATGATGCTGCTTTTACCACTACTGCTACAAATTTTACTACTATTACTGCTGTTGCTACCACTACTGCTACTACTACGACTACTATTATTATTATTATTACTACTACTATTACCGTTACTAAATAACTACTAAAACTACTACCGCGTTCTTTCCTTCCCCCCCCCCCCCGTCCTGTAGTAGCAGTGAGAATAGAGTCAGTAATGATACTACGACGACTACAACTACTACTACCACTACCACTGCTACTGCTATTACTACCACCACCAATAGTACTACTACTATTATCCCCCCCCCCTTCCTTAAGTCCTATGTTCTGCTCTCTGCTTTCTTCTTCCTCAGCTGTAACTTAAAGATGGTCCAGGATGAACGGGAACGTCGTTGTAAGTGTCCTAGACTAACTTTGTGTTATTGTGAATCACCCTGATATTTGCACAGCCTCAGACACCAGTTTAATTCAGCTACTGCAAACCTCAGTTATCCTCAGCTACTGCAAACCTCAGTTATCCTCAGCTGCTGCAAACCTCAGTTATCCTCAGCTGCTGCAAACCTCAGTTATCCTCAGCTGCTGCAAACCTCAGTTATCCTCAGCTACTGCAAACCTCAGTTATCCTCAGCTGCTGCAAACCTCAGTTATCCTCAGCTACTGCAAACCTCAGTTATCCTAAGCTGCTGCAAACCTCAGTTATCCTCAGCTACTGCAAACCTCAGTTATCCTCAGCTGCTGCAAACCTCAGTTATCTTCAGCTGCTGCAAACCTCAGTTATCCTCAGCTGCTGCAAACCTCAGTTATCTTCAGCTGCTGCAAACCTCAGTTATCCTCAGCTGCTGCAAACCTCAGTTATACTCAGCTACTGCAAACCTCAGTTATCCTCAGCTACTGCAAACCTCAGTTATCCTAAGCTGCTGCAAACCTCAGTTATCCTCAGCTGCTGCAAACCTCAGTTATCCTCAGCTGCTGCAAACCTCAGTTATCTCAGCTGCTGCAAACCTCAGTTATCTTCAGCTGCTGCAAACCTCAGTTATCCTCAGCTGCTGCAAACCTCAGTTATCTTCAGCTGCTGCAAACGTCAGTTATCCTCAGCTACTGCAAACCTTAGTTATCCTCAGCTGCTGCAAACCTTAGTTATCCTCAGCTGCTGCAAACCTCAGTTACCCCCAGCTGCTGCAAACCTCAGTTATCCTCAGCTGCTGCAAACCTCAGTTATCTTCAGCTGCTGCAAACGTCAGTTATCCTCAGCTACTGCAAACCTTAGTTATCCTCAGCTGCTGCAAACCTCAGTTATCCTCAGCTGCTGCAAACCTCAGTTATCCTCAGCTGCTGCAAACCTCAGTTATCCTCAGCTGCTGCAAACCTCAGTTATCCTCAGCTGCTGCAAACCTCAGTTATCCTCAGCTGCTGCAAACCTCAGTTATCCTCAGCTGCTGCAAACCTCAGTTATCCTCAGCTGCTGCAAACCTCAGTTATCCCCAGCTGCTGCAAACCTTAGTTATCTTCAGCTGCTGCAAACCTCAGTTATCCTCAGCTATTGCAAACCTCAGTTATCTTCATCTGCTGCAAACCTCAGTTATCCTCAGCTGCTGCAAACCTTAGTTATCTTCAGCTGCTGCAAACCTCAGTTATCCTCAGCTGCTGCAAACCTTAGTTATCTTCAGCTGCTGCAAACCTCAGTTGTCTTCAGCTGCTGCAAACCTCAGTTATCCTCAGCTACTGCAAACCTCAGTTATCCTCAGCTACTGCAAACCTCAGTTATCTTCAGCTGCTGCAAACCTCAGTTATCCTCAGCTGCTGCAAACCTCAGTTATCCTCAGCTGCTGCAAACCTTAGTTATCCTCAGCTGCTGCAAACCTTAGTTATCCTCAGCTGCTGCAAACCTCAGTTATCCTCAGCTGCTGCAAACCTCAGTTATCCCCAGCTGCTGCAAACCTCAGTTATCCTCAGCTGCTGCAAACCTCAGTTATCTTCAGCTGCTGCAAACCTCAGTTATCCTCAGCTGCTGCAAACCTCAGTTATCTTCAGCTGCTGCAAACCTCAGTTATCCTCAGCTGCTGCAAACCTCAGTTATCTTCAGCTGCTGCAAACCTCAGTTATCCTCAGCTGCTGCAAACCTCAGTTATCTTCAGCTGCTGCAAACGTCAGTTATCCTCAGCTACTGCAAACCTTAGTTATCCTCAGCTGCTGCAAACCTCAGTTATCCTCAGCTGCTGCAAACCTCAGTTATCTTCAGCTGCTGCAAACCTCAGTTATCCTCAGCTGCTGCAAACCTCAGTTATCTTCAGCTGCTGCAAACCTCAGTTATCCTCAGCTGCTGCAAACCTTAGTTATCTTCAGCTGCTGCAAACCTCAGTTATCTTCAGCTGCTGCAAACCTCAGTTATCCTCAGCTGCTGCAAACCTCAGTTATTCTCAGCTACTGCAAACCTCACTTATCCTCAGCTGCTGCAAACCTCACTTATCCTCAGCTGCTGCAAACCTCAGTTATCCTCAGCTGCTGCAAACCTCAGTTATCCTCAGCTACTGCAAACCTCACTTATCCTCAGCTGCTGCAAACCTCAGTTATCCTCAGCTGCTGCAAAGCTCACTTATCCTCAGCTACTGCAAACCTCACTTATCCTCAGCTACTGCAAACCTCACTTATCCTCAGCTGCTGCAAACCTCACTTATCCTCAGCTGCTGCAAACCTCACTTATCCTCAGCTACTGCAAACCTCAGTTATCCTCAGCTGCTGCAAACCTCAGTTATCCCCAACTGCTGCAAGCCTCAGTTATCCTCAGCTACTGCAAACCTCACTTATCCTCAGCTGCTGCAAACCTCAGTTATCCTCAGCTGCTGCAAACCTCAGTTATCCTCAGCTACTGCAAACCTCACTTATCCTCAGCTGCTGCAAACCTCACTTATCCTCAGCTGCTGCAAACCTCAGTTATCCTCAGCTACTGCAAACCTCACTTATCCTCAGCTACTGCAAACCTCAGCTATCCTCAGCTACTGCAAAACACAGTTATCCTCAGCTACTGCAAACCTCAGTTATCCTCAGCTACTGCAAACCTCACTTATCCTCAGCTGCTGCAAACCTCACTTATCCTCAGCTAATGCAAACCTCACTTATCCTCAGCTACTGCAAACCTCAGTTATCCTCAGCTACTGCAAAACTCAGTTATCCTCAGCTGCTGCAAACCTCAGTTATCCTCAGCTACTGCAAACCTCAGTTATCCTCAGCTACTGCAAAACTCAGTTATCCTCAGCTGCTGCAAACCTCAGTTATCCTCAGCTACTGCAAACCTCAGTTATCCTCAGCTGCTGCAAACCTCAGTTATCCTCAGCTGCTGCAAACCTTAGTTATCCTCAGCTGCTGCAAACCTCAGTTATCCTCAGCTGCTGCAAAACTCAGTTATCCTCAGCTACTGCAAACCTCAGTTATCCTCAGCTGCTGCAAAACTCAGTTATCCTCAGCTACTGCAAACCTCAGTTATCCTCAGCTACTGCAAACCTCACTTATCCTCAGCTGCTGCAAACCTCAGTTATCTGGGTGGGAATCTTCTGTGTTGTCAACATTATCTCTGCTACTGTATCAACAGTGTTACTTTTATGTGTCCTCAACATCATTGCTAAGATAATTGTACTTTATGTACTCAAAACTTAAAATAAAAGTTAATTACTTTTTTCCTATTAAACGTGCTGAAAAACTGGTCACTCTTAAAGAAAAATTTGGATCGATTTTCACCGGAGTGAAGCGCAGTTTGCTTTATTTTGGAAAAAACTGGTAAAATTTAAATATTGCTTTGCGTAAGATAATTTCCGAAGTGTTGCATTCAAAGTTGAGGTATTTTCATTAGATTTGCGCTATGTCCTGATTTGCTATTTTTACTGAAATTTGGATATCAGTTTTCACATGTTTTGAGAATGATTTCTGATTTTCTTTATATTTTCGATGTCGTTATTTAATTACATTACATACTTGCAACGGTCTGCACTATGCCAGTTGCACAGGAAGCTAAAATTATGCAATACGAGGATATCTTTCCTGGATCGAACAGCGACTGCAAATAAGCTTACTTTTCTCCATTACCTGGCATTAGCGAAATTACAGTATATGACCTCTTAGGACGAAAAGCACAATAGCTGACTAACACCTACCCTGGGAACCTATTTATCTCTGGGTAATCAGCTTCGACAGGTATGTGTTTATTAACTATACCTTTTTGTCCTTCCGGGAATCGAAACCGGATCATTGTGGTTGCAAGGACCATAGCTTCCAGTGCCACCGTCAGCGGCTGTCAATTTTTTTTACGAGGAGCCAATGGCTTCATAAGATTCCCATTCTCTTTCTACGCCATCTCATAAAATACGTCATTTCATTACAGCCTAAATCATCTTGGTCTCAGACTCTCTTTCCCTTCTCTCCATGAAGCTATTACCGCCTTTCTCAGACATTTGTTCTCGATATATATACCTTTTTTTTTCTCATCTCTCTTTCACCGGTTTGTCTTCTCGCCTTTCACTGATACTGTCGGAAATTTTTCTCCATGTTCTTCACACGTTAAACAGACAGCTCCATCTGGTAGGTAACAGACACTCGTTCGTCATGAGTGAGACTCGTTTATCTCGCGCTACGAAGTAATTTATCAAGAGTAAGACATCTATTTATCTCGAGACAGACATTCACATCTCACTCTCTCTGTTTCTAGAGAGAGAGAAAGAGAAAGACTCGGCAGTTAGTGATCAAGAAGTTCTTGTCTGACGACAGATATCTGTTGATCTTTAACGAGACATCTGTGTATCTCAAGCGAGAAAAGACGGTTGCATCGAGAGAAACAAGTGTTATCTCGAACGAGATGTCTGCTTCACGAGATACAGCTGCTTATCTCGAGCGAGACAGCCAGTTACCTCACACGAGACACTCGTTTATCTAGCGAGAGGCATTCTTTCGTCAGGAGCATCATCGCCAGATGCTGGAGACTGCAGATTCTCTCTACCAGGAAAACTAATATCAACAAACATTTTTCCAGCTTCCCTTATCGTCTATGTTTTTGTGTGTGTACTCACCTATAAGTGGTTGCAGGGGTCGAGTCACAGCTCCTCTGTGTTCGTGTGTACTCACCTAGTTGAAGAATTGAGACACTTATGCAAAATATGGGAGTGTTTATTGAAGAAACGTTTCGCCACACAGTGACTTCATCTGATGAACCCACACTGTGGCGAAACGTTTTTTCAATAAAGATACCCAAGTGTTGCATAAGTGTCTCAATTCTTCAACCTGTCGGTTTTCAAAACCATTCATCACATACTCAACAAGTTGTACTCACCTAGTTGTGGTTGCAGGGGTCGATTCACAGCTCCTGGCCCCGCCTCTTCACTGACCGCTACTGTGTGCTCATGTGTGTTACACAAGCAGTAAAATCCAGAGCAGGATACTCCAGAAGTGCTTGCTTTTTAGATAATCATTTGATATTCCCTAAAAATAGTCAACTTTCATGCAACGTCAGTGAAGCAACACACAAAGAACGTTTGAAAGAAGACGAGGTTGAAAAATAAGTCCCATAAATATTTAAAAAGCTTTGAAGACGAGTAGGGGGTAAGAGATGTGGAATACTTTAAAGCTGGTAAATGATTTTAAAGCTGAAGGGATAAAAGATACAGGAAAAAGGTGTCGATATTAAAAAGAGTTTCAACTGAAGCTACGTGCGTTTATTATGAACGTGTAGCAGTGTTGGAACGTGTTGAGTGTGGAAAGGGCGGAAGGTGCTTAATACACTATGGAGAAGCAATGTTCACGAGTGTAAAATGTCAGAGGGTATTTCTTAGTTGTAGAGGTATTAAATAAATTGGTAATGCAGAGAAATCATTATAAATGGCGTGGTAACGAGTATGGCATTGTAGCATAAGTGACGTGGTAACACAAATGCTGGAGCAACACAAATAGCACTGTAACACAGATGGTACTAACACAGATGGCACTGTAACACAGATGGCACTGTAACACAGATGGCACTGTAACACAAATAGTACTGTAACACAGATGGCACTGTAACAAATAGCACTAACACAGATGGCACTATAACACAAATAATACTGTAACACAGATGGCACTGTAACAAATAGCACTAACACAGATGACACTGTAACACAAGTAACACTGTAACACAGATGGCATTGTAACAAATAGCACTAACACATATGGGACTGTAACACAGATGGCACTATAACATAGATAGCACTGTAACAAATAGCACTAACACAGATGGCACTGTAACACAGATGGCACTGTAACAAATAGCACTAACACAGATTTCACTGTAACACAGATGGTACCGTAACAAATAGCACTAACACAGATGACACTGTAACACAGATGGCATTGTAATACAGATGGCACTATAACACAGATAGCACTATAACACAGATGGCACTGTAACAAATAGCACTAAAACAGATGACACTTTAACACAGATGGCACTATAACACAGCACTGTAACACAGATGGTACTGTAACACAGATGGCACTATAACAAATAGCACTAACACAGATGACACTGTAACACAGATGGCAATGTAACAATTAGCACTAAAACAGATGGCACTGTAACATAGATGGCACAAACACAGATGGCACTGTAGCAAATAGCACTAACACAGATGGCACTGTAACACAAATGGCACTGTAACACAGATAGCACTGTAACACATGGCACTGTAACACAGATGGCACTGCAACACAGATGGCACTGTAACACAGATAACACTGTAACACATGGCACTGTAACACAAATGAGAAGATAGCATTAATAACAGTGCAACACAAATGCAAGGTGACACAAATATTATGAAGTGGAAAGTGAAGACGTAAGTCAGGTTATTTACACTTCTCTAATCCTTCTTTCACTAAAAATTTACTGAAGTAGGGCAGAAAAAAAAGATAATCTCTATAATTTATCTATATTCTTTAAATAACAAAAAAAATAACAGTAGCATTACACTGTTACTAATTTAATTGTTGAAGAGTAAACACATTAAACATCTTCCTTAAATTAATTTAGACAGGACTCCAGAGAGGAAATTTAATCCTGCGATCGTTGTGACAAGCGTAGCGAACTGTCTCTCTCGTTCTCTCCAGAGACGTTCAGCTGTCGTTCACTGTCTGCTGAGATTAAAAAAAATATGATTTGAGTGAGTAACGGAGACTGGTGACTCTCTCACGTGTCCCTGGAGCAGAAATCTTTTCATCAGAGAGGTAATGATCACTGGTAGTAACTCTGTCTCTCCTCGAAGAAGAAAATGTAGGTGATTCCGTTTAGTAGCAGATGTCCCATGGTCTTGCAGATGTCTCATGGTCTTGCAGATGTCCCATGGTCTTGCAGATGTCCCATGGTCTTGCAGATGTCCCATGGTCTTGTGTTGCAGTGTCATAAACACCTCTCACAGACATGGGAATCAGTTTTTGGTAATATAAGAAAACACAAATAACCCACTCATAGGAGGCTAAAATCTATAACGACGTTTCGGTCCGACTTGGACCATAATGTGACTAGTTAAATGGTCCAGGTCAGGCCCTAACGTCATAATAAATTTCAGTCTCCTAAGTGTGGGTTATTTGTGTATTGTTCTAGTCACGGTATTGTGCATTTCTATTATTTCTATAAAAAGAACTTAGAATAAGACTATAAGGAAGTACCTCCAAGTTCTAATGGGGCTTCATTGTCAAGGGAACGAACAGTCTGATGAATATACGATCTCAAAACCAGTCCAAACCATATAGAATAGTCAAGGAATATACGATCTCCAAACCAGTCCAATCCATATAGAATAGTCAAGGAATATACGATCTCCAAACCAGTCCAACCCATATAGAATTGCCGGAGGAATATACGATCTCCAAACGATCCCAACTCATATAGAACTGGAGGAAAGGGAAGAACCTAACAGAATGGTCTGGAGAAGAGATGGAAAAGGAGAAAGGAGAAGACTCGAATAGCATAAATCCTCTTAGATTCACATGCCTTCCATGATGTACAAGAACGAGGGGAATGAGGAGGGGCAAGTAGCAGGAGACTTGAATGAAATTACATTCTTCTTCTATTAAAACACCTCCCCTCATGTGTGGGGAGCCGGGAAGAGGACGACGACGTTAATCGAGACAATAAACTCTCACACACTGAACACCATTTCCCACATCGAGTCTTTTACGAAAATTACGTAATTGTTATTGTTTGACTAGCGAATTTTTGTGTGAATTATGTTAAGGAGATGAGATGCTTTTTAACAATAGCTTTCAAGTGACTGGAAGACAGGGGATCATTAAAGACTTCAGGCAGGGAGTTCCAGATTTTAGGTAGCATTTAAACAGAGTAAACACCAGTGCCAAGGGCAGAAGTTTCCATAGTCATTTAGCGATGTACAGACCACTCGGGAATAATTAGGTCAGCTATGACTTGCACCAAGAAGGGTGCAAGTCATAGCTGTCCTTCTAGGCCTGTATCCCTCTAGGTCTGTATCCTTCTAGGCCTATGAGACCTAGAGGGATAAAGCTGTGGATATTATCCAAGTACTCATTAAACACACAAATAACAGCGTGTGCCTTCTGAGCAGAATATTACTCTCATGGTAATATTGAAAAATGTGATTCAGAGAGTAATATCCTCTACTAGGACTTAATTATATTTACCAACACCATTCTTTTACGCTCCTTTGTGAAAATATTGTTGAGAGATGAAGAAAAAGACGCTTGACAATATTCTGTATTTACGAACCTACAGCTATTGATGTAGTTTGTGTCAGGAATAAACACACAGGCCAGGGCAAACAGGCAGGCCTAGGAGTTGCCTGATTGCATGGTGTATAAGAGTAATAGCATGACAGTGGTGTGACATATACGAGTATACGGAACACCCACTGTGAAAATAGAGGATTTTCAAGCACTTTCGTGATTTTTCTAATTATAGTTCCTTGATAATGTGAAAAATCACGAAATGCGCTTGAAAGTTCACTATTCTTTTCACAGTGTTTGTTCTACACATTATGATATCACCTGTTTACTGTGATCTTATTGTATATGCGACTATATATACTAAGAATATATTACCAAGGCATTAAATGAAGAATTCACCACTGCACAACAAACTCTGAGGTAATGATATGCTTGAAACTGAATACTAAGCTGTCGATAATATTAATACATTGTTAATACATAATTGTGACACATGATTGTAAATAACGATTATTTACACTGATTATGCGATACACAACAGTGAATCGTATGCAAATTGTTGCAAGCTGACATCTAACCCAGCTTGTAAATAATTTGCATACGAATCAAATGTATCAGGAGTAGAGACTATTAGGTTAGGTTAGGTTCGTCAGGTAACAGGACAAATGTTTTCTGACGCGGGTCTTAGTCAGATGATGACCCGCCTTTGGAGCTTTGGTCATCTGACCGAGGACTTCCGCTGGCTTACCGGTCCACCCCTTTAAAAATTATGGGTGTAAAGGCTATGTCACACACAAATACCCTCGTTCTGGGACGACGGTATAAGGTTGTTTATATTCGTATGGTCCACATATGTAAGTCACCTCCGTATTTGTTTGAAAAAGTCAACTGTGCAAGCAATACATCTCAACAGAGAGACCCAGGTGTTACACATGTGTCGTGTTTATCAACTTACTGGTAGTGTATACCATTAACATATTAATACTTGTCTACCTGGAGGGTATTCCGGTTGTCAACGCCCCCGAGGCCTATTCCTTGACCTGGCCTCCCGATGGGCAAGGGCCTGATCAACCAGGTTGTTAATGCTGGCCACACGTAATCCAACGTATGAACCACAGCCCTGCTGATCTTGTACTGACTTAAGGTATTTGTCCAACTTCCTCTTGAAGGCAGCCAGGGGTCTACTGGTAACTCTCTTTATGCCTGGTAGGAGGCTGATGAGTAGTCTTGGGCCCCAGACACTTACTGTATTCTTTCTTAGTGTCTGACACAGAAAGAACACAGAATCTTGGTGTTACATATATAATTTACAATTTCATTGTTGACGTCTGGGACAACTTTTAGGTATGATCTACTTCCACTAACGGGTCCCGCCCATCTGTGACAATGTCTTCTACTGTTGCACCTCTTATCTGGCTCTGGTATAGATTTTTCTAACCCTCATGGCACTGTTTCAGAATGATCAAGACTAGGCTGAACACCTGTACATGATTATTTCAGTGTATGCGGGAAAGTGCTTGTCTCAAGAGATATTTCGACTTCAGTACCGCCTCCCACCTTGTTTTCACACTACTCTCCTAATTTGTAGGTGACGTGAGGGGTTATGCGTTGACTTGGCTCTTTTCACCACCCGGCTCCCTCCCTGTAGCAACATCCTCATTGTGTTTTGTTTCATTAGTCTGTTTACTTTTTTCATCTATCTTGGTCGGTGTTACGGTGTTTTAATAACGTAAGTTAGAGACTTTGTGTCTTTGTGTCTATTATGTAAGTGACATGCTTGCCTTGTGGGTAACTGTTCTTTTTTTGTCGTCTCTCTCTCCTATGTTCAAATGTGTCAGTGTGGGTCAGTTGACCTTTGAAGTGCTAAATGGGTTGCCTAGGCCACGGCAATGGCCATGTGATTTTTCACGTTCACTTCTGGTTATTCCTGTGAAATCACCAGTATTTCTATTTTTAACCCTTACAGCCTTGCTGCTTTATTAAATCTGTCTTCGACTCAATGCCTTAAAAGTCTACAGAACTCAGCTTCCTTTGTTCTCCTTATATCATTAACGGCTGACTCAGGTCACAGCTCTGCTGCAGTGCAGCTCACACCGACGTTCACCCTCTCTAAGGTGCATGACTCTACTTCCATGGGTGAAGCCGTCTGTGCCATAAACGTCAGTGTTTTATTCACATTCCCTGGCCTTATCCTCAATTCTTTACAAATGGCTACACCATAAGTGCCACTCTTAGACCATATCTGAATTGAGAGATGCTGAGGTTACTGTAATCAAGAAAGTTGTAGCTTTCTTCAAGAGCTGTCGCTGTTGTTTGTTTCTCGCTACACACCCAAAGAGCTGTTATCTTTATTGATATTTGTGTTAAGTTTTAATTTACTTAGCTTAATATTATTATTTTTTATTTGCTTCAGTTAGGATATCTCATGTTTGCATTTTTAAAAGTAAATTATATATTTTTTTTTTGTTTCTTCAATGTTTTCTGACAGTTGGAGGTCTTATTCCACCACACTGTCAAGGATCAAGAATTAATCACCTAAAGATTTCCCTCTCCATTATTTCAACAATTTCTAGTGTATAGGTCACCTCTGAATTAAAATCGCCCAACACTGGACTTTTCCAAGTACATAACAGATATGGAAGACAATGACTTAGTCTGTGAGAATAACATCCCTTCTTCAGATGTCACTTGCTAAGGTGTAGGCAAGCATACTCGAGTGAGCAAGGGGCACTTCAGAAGACCTACTGGTGCACGTTTAATGTAATACACATCTGGGAGACGACACAGTAAACTTCCCATCATTTTATCTGATGGTGCTTGATTAGTTTAACAGCCGATGAATCAAGGCACTTTGTCACTTTATCATGTTACTGGTATAGTTATTCAGCCTTGTCCCAGGCAGTGAAGATTGAATGTGATTCGTAATGCCGTACGTCGCATCTCCACACATTAGTGTTAACTGTTCTAAGAACATACCTGTGTTCCTGTATATAGACTGGTAGACTTCTGGCTGTTTAGCGAATGTCCGTCTGGTCACGGACTTCTGTACACTTCTGCATCTTCTGTTACAAAATGAGACGTCTTCCAAGGGAAGACATCTCCAGAGAATACTAGGTCAATTTATCGCCCCCCCCCCTCTAAGTATCTAGCCTGTTTCTGGTTTTGTAGTTTGCCAAAGAGTATTCTAATCCAGTTATCCTGTAAAACTAGATGGCTTCTCAGTAGCGCTTTGGGACTGCAGCTGGATGAATACAAACCAACCAAATAAAAGCTGAGATCTTTAATAACAAAGGTGTCTAGGTGATAATAATTACAATTAAAGTAACCTGAATATTTAACGAGGTAAGCTCCTACACAACTCTGTACTGTACTGTTTGTAGATTCGCCGGTATAATCCCCGGCCCGGGCCTTTTCCAAGTGGTGGTTCGGCTTTGGCTCCCTGTCGAGGGAGTGTCTCAGAATGTGAGGGAAAAGTTCAATAGATAGGAGTAGCGAGGGAGTGTATAGTAACAATAGTTTCATTGCCGGCTACTTGTTAAGGTAGGGTAAGTACAGCTCCCGCTATTCCCTCCCCCCTCCCTTTTTCCCCCTCCCCGAAAGTGATAGTTTGATTGCCGGCTGCTTGTTAAGGTAGGGTCAGCCTAGCTCCCGTTATCCCTTCCCCTCCCTCTTCCCCCCCACCCCCGAAAGGTGACGTGTGGGGCTCCGGTCAAACAGTAAATCACTCGACTCACAGCTCCCAACACTACTGTAAGTACACGCCTGATCATATTTTAGTGGACTTATTGGTTGAAAGCTTCACTTTTGACCAATAATTAACTTAGTCCTTTCATTCTTTATCTGTTAAATGTTTTAATAATCACCACATCTTTTAGGTATTGTACTTATCATGGAGAGTGATTTCTTAAGCAGTGGGTAATCTCTCTCTTTACAGCTTGGAATGACAGAGAGGGTCACCTGCCAACCAACGAGAAGAATAGAAGGAGACGGACTAACGTCCTGAGACGTCCCATGTTTAATCTGCTTACCTGTTATGTAAGCCAACACAGGACCTAACCCCTCATCATAGCAGTGGTAACGAACCTGTTTTCCTGTCATCTGAAGTAATTAGTCACGGCTATACTCTGTGAAGAACGAGCCGGTGGTGGTCACCAACACCTGCTACCCCCCCCCCCCACATCAGCAACGGCTACGATTTCAACAACACGCAGTGTCACCAACACCTGACACCCCATATAGCACGATATACCTATATTAGCGTTGAGTTCAAATGTCATTTTTTTCATTTCATTTTTCATTTTTCTTTCAATTAGGATACCCATTCATGCTTTATTGTTTTACATTTTCCGTTTCTAAATAATAAAGTGTTTATCACTGTCTGTTATTATTTCTTTTTCTATTCATTAATTTTCCTGAGGAGGAGCCAGCCTTGGTAATACTGACTGAAGTTGTTACAGGGCTGAGTAAGCCTTCACACAGAACAATGTCTGCCATGGGAGGAGGTACAAATACTTCCTCATCTTCTGGGACCAGCTGTCCCCAGGCCTAGCACCACTCCCCGCCCCGACGGGGGTCGAAAGGAGAAGCCACACACCTTGTGCTGCCACAAACCCCGGCCACACTGGGCTCGAAGGGTGTGGCAGCTGCACATCAGCAGGCGATGTCAAGAGGTGCAAAGGCAGAAAGCACTACAGGATCCTTTTCGAGCCACAACCCAGGTTTGGGCCGAGACCCAAGCGCTGGGTAGGCACAAGAATGCCTCTTGCTGTGAGTTTTGCTGCTGTTCATACTTCTCTTGTCCGTCACACTCTGCACACCACTCTTGGAGTATAACGTGGTATACTTATATATCATGGTTATTCTGTACATATAATTATATGATGCTAGGTGCATACTTATTAATATACTGTACTACTCTTAATAAGTACCGTCTGGTGCTTTGCTATGATGAGAAGCATTCATAAGTACAAGAATAATGATGGGCATGTGTGTTTAGGGTTCAGTAAGACTCGACTCAGACTTAAAAGTGACTAGCAGCAGCAAGTCCCTAAATAAACTAACTTTTGGACCATCGAGGCAATCAAACAGCTTGCCTAAACAATATGACCACCCATTCACCAAATATCAGCAATGTTTGAAGCAGCGAGAACAGCAGAGCATCAGGCAAGGAATTAGGAGAAAAACGACCCTAACAGTAAACCTTCAACTGATACAACACAAAAGGCAAAAAACTCCTATATTACTGAAACTAAGTTCAGCAATTCCAATTTTCCGACTACAGCAGTGCGTAGATGCCAGAACAAATGTAGGTTGAAAGTTGAACTCAGGACCAGAGATATAGTGTCTCCATGACACACAATCTCTGGAAACGTCATATATCACTAAGTCTAAATAATGCTCAGTGAACAGAGTTGAACGGAGTTATGAGATGTATGTCCTGGCTCACCATCGGACACATACTCTACCAAAAACAGTCTAAATGACAGGAGCTGAGAAGAATAGAATTCTCCCAGACAGAGCAAGAGATAAGATGTTTCCCCTATGAGCAGCAACGAGAAAGAGAGAAGCAAGCCTTCAGATTCAACCTCAGGTTACTGGAACCAGCTAGCGCCTGGCTTGACTTACTTAACAAGCGGGAATGTAGTTTGTGGAGTACTGGAGTACATTTTACCTACATACATAGGCTAATGTAATAAGTCAAATAATAATATAAGCATGAAATTTTCATTTCAGCTATTTATGAAAATATCAGCAATATAAAATTATATGAAAAGACAATATATACAAAATAAATACTTCGTCCTTTTTCTGAGGTCGCAGTACATGGATATAGTATATGGGCTCGAACTTCTCCTGAAGTCCCGTATGGGTTTTGCTTTGATTTTCAAGACTTCAGTGCAGGATTTCTTAAGAATTTGGGACGGTGTTTGCGGTGCTACCTGTGAGCAATAAGTATTGTTTTCCGGTTCCATTCATGGCATTGCATCTCATCGAATTTACACCTGCAGAGGTAGAATCATATATGAAGGAAACTTAAGGCTTGTGAGGGTATTTTTTGATGTAGTTGAGTTCTTCAAGAAATTCTTCAGTGCAGACTGTCAATACCCACAAGAAGAATCCAGTCAATACTCCTCTCCTGGTACTTAATTTTGTTTGAAAATAAATGGATAGGGATAAGCATATATACACAGAAAATATGCTTTCCAGCAAACATATGCTACAATCCCTATTGTAGGAATAAAGCGATTTTGACTAAGCTGATTAAAATACAGACTTAATGACCTTTATGTAGTCAATCGGTATTAAATGTCATTAACCTACAGATTGTTAGCAATATCAAGACACTAATAGAAAACAGGAAAGTGGGTGAGGGAGGATAGAAAAGCGATTGATGGAATGTTGAGGTAAAGAGAGTAGTAAGAGAGAAAAGGCTAGCATATGAGAGGTTTTAACAAAGTAGAAGTGATACAAGAAGTATCAAGGAGTATATATAGAGAAAAAGAGAGGATAAGAGAGTGATAAGGAATGTACAAGGAGACCAAATGAGAGAGTGGGTGAAATGCTGTCAACAAATTTTGTTGAGAATAAGAAGTAGTTTTGGAGCGAGATTAATAAGTTGAAGCAGCCTAGGGAATGAATGGATTTGACAGTTAAAAAAAAAGGAGAGGAGAATTATTACTTGGAGAGTTAGAAGTGCTGGGTAGATGGGGGGAATATTTTGAGGAACTGTTAAACACTGATGAAGATAGGGAAGCTGTGATTTCGTGCATTGGGTAGGTAGGCATATCATCTTGAAGGAGTTAGGGTAGAGCGAGTTGTGAGTGTGGTGGAGGTACGCGAGACAGTGGGTAGACTGAAAGGGGTAAATCAGTTGGGATTGATGGCTTGAAGGCAGAAATGTTAAAAGCAGGTGAAGTATAGTTTTGGAATGGTTGGTGCTTTTATTTAATAAACGATGGAAAAGGAAGGTACCTAGGGATTGCCAGAGGGCATGCATAGTTTCTTTGTATAAAGGCAAAGGGGACAAAAGAGAGTGTAAAAATTATAGGGGAATAAGTCTGTTGAGTATACCTGGTAAAGTGTATGGTAGAGTTATTCCTGAAATAATTAAGAGAAAGATGGAGAGCAGGATAGTAAATGAAGAAGGAGGCTTTAGGAAGGATAAGGGGTGTGTAGACCAAGTGTTTATAGTGAAACTTATAAGTGAACAGTATTTAGATAAGGGTAAAGAGGTTCTTGTTGCATTTATGGATTTGGTAAAGGCTTATGATAGGGTGGAAAGATGGGCAATGTGGCAGATGTTGCAAATGTGGAATAGATGGTAGGTTACTGAAAGCAGTGAAGAGTTTTTATGAGGATACTGAGGCTCAGGTTAAAGTAAGTAGGATAGAGGAAGATTATTTCCCAGTAAAAGTAGGCCTTAGACAACGATGCGTGATGTCACCGTGGCTATTCAATTTATTTATAGATGGGGTTGTAAGAGAAATGAATGCTCGGGTGTTGGCAAGAGGTGTGGGATTAAGAGATGCAGAATCAAACAGAAAGTGAGAATTGTCACAGTTGCTTTTTTTGCGGATTACACTGTGCTTTTGGGAGATTCTGAAGAGACGTTGCAGAGGTTGGTGGACGAGTTTGGTAATGTAAAAAGATGGAAATTAAAAGCGAACATAGGAAACGGTAAGGTGATGATAAAAAAAATGGTTATGAAAGACTGGATATCAGATTGGAGGAAGGGAGTATGGACTTGTGGACTTGTCAGCAGATGGAACTATGAAAGACGAGGTGAATCATAAAATTAACGAGGGGAAGAGGGTGAGTGGTTCACTGAGGAGTTTGTGAGGACAAAGAAGGTTGTCCATGGAAGCAAAGTAGGGGATGTTTGAGAGTATAGTTATACCAATGCTATTATATGGGTATGAAGTATGAGTATGGAATGTTGCAACAAGGAGAAGGCTGGAGGCAGTGATGTCGTGTCTGAGAGTAATGTTCGGTGTGATTATGCAGAGAATCCATAGTTTGAAAATTAGGAGGTACGGGGTTACTAAAATTATCATCCAGAAAGCTGGAAGGAAGGCGGGATAAAGGTCGTTCTACCAAAGGTTGGAGGGAGGGTGTAAAGGAGGTTTTGTGTTCGAGGGGCTGGACTTCCAACAAGCGTGCATGAGCATGTTAGACAGGAACAAGTGGAGATAAATAGTTTTTATGATTTGACGTGCTGTGGAGTGTGAGCAAAGTAACATTTATGAAGGTATTCAGGGAAACTGGTTAGCCAGACTTGAGTCCTGTAGGTAGGAAATACAGTGCCTGCGCTCTATAGGAGGGGTGTTCATATATGCAGTTTTTTAACTGTAGTGTAGGTGCGCCTCTGGCAAGACAGTGATGGAGTGAATGATGATAAAAGTGTTTGTGTGTGTGTATATAAACATTTTCTCAGACCAGTATAACACTCGAACCTACACACTCTGCATCAGAGTATGTAGTTCTATGGCACTCAAAAACGACCCCACATACAAGTATGGGCACCTAACAGACAGCGTTAGTTCTCATACCCCTAAGCACTAGATTCGTGTTCCAGTTGTTTCATCTCATCCTAAGGCATGCACTGACCCACCAGTGATTTTATAATAATAATAATAATAATAATAATAATAATAATAATAATAATAATAATAATAATAATAATAATAATAATATTTTTATTTACTACAAGTACATGTACATGGTATACAGTCCTAGCTGACAACAATAACATACTATTATATAGAAAGCCCCTTGTTATGCTCCACATGTCGGGCAAATTAGGTCAGTGTCCCAGGACGCGACTCACACCAGTCGACTAACACCCAGGTACCCATTTTACTGATGGGGAACATAGACAACAGGTAGAAAGAAACACGCCCAATGTTTCTACTCTGGCTGGGAATCGAACCCAGGCCCTCGCCGTGCGAAGCGAGAGCGTTAGCCACCACAAATTGCTCTACAGACTGACAAACTAACAATAGACCACGTACTATATACACTAATTACTAGCCCACAAAATAAAGCGAATTCTCGCTCATAAACTTTCCCTTGAACACACTCGGACTAAAGTTGTGGTTATGTGATGGTAGCTAAACTACAGCATTGCTAACATATATGTCTAGTAATAAAAGTAAAATGCGGACTACTATACCCAGTGGGAAGTTGGGGGAACTAGCAATGAGGACGGGGTATTTATGCTATTATAAAATTCACACCAATTTGCCAAGTTCGGTTGACTATTGGACTGTTGTATGAAGAAAATCTAAAATGCAGAAGTTATATATCGTCTTCCATTCCTCATCAAACCTAAGATCTATAAACATCACTATTTCCAATAAATATTTTTTTTTTCACATTTCGGAAATAATGTAATAGTAACCCCAAGACAATAATAATGAAGTTTAAAATTTTATTGAGTGAAAAAATAATAATTTTAATTTCTCATACCCATTGATTATAACGACATACGATGATTTCAAGCAGCGACCACCAAGAAGAGCGACCACAGTAACTTGTGAGAGCCACAAAGGCTGGTAAGATTAGTGTAGTAACTCCATCAACTTTCACTTGCAATTGCAATACATGTGAAACATATATTCAAAAGAAAGATTTTTCTCCTGAAATATATTGTAGGAAAGCCGTTCTTGGCAGGCCACATGTTATATTGTTAATACTTATATTATTAATGGTAGTAGAGAGCCCCCAGGACGCTTGTTGCCAGACCCGGGTGCCACGTTACACCAGCAGTGTTGCCAGACCCTGGTGCCACGTTACACCAGCATGTTGCCAGACCCTGGTGCCACGTTACACCAGCATTGTTGCCAGACCCTGGTGCCACGTTACACCAGCAGTGTTGCCAGACCCTGGTGCCACGTTACACCAGCAGTGTTGCCATACCCTGGTGCCACGTTACACCAGCAGAGTTGACAGACCCTCGTGCCACGATACACCAGCATTGTTGGGAGACCGTGGTGCCACGTTACACCAGCATTGTTGGGAGACCGTGGTGCCACGTTACACCACCATTGTTGCCAACCTGGCCAGTTCACCAGGTTTTGCCAACCCGGGGCCACTTACACCAGCATTTTGCCAGACCCCGGTGCCCTTACACCCCCATTGTTTTCCAACCCGGGGCCCCTTACACCACATGTTGCCAACCCTGGTGCCACGTTACACCACGGGCCAGACCCGGTGCCAATTACACCCATTTTGCCAAAACCTGGTCCCACGTTACACCAGCAGTTCCCAGACCCTGGTGCACTTACCCGCTTTTTTGCCAGACCCGGGGTCCAAGTACCCCGCTTTGTTCCCAGCCCCTTGGTCCCCACTTTTCCCCAGAGTGTTCCCAAACCCCGGGTGCCACGTTACCCACAGTTCCAGACCCTGGTCCCGTTACCACATTGTTGAGCCCGGGGTGCCACGTTACACCAGCATTGTTGAGACCTGGTCCCGTTACCCACATTGTTGCCACCCCCGGTGCCACTTTACCCCCAGCAGTTGCAACCGGTGCCACTTTCACCGCATTTGCCAACCCCTGGGCCTTTAAAAAGGGGATGTTGCAGACCTGGTCCACTTACACCAGCATTGTTCCCAGCCCTTGGTGCCGCGTTACCAAGCATTGTTCCAGCCCCTGGTGCCACGTACCCAGCATGTTGCCAAACCCCTGGTCCCCACGTTACCCCAGCATTTTGCCGCCCCGGTGCCGTACCCCAAAGAGTGTTCCAACCCTGGTCCCTTACACCGATTTTGCCAGCCCCGGGTTTCCCCCATTTTACACCGCAGTGACAGCCCCTGTGCACGAACACCAGCATTTTTGGGGAACCTGGTGCCACGTTACAAGCATTTTTGGGGAGCCGGGGGTGCCACGTTACACCAGCATTGTTGCCGACCGGGCCACGTTACACCACATATTTTGCCAGCCTTGTGCCACGTACCCCAGCATTTTCCCCAACCCGTGGTGAACGTTACACCAGCTTTGTTGCCAGACCCTGGTCCAGTTACACAAAGTTTGCCAACCGGGTCCCCATTCACCAGCGTGTTCCCAGAACCCTGGTGCCCGTAACCACATTGTTGCCGACCCTGGGGCCAGTTAACCAGCATGTTGCGCTCTGGTCCCCACGTTACCCCAGCTTTTGCCAGACCCGGGGCCCACGTTAACCAGCGTGTTGCCAGACCCGGGGGCCACGTTACCCAGAGTTTGCCAGACCTGGTGCCGGGTTACACCAGCATTTTTCCGACTCTGGGCCCGTACACCAGCATTGGTTGATACCCTGGTGAAAAATTTACCCAGCATTGTTGGACCTTGGTCCCACGTTACACCCCCATTTTTGCCAGACCCTGGGCCACGTTACACCAGCATTTTGCTTTCCGGTACCATTTACACCCAGCATTTCCCGCCCCGGTCCCACGTTAACCAGCTTTGTTGCCAGACCTTTTTCCACTTTACACCAGCAGGTTGCCAACCCGGTTTTGCCACGTTACCCAGCATGTTCCCAGCCCGGGGGTTGCCACTTTTAAACCGCTTGTCCCAGACTTGGGCCACGTTACACAGCTGTTCCCAGACCGGGCCAATTACACCAGCATTGTTCCAGACCTTGGTGCCACGTTACACAGCATTGGCCCCAGGCCCGGTGCCACTTTCCCCAAAGCTTTTTTTGCCAGACCCGGTCCACGTTACACCAGCATTGTTGCAGCCCTGGTTCACGACACCAGCAGTGTTCCCAACCCGGTCCCAAAGGGTTACACCAGCATGTTGCGACCATGGGCCCCCACGTTACCCCCGCATGTTCCGACCCTGGTGCCCGTTACACCAGATTGTGCCAGACCATGGAGCCACGTTACACAGCAGTTTCCCAGGCCTGGGTCCCAAATTTAACACCAGATTGTTGCCCCAAAACGGTGCCAATTCACCAGCATTGTTGCCGACCCTGGTGCCACTTTTCACCGCATTTTGCCAAACCGGTCCCGTTACCCCCCTTGTTGCCAGACCCTGGTGCCAGTTAACCGCATTGTTGCCAGACCTGGTGCACGTTACACCGAAAGGCCGACCCTGGTGCCAATTTTAACCAGCATTGTTCCCAACTTGGGTGCCCGTTACCCCGCGGGTTTGCCGACCCGGTCCCTTAACCAGCTTTTTGCCGACCCTGGTGCCAAGTTCCCCAAAATTGTTGCCAGCCCTTGGGCCGTTACACCAGATTGTTGCCGACCGGGGGCCACTTTACACCAGCTTTTGTTCCCAGACCCCCGGGGGCCCGTACACAAGCATTTTTGGGGAGCCTGGGCCACGTTACCCACATTGGGGGAGACCGGGGTGCCACGTTACCCACATTTTTGCCAGACCTGATGCCATTACACCACCCTTTCCCAAACCCGTTTGTCCCACTTTCACCAGATTTTGCCAACCTGGTGCACTTTACACAGCTTTGTTGCCAACCTGGTCCACGTTACCCAGCATTTGCCAGACCCGGTGCCATTTTTCACCACATTTTGCCAGCCCCGGGGGCCACTTACACCGCTTGTTCCCAACCCCTGGTGCACGTTCCCACCCATTTGTTCCCGCCCCGGGTTTCCCCACTTACACCAGCATTGTTCCGACCCTGGGCCAAATTTACACCAGCTTGTTGCCGCCTTGGTGCCACTTTTCCCAGCATTTGCAGACCCTGGTCCACGTTAACCAGCTGTTTCCCGACCCTGGTGCCACGTTACCCAGCATTGTTGCCCCCCCTTGCCCGTTACCCAGCTTTTGGCCCAGCCCCGGGTGCCACGTTACACCGTGTTGCCAGCCCCCGTGAAACGAACACCAGCTTTGGGGAGACCGTTGGGTGCCACGTTACACCAGCATTTTGGGGAACCGTGGGGGCCCCCGTTCCCCCGCTTTGTTGCCAGACCTGTGCCACGTTCACCAGCAGTTTGCCAGCCTTTTGTGACGTTACACCAGCTTTTGCCAGACCTGGTCCCCTCTTTAACCCATTGTTCCAGACCCTGGTCCAGTTACACCGCATTTGCCAACCCTGGTCCCATTACACCCATTGTTGCCAGACCCTGGTGCCAGTTCCCCAGCATTGTTGCCAGCCCCTGGTCCCACGTTACACCAGCATTTTTTTGCCAGACCCGGTGCCACGTTACACCAGCAGTGTTGCCAACCCCGGTTTTGCCCGTTACAAAGCATTTCCCAAACGGGTGCCACGTTACCCCAAACATTTTGCCAGACCGTGGTGCCACGTTACACCGCATTTTGTCCCGGGGTGCCACGATACACCAGCTTGTTGAGAGTGGTCCCACTTTTTAACCACTTGTTGAAAGACCGGGTGCCAGTTCACCAGCATTTTCCCAAAAACCGGTCCCATTTACACCAGCATTTTGCCAGCCCCTGGTGCCACGTTACACCAGCATTTTGCCCCCCGGGTGCCCTTTACCCAGCAGTGTTGCCAGACCGGGGGGCCCACGTTACACCACAGTGTTGCCAACCCCGGGTGCCACGTTACCCAAAATGTTCCCAGACCCGGGTCCGCGTTACACCAGCTTGTTGCCAGACCGGGTGCCACTTTTACACCAGCATTTTTGCCAGACCCTGGGCCACGTTAACCAGCATTTTGCCAGCCCCGGGTTTCCCACGTTACACCGCAGTTTGCCAAACCCGGGCGCCCGTTACCCAGCGGTTCCCAGACGTGGTGCCCGTTACCCCGCTTGTTGCCGACCCTTTTGCCCGTTACCCGCAGTGTGCCAAATCCGGGTGCCCCCCGACACCAGCGTGTTGCCAGACCCGGGCCCGTTACCCACAGTTTTGCGGGCCCCGGGGTTTGCCCGTTTCACGCAGTTTTTGCCAGCGCGGTGCCACGTTTACCAGCATTGTTTGCCGACTTGGTGCCACGTTACACCAGCATTGTTCCCAGACCCTGGTGCCACGTTAACCAGATTGTTGCCAGACCCCGGGTTTGCCACGTTACACCAGCATTTTGACAACCCGGGGTGCCACTTCAACAGCGTTTTGCTGCCCCGTGGTGCCCACGTTACACCAGCATGTTCCCGACCCTGTGCCGCGTTAACCACATTGTTCCGACCATGGAGCCACGTTACACCGCGTGTTGCCAGCCCCGGGCCCACGTTACACCACATTTTTTCCCAACCCAGTGCCACTTTTTCACAAGTTTGTTGTATATCCTGGTGCCACGTTACCCCACTTTGTTCCCAGACCCGGGCCCCACGTTACACCAGCATTGTTCCAAACCCGGGTCCCACTTACACCAATTGTTGCCAACCCGTGCCACGTTACCCAGCAATTGTTCCAGACAGGGCCCACTTACACCTGCTTGTTGCCAGACCCTTTCCACTTACACCAGCATTGTTCCCCAACCCGGGTGCCAAGTTACACCAAAATGTTCCAGCCCTTTGGGCCCAGGTTACACCCATTGTTGGGAGACCGTGGTGCCACGTTACCCACAGTGTTCCAAACCCCGGGTGCCGCGTTAACCGCATTTTGCAGACCATGGAGCCAGTTACACCAGCATGTTGCCAGCCCTGGTGCCACTTACACCGGCATGTTCCCGGGGACCTGGTGCCCTTCCCAGCATTTTTGCCAATTTGGTCCACTTTACACCACATTGTTCCCCGACCCGGTGCCCCCGTTACACCAGCATTGTTGCCAACCCTGGTGCCCATTACACCAGTTGTTGCCAAAAACCCGGTGCCACGTTACACCAGATTGTTGCCAGACCCTGGACCCACGTTCACCTGCATTTTTGCCAGACCGGGTGCCACGTTACACCAGCATTGTTGCCAAAAACCCTGGTGCCAAGTTACCCCACATTGTTGCCAGCCTTGGTGCCCGTTACACCGCCGTGTTGCCAGCCCTAGTGCCACGTTACCCCACATGTTGCCAACCCGGGGTGCCCTTTAAAACCCCAGCAGTGTTGCCCAACCTGGGCCCGTTACCCCAGCATTGTTGCCAGACCCGGGTGCCACGTACACCGCATTGTTGCCAGACCGGGTGCACTTTACACCAGCTTTGTTGCCAGACCCGGGAGCCACTTACACCACTTTGTGCAGATCCCGGTGCCACGTTACACCCATTGTTGACAGACCCTGGTGCCACGTTACACCAGCTTTTTCCCAAACCCCGGAGCCACTTTACACCACATTGTTGCCAGACCCCGGTGCCACGTTACCCCAGCAAGTTGACAGCCCCTGGTGCCACGTTCACCGCAGGTTTTGCCAGACCGGTGCCCAACGTTAACCACAGTGTTCCCAAACCCCCTGGGCCGCGTTACCCGCATTTTTCCCAGACCAGGGCCCCACGTTACACCAGCTGTTCCCAGCCCCGGGTGCCACGTTACACCAGCTTGTTGCCAACCCCTGCTGCCCGTCACACCAGCATGTTCCCGCCCTGGTGCCACTTACACACATTTGCCAGACCCTGGTGCCACGTTACACCACAGAGTTGACAGCCCCTCGTGCCCGATACACCCATTGTTGGGGAGACCTGGTCCCACGTTACACCCCCTTGTTGCCAGACTGTGACCCCACGTTACCGCAGAAAATTTGCCAGACCCTGGTGCCACGTTGCCCAGCATTCTTGCCAGACCGGGTGCATCTTTAAAACCAGCATTGTTGCCAGACCCGGTCCACTTACACCACGTGTTCCCAAACCCCTGGTGCCACGTTACACCAGCAGTGTTCCAGACCCTGTGCCACGTACCCCAGCATTGTCCCCAGACCCTTCCCATTTACACCACATTGTTGCCAGCCCTTTTTTGCCACGTTACACCAGAGTGTTGCCGCCCCTGGCCACGTTATCCCGCATTGTTGCCAGCCCGGTGCCACGTTACGCCAGCAGTGTTGCCAGACCGGGTCCCCACTACACCAGCGGTTCCCGGGACCCTGGTGCCGCTTACCCAGCTTTGTTCCCAAACTCTGTGCCACTTTAACCACATTTTGCAGACCCGGGTGCCACTTAACCGATTTTGCCAGACCCGGTCCCACGTTACAGCAGCATGGTTGCAAGACCCGGGGCCATTACACCACAGGTTCCCAGACTTGGGCCCGTTACACCGATTGTTGCCAGACCTGGTGCCAGTTACCCAGCATTGTTGCCAGACCCGGGTGCCGCGTTACACCACCTTTTGCAAGACCTGGTGCCACGTTACACCACATTTTTTCCCAGACCCTGGTGCCCCCTTACAGAGCAGTGTTGCAAGCCCGGGGGTCCACGTTTCCCAGCAGGTTCCCCGACTCTGGTGCCACTTACCCCAGCATTGTTGCCAGCCCATGGTGCCACGTTCACAGCATTGTTCCCAACCCGGTGCCGTTTTTCACCAGCGTGTTCAAGACCCGGGGGCCACGTTACACCCATGTTGTCAGCCCGTGGTGCCAAGTTCACCACGTGTTTCCGACCCTGGTGCCATTACACCAGCAACGTTGCCAGATTGGGGTTGCCACTTTACACCAGCATTTTTGCCGACCCTGGTGCACGTTAACCACAGTGTTGCCAGACCCTTTTGCAACGTTACACCACATGTTCCCAAAACCTGGTGCTACGTTCACCACATGTTGCCAACTTGGTGCCACGTTACACCAGCATTGTTGCCAGCCCCTGGTGCCACGTTACACCAGCATTGTTGCCAGACCAGGGGCCACGTTACCCCACTTTTTTTTCCAACCCGGTCCCATTTACCCCAGCTTGTTGCCAGATCCTGGTCCCACGTCACCACATTGTTCCGCCCGGGTCCACTTTTACACCAGATTGTTCCCCAAACCGGGGGCCCAGGTTACACCAGCATTGTTGCCAGAACCTGGTGCCACGTTACACAAGCTTGTTGCCGACCCGGTTTCCCCCCGTTCCCACCACAGTGCCGGGGACCCGGGCCCACTTTACACCAGCATGTTGCCAGCCCCGGTGCCAATTACCCCACTTTGTGCCAACCTTGGGCCATTTTACACCAGCGGGGTTTGCAAGACCCGGGTGCCACGTTACCCCACAGTTTTGCCAACGGGTCCACTTTACACCAGCAGTGTTGTCAAACCATGGTGCATTTTTGCACCAACATTGTTGAAACCCCTGGACCCATTTTTCACCAGCATTGTTGCCAGCCCTGTGCCACGTTACCAACATTGTTCCCAGACCCAGGTCCACGTTACACCACATTGTTGCCAGACCCTCGTCCAAATTACCCAGCTTTTTGCCCAGCCCGGGGGCCCGTTACCCCAGCAGTGTTCAGACCCTGGTCCAGTATACAGCATTTTTTGCCGACTCTGGTGCCCGTTACACCACTTTGTTGACAACCCTGGGCCAGTTACACCATTGTTGCCAGCCCCGGGTCCCGTTACCCAGCGTTTGCCAGACCCGGGTCCCAACGTTACACCAAAAATTGTTCCCAGTTCTGGTGCCACGTTACACCACTTTGATGCCAGACCCGGTCCCCACCTACACCACTTTTTCCGACCGTGGGCCCTTCACCGCATTGTTGGCAGACCCGGTCCCACTTTAAAACCAGCATTTGTTGCCCCCGGGCCCCAGTTCCCAGCGTGTTGCCAGACCCGGGTGCCAGTTACACCAGCATTGTTGCCAGACCGGGTGCCACTTTACCCCAGCATTGTTCCCAACCATAGGGCCACTTACACCGCATTTTTGCCAGACCCGGGTCCACGTTCACCGCAGTGTTCCCAACCCTGGTCCCACTTTCCCCAACATGTTGCCAGATCGTGGTGCCACGTTCACCAACATTTTTTGCCAGCCTGGTGCCACGTTACTCACATTTTTGTCAGACCGTGGTCCCACGATCCCCAGCGTTGTTCCAGCTGTGGGTTTCACTTTATCCCGCATTGTTGATAGACCGAGGTGCCCGTTACCCCAGCACTGTTGCCAACCGAAGTGCCGTTTACCGCATTATTGCCAGACCGTGGTGCCAGTTACCCCAAACTTGTTGCCAGACCAGGTGCACGTTTCACCAACATTGTTGCCAACCCGGTCCCACGTTCACCACCAGGGTTGCCAACTTATGCCACGTTGCACCAGCATTTTTGCCCAGCCCGTGGTGCCCCTTTACAGATCATTGTTGCCAGTCCGTGGTGCCACTTTTAACCAGCATTGTTGCCAGACCGTGGTGCCACGTTACTCCAGCATTGTTTCCGGACCCTGGTGCCGCGATACACCAGCATTGTTGCCAGACGGTGGTGCCACGTTATACCAGCATTGTTGCCAGACCGTGGTGCCACGTTACACCAGCATTGTTGCCAGACCGTGGTTCCTCGATACCCCAGCATTGTTTCCAAACCGTGGTGCCATGATATACCAGCAGTGTTTCCAGACCGTTGTGCCTTCCCTGCTATCCCTGCTTGGTCCTCCTTTTTTTGCACTAATCTCTTGTGTGGAACTGTGTCAAACGCCTTCTTGCAGTCCATGAAAATGCAATTCACCCACCCCTCTCTCTTTTATCTTACTGCTGTCACCATGTCATAGAACTCCAGTAGGTTTGTGACACAGGATTTCCTGTCCCTGAAACCATGTTGGCTGCTGTTGATGAGATAATTTCTTTCTAGGTGTTCCACCATTCTTTTCCTGATAATCTTCTCCATGACTTTGCATACTATACATGTCAGTGACACTGGTCTGTAGTTTAGTGCTTCATGTCTGTCTCGTTTTTTAAAGATTGGGACTACATTTGCTGTCTTCCATGCCTCAGGCAATCTCCCTGTTTCGATAGATGTATTGAATATTGTTAGGGGTACACATAGCGCCTCTGCTCCCTCTCTCAGGACCCATGGAGAGATGTTATCCGGCCCCATTGCCTTTGAGGTATCTAGCTCACTCAGAAGCCTCTTCACTTCTTCCTCGGTTGTGTGTACTGTGTCCAGCACTTGGTGGTGTGTCCCACCTCTCCGTCTTTCTGGAGCCCCTTCTGTCTCCTCTGTGAACACTTCTTTGAGTCTTTTGTTGAGTTCTTCACATACTTCACTGTCATTTCTTGTTGTCTCTCCTCCTTCCTTCCTTAGCCTGATTACCTGGTCCTTGACTGTTGTTTTCCTCCTGATGTGGCTGTACAACAGCTTCTGGTCAGATTTGGCTTCCGCTGCTATGTCGTTTTCATATTGTCGTTGGGCCTCCCTTCTTATCTGTGCATATTCATTTCTGGCTCTTCGACTGCTCTCCTTATTCTTCTGGGTCCGTTGCCTTCTATATTTCTCCCATTCCCTAGCACACTTGGTTTTTGCCTCCCTGCACCTTTGGGTGAACCATGGGCTCATCCTGGCTTTTTCATTATTACTGTTACCCTTGGGTACAAACCTCTCCTCAGCCTCCTTGCACATTGTTGCTACATATTCCATTATCTCATTAACTGGCTTCCCTGCCAGTTCTCTGTCCCACTGAACCCCGTTCAGGAAGTTCCTCATTCCCATGTAGTCCCCTTTCTTGTAGTTTGGCTTTATTCGCCCTGGCCTTCCTGCTTCCCCATCCACTTGTAGCTCTACTGTGCATTCGAAGCTTAATGAAGCGTAATGTCCTCAATATCTGCACTACTCAAGGTGAATACTAGGTCCAGTCTTGCTGGTTCATCCTCTCCTCTCTCTCTTGTAGTGTCCCTTACGTGTTGGTACATGAAGTTGTGTGTGTGTGTGTGCGTGTGTGGTGTGTGTGTGTGTGTGTGTGTGTGTGTGTGTGTGTGTGTGTGTATGTGTGTGTGTGTGTGTGCGTGTCGTGCCGAATAGGTAAAACTGGTTAATTATCAAGAACTCACTAAAAATTACGTCTTTTCTAAAAAAAATATTCTTGTACGTTTAAAGATATTTTTTTTCATTTATGGTAATATGAAAATTAATAATTTTGTACCAAAAAAAAATTAGAAAACTTACCTGACCTTATTATAACAAGCGCAATTTAATTTAGCCTAATCCAGCTAAATATATTTTAGGTAAGTTTACAATAATTTAATAATAAACAAACACAATCGTTCAGAATGTTTTTTGCGGAATTACACAATACACAAATTTTTACTTGCCTTATTCGGGAAGAAGAGTGTCGTTATTTAAGCCAAATGCAAGTTTTACCTATTCAGCAAGACTTATACACACACACACACACACATATATATATATATATATATATATATATATATATATATATATATATATATATATATATATATATATATATATAATATATATATATATATATATATATATATATATATATATATATATATATATATATATATATTATGTGTATATATATATATGAGCGTGTGTGAGTGTGTGTGTGTAATAAGATCACAGTAAACAGGTGATATCAAAATATGTAAAACAACCACTGTGAAAGAATAGTGAAATTCCAAGCACTTTCGTGATTTCTCACATTATCAACGAACTCTATGCATGTCTAATATGCCGAACCTTCCAGATTAACAGAGCTCCTTTAAAAACTGGATTTTTACGAAAGATTTTTGTTTTTGCATATCTGAGGTGTTAGTCCCTAATCTTAACAGATGAAGATAAAGCGGAGATAAGACGGGGAAGAAAGTATATTACAGGACATACCAGAGTCAGAGGTGAAGTCCAGCAGTGGATACGACGTCACAGGACCTAGATTACTTTAATCCTTATTATATGGGAAGCGGAATTATTGTGGCGAGCGGATTACACTGACTCTCGTGTAGCCGATAGGTTTTAAACCCAATTAACCACCTAACCATTGCTACAATCAACTGCTAGTGCTATTTATTTGTAATAGTTCCATGTAACATATTGTTTTGCAAAGTTTTTCATTGCAATGTTTTAACAAGTTGGACGTTACAATGGTTTAACAAGTTGGACGTTGCAATGCGGTTTAAAATATTTATATAAATAAAAATGATTAACCAATTAAAACGGCTGCACAACTTTAAGTCATGAATAAATAATCATTCCTATTAATTCATCGTGTTTTTGAAACAATATATAGGTGTTTCTATGATAAAGTTGAGGGATTACAATAGCCATTCAGTGAGTTGAAAAAAACTATAATATAATAACTAAATAACAAAAAAGGCACAATACCGTGACTGGAACGATACACAAATAACCCGCACATAAAAGAGAGAAGCTTACGACTACGTTTCGGTTCGACTCTTGTCTCTTTTATGTGCGGGTTATTTGTGTGTACTGTAATATAATGTTAGTGTGTAGTGTTTAGAGGGAAAAAACGATCTATGTTTTTACCTGTCTCTAGAACCAAGTCATATAGTGGTAGTCATGTAAATGGCTTAGGAAAGCGGATATACAGAACCGGTGAATTAAACACATGTGGAACACTTGGGTGTGTTTAGTGAGGAAACCTTTCGTCACATAGAGGCTTCATCAGTCCTATACAAAGAAGAATAGTGATCAGAAGGGGACTGAAGTAATCAGTCCAGATGCCCTCAAATTCCTTTTGTGTACACGACTGATGAGGCCACTGTGTGGGCGAAACGTTGCCTCAATAAAGATACCCAAGTGCTTCACATGTGTCTAATTTATCAACTTGTCGGTTCTCTGAACAATTTGTCGACATATACAGAGTTAAAGGACTGGTGGCGGTAATATTTTCCGTTCACTGGACAAGTCATTGGATATCTAAGAATTTATCAGTGGTATAAAATGTATTTGGATCAGCGTACTGCGCGTATGATTTACGTACAGTACGCACCACTTCACCGTGACACATTACACATGATGTGTTATGTCAGGTGTTATGTGTTATGCGATTGTGTTTTGTGATGTGTTACCCATACGACGACCTGTGAGAAAATTGTCCGTATTTACAATATTCAATTGATTATCGACCTCTTGCTAATACCTATCGTGGTCACCTAATGTCACCTTATGTTTTCTCTTGCTGATTCCTATTGTGGTTACCTAATGTCACCTTATGTTTTCTCTTGCTGATTCCTATCGTGGTTACCTAATTTCACCTAAAGTTTTCTCTTGCTGATACCTATCGTGGTCACCTATTGTCACCTTATGTTTTCTCTTGCTGATTCCTATCGTGGTCACCTAATTTCACCTAAAGTTTTCTCTTGCTGATACCTATCGTGGTCACCTAATGTCACCTGATGTTTTCTTTTGCTGATACCTATCGTGGTCACCTAATGTCACCTTATGTTTTCTCTTGCTGATACCTATCGTGGTCACCTAATGTCACCTGATGTTTTCTCTTGCTGATACCTATCGTGGTCACCTAATGTCACCTTATGTTTTCTCTTGCTGATACCTATCGTAGTCACGTAATGTCACCTTATGTTTTCTCTTGCTGATTCCTATCGTGGTCACTTAATGTCACCTAAAGTTTTCTCTTGCTGATACCTATCGTGGTCACCTAATGTCACCTTATGTTTTCTCTTGCTGATACCTATCGTGGTCACCTAATGTCACCTTATGTTTTCTCTTGCTGATACCTATCGTGGTCACCTAATGTCACCTGATGTTTTCTCTTGCTGATACCTATCGTGGTCACCTAATGTCACCTTATGTTTTCTCTTGCTGATACCTATCGTAGTCACGTAATGTCACCTTATGTTTTCTCTTGCTGATTCCTATCGTGGTCACTTAATGTCACCTAAAGTTTTCTCTTGCTGATACCTATCGTGGTCACTTAATGTCACCTAAAGTTTTCTCTTGCTGATACCTATCGTGGTCGCCTAATGCCCCCCTATGTTTTCTCTTACTGATACCTATCGTGGTCACCTAATGTCCCCTTATGTTTTCTCTTGCTGATACCTATCGTGGTCACTTAATGTCACCTAATGTTTTCTCTTGCTGATACCTATCGTGGTCGCCTAATGCCCCCCTATGTTTTCTCTTGCTGATACCTATCGTGGTCACCTAATGTCCCCTTATGTTTTCTCTTGCTGATACCTATCGTGGTCACTTAATGTCACCTAATGTTTTCTCTTGCTGATACCTATCGTGGTCACCTAATGTCACCTTATGTTTTCTCTTGCTGATACCTATCGTGGTCACCTAATGTCCCTTTATGTTTTCTCTTGCTGATACCTATCGTGGTCACCTAATGTTTTCTCTTGCTGATACCTATCGTGGTCACCTAATGTTTTTTCTTGCTGATACCTATCGTGGTCACCTAATGTCACATTATGTTTTCTCTTGCTGATACCTATCGTGGTCACCTAATGTCACCTTATGTTTTCTCTTGCTGATACCTATCGTGGTCACCTAATGTTTTCTCTTGCTGATACCTATCGTGGTCACCTAAAGTTTTCTCTTGCTGATACCTATCGTGGTCACCTAATGTCACCTTACGTTTTCTCTTGTTGATACCTATCGTGGTCACCTAATGTCGCCTTATGTTTTCTCTTGCTGATACCTATCGTGGTCACCTAATGTTTTCTGTTATCCACTTCATGTTCTGTTTCCTCTTTCTCTTCTTATTCCTCTTCTTCCGTGGTTTCGATTTCTCGTATTAACTAGAGTCATTTTTTGGGGAATTCGACCCAATGTTTATAAAACATGTGTACATTACCAACACTATGTTGAGTAATATTGTGGATCAAGGGAAATGTTTAGGTAACATGCAAATGTTTAGGTAACATGCAAATGTTTAGGTAACATGCAAATGTTTAGGTAACATGCAAATGTTTAGGTAACATGCAAATGTTTAGGTAACATGCAAATGTTTAGGTAACATGCAAATGTTTAGGTAACATGCAAATGTTTAGGTAACATGCAAATGTTTAGGTAACCTGCAAATGTTTAGGTAACCTGCAAATGTTTAGGTAACATGCAAATGTTTAGGTAACCTGCAAATGTTTAGGTAACCTGCAAATGTTTAGGTAACCTGCAAATGTTTAGGTAACATGCAAATGTTTAGGTAACATGCAAATGTTTAGGTAACCTGCAAATGTTTAGGTAACATGTAAATGTTTAGGTAACATGCAAATGTTTAGGTAACATGCAAATGTTTAGGTAACATGCAAATGTTTAGGTAACCTGCAAATGTTTAGGTAACCTGCAAATGTTTAGGTAACCTGCAAATGTTTAGGTAACCTGCAAATGTTTAGGTAACCTGCAAATGTTTAGGTAACATGCAAATGTTTAGGTAACCTGCAAATGTTTAGGTAACCTGCAAATGTTTAGGTAACCTGCAAATGTTTAGGTAACCTGCAAATGTTTGGGTAACATGCAAATGTTTAGGTAACATGCAAATAAATGATAACACCTACAATATTCCGTGATCTATGTAATATACATTATTTTTAGACAACATAGTTGTAAACAATGGTGCCAGACACACTGTAAACAATGGTGCCAGACACACTGTAAACAATGGTGCCAGACACACTGTAAACAATGGTGCCAGACACACTGTAAACAATGTGCCAGACACACTGTAAACAATGGTGCCAGACACACTGTAAACAATGGTGCC
>NC_069435.1:37375185-37442685 GCF_026875155.1 Cherax quadricarinatus | reverse complement strand
GCCTTGCAAAGTACTTGTGTTACTGGTGATAACTTGAGTAGATTTCTTCAGCGAATTAAAGGAGATAACTCTGGTACACGATGTTCTTGAATGTTTCAATATGTAATTGAACATAGAAATTCTAAACATTATTCGTATGTTATGTTTCAGAATATTAAAGAACAATGTCAAAAACAAAGATAGAAAGAATTAAAAACATTTTTTTAAACATTGCCTACGAAAAACTATTGAACACTCTAAAACGTTAAACGTTTTGTGAGAAGTATATTGATGAATAAGACATGTGTAATATTTGGGCATCTCTACTGCTGAAACGTATCGCCTACGCGGAAGGCTTCATCAGTCAGATACAGAGGAGAATGTATTGTAGATAGAAGGAATAGTGGCGAGGTGAAGATGATGTAATCAGTCCATCTACCTTGGAGAAATAGTTTAAGGTGGTTTAAGTTATTTAGTCAATGATCATTTATCTGACCACCTCAAACTATTCCTCCAGGGTTGCTGGATTGCTTACATCATCTTTACCTTGCCATTATTCCTGCCATTCTCCTCTCTATTTGACTGATGAAGGCAACCGCGTAGTCGAAACGCTTCAACAGTAGAGATACCCAACTGTTGCATATCTCTTTCTCATCAAATTATTGGTATTTTATGCCATTTTCAACGAAAACAACATTATAGAAATACTACAACTAGCTACTTCTCTTTGCAGATAATGAGGTGCAACACAGATACGATAGGGACGGAGACATTACCCTAGACACCAGCTTATTTCTGAAGGGTAAGAACTTAAAACGTTGTACTAAGCGAGGAATCAGGTTTCTGGCGCATGTCCTCTTCTTCCTGTCTCACGAAATCGTAATGAGAAGATTGCAAACAAACCATACCACGGGTTGGGTTAGAATCCGCGATCTGATCGCGGGTTCTAACCCCACCCGTGATATGGTTTCTTCTTCCTGTTTTTCAAGATCTTCCTAAACAAAACCTGAGATTAATTACATGATTTTATTTATTCTTCTAGTCCCACGGAACAGCATGTTATTAAGTGACACAGGAATCTACGATTCCTGTAAGATAATGCGAATTTGATGGCATTCACTCCAAAATTTGATATTATATTAGCTTCCACCATATTCCTGTCTTCCAGTCTGATGCGCATACTTTCATAGGGAAAAACTTGAAACTTAACGTAAGAATATAAGAATGGAAGAGCACTGAAGAAGGCCTACTGGCCCATACTTATACCACCTTGTTCTCTACATTAGACAATTCAAAAAAAAATTTCTACTATACGCTCTCCTTCACTTGCATTTCTTGTTCTTCCTGTCAAATCCTTGTTATGTCTGATGCCTAAAATAATTTCCCCTTCATTATCAACCTTTACCATACAAATGCTTCCTCATCTAACATCTCCCGACTTCCACAGTTAAATATTAAACTAATTATCGTCTTAGTCATTTCTCGCCTTATTTGGAAATAAATGGTATAAAATACCGACACAATGGAAATATAAACACATATGCAGTATAATGTGATCCTTTATTGACAACGTTTCGCCCATACAGTGGGCTTTTTCAAGTCACAAACAGAACTACCTGGGGTGGAAGGTACACGAGTATTTATAGTCAGGTTCAGAATGCTGAGGTACTCGCGTACCTTCCACCCCAGGTAGTTCTGTTTGTGACTTGAAAAAGCCCACTGTGTGGGCGAAACGTTGTCAATAAAGGATCACATAATACTGCATATGTGTTTATATCTCTCGCCTTATTTATTTAAATAAAATTCGAAATCTCGGCAAAGTTTGCTCTCATTTCCTTTCCTTTTAACCTGTCACCTCTCGTTTACCTTTTTTCCCCTCTTCATTTATTCAACTTCGAATATCACTTTTGCAGAGTAAAAACACTGTCGTATTCATTTTATTCTCCCTTGCCACCTATGTCTCCTCATTATCGCACCAGTTATTCTTCTCTCCACACACATCGACGTTCTTTTTGCCATAAGCCTTTGTATCACTGCTTTCCTTAATTTGTACCTCACCTCGACCTAATTCTCATCTGACCTGGCTCTAAAAACACCTCTCTGAAGTTAAAAAAAAAAAAAAACATACCACGGGCGGGGTTTGAACCCGCGATCAGAGAGTCTCAAAACTCCAGACCATCGCCTTAGCCAGTTCATCACACCTCCCACTAACCAGGTCGTTCCTCAGCTCATTCTTTTTCACTTTTCTCAAATCTTCTAACACCATTATACCTGGAGAGGGTATCGGGGGGTCAACGCCCCCCTCGGCCCGGTCTGTGACCAGGCCTCATCCTCTTTTACGACAACTTTCACTAAGTAATGATCTGACACATTAGTCACTACTGTAAAATTCTCCACAGCCACAAATATCCCCCGGTCAACCTTTCATTTATCTATGCATTGTCTAACAAACTACTCCCGTATACTTATTTTTTAACTTGTTAAAATAAGGACTGCATATTACCCAATCTTTCCAAATATATCTCAGTTAAAGGTCCCCAAGTGTCATTAACTCCTGACTCCTTGACTTTCTTACTGTGTTCCCTACTGCAATCTTTCCCACTTAATCATTTAAGTCTCACACAAAGATTATCTTTTCAGATCATAATTCTCTCTCTCTCTGCAGTTTTTAAACTGCAACATTAACACCCCTCCTTCAGAGTGCAGGCACTGTACTTTCCATCTCCAGGACTCAAGTCCGGCCTGCCGGTTTCCCTGAATCCCTTCATAAATGTTACCTTGCTCACACTCCAACAGCACGTCAAGTATTAAAAACCATTTGTCTCCATTCACTCCTATCAAACACGCTCACGCATGGCTGCTGGAAGTCCAAGCCCCTCGCACACAAAACCTCCTTTACCCCCTCCCTCCAACCTTTCCTAGGCCGACCCCTACCCCGCCTTCCTTCCACAACAGACTGATACACTCTTGAAGTCATTCTGTTTCGCTCCATTCTCTCTACATGTCCGAACCACCTCAACAACCCTTCCTCAGCCCTCTGGACAACAGTTTTGGCAATCCCTCACCTCCTCCTAACTTCCAAACTACGAATTCTCTGCATTATATTCACACCACACATTGCCCTCAGACATGACATCTCCACTGCCTCCAGCCTTCTCCTCGCTGCAACATTCATCACCCATGCTTCACACCCATATAAGAGCATTGGTAAAACTATACTCTCATACATTCCCCTCTTTGCCTCCAAGGACAAAGTTCTTTGTCTCCACAGACTCCTAAGTGCACTGCTCACCCTTTTCCCCTCATCAATTCTATGATTCACCTCATCTTTCATAGATCCATCCGCTGACACGTCCACTCCCAAATATCTAAATACATTCACCTCCTCCATACTCTCTCCCTCCAATCTAATATCCAATCTTTCATCACCTAATATTTTTGTTATCCTCATAACCTTACTCTTTCCTGTATTCACTTTTAATTTTCTTCTTTTACATACCCTACCAAATTCATCCACCAACCTCTGCAACTTCTCTTCAGAATCTCCCAAGAGCACAGTGTCATCAGCAAAGAGCAACTGTGACAACTCCCACTTCATGTGTGATTCTTTATCTTTTAACTCCACGCCTCTTGCCAAGACCCTCGCATTTACTTCTCTTACAACCCCATCTATAAATATATTAAACAACCACCGTGACATCACACATCCTTGTCTAAGGCCTACTTTTACTGGGAAATAATCTCCCTCTTTCCTACTTTAACTTGAGCCTCACTCGTAAAAACTCGTAAAAACTCTTCACTGCTTTCAGTAACCTACCTCCTATACCATACACCTGCAACATCTGCCACATTGCCCCCCTATCCACCCTGTCATACGCCTTTTCCAAATCCATAAATGCCACAAAAACCATCTTTAGCCTTATCTAAATACTGTTCGCTTATATGTTTCACTGTAAACACCTGGTCCACACACCCCCTACCTTTCCTAAAGCCTCCTTGTTCATCTGCTATCCTATTCTCCGTCTTACTCTTAATTCTTTCAATAATAACTCTACCATACACTTTACCAGGTATACTCAACAGACTTATCCCCCTTTGCCTTTATACAAAGGAACTATGCATGCTCTCTGCCAATCCCTAGGTACCTTACCCTCTTCCATACATTTATTTAATAATAGCACCAACCACTCCAAAACTATATCCCCACCTGCTTTTAACATTTCTATCTTTATCCCATCAATCCCAGCTGCCTTATCCCCTTTCATTTTACCTACTGCCTCACGAACTTCCCCCACACTCACAACTGGCTCTTCCTCACTCCTACAAGATGTTATTCCTCCTTGCCCTATACATGAAATCACAGCTTCCCTATCTTCATCAACATTTAACAATTCCTCAAAATATTCCCTCCATCTTCCCAATACCTCTAACTCGGACCAGCCAAGGAATTGTTGACGAACCTTGTGATCTCTGAAAGCTGTGTCTCTGCAATTTTCCCAATAACTGGATTAACAATTTTCTTTAAATGCTGTGGCCTTATTCCAGTGTAACCCCCAGCAGAGCCAGATGGGAACGACATTATTGCTTTGTAAATGTCCAAGTCTTCCACAATCAATGGTTCCACAGTGGGGACAGAGCTGTTGAAACTTTTGGTGCCACTGGTTTCCCTGGAAGGGTGATTTCCTCTAGTCTAAGTGCTTCAGCCGTGTCAGCATATATACAATATATATATATATATATTATATATATATATATATATATTATATATATATATATATATATATATATATATATATATATATATATATATATATATATATATATGTCGTGCCGAATAGGCAGAACTTGCGATCTTGGCTTAAATAGCAACGTTCATCTTGCCATATAGGACAAGTGAAAATTTGTGTATGCAATAATTTCGCCAAAATCATTCTGAACCTAACGAAAAAAATATATTTCATTGTGTTTGTTTAGTATTAAATTATTGTAAACTTATTTAAAATGTATTTAGTTGGGTTAGGCTAAAATAAATTGCTCTTGTTATAATAAGGTTAGGTAAGTTTTCTAAGATTCTTTTGTTGCAAAATTAAAAATTTTTACATTAACATTAATGAAAAAAATATATCTTTAAACGTATAAGAGAAAATTTTAGAAAGGACTTAATTTTAAATGAGTTCTTGCTAATTGACCAGTTTTACATATTCGGCACGACATATATATATATATATATATATATATATATATATATATATATATATATATATATATATATATATATATATATATATATTATTACATAATATGGCACAGAAATTTAAAATACATTGTTATTAGGTGCATATACGACTGGTTATGTACACAATTAAAGGAAAATTCATACACAATTATTTATCCGATTACAAAATTACAAGGATATTGCAAAATTTTTCCGAAAATGAAAATATGGTCAAATGAAAACTGTATACTTGAAACTTTCCACTAAGACAACTAACCTTGTTAGAGGTCGGACACACCTGTCTTAAAATATTACAACTGGTCAGAAGAGGCTTTTTGGCATCGTAGCATTGAAATCAAAATCAGGAATGATCTATGTAAAATGTAGCAGTGGGCGCCTGCACATGCTTAGTGTCGACTGAACAGTCACTTAGTTATCCCCTTACAGGGTTTAAAATTTGAAGCCTATCGGATAAGGCATTCTGAAGCTATGAAAACTTGGAGGAAGTAGGTGGAAGACTGAAACCTGTTCCTTACATGACCTTCTCTTGTACATAAATGGTATACATATGCAACATCTGGGTATCCTTATTGTAGACGTTTCGCCCTCCAGTGGCTTTATCAATACAAATTCAGGGACACTATTGGAAGACCGTCTTCTGTAGAAAATCGTACGGGAATGTAGGATACAAGTGTTCTCTCAACTCTTGATATTTAATACTCCATAAAAGCGGGAGTTATTAATATTTTTCACTTTCCTTTTCGAAATTCTATTCAATTTAAAATTCTCTACAACCCTCCAAAAAAAGTATAAATTATTTTTTTTTCTCGCAAAGTATAATGTTGATAAAAAATTTTAAATACATGACAAACTAGGCAACAACAACGAATCAAATTCGGTAAAAAAAATACTTCCATTGAAGATATATCATCGTTTAGGGTTTCAAGCCCACCGGAAGAAATATTCTGTAGGTATGACATAGAAACCAAATTAAATCGGCAAATTAAAATCTGTACATGTCAAAGTGAATATCAAGCTTACTTTTACTAAAGCCCACAGCACAAAGTTTGAAGCCTATCAGAAAAGGCATTCTTCAATAATTACTGTGAATACAATTTCAAGATTTTTAACAAAATCCGTAAAAATTCAAATTTTCACCCGAACAGTTAATATATATTGGTTATCATCCTTCTTGTAAAATTAACATCAGTATTTTGAAGGTAATCAAATGAGCCATTTATTTTTAATTATTGAATATAATTCAATATCGCCATTTATTTAATAAACTATCAAATTTAGCCATCCAGTATGTATCCCTAAAATGATGCGACCTTTTCAATCAGAAAACTCGGAGTTAAAATTTTGATTCCGATACAAAGAGGCATTCTCGAGTTACCGCATCGACTCCATTAATTCAGAGTGCACTTGCAGACACCAACAGTTCCACTAACCCTTCCCCCGACACAGTAAATTAGAGATGAAAAGATAAAGCCGATTGGACTACGCGTTTTGAAGATATAAACAAAAGATATAATCAAGAAAATCAACGTAGCCAATCGGGGATACTTGTCGTCTATGACTTTACTGAAGTTATTTTATCCACCTGTGCTTTATTAATCTCCCATATCTTAGTATTAACTAATAAAGGGAATTCCTCACATTACTACCGCTTAATAGGATCGGACATTCCTATGTGACCAGTTATTAAAGGGAGATCGCCTAGTGAACTGAATATTCCAAAAGTTTTTTCGTAATTAGTAATAAGAAGCTATTTTAACTAGTGTTTTCAAATCACATACAACAATGAACAACTCTACTATTTACGTCCTAAGTAACTCTAGTCATATTTCAGTGTTATTAACGTGAAGATCCTGCGTAATCACGACATGTTATTTTCCTCCTGATAGGCTTCTGTCTCGTCATTATTATTGGCTGATGAAAATAGGCAGAGGGGAAGGGGGGTGAAAAATTACTAAGGTTCCATATAACAGCCTCATTAATATTAATTAATAAGTGGGCGCCTATAGGCTAATAGAGAAAGGAATATGGAAAAAAACGCTGAAATGTCCAAGTTATCCCCGCATTGTATCATTGCACGTCACTGCGTGTAAAAGGAATAGTGTAGAGTGTGGCACAAGATTCTAATGCAGTTTAATATTAGCAGCGAAGATATGAGGCGAGTCATAAACAAAATATTTGCAAGAATCACGAGGACACTAATATACCATTTACAAGCAAAAAAAAATAGTAAATTAGGGGATACATAGCACAAAATTAAAGAAGACTAGATACGGAGCAAATCTTTAGAAGTATACTAGTTCCCTGAAAAAAAAATCCTAAAATAAGCCAGAACATTAAATCCGCAGCCGCTAAAAATACGTATTATAAATTTATCATCACTCAGAAATTATCTTTTGAAAACCAGTATTTCAATTTCCTCAGTTTATTCCATGGAAAAAAAACAAACTCAGACCTAAAGAGGCAAAAAATTATCCAAATGTTTCTCGAGTCTTGAAGACATCATGAAGATTATCCTAGGATAATACAATAAAATAAATTGTCGAGCCCTGGATAGCAGTCCGCCAAGGATAGGTCAGCATTCTTTTTACACGTTCCTTTGGACATTGCCGGAGTTATGGCCAACATCGGAGAAGAAGCTTCGGTGGTTACAATGAGCTCACGACAACATCTAGAATATAGATTATTATTGCCAAACAATAATGCAGCATTTTTCATTGGGAATCCCGCAGACATACCTATGGTTAAATATCCAGTGTAATTACTGTCTATGTATAAAAGATTTATCTATAGGAGCAGAAATCACCGCTCCCTGATAGTCTTGTAATAATACTGAGGTGTTAACATGGTCTCCTCAGAAATTGGAAGTACTATTCCCTCTTGTAAGAAGGAGCAATAAGCCCCGGTATCCCTGAAGATGGATACCTCAGTGGAACTTTTCGTGTTCCTTCAGGAAAATTAAACTTTGATTATAAAAGGGTGCCACACAGAAATCCATTTCTTGCTGATTCGTTTCAGCGGGAAGCATAGCAATATTTTCTGAAGTTAGCGGTCTAGTTAATTTACCACTTTCAGGTTTACATATCTTGGGACAAGTAGCCTTTATGTGACCTGGCTTACGGCAGTAGTTTACAGGTTTAGGATTCTTGTCTCTTGCTGCATGCTGGCTTTGAGATAGACGTCATTGTTCATCTCCAGCCGCCTTCCTCGTAATCCACCCAGAGGTCACCCCATGACAGTCTCTATCCATACCAGGCTGCTCTGAAGAAAAGTTAAAGGACCGTTCGGACAAGAACCGGTTGGCCACAAGTGTGTAAGCATACCTAGCTGCCTCCAATGCAGTTACCACTGATTAGTCTTCTTATAACACCCGAACCTCTGGTCTAGCTGACTCAAGAAGATTATCAATGCTTACCATTGCACTAGCCCACTGAAGTTAATTTCACCACTGACTTTATACCATTTGTGAATGATTTAGATTGTGTACGAACAAAGTCTACATGGGACTGACCCAACTGACGCTCGCTCAGTTTAACTTCTCGCTTTTATTTGTCAGGAATGCACTGACATGCACCGAAATACAGCTGCTTTCACAATGTAGTAAATAGCAAAATCTCCGTCACTCAGACCAGCTAGCCGTAAATTTCCGCACTTTGGCTTATAATCCTGAATTAAAGAGCCCAGTGCTCGGATGGTCATCGCAAAATACGAGCCTTGTTTTCGAAAGACTCGAAAAATTACTTAGGTTAAGAATCAGAAAACCGAGGTACTAGCGACACCGATTTCTGAACACTGAAATTGTCAACTATGGAACGCAGAAAATGTCTCCTCTCCTTCTCTCTACCAAATTCCTCCTAAGCTAAGGCACGTTGCTCCCTGTTATTCTCAAGAATGAGTTTAGCCAACTCAAGCACTAACAAAGCTGACTCCTCCCGAGACAACCCTGATTCACCACCTGTTTTCCCGGCTGTTGGTTCGTGTGCTCAGGGGTTTGCTCTCCTGAATTACGAAGGAACCGAAGCGGGTATCGGCGATTAATAGCTCCTGTAGCAGCAGAACCTCAGTTAAAAGCACCATGTTATTGAGTCAAACTTTAATTTGTTATATATACACTCACGCAACTGTGCAGCAGTAAGAGTTCGTTGATACTCTATACCAATAGAACGAGCAGTTCGCCAGCAGCGTTGTAGAGATATGGAAAAAGACACTTATGTACAGTTCAGGACATTTATTAAAGGAAACGTTTCGCCACGAGTGGCTTCTTCAGTCCTAATACAGAGAAAACTAAGAAAACACATATTTATATATAGTGGCAGGAGTCACCTCACCTGACTCCTGCCACTATATATAAATATGTGTTTTCTTAGTTTTCTCTGTATTAGGACTGAAGAAGCCACTCGTGGCGAAACGTTTCCTTTAATAAATGTCCTGAACTGTACATAAGTGTCTTTTTCCACATCTTGTCGGTATCACCATACCATTTCCTCATTGTAGAGATAGTTTGGGCAAGTTTAGCAGGGTATATTCAGTCACCAATCACCTACATGTGTCGGTGGCATAACCCACTATAACAAAATTCTGACTGCAATACGCTCAATATAGCACGAAATAATAGCACACAAGAACTTGCAGGTTGCAACTTAGGACTTAAGGCATCCTCGTAGAGACAATGCAGAGAGAAACTTCAGGACAGGCATCCCATATTAGGAGCACAGGTGTAGAGTTTTTGACCTGCACACCTCGCTGTAACAATAACCACGGGGAAATGAGTAAAAAGGCAGCAGAGAGAGTAAATTATTGCATTCACTTTACGAAAAGCACACCTCAAGGGAAGTCCCTTGATGCTGGTGAGGGGTTTTTGATCTAGGGAATTGGAACTGTGCTCCAGTTCCCTGAATTAAGCCTGAATACCTTCCATTCCCCTCCCCACCCCACAGGCGCTGTATAAGCCTACGGGTTTAGTCTTTCCCCATTATTATAATAATAACTGACGAGAAACAAGCTGCTATTTATAGTATGTATATAGCCTAAATACTGTATTTGCAACTATGTACACTGAGGCGAATGCAAGCACAAGACACGGTAAGAACCGTAGTGACCAGCAGGGAAGGTAGGTCTGCTAAAAACTGCTTCACAAGTGTACCACATTGCTTCACAGTTTCCTTGTGATTGTCAGGATGAACCAACGTACTGGTATAATGATGGGCCCCCTGCTCGTTAAACCCTTAGCACCTGGTTCGCTGGTCGGTTAGGATGCCTATATGGGTGTGTAACATAGGCCGAAGAAAATGTAACATATTCTTAGAATACCACAGCCTGAAACCTTTGACTTTTTCTTCAGTTTGCTTTTCTCAATTCCATTCAATTTAAGATTTTGTACAGTCCTACAAGAAAGAATGTTTGGCTTTATTTTCTTTAATAAAGTTTGAAAAAACTTGGCAACGTGGCACCCATACAGTTCAAAATTAATAAAAGTACTTCCTATTAAGATTCACCAATATTTAGGGTTTGAAGCCGATCAGAAGACGCATTCCCCAGTCATTACATAAGAACAATTTGCTTAATGAATTGGCAAATATAAATTTACACAGCTCAAAGTGACAAGCAATGTTTTAATTAAGCTCACTAATGGCAAAAGACTGAACCCGATGAGAAAAGGCATTCTAAGGTAAATGAAATCAGAAAAGGAATTCTAAAGTAACTGAACTTATTTCAATGATTCCAGGCTTCTGAAACAGTTCTTTCAATAACATTTCAAATTTGTGTTATAGTATTTTTAAAATCATCGGTTATTGAAAAAAAAAATGATAAATTATGGCACCCACTGTCGATGTGATAGTTATTTTTACGAAATAAATAGTGAAAGTTTCAAGCCGATCAGATGAGTTATTCTCTAGAATCCATTAATTCCATTTTTTACTACATCTAAATAAAACTTCGTCTATGCTCTCCTGGGTACTATCCTGGGTACTATCCTGGGTACTATCCTGGGTACTATACTAGATGCTACACTAGGTATTATCCTGGGTGCTTTCCTGGATATTATCCTGAGTACTATACTAGGTACTATCCTGGGTACTATACTAAGTACTATCATTGGTACTACCCCGGGTGCTATACTAGGTACTATCCTGGGTACTATACTAAGTACTATCATTGGTACTATACCGGGTACTATATTAGGTACTATCCTGGGTACTCTCCTGGGTACTATACTAGGTACTATCCTGGGTACTATACTAAGTACTATCATTGGTACTATCCCGGGTACTATATTAGGTACTATCCTGGGTACTCTCCTGGGTACTATACTAGGTACTATCCTGGGTACTATACTAAGTACTATCATTGGTACTACCCCGGGTGCTATACTAGGTACTATCCTGGGTACTATACTAAGTACTATCATTGGTACTATCTCGGGTACTATATTAGGTACTATCCTGGGTACTCTCCTGGGTACTATACTAGGTACTATCCTGGGTACTATACTAGATACTATACTAGGTATTATCCTGGGTACTATCCTGGGTATTGTCCTGAGTACTATACTAGGTACTATCCTGGGTACTATACATGGTCCTATCATTGGTACTATCCTGGGTACTATACTATTTATTATCCTGGGTACTATGATTGGTACTATCCTGGGTACTATCATTGGTACTGTCCTGGGTACAATCATTGGTATTAACCTGGGTACTATCATTGGTACTATCCTGGGTACTATCATTGGTACTATCCTGGGTACTATCATTGCTACTATCCTGGGTACTATCATTGGTACTATCCTGGATACTATCATTGGTACTATCCTGGGTACTATCATTGCTACTATCCTGGATACTATCATTGCTACTATCCTGGATACTATCATTGGTACTATCCTGGGTACTATCATTGGTACTATCCTGGATACTATCATTGCTACTATCCTGGATACTATCATTGCTACTATCCTGGATACTATCATTGGTACTATCCTGGGTACTATCATTGGTACTATCCTGGGAACTATCATTGCTACTATCCTAGGTACTATCATTGGTACTATCCTGGGTGCCATCATTGGAACTATCCTGGGTGCCATCATTGGTACTATCCTGGGTGCCATCATTGGTACTATCCTGGGTGCTATCCTAGGTACTATCCTGGCTAATATTCTAGGTACTATCCTGGCTAATATTCTAGGTACTATCCTGGCTAATATTCTAGGTACTATCCTGGCTAATATTCTAGGTACTATCCTGGCTAATATTCTAGGTACTATCCTGGCTAATATTCTAGGTACTATCCTGGGTGCTATCCTAGGTACTATCCTGGCTAATATTCTAGGTACTATCCTGGCTAATATCCTAGGTACTATCCTGGCTAATATTCTAGGTACTATCCTGGCTAATATCCTAGGTACTATCCTGGCTAATATCCTAGGTACTATCCTGGCTAATATTCTAGGTACTATCCTGGCTAATATTCTAGGTACTATCCTGGCTAATATTCTAGGTACTATCCTGGCTAATATTCTAGGTACTATCCTGGGTGCTATCCTAGGTACTATCCTGGCTAATATTCTAGGTACTATCCTGGTTAATATCCTAGGTACTATCCTGGCTAATATTCTAGGTACTATCCTGGCTAATATCCTAGGTACTATCCTGGCTAATATTCTAGGTACTATCCTGGCTAATATCCTAGGTACTATCCTGGCTAATATTCTAGGTACTATCCTGGCTAATATCCTAGGTACTATCCTGGCTAATATTCTAGGTACTATCCTGGCTAATATCCTAGGTACTATCCTGGGTGCTATCCTAGGTACTATCCTGGCTAATATTCTAGGTACTATCTTAGACACTATCCTAAGATTATTGTTATTTAACGTGATTTAACAGAAATAAAACTTACACTATTTTACTCACAAAATGGTCATATCTGCTTCTACCGATTTAAATGTCAATCTCCACCGTCGTCAAATTTTTGTCATCTCTGAACATGAAGCTCCGCCATTAAGGGTTCTGGAAGTCATCTGAGCCATTCCAGGATACTGGGAACAGGGTCAACAACTTTGGTCGTAGGGTACGTGAACATGCCAATTGTTCCAAGAATGTGGTCCTCACTACCGTACACAAGTGTTAAAAATTTGAAACTGATGGAATGAGGCATTCTCGAGCTATGAGCGAAATATTATCGAAAGTTTGCAAGAAGTAAAAGAACTCAGAAGGCCTCTTAAAGGTTCCCCTTCGAGATCTGACAGACAGGTGTCAAGATTTGTTTGCCACAGTAAATTACTGTCAGGAATCACAGTTAATTAAAGAGGTGCTTTCTAACAGCAATTTTGACGCGGTTGGCAGACAGGGAACCTTTGGAATCATCAGTGAGAGTCTTCCAGCTTCAAGGACCTTTGTTGAGTATTGCGTTATTACTCAGGTTGAGTTAAACACGGGAATTATATATGAGTCTTTTAATATCCCCGCGAGTTCTGCTGCAGCTATCCAGGAAGAGTTTCAGATCAGGGTTTGTATGTGGCTTGATTTTCCTGAGGTAAGAATTTACTTAATTTTGCCTTACTAAAAAATAGCTAACTATACCACGGGTGGGGTTAGAACGCACGATCAGAGAGTCATAAAGTTCTAGACCGACGCGTTAGCGTCGTGCCTATGCTAACCTAACCTATGGTGTATAAATATACCAAGTTGGATGAATCTTATTGTAGCCAGCTGACCCAGTGTTTATTGTAGCCAGCTGGCCCAGTGGCTAACGCGTCGGTCTGGAGTTTTATGGCTCTCTAATCGTGGGTTCTAACCCCACCCGTGGTATGGTTTGTTTGCAATAGTGTCATTATGATTTCGCAAGTCATAAAAAACATCTATATTGCCTACAAATTGAAAGTAATTTCCCCGAGTGTTCCAGGCGTTGTCTGACCCAAATTATTACCTCTCAGAATCACCTCTACGAGTTTAACACCTCTCACTAAGTTTAATAATAATCATAATAATAATAATAACAATAATAATAATAACAATAATAATCATAATAGTAATAATAATAATAATAATAATAATAATAATAATAATAATAATAATAATAATAATAATAATAATAACAACAATAATAATAATAATAATAATAATAATAATAATAATAATAATAATAATAATAATAATAATAATAATAACAACAACAAACAATTATAATAATAATAATAATAATAATAATAATAATAATAATAATATAATAATAATAATAATAATAATAATAATAATAATAATAACAATAATAATAATAATAATAATAATAATAATAATAATAATAATAATAATAATAATAATAACAATAATAATAACAACAACAATAATAATAATAATAATAATAATAATAATAATAATAATAATAATAATAATAATAATAATAATAATAATAATAATAACATATGTTGTTTAATGTATCTGGAGGAAACTTGTAAATGATATTGCCAAACTAGATCAAACGTGTATACTGTATCGAGGAATTTATTGAATTTTATGGTATAACCTAAAACATATAAGAATACATTCTGTGAATTTATATTTTACTGAATTTTGCGTTGTTGATTTTTGTTAAGACGATGATGTTGATTTTGAAAGGATGATTTGAGTTATTCATTGTAGTGAGAAAATAAATATTCTCCTAAATGATTATGGTTTTGTAACAGTGTATAAAACGTATATTTACATTTTATTAGTCCCATCTATGGTTAATAATGATACCTACAAAGTACTGTGAAATATGACTGTGATTATAAGGTGTTCACCGTAAATATTGTGACTTGATTTTAATGGATTATGTATCGTCTGCTACTGTTTGTCAAATGTACTTGTCGATAGACTTTTTTTTGGCGTATGAGTGTGCGTGTGTGTGTACTCACCTAATTTTGGCTGCAGGGGTCGAGATTCAGCTCCTGGCCCCGCCTCTTCACTGAGCTCTGCTAGGTCCTTAGTCTCCCTGCTCCATGAGCTTTGTCATACCTCGTCTTAAAGCTATGTATGGTTCCTGCCTCCACTACATCACTTGCTAGACTCTGCTTGCGTGTGTACTCACCTAGTTGTGGTTGCAGAGGTTGAGTCATAGCTCCTGTGTGTGTGTGTGTGTGTGTGTGTGTGTGTGTGTGTGTGTGTGTGTGTGTGTGTGTTGTGTGTGTGTGTGTATGTGTGTGTGTGTGTGTGTGTGTGTGTGTGTGTATGTGTGTGTGTGTGTGTGTGTGTGTGTGTGTGTGTGTGTGTGTGTGTGTGTGTGTGTGTGGTGTGTGTGTGTGTGTGTGTGTGTGTGTGTGTACTCACCTGAATGAAGGCCGCTAATGGGTCCACCCTGCCTCTTCCCTCCCTCCGTGAGCCATGTCACACCTGTTCTTATAGCTATGGAACCTACTCTAAGGATAGAGAGATATAATTCCTTACATCCCTATGATTATGTTTTTCTTATCTTCCAGCTGTGCCCTCCTGTACCTGATTCCCATCTCTCGAACAGTCTGCCTCCGTCCACCTTATCAAAGACTGATGAACATAGGGTGTGGCAAGCAGGGGAGAGTAAGATTAGGGAAGGATAAGAAAATAATTGAAATGGGTTTGTGTAAAATAGGAGAATCAGAGGGAAAGGTATCAGAGGGAAAGGTATCAGAGGGAAAGGTATCAGAGGGAAAGGTATCAGAGGGAAAGGTATCAGAGGGAAAGGTATCAGAGGGAAAGGTAAAGACTAGTGGCTCTTCCACAACTGTGTGCTATGTACAACTGAGTTATGTATAACCCAGAATATTGGCAAGTACGACATGCATATTGTCTACCCTAACAATCTCAGTATACTGCACCTCATTATCATACAACCCCTGGTTGTATGATAATGATTGTTCCACTTCCTGACAACTCTATGGCTGAAGAAATACCTCCTAACGTCTATGTGACTCATCTGAGTTTTCAACTTCCAGTTGTGACCTCTTGTTGCTGTGTCATCTCTGAAAAACACTGTTCCTATCCACCCTGTCAATTCCTCTCAGTATTTTATATGTTATGTCCCCCCAGTCCCTCCTGTCTCCCAGTGTTGTCACGTTGAGTTCCCTTAACCTCTCCTCGTAGGACAAACTACTCAGTTCATAGTCTTTCTCTGATTTCCTGACATGTTTGACCAGATGTGGGTTCCATACTGGTGCTGCATACTCCAATATGGGCCTGACGTACACGGTGTACAGTGTCGTTTATGACTCTTTACTCAGATAAAGAAACGCTATTCTCAGGTTTGCCAGGCGCCCGTATGCTGCAGCAGTTATTTAATATGCGCCTCAAGCAATGTGCTCGGTATGATGATTACCCCAAGATCCTTTTCCTTAAGCGAGTTTTGCAGCCTTAGATCTCTAAGGCTCCGTCTGCCGTCTCCTTTGTCCTTCCCAAATCTTCAAAACTTTGTACTTGCTGGGGTAGACTCCAGAAGCCATTTGTCAGACCAGGCTTGCAGCCTGTCCAGATCCCCTTGTAGGTTACTTTATCCTCTTCCGCTTGTATTCTCCTCATTAGTTTTACATCGTCTGAAAACAGGGACACCTCTGACTCTATCCCTTTCGTCATATCAGTCACATATACAAGAAACAGCACAGGACCTAGGACTGACCCTTGTGGAACCCCATTCGACACGTGCACCCACTATGACACCTCGTCTCGGACCGACGCACGTGGTTTCCTTCCTTTCAGGTATTCCCTGATCCATTGCAGTACTTTCTCTCCTATTCCTATCTGTTCCTTCAGTTTTTTAACCAGTCTCTTGTGTGGAACTGTGTCGATAGCCTTCTAATAGTCCAGGAAGATGCAGTCTACCCATCCCTCTCTCTCTCTCTCTCTCTCCTGTCTTACTTCTGTTACCTTTGTGATAGAACTCCAACAGGTTAGTGATGCAAGATTTTCCTACCCTGAAGCCTTGCTCGTTGTCACATATGTCAGCCCTTTCCGTTCTAAGTGCTCAACTACTCTATTCCTAATAATCTTCTCCATAACTTTACATACAATACATGTCAGCGTCACTGGTCTGTAGTTTAGTGTAGCCTGTCTGTCTCCTTTCTTAAAAATCGGGGCTACATTTGCTGTCTTCCACACTTAGACAGTTGCCCTGTTTCGATAGATTTATTGAAAATTGTTGTCAGAGGCACACATAAGCGTCTGCTCCCTCTCTCAGGACCCAAGGAGAGATGTTATCTCTGTGTGGGGGGAAGGGGGTATGATTTTGTGTGTACTCACCTATATTTGGGTCCAAGGAGCGATTCTCAGCTTCTGGCGTCTTTGCTAGTAGCTCCTGGGTTTATCCTCACCTGATTTCCATAGTTTAATAATACCTTTTCTTAAAGCTATGTATGGATCCTGCCTGTACCAATCCACAGTTGAGGTCATTTCACTTCCTGACCATTCTGAGTCTGAAGAAATACTTCCTAACATCCCTCTGACTCACCTGTATTTTCAGCATCCAGCTGTGCCCTCATGTTTCTGTTTCCCAAATATTGACAATATTTCCCTGTCCACCCTATCAATTTCTCAGTATTTTGTATGTCATTGTTATATTACCCTTAGTCCTTCTCCCCTTTAATGTTACGAGCCTCAGCTCCCTTAAGCTCTCCTAACAGTACAAACCCCTTAGCTATGGAGCTTATCTCGTTACAAACCTCTCCATTTTGACAATTTCATGACATGATTAGGTGTCGATTCCATTCTGGTGCTGCATATTGCTATATGTGCCTGACACATGGCTAGGCTCCTCAGCACAAATCTCCTTGCTGCGGCAATTATTCGGTTGATGTGTTCATCAATCAATATGCTCGGTACGAGTTAAAACATTCTTTTTAATGTTACACCCGCGGATATAAGCTCCACCTGATTGAATATATTTATCTCCCTTTCTCTAGTGAGTAGTCTTGGCAGAGCTTCTCAGCGTGGTGGTCACCGGACACTCAAGGTTCTTGAGCCACCAAACGACAACACAATCTAATCTTAATTTTTATAGGGGGTTGACCGGTAGTGGAAGGCCTCGGTCAGATGACCAAAAGCTCCAGCTGTGGGTCATCATATGACTAAGACCCGCATCAGGAAACACTTGTCCTGTTCCCTGACAAATCTTCCCTAACCTAACCTCGAGAAACCAATCGCCTGTCCCAACTTCGCCGGGAAGCAGCATATTGCCAGAAACAAAAGAAAAATACTTTCAGAAACATAGCATATAATTCCCATGGAGCTATAGATCGTGCATTCCCAGTGAATCAGTAAGTTCACAGGGAATATTCTGGTCACCTTTGAAGAATAAACAACTTAGAAGTGTGGAAACATGTGACCAGAAGACCCAGGTGCAAGAACGACATCAGATCTCAAAAAGCAGGCAGTTTCCTGCATTTGTATACAAGCAAATGTTCTCAGCTGAGCCATTGACCTTTTTTATACAAGCATCTGTCTGCTATCACATCCGACAACATATAAATTAAAAATTATATTAGAAAAGTAATCATTGTAACAATGAGTAAAATCATTCAAATTACAGCCAAAAAAAGTTAATTTAGAGAAATATAGTATAAAAATTTTTTTTTTTTTTGTTATTTTACTAAACCTGGAGTTTACCTGGAGAGAGTTCCGGGGGTCAACGCCCCCGCGGCCCGGTCTGTGACCAGGCCTCATTGTGGATCAGGGCCTGATCAACCAGGCTGTTACTGCTGGCGGCAAGCAATCCAACGTACGAACCACAGCCCGGCTGGTCAAGTACCGACTTTAGGTGCTTGTCCAGTGCCTGCTTGAAGACAGCCAGGGGTCTATTGGTAATTCCCCTTATGTATGCTGGGAGGCAGTTGAACAGTCTTGGGCCCCTGACACTTATTGTGTTGTCTCTTATCGTGCTAGTGACACCCTGCTTTTCATTGGGGGAATATTGCATCGTCTGCCAAGTCTTTTACTTTCATAGGGAATGATTTTCGTGTGCAAGTTTGGCACTAATTCCTCCAGGGAATACAGGTTCAAGAACTTCAATCGTTCCCAATAATTGAGGTGTTTTATCTCCGTTATGCGCGCCGTGAAGGTTCTCTGTACATTTTCTAGGTCAGCAATTTCACCCGCCTTGAAAGGTGGTGTTAGTGTGCAGCAATATTCCAGCCTAGATAGAACAAGTGACCTGAAGAGTGTCATCATGGGCTTGGCATCCCTAGTCATTGAAGAAAAATAATCTTAGTCTCAACAAGGTAATGTGAAATTAAAGAATTTTATGAAATCCTGCGAAGTCAACAATGCAGTTGTCAACTTCACTTTAGATGAATGGTTCAGAGAACCGACATGTTGATAACTTAGACACATGTGCAACTCTTGGGTATCTTTATTGAGGAAACCTTTCGCCACACAGTGGCTTCATCAGTCCATACAAAGGAGAATCTTGAAGAACAGGAGGAGAATGAGGTAATCAGTCCCTCAGCCTTGAGTCGATGTGGTCAGTCCATCAATCTATTCAAAATGTTTTGTTAGTGGGATGGATTGTAAAGGACCTGCCTAGTATGGGCCAACAGGCCTTCTGTAGTGTTCCTCCTTTCTTATGTTCTTATGTTCTTATGATTGATGGACTGACCACATCGACTCAAGGTTGAGGGACTGATTACCTCATTCTCCTCCTGTTTTTCAAGATTCTCCTTTGTATGGACTGATGAAGCCACTGTGTGGCGAAACGTTTCCTCAATAAAGATACCCAAGAGTTGCACATGTATCTAATTTATCAACTTCACTTTAGATTGTTTCAGTATCTTAGTAATATAAAGATGTATTTCACAACTTGGCAGCAACCAAAGTTTTTGCAGGGGGAGGATCTTAAAGTTATACATCTACGTAATGTCAGTAGTAAACATAATGAATCTAGCCGAGCGTTCTGAATCCTACTCACTGAATAGATGGGTCGGAAATCCATTTGGTGCCTCGGTGCCCCGGGCCGGGTGGTAAAAGCTCTCGCTTCACACGGTGAGGGGTCTGGGTTCGATTCCCGCCGAAGAACATAAGAATGGAGGAACACTGCAGAAGGCCTACTGGCCCATACAAGGCAGGTCCTTATCAAAACGACCAAAGAATTTACTCCCGTACCCAATGATACCAATCAAACCCAGCCCCTCCCACTCATATATTTGTCCAGTCTCTTCTTAAAGCTACCCAGGATCCTAGCCTCTATCACCCCACTGGGAAGACTGTTCCACGCATCCACAACTCTGTTAGAAAACCAGTACTTACCTATGTCCTTTCTAAATCTAAATTTATCCAACTTAAATCCATTATTTCTGGTTCTTACCTGGTTCGACACCCTCAGTACTCTACTAATATCTCCTTTGTTTATGTCTGTCATCCACTTACACACTTCAGTGATATCTTCCCTCATTCTACATCTCTCCAGAGAATGGAGATTTAAGGGGTGGAAACATCGGACGTGTTTCCTTACACCGGGTGTCTATGTGCACCCATCAGTAAAATGGGTACCTGAGTATTAGTTGACTGGTGTGGGTCGCATCCTGGGACAAAACTGACCTAATTTGCCCGAAAGGCACTACATAGCAAGGGGCTTTCAATATGGTAGTAGTATGCCATTGATGTCAGCTATGGTCTGTATACCTTGTAAATGTACTTGTAGTAAATAAAGATATTATTATTATTATTATTATTATTATTATTATTATTATTATTATTATTATTATTATTATTATTATTATTATTATTATTATTATTATTATTATTATTATTATAATTTATCACACTGACGGATAATCTAACTTGGTTTCAGCTTGGAGGAAAAATTATTATAACTAACTGTTGACTGAGAATTTACTGCTTCTTCAGTTACATCATTTTGAATCAAAGTAAAAAAAGAATATCCAGAACTTGCTAAAATTGCTCTGAAAAACTCATCTTTCATTTCCATCGATATGCCTCTGTTAGACTGCCGTCTCAATCATGAATGTCAATAAAAGTCCAGAAAGATCATAGATATCTGATCTCCCATGAGCGTATCAGTGTCCTCAACCAAGCTACAGATTCGTAAGTAAATAAGGCGGCGCTTCTCCTTTCTCATTAGTATAATTTATGTGTTTTTACGTGCATACTGAATCAATTTTGGCAACAATTTTGCTTATTTTTCTAAGAATGTAATATCTTTTTCATGATATTCAACAGAAGAATAAAACTTACCCCGTTCATCTTGTTTTAAAAATCCTCTCAAGTTGGCAAGGCGACCCTGGACCGTTCCTTGTCACACTGGAAGACATATCGCCGGTCCATCGCTGCAGGAGATTTGAGAAGCACGAGTCTAGGGGGATGCCAGTTAGGCTCGTTGTTTCCTCACTACGTATTTCAGTGGTGTTAAACAGCAACCCCGCCTAGTGGCCTTAGCGGGAACTACTCTAATTCATTTGGTCAGTAAGATAAACAATTTGACTCTCCTTTTGACTCTTCCTTGGTTGTATCTAATCCTCTTGAACCCTTTGATTCGTATTTTAATAAGGTTACCTGCACTGATTGCACATTGGCTATAACTCTTTCTTATGCCGTTATCCTGACCTGTGTCTTTCTGGTAACTGTTACAAAAAACGCGATTCTAAAAGCTTAGAGATCTCCAGTGAATACTAGAAAGGACTGCCCTTCTAGCATCCAGCCTGTTACTGGGTTTTCGTAACAAGTAGTTAGTATCCTTGTCCAATTATCCATTAAAATTCAGTATTATTCAATAGTGCTTCAGGATTACAACTGGTAGGCTACTAACTAGAGAAATTAAAATTTAATAAATTTATTAATCATTAAGTTGTCTAGAGGTATATTATCAAATTAAATTAATCACAGCAATCAAAATAAAATCAATCTCTCGAGTTCAATATTATTGTGCTGAAAGCACATATCACATTTATAATTCTTAAGTACCGTCTGGTACATTAACATTTAATAAGATATTACAAATATGTACAAGTAAGTGTGTATGTGTGTAAGTGCTCTAAGTAGTTCGCTATGTCTCACGACTCGACTAGACTTAAACAAGTGACTGACAAAGTCCTCTAATAAACTAACTTCTTGACCGACTGGCAACCAGAACAGTCTGCTTGAACAATGAAAAGAATGCTAAGCCCAATAGCCATATAACAAGCGACTGTGACACAATCAGGATCAAGGAGATAATATAACGACACTAAGTAGGGACCATCAGCAGATCCTCCACAAAAGTTACAAAACTCCCATACTACTGAATCTAAGTTCAGCATAGGAAAAACCCGACTGTGACAATACACAGAAACCAGTACAAAATTAGGTCAGAAGCTATAGCTAAGGACCTGAGATGTTCAGAGTGTCTAAGCGATACACAACCTCAGTACAACATCGAAAATCACGAAGTCTATACAATGTTCTGTGAACAGAGTTCTACAGAACTAACAAGAATAATGAGACAGACAATCTGTCCAACCACCAAGCGAGTCTAGAGCAGACTGAATACTTCACGAGAGGTGAGGACACCCCCCCTCGATCACGTGATAGCCCCGTGGACAGCACAGCTCAGAAGCCGGCAGTATAACTAGCGACAAGCGATAATTACAGTAGTTTGACAATCAAGACTTGAACTGAGCACATATTATGTACATCCTAACAACATAAGTCAAATAACAATATAACAGTCAAATAATAATATAAAGTCATATATTTACGATTTAGCTATTATCGCAACTACAAGCAATATAAAATTATATGAAAAGATAATATACATTATATATATACATAATAATCATTGTAACCCATTCAGGGGTTGCAACAGTAACCTTAGTGTTTCTTCTTAGTCCTGAGGACTGATCTAGGGTCTCGCTCGTGAAGAACGAGTTTAAGTAGCGACTTCTGCAGTTGTCAGTGGTAGGAGTCACTCATACTCCATCTCTACGTGTCTTCTGTCAGCCAGTTTGCCTTACCTAAACGTATTGTTAGGAAATCATTCTCTTCTGTGCCTCTATGTCGGTTCGGAATGCTTACCCAATCTCATGAGTTACTATTATTACATATGTCCAGTCTCTGGCTAGCCATACGTGCCACTACTTCCGACTTCATTGGAGTCGAGCTAAGTCCGACACACTCCCTCTTCAGAGAGTTATTTAGTAGCTCGGATCACAGCTAGTTCCTCAAGACATCGTTTGCACCATCTAATCCATTGTTTGTATCCATCATAAAAAATATTCTTTTTTTATTGTTATTGCTGCTTCAGTAAAGATTAGTAGTTCAAGTTTATCTTTTTATTATTGTAATAAAAATAGGTGTTTTAAGAAACAGGTTTTTCCCTAATATTTAGAAATTGGGGTTACAAATATTTACTTGCTGTGAATTGCTCTCTCCTCAAGTGATAAAGAGATATTTGGAAACACAAAGAGATGGGCTATTGTTGAAGAGGTGCTGAAGAATGTCTGATGAGTGAGGGGTGAGTACTTTCATGGGTGAAGCCCCGTGGATGGAGGAACGCTTCACATCCCCTACCTCCTCCGCCATGTGGGAGGTGATATGCTACCCCAGACTCACTTTCCAACCCCCAACTCTTCCCCATCAAACTCCCCTCCACACATCTTCCTATCAGGGAAAAGTTCATGCATATGTATATATTTTGGTGTGTGTGTGTGTATGTATGAAGGTGTTGTGGGTTGCTTGCGTGTCTTGAAGTGCTTGATACGTAGGAGGACTGCAGACTCCAGCACTGTCTATCTGCCTTTGACCACACTACACTACGAGGTAGTAGGTGATGCATGATACAGGAATTCGTAAAAGTTACTTCAATATCCAGGTCTCTGACAATTATAAGTTCATCTGTGTAATTCTCGTATCTAATTTATTTATCTATTGCCTGTCTTGATTTTATGGAACCACATTTCTTCTCTCTCGCCCATCGTTTAAATCTTCAACATATCAAGCGAGTGTAACACTTGGCTTATTGGAAGCCGTTGTGTTTCTTTATGTTTTATCGTTTTTTTTTTCGGCTATAATTTTCCTAAGAATGAATGATGACTTTTTATATCCCAGTTACACTTCCTCTGTCCTACAACTGAGGCTCAGGACAGGGGCTGTTATAGCTTTTTTTATTTACTTTTTTTACTGACACATCGGTCGTCTCCCACCAAGGTTGGGTGCCCCGAAAAAGAAAGACTTTCACCATCATTCACACCATCACTGTCTTGCCAGAGGCGCGGTCACATTACAGTTATAAATCAAGAGCTCCACACAACGAAGTGGGGCTCTTGATTTAAAGTCCCTTTGTGAATAAAAAGTCCGTGGATCTAACTTCTTAAGTTAGTCATGGACCAACACCTAGTACGAGGCATGGAGCACACTGCAGGTGTATCAAAAACCCAACGCAGTGAAAAAAGTATTATTCATACACTTATATACTAATATTTTACTACATTTTCACTGTTTAGATTTAGTCACTTTTATATTTTTTTACGTGTCGGCAACAGGAGACAATTTTCATATTTTTTTTAGCATTAGAAACCGTGATCAAGAGGCATAAAAATCATTTTAATTATGTTAGAGACTGTGAAATTACTATTACATTTTATTATAAATCGATTAAAAGCATCTCAGGGGAATCATTCAATCTCATTACTGAATTATAAGGTAATTGGTTGTCATCTTAACACATTTTATTCTCATTCTGTCTTACACTAAACTCAAAGATCAAACAGAATATTAAAATCAGAGAAAACGCTGAACTGACAAGGGTCATACAGTGCTGCGGGGCAGAAAATAGTCCTGGGGCTATAAACAGGTAGTTGGAGAAGGGATCAGAAATGAGAGGAGAAAAGGGCTGGAAGGGGCGCTAAGGGCTATGTGTCAAAGTTCGTATAGTAGTTGCTGACAAAAAGTCAAAAAGTGATTGTAAGTCAAAGGCAGGACCGTCTGCCAGAAGGAGAGATAAAGTAAGAGTGGTGGGGAGGCGGTGGCGCTGGAGGTAAATCCTGCGACCTCGCTGGTAAATCCGCGGGCAATCCACAAGAAAGTGAAGAACGAAAACAGGGACCAAACAAACCTCACAGAGAGAAATAGGGTGTCGTTCCATGAGATACCCATGGGTAAGGCGGGTATGGCCAATGCGTAGACGGGAGAGCACAGTCTCCCGAGTACGGCAACAGTGGTAAGAAGATGGCTACAAACCTACAAACGGTTTAATACAGTGTAATTTGTTATGGTGCATGTCCGACCAAGACGGGCAGAGATGACTGGAAAATAATCTCTGAACAGAATACCTCTATAGGAAACCGGAAGATCATGCACAGCATCCGCCTGTTCATTGCCCTTCACATCAACGTGTCCAAGGACCCAACAGAAAACGACGTCTTCGTTTTTGCTAGCCACACGGCACAACCAAAGTTGAATACGAAGGACTAATGGGTGAGGGGAATTAAATCGTTTAATGGCTTGTAAAGCACTGAGGGAATCTGAAATGATCACAAACGTCGAAGAAGACATATATGTAATACGGAGAAGTGTTATGAGGATGGCATACAACTCGGAGGTAAAAATACTAGCTGAGTCTAACAAAAAACCTCGGACAACATCGTCAGGGAACACCGCCGCGAACCCAACACCGTCAGAAGATTTAGAACCATCTGTATAAACAGCGACGGCATGACCATGCAACCAGAAGTGATTAAGAAAAATAGAGTGAGAAGCAGTCGTAGGTACGAGAAGTTTGCCGCACGGCAGTAGGGAAGAACAGACACGAACCGTCAGAACCTCCCAAGGGGGAAGGGAAAAGGCAGACGCTAAATGAACACATGGGAAGTAACTGGAGAGAAGACCCGAGTGAGTGAAGACGAAGAGAAAACGGTCGGAGTAAGAAGGAGCGCCGAACAATTAATGGACTTCTACTAACGTCTGAGACCACCCTATACGTAGAAGAAACACAAAGGTCTTGAGAGAAGACAAAATAACGAAGACAATGAGCATTACGATAATCAGCTAAGGAAGGAACATTCGCCTCAGCATAGAGGCTTTCAACAGGGGATGAACGAAAGGCACCAAGGCATAAACGTAGACCCTGATGATGAAAGGGATCTAACCTAGAAAGAGTTGCAGAAGCCGCAGAATAGACTTGGTGGAATGCAAACAGAGGAGAGTCCAGCGATCTGCTCCCCATGAACGATACTCAAGAATTTTAAGGAGATTCAGTCGACCATGGCAAGCTGCCTTCAAAGAGGGAATGTGACGTTTCCATGTCAACTAACGATCGAAAAGAAGATCAAGGAACTTGACCGTATCACATTCTGGAATACGTGAGCCGTGTAACTACGATGGAATATCTGGGACAAGAGGACGTCTAGTGAAGATAATGAAATGGGTTTTCGTACTATAAAATTTAAATCCATAAGAAGTGGCCCAGCGGAAAACTCTATCAATCACATCCTGTGTAAGCTATACTGAAGTCATCCACATAAAGTGACAACCAAATATGCGATGGAAGAACGGAAGGTAGGTCATTTATAGCCAAGAGAAAAAGGGTAGTGCTAAGGACACAACCTTGTGGGACTCCCTCGGCCTGAACAAAGTCTGAGGAATGCGAGGCGCCAACACGGACACGAAAATGTCTATCAGATAAGAAAGCAGCAAGTGTGTGTTCAGGTGCTTGAAGTGGCTCTGGATCATCGCTTTCCACGGGAGAACATCGTGAACCAAGGCAGCTTCCATATTTGTGAAGGAAACCGTTAGTGTTGAGTCCACGAACCTGTAAACACGATCGATACTTGCCTCTCCTAGCACTGCCAGCTGCGCCATTTCCTTGGCTGCTAGCTTCCTCCTGATTGGCATCCATCAGCTGGCTAGACTGTAGGAGTAGAGTACGACATGCTAGGTGGAGCAAGGTTGTGGAGGGGTTATGGTGTGTGGTGAGCCTTGAGGGGCTGGGAGGAAAAAAAACTGACCTCTACGGCATGGGTATCCCGGGGATTTGGGCGGGGAAGGGGCGGGGAGTCGAGTGAGCGGAGGCACAGGGATCTGGGTGGGGGAAACGCAGGTACTCACTTCACGTATATTCATACACACGAAGCTGCACAATTTATATTGTTCACACTTAGTTACAATAAAGACAACATTATTGTTTCCCCTGCTCATCCTGAAAGATGTGGGTAAGTGCACTGTTGAACACTGAATATGTTCCGTCATCTTCACCTACACTCAGCATCTCTTCTCCCCCTTCCTCAGTGACGTGGGGGAGGCAGCAGTGACTGATCACTCCCTCGTTACTCTCAACACCACATTGCTTTCCACAACACATGCCTCTAATTATTCCATTTCTCAGTTAATTGGAAGTATGACGCATGGTGCTGGAGGCAAATGTATTTATAAAACTTTTTCGAGGTTTGTAAATACGATAATTATCCTTCCCCACCCCCATGGGCCATCTTCCCCACCCCCATGGGCCATCTTCCCCACCCCCATGGGCCATCTTCCCCACCCCCATGGGCCATCTTCCCCACCCCCATGGGCCATCTTCCCCACCCCCATGGGCCATCTTCCCCACCCCCATGGGCCATCTTCCCCACTACCACCACTTATCAACCTTCACAAACTACACAACACTTCCACTATTTACATTGAAACGATGCACTGGAATGCCTTCCCGGTACATTGGAATGTCTTCTCATTGTACTGGAATGTCTTCTCGCTACACTGGAATCTTCCCAATGTATTCACACTGAGTCCTATTCAGTCGTGACCTGGAATTTACCTGGAGTTTACCAGGAAAGAGTTTCAGGGGTCAACGCCCCCGCTGCCCGGTCTGAGACCAGGCCTCGTGCTGGATCAGGGTCTGATCAACCAGGATGTTACTGATGGCCGCACGTAAACCGACGTACGAACCACAGCCCGGCTGGTCATTTCCTGACTTTTGGTGTCTGTTCAACGCCTTCTTGAAGACAGCCAGGGGTCTATTTGCAATCCCCCTTATGTATGCTAGGAGGCAGTTGAACAGTCTTGGGCCCCTGACACTTATTGTATTGCCTCTTAGTGTACTCGTGGCGCTCCAAAGAGGCTGACCTGGTCAGCCACTTTAACCAAGAGCTGACATAGAAAATCCCGCAGCTAGCCCACCACACGTCCCGTCATGCCCTGGCATAGTTGGGTATTTCAGTAAATCTAATATAACAATATAATTATTACCTAAAGAATATTATCATATTCCCTAAAATACCTTAAAAAATTAACGAATGATTTTTTCTGTTACAGAGTCGCCGTATTTCGAGCAACCAGTTCAGAACGTGACGGTACAGGTGGGACGCAACGCCAAACTCACCTGTATTGTTGAGAACCTTGGCAACTATAAGGTAAATCTTACACCTGTCACGAGAACCTTGTTCACTGCTAGGTAAATCATACACCTGCCAAGAAAACCTGGTCTACTTCTAGGTAAATCTTACACCTGTCATGAGAACCTTGTTCACTGCTAGGTAAATCATACACCTGACATGAGAACCTTGTTCACTGCTAGGTAAATCTTAAACCTGTCATGAGAACCTTGTTCACTGCTAGGTAAATCTTAAACCTGTCATGAGAACCTTGTTCACTGCTAGGTAAATCTTACACCTGTCATGAGAACCTTGTTCACTGCTAGGTAAATCTTACACCTGACATGAGAACCTTGTTCACTGCTAGGTAAATCTTCCACCTGACATGAGAATCTTGTTCACTGCTAGGTGAATCTTACACCTGACATGAGAACCTTGTTCACTGCTAGGTAAATCTTACACCTGTCATGAGAACCTTGTTCACTGCTAGGTAAATCTTCCACCTGACATGAGAATCTTGTTCACTGCTAGGTAAATCTTACACCTGACATGAGAACCTTGTTCACTGCTAGGTAAATCTTACACCTGACATGAGAACCTTGTTCACTGCTAGGTAAATCTTCCACCTGACATGAGAACCTTGTTCACTGCTAGGTAAATCTTACACCTGACATGAGAACCTTGTTCACTGCTAGGTAAATCTTCCACCTGACATGAGAATCTTGTTCACTGCTAGGTAAATCTTACACCTGACATGAGAACCTTGTTCACTGCTAGGTAAATCTTACACCTGACATGAGAACCTTGTTCACTGCTAGGTAAATCTTACACCTGACATGAGAACCTTGTTCACTGCTAGGTAAATCTTACACCTGACATGAGAACCTTGTTCACTGCTAGGTAAATCTTCCACCTGACATGAGAACCTTGCTCACTGCTAGGTAAATCTTACACCTGACATGAGAACCTTGCTCACTGCTAGGTAAATCTTACACCTGACATGAGAACCTTGTTCACTGCTAGGTAAATCTTACACCTGACATGAGAACCTTGTTCACTGCTAGGTAAATCTTACACCTGTCGTGAGAACCTTGACTGCTGGGAGACGTCTTACGTCTCTCATTTTAATTTGTGAACATTACGATATAACATCAGTCTTTATAACAAGATAATATCTAAAGCACTTGTCACTGTGTATTAATGACCGTGACACAAGAAGGAAAGTCCACTTTACCTGTCACGTTACTGATGACCTCACTTGGCTTCAGCCCGGCCAGAGGTCAGCTTCCTCAAGTGATTATCAAATCTACTAGAACAGCGCTGTGTGTAACCCATAAGTATTTAATAAGTATTTCATAAGCTTTGACCACTAACGAACTGGTGTCTCTGTTAATATGTTTGAATCAATTTTCACGGCGAGTGTATTTCTAATAGTGTAAGACCATTAGAACAGATTATGGGGTACGATTTACACACACACACACACACACACACACACACACACACACACACACACACACACACACACACACACACACACACACACACAATATATATATATATATATATATATATATATATATATATATATATATATATATATATATATATATATATATATATATATATATATATATATATATATATATATATATATATATATATATATATATATATACATACATAGAAGAGAGGAGCTTAAGACGGCGTTTCGGTCCGCCTTGGGCCATTTACAAAGTCACACTAACGAAAAGGAACGAACGAACGAACGATAGTTCAGGTAAGATCCCAAATGGGATGAGCGGGGAAGACGGGACAGACAAAGAATAGAGCTGGAGAGGAGTGTTCTTAGTCGTAGAAATAGAGCCAGGGCTTAACCCAGCAGCGAAGGTGATCGTGGGACAAATATTGAGAAGAGAAATTCAGGCTCTTCTGTTGGGACTCAGGTGGGTTGAGCGGGGAGGACGGGACAGGCGAAGATTAGGGCTAGAGAGGAGTGTAGAATGTACGGCCTGCCAAAAACTCACAAGCCTGGTATCCCACTGAGGCCCATATCCTCGGGAATAGGCAGTGCTCCCCACCAGCTCTCAGGAATTCTCGCAAAACACCTCTCTAAACTCTTGGGCACTATCAGTCCAGCACATCTCAAACACTCGGGTGATCTTCTCAACCGCATTCGCAACATCAACATCAGGAACAAGAAACTTTCCAGCCTTGACGTAACTTCCTTATTCACCAAAGTACCTACTACACAAGCCATCGATCTCTTGCGCAGGAAAATTGACGATTCACATGATCTTCCTATTTCAGCCAGCGATTTCATCGACCTTGTTGAACTATGTGTTGGCTTTACGTATTTCTCTTTCGAAAATCACCTCTTTCAGCAGATTTTTGGACTACCCATGGGTTCGCCACTCAGTGCCGTCCTGGCGAACCTATACATGGAACATCTGGAAGCCGAGCGTTTCTCCATCATTATTCCTTCATCTGTCACATGGCTCCGTTATGTTGACGACATTCTCCTCATAACTCCCAGACGCTCTCCAAGACAAGCTCTCCAAGACAAGCTCAACCAGGTCGAGCCTTCAATCCAGTTCACACTTGAAGAAGAAGTCGACAATATTCTTCCTTTCGGATGTTCTTCTCTGCAAAACTGACCATGAACTTTGTTTTAAAGTCCATCGAAAACCCACCAACCAAAACGATCTTCTCCACTTTTACTCTTACCACGACACCAAAACTGAACGTGGTGTAATTATAGGTTTTTTCCTGCGTGCACTCAGAATCTGCAGCACTGAGTTCCTTGAGGAAGAATGCACTATAATTGAACAAGCATTTTCCAAACTCCACTATCCTCGTCATTTCATCAGAGACTGCAGACGACGGGCATTAAACATCGTCAACACACCCAGAGAAGACACTGCCGAGAAGGGATACATAGTCCTCCCCACCAACTCCATTGCTAAACACGTTTCCAACATTTTTTCCAATACGCCATTCCAAGTATCTACCTCCACAACCACGACCATCAAGGACATTACCAGTAATAGACAGGACAAACTTCCATCCTCTGCAGGGGTATACATAATCCCTTGTAATGACTGCAGAAAATTATACGTGGGCGAAACATCAAGAGACCTACAAACACGTATTTCAGAACATTAATACACAAGCAGGTCTGACGATACAAGAAATGCCTGTGTACAACACCGTAATTCACACAACCATTTAATGAACTACAGAAACTCAAGACTTATCGCCGAACAATCCTGGAATCATCGCTTATCTCTATGACCAACAACTTCAACCAGAATAATGGCTTCTATAACATAGCTGAACCACTTGCCAAGAAACTTCTTCATTGCTATCCCACATAAGAACACAGGAATGGAGGAACACTGTAGAAAGTCTGCTCACAAACTTATTCAATCTCCTTTCCAAGCTACCCAAGATTATAGACTCTATAACCCCACTCGGTACATCATCAGATGCAGCATTCTCCACCTGACCTCAGCATTCTGAACCTGACTATAAATACTCGCGTACCTTCCACCCCAGGTAGATCTGTTTGTGACTTGAAAAAGCTCACTGTGTGGGCGAAACGTTGTCAACAAAGGATCACATTATACTGCATATGTGTTTATGTTTCCATTTTGTCGGTATTTTATACCATTTATTTCCAAAGGGATAAACCTGTTTCTGTCCTGGTTAGTAGATTTTGGAAATACTTGATATGTTTAAATGAATCCAAGTGCCTGTACCGGGGAGGTACAAGCACTTGGATTCAAGAGACATGTTGGTCGAAAGTAATTGTCACGTTCTGGATTTCAATCTGAGCATTGTCCACCCACTTCTACTGCAGCTAAATGCTATTCCTACAGAGCGTCTGCTTGCAGCAGGGGTTGGGCGACTGACTCAAGTTAGCAGCTCCGGAATGGTACGCTGTGCCCAGTTGAGACCAAGAGCTGGAATACCAGACCGAGTCTTACCACACATTAGGTTTAATTTGCATACCTATGTGAATATCCGGTTTCTGGCAAGCATGCACTAACACACACCTCTTCCAGTAAATTTTAAATGAAGGCTTTGATCATTTCATCTAGTAATAATACTGCATAAATATATTACTATTAAAATTTTTCACCTCCTCGAGAATGAATCATTACTAAATATCATCAAAAGAGTACTGTTAAACCATATCACGGGTGGGGTTAGAACTCGCGATCAGAGTCATAAAACTCCAGACCGACGCCCTAGCCACTGTTATATGAGTTATGAAAAGTGTGGCCATTCTCTACAGTATATATGTTCAAATCAGTGTTATATAATGTGATATAGAATATATCACCCGTAGAATACGTGAAACAACAGGATTAATTCCTATATATCTTCACTTAAGATAATATTATAACGCTATTTCAGTATCACTTAGCATCAGCCCTGTAGTTATGTGACTTATTAAAACAATTCTAATATCTTGCTTATAACTTTCTACAACCCTGTAAACACGTTCTATGATGACCCAATGAGCAGTGCAAGTTACGTACTGCGTTACTCATTCATGAGTTAAGACAAGACAATGACGCAGTGAGATTTACAACTCTTTGTATTAATGTTAAGTAGAGCAGCACCTGCTCTTGTTTCAGTGATGGTTTAATTAAATTCACAATGTTTCAAAACATTGGCACAAATTCTACAAATGTGCAACTTCATGGTATAAATTTTAACGGTAGACATATATTGCAAATTCAGCTTAATGGGAAAGAGAATTACAGCCATAATGAATTGATAAAGGATCATCTTCTTGTATTTCTGAAGATTTTATTGACTTTGTAATGGTTATAGACGCCGGAGATATTCAATATTTCGTTGTGTATCTGGACGGCAGCCATCATGGAAAATCTTGGAAAAAAAATACCCAATTATCTTCACAGGAAAAAGAAAACAGCTTTTTCTGTTTTTTTAAAATGTTGATATGTAATATAAAACAATTATAGTAATTCTAGAGTTTAAGTTTATGCGATCGAAAAGTATAGTTTAGTACAAAAATTATTTTAAATCTGTGTGTTTTTTTGCCAATTCTTGTAAGGGTCAAGAAGTTTTAATAAAAAATATATCACTTATATCAAGGAAAATATGATTAATCAAAACATAACATTCAAATGCAGAGTAATAAGATAATTTTATATCTAATTATAAGTTCTTGGTAAAACTGGAATGTGTTTTTTTTAAGAAAGATGTTATGGTAGTCTTGCAATTTCTTACTAGATTTAATGTGGGTTGTTGTCGCCGCTACGAATTTTCCAAGTTTTCCTGATTTGAGTCATGTGACCTGGAGGAGGTTACCTGGAGGTTATTCCGGGGATCAACGCCCCCGCGGCCCGGTCCACGACTAAAATTTTCGAGTTTAAATCTGAACCAACGTATGTAACTTATACTCTACAGTATTTACCATCTATGCCATAAAATTGCGACAGATTATATATCAGTAATTAAAATGGTAATAAAAGTGATAACTACCATCAGATGTGCACCAGGGTAGTTTTATTTGCTGGCTCTGGTGGCCTGGTGGTTAACGCTCTCGCTTCACACGGTGAGGGCCTGGGTTCGATTCCCAGCCAGAGTAGAAACATTGGACGTGTTTCTTTCCACCTGTAGTCTATGTTCCCCATCAGTAAAATGGGTACCTGGGTGTTAGTCGACTGGTGTGGGTCGCATCCTGGGACACTGACCTAAGGAGGCCTGGTCACAGACCGGGCCGCGGGGGCGTTGACCCCCGGAACTCTCCAGATAAACTCCAGATAAACACTATACTGATAGGACAGTTGATTGATAGGGCAATCCTTGGAGATGCAAGTATGAGCAGCAGGTCCAGAAGGGTGTGATGTGTTCATATCCCTCAGGTTCTCTATGTAGTAATAAAGGGTGGTCAGTCTATTAGCAAGAGCTTGGGAAGCCAAGCTCTTGCAGCCAAGCTTAATAAAGGTAATCTTGATTGATGATAGCGCAGTAGAAATTTTTGTGAAGTCTACAGTAGCCCAAGAATTCTGATCCTCTGTTGATGTCTTGAGTTCGTCGACACATTGGGTTGTTATGAGTTTATCCAGTCGTTTAATGAAGATATTATTATTATTATTATTATTATTATTATTATTATTATTATTATTATTATTATTATTATTATTATTATTATTATTATTATTATTATTATTATCCAACAGAAATGCTAAGCTCACTAGAGTCATACAGCGCTCATGGGGTGATTCTGAATCATAGGGTAGCAATAGTGGAGAGGAAAACAGAGGCAGAGTCAGAAAGAGCTGTGAGGATTGCTAAACGAAGTATTATCAAAGTTTGTGTAACAAATAGGTTGCTGTCAAAAAGTCAGAGATGGAGTCTGTGTCAATGGTGGGGCCGTCAGCGAGGAGGGAAGATTGTGTTAAAGTGGTAACGACGTCGGGGGTAAATTCTGTGTGCTCGTTGAAAGACAGGACAGTCCAATAGAATATGGCCTCACATGGCGCCTCTTCGTGAGATACCTATGATTAAGACGGGTTTGTCCGATGTGAAAATGGGAGAGCGTCTCCCAACCTTGACATCGATGATAAAAAGACCAGAAACCTAAAGTTGGTTCGATGAAATTTGTTATGAGTCATGTCGGACCAAAGGTGTTACCAACGGTTGCGATGGCGGCTAGAGATTACAGCTTAATAGTCTGAGTATGGTATATCTCTATATGAAATTGGGAGGTCATGTACCGCTACCGCGCAGCAGAGTCTGCCTTCTCGTTGCCCTGAACAGCAACATGACCAGCGACCCAGCAGAAACGATTTCTTTGTTTCTGCCAGAAATGCAGGGCAATCTAAGATGTATACGAAGAACTAGGGGATGATGCGAATAAATTTTTTTAATAGCTTGCAAAGCACTAAGGGAGTCTGAGATTACTACAAACGTTTAGGTAGATATAGATGCAATACGAATAATTGAGATAACAATTGCATACAGTTCTTCCGTAAAAATGCTAGCCGTGTCAAGAAAATGCCCTCGCCCGACGCTGTCCAGGAACACTGCTGCAAACCCGACACCGTCAGAGGATTTAGAACCATCAGTGTACACTGCAACGGCATGAGAATGAGACCGGAAATAGTTGAGAAAAATGGAGCGAAAAGCAACTGTAGGTATTTGAGCTTTCGCGCTCGTCAGTGATGAGGAACAAACATGAAGTGTAGGAACCATCCAGAAGGGGTAAGAGAAAAGTTAGATGCAAGATGAACATAAAAAGGCAGCAACTGAAGAGAAGTCAAGAGCGAGTGAAGACGACGACGAAAGGGATGGAATAAACAGGGATGGTAAACAAATAATGGACCTCTACTAAAATCAGTAATTATCCTTTATGTAGACGGATCATCGTGAAGGTCATGAGAAGAGACAAAATAACGGAGACAATGGGTATCACGGTGACTGGTCGAGGATGGAACATTCACCTCCATATGTAGGCTCTCGACAGGAGAGGAGCGAAAAGATCCTAGAAATAAACGTAATCCCTGATGATGGACGGGATCAACTTTAGAAAAAGTTGCGGGAGAGGCTGCGGAATATACAGGGTGCGGCGGGAAAAAAATCCCAGATTTTAAACGCTTGATAAAAGGCATGGTAAATGCTGTTTAAATCATCTTATATAAAGTACATGTGCATGGAATACAGTTTACCTGCAATTGGTTTTGAATATGATATCGTCCAGATGGTGGACTTTATTTGCAATGCAACTTTGTAGTCGATTTCTCAAGTTACGCATCACTCGACAGGTCATTTCTGGCTTTATCGCTGCAGTTTCTTGGCGTATAGCAACCATCAGTTCATCAATGGTTCTTGGTCGATGTTTTTAGACTTCAGCTTTCAGGTGACCCCTAAGAAAAAAGTCACAAAGATCGAGATCAGGGAACAGTTCTCGCAAAACTCCCATTGATTTCGCTGCCCACACGGCGAGAAGATCAAGCCATGAGGGTAACTGAAAATGGAAGGCATATATTATCGGAAGACCCCACTACGATCCGCCCCGCTACACTAGAGCCGAACCAATGACTCAGCGAAATTCGGGAGGTTTTTATCGCCGCACCTGTAACTGGTCGCCATAGTTTAGTTTAAGCAAAATTAGAGCTGAATGCAGTCGAAGAAAAGTTCGATGATCCGCCCCCTACAAATGATGAGCGAGGGTTTTATGAAGGTTCAGCCGACTACGGCAAGTTGCTTTCAGGAAGGTAATGTGAGGCTTCCAGGACAGCCGGCGATCAAACAGAACGCCGAGAAATCTGACCGTATCACTTACAGGGATACGGGATTCATACAGGTACAATGGAGTATCAGAGATAACTGAACGTCTGGTGAAAGTAATTTGGTGCTTTTAAGCACTAGAAAATTTAAACCTATGCCTAGTGGCCCAATGGGAAACACGATTGATAGTATTCAGGAGTGAGGCTGCTACTAGGCAATAGTCAGCGCCTGCACAGAAAGTTATGACCGAATATTAGATGGGAGAACAGAGGTTAGATAATTTATAGACAGTAGAAACAGAGAGGTGCTAAGTACACATCCCTGAGGGACACCTTCAGTTTCGACAAAGTCCGGGAAAAGCGAATTTTTAACCCGAACACGGAAATGTCTCTCAGATAAGAAGTTTTTAAGGAAAAGTGGTAGATTATCTCGGAGGCCTAAGGAATGAATTTGGGCCAAGATGTTATATCTCCAGGTGGTGTCATATGCCTTATCAGGAACAAAAAAGACCACTATAACTAAATCGTTACTAGCAAAGGCATTACAAACACTGATATCTAAGCGAAGTAAGGGGTCAATAGCAGAGAGGCCCTGACGAAAGCCAAACTGACTAGTGGAGAGGCTATTGTCTCTCTAAATACCACAACAAACATCTATTTACTAGACGTTCCATTAACTTACAAACTTGCTAATGACTTGGTTTATGAAAAGTGAGAGCAACGGCAGTTTTCCACAGCTGGGGAAGAATCCCTTGTGAGCAAATAAGATGAAAAAGAATTAAGAGAACTGCAAGGGATGACGGATGTAAACGCTGAAGCATACGAATATGAATGGCATCAGGCTCAGCTGCCGACGATAGGCAAGTGAAAAGTGTTGACTCTGGTTCCAGAAACGTAAAAGAAAGTGTAAAGTAGTAACTCTATGGTAGACTTGAAGGAAAGAAACGAGGGAAATAGATGCAGCCCAATCTCTGTGGCAGCTTCAAGAGGTCTTGCAATGCTCACACCCGCAACCCGAAGAACGGGAGCTGGATCTGGAGAATACTCGTCACTCAATTTCTGTACCTTTTTCCATCCTGCACTCATAGAGGAAGCCGAAGTAACGGAAGAAACATAATCCCGCCAATAAGTGCTTTGAGCTTCGTAGACGACACCATATGCAACCACTCCCACCCGCTTAAAATCAAGGAGTCACTCTGTGGTCCTATTGTAACGATACCGGCGTTTCAAACGTACTGCACGGACACAAGCAGAAGACCATCAAGACACGCATTTCTGAGAGTGCCTACTCCAGGACTGAGGAATTAAATGCGCAGCCGCGGTTAAAATCGAAGTTAAAAATAGTTGTAATAGCTCATTAGTGGAGGACGAGGATACTTCCTCACTAAACACAGTTTGACGTAAGTAAAGGTCCCAGTTCGCCCGTTCAAATTGCCAACGTGGACTTCGAGGCGGGCAAGAATAAGAATGGGAAATAAGAAGGATAGGAAAATGATCGCTGTCATGTAAATATTTAAGCACAGACCAGGTAAAGTTGAATGCAGCTGACGAGAAGTAAACTGAGAGATTAATGCAAGAGGTTGAGTGCGAGGATCAAAATGAGTGGAAGTACCAGTGTTTAAAACATGGAGTAGAAGAGAGGAAATGATGAACATTAAAATAACTTAATAAGAGAAGAGGTGGCAGTAAGGAAGAAACCAGAAATGCTACATCTGGAATATATATTGCTCGAGAAGGAGAAAGATAGAAAGAGTGGACTGTATACCACTTTTTCAAGTATATGCGAGTTACAGTGTAATGCAGCGAAGTATGAACAGAATCTGATGGTATGGTACACCAGTTCGTACAAGAGGTGCACTTTCATTAAAGGTTCCATCGGGAAAAGGATCCGATGAATGCAATAAAATATAGACCAAGACAGGATGGATAACAGAGAAGTGCAATTTAGGTTCTTGTTAACAGACACAAACAGGAAAAAACTGGGAGAGCAACACCTGATGCCACCCTGATTACTCCTTAGGCCTCGAATATTCCACTGTTAATAACTCATGATTTGCGAGACCAGAGAGGGATCAGGACATCTTCAGATTCCACGGCAAACTACAACACCACCAAGTACCTCACTGGAATAGGATGGTCAACGATACCTTTTCCCCAACCTAGGAACTAGAATGCCTGAGGGAAGAACCCCAAAGACTAAACACCGGAGAGGGACAGGGGAGGGGAAATTGGTGTGTAATTAGGTTCGGTCGGAGGAAGAAGACCGAAAGATCCAATTCCTCAGACCAAAAACCTCTTTATTACAAGGAGTCCCTCCCTCTTTCCTTCCTTAACGACGTTAATCAAGACAGATTTCTTTGTCCTCAGAGCTGGAGAAGACAGAATCTGCAAACCACTGAAAGTAGTTGTAGCAGTAGGAATGATGAGTTTTTCAGCTGCGAAATCGTCATTACACTATTCTTCAAAGTAGCTGCTGGGGCTGGTCTGGAGGAGTCATTTATTGTCCCACTACTGGGCTTAATCTTCACACGATATGAATACATCGTGGAAGATCAGAGAGTGCCTCTCCTCAACAGTGATCGTAGGGATACTGCAAACGTGATGGGGTACAATTGAAGATTGAGACACTTATGCAACATATGGGAATCTTTAAAGATTCAACAAACATTCCCATATGTTGCATAAGTGTCTCAGTCTTCAACTTGTCGGTTTTAAACCATTTATCACATGGGGTGCAGTTGTTACCTCCAGGAGGCTACCAGTCAAGTCCTTTTCGATCTCGATGCTACAGTTATTGAGTCCACTTGAAGTCAGTACTTCAAGAGGAAGCAGCAGACACCTCGACCCCAACAGGACCCAAATGTAAATCCCTTCTTTTTAACTTTATTTGGTTGTGCTGGTTTAAATATATTTAGCATTCTGCTTTATGATCCTATAACGTGTGTGAGTGTCTTGAAGACCATTGTAAAAACTAGATGTACCCAATCCTAGATAAAAAAAAAAGCTTATAAATTACTTATTTTCTTGCTGATAAACAGAGATATTAGAGTAAAATGATTATTAACATAGTATGTATCAGCCCTGAATTAGGTAGAAGATTTGAGAGTAAAGAAGATGTATACCAAAAAATACATTAATGAATAACGTGTATATTGTCTTCAAAACTGCAAGTGAATGAGGTAGTAATGACAGAGCTCACTGGCACCATGGCTCACTGGCACCATTGCTCACTGGCACCATGGCTCACTGGCACCGAGGCTCACTGGCACCATGGCTCACTGGCACCATGGCTCACTGGCACCATGGCTCACTGGCACCATGGCTCACTGGCATCATGGCTCACTGGCACCATGGCTCACTGGCACCATGGCTCACTGGCACCATGGCTCACTGGCACCATGGCTCACTGGCACCATGGCTCACTGGCACCATGGCTCACTGGCACCATGGCTCACTGATACCATGGCTCACTGGCACCGTGGCTCACTGGCACCGTGGCTCACTGATACCATGGCTCACTGGCACCGTGGCTCACTGGTACCATGGCTCACTGATACCATGGCTCACTGATACCATGGCTCACTAGCACCATGGCTCACTGGCACCATGGCTCACTGATACCATGGCTCACTGGCACCATGGCTCACTGGCACCATGGCTCACTGATACCATGGCTCACTGACACCATGGCTCACTGGCACCATGGCTCGCTGGCACCATGGCTCACTGGCACCATGGCTCACTGATACCATGGCTCACTGGCACCGTGGCTCACTGGCATCATGCCTCACTGGCACCATGGCTCACTGGTACCATGGCTCACTGGCACCGTGGCTCACTGGCATCATGGCTCACTGGCACCATGGCTCACTGGCACCATGGCTCACTGGCACCATGGCTCACTGGCACCATGGCTCACTGGCACCATGGCTCACTGATACCATGGCTCACTGGCACCGTGGCTCACTGGCATCATGGCTCACTGGCACCATGGCTCACTGGCACCGTGGCTCACTGGCATCATGGCTCACTGGCACCATGGCTCACTGGCACCATGGCTCACTGGCACCATGGCTCACTGGCACCATGGCTCACTGGCACCATGGCTCACTGATACCATGGCTCACTGGCACCGTGGCTCACTGGCATCATGGCTCACTGGCACCATGGCTCACTGGTACCATGGCTCACTGGCACCGTGGCTCACTGGCATCATGGCTCACTGGCACCATGGCTCACTGGTACCATGGCTCACTGGCACCATGGCTCACTGGCACCATGGCTCACTGGCACCATGGCTCACTGATACCATGGCTCACTGGCACCGTGGCTCACTGGCATCATGGCTCACTGGCACCATGGCTCACTGGTACCATGGCTCACTGGCACCATGGCTCACTGGCACCATGGCTCACTGGCACCATGGCTCACTGATACCATGGCTCACTGGCACCGTGGCTCACTGGCATCATGGCTCACTGGCACCATGGCTCACTGGTACCATGGCTCACTGGCACCATGGCTCACTGGCACCATGGCTCACTGGCACCATGGCTCACTGATACCATGGCTCACTGGCACCGTGGCTCACTGGTACCATGGCTCACTGGCACCGTGGCTCACTGGTACCATGGCTCACTGGCACCATGGCTCATTGGCATCATGGCTCACTGGTACCATGGCTCACTGGTACCATGGCTCACTGGCACCATGGCTCACTGGCACCATGGCTCACTGGCACCATGGCTCACTGGCATCATGGCTCACTGGTACCATGGCTCACTGGCACCGTGGCTCACTTGTACCATGGCTCACTGGCACCATGGCTCACTTGCACCATGGCTCACTGGCACCATGGCTCACTGGCACCATGGCTCACTGGCACCATGGCTCACTGATACCATGGCTCACTGGCACCGTGGCTCACTGGTACCATGGCTCACTGGCACCATGGCTCACTGGTGCCATGGCTCACTGGCACCATGGCTCACTGGTACCATGGCTCACTGGAACCATGGCTCACTGGTACCATGGCTCACTGGCACCATGGCTCACTGGCACCATGGCTCACTGGAACCATGGCTCACTGGTACCGTGGCTCACTGGCACCATTGCTCACTGGCACCATGGCTCACTGGTACCATGGCTCACTGGCACCAGGGCTCACTGGCACCATGGCTCACTGGTACCATGGCTCACTGGCACCATGGCTCACTGGTACCATGGCTCACTGGTACCATGACTCACTGGCACCATGGCTCACTGGCACCATGGCTCACTGGTACCATGGTTCACTGGCACCATGGCTCACTGGCACCATGGCTCACTGGTACCATGGATCACTGGTACCATGGCTCACTGGTACCATGGCTCACTGGCACCATTGCTCACTGGCACCATGGCTCACTGATACCATGGCTCACTGGCACCATGGCTTACTGGTACCATGGCTCACTGGCATCATGGCTCACTGCTGCCATGGCTCACTGGCACCATGGCTCACTGGTACCATGGCTCACTGGAACCATGGCTCACTGGTACCATGGCTCACTGGTACCATGGCTCACTGGTACCGTGGCTCACTGGCACCATTGCTCACTGGCACCATGGCTCACTGATACCATGGCTCACTGGCACCATGGCTCACTGGCACCATGGCTCACTGGTACCATGGCTCACTGGCACCATGGCTCACTGGTACCATGCCTCACTGGCACCATGGCTCACTGGTACCATGCCTCACTGGTACCATGGCTCACTGGTACCGTGGCTCACTGGCACCATTGCTCACTGGCACCATGGCTCACTGATACCATGGCTCACTGGCACCATGGCTCACTGGCACCATGGCTCACTGGTACCATGGCTCACTGGCACCATGGCTCACTGGCACCATGGCTCACTGGCACCATGGCTCACTGGCACCATGGCTCACTGGTACCATGGCTCACTGGCACCATGCCTCACTGGTACCATGGCTCACTGGCACCATGGCTCACTGGTACCATGGCTCACTGGCACCATGGCTCACTGGTACCATGGCTCACTGGTACCATGGCTCACTGGCACCGTGGCTCACTGGCACCATGGCTCACTGATACCATGGCTCACTGGCACCATGGCTCACTGGTACCATGGCTCACTGGCACCGTGGCTCACTGGCACCATGGCTCACTGGTACCATGGCTCACTGGCACCATGGCTCACTGGTACCATGGCTCACTGGCACCGTGGCTCACTGGCACCATGGCTCACTGGTACCATGGCTCACTGGCACCATGGCTCACGGGTACCATGGCTCACTGGCACCGTGGCTCACTGGCACTATGGCTCACTGGTACCATGGCTCACTGGCACCATGGCTCACTGGTACCATGGCTCACTGGCACCATGGCTCACTGGTACCATGGCTCACTGGTACCATGGCTCACTGGCACCATGGCTCACTGGTACCATGGCTCACTGGCACCGTGGCTCACTGGCACTATGGCTCACTGGTACCATGGCTCACTGGCACCATGGCTCACTGGTACCATGGCTCACTGGCACCATGGCTCACTGGTACCATGGCTCACTGGTACCATGGCTCACTGGCACCATGGCTCACTGGTACCATGGCTCACTGGCACCATGGCTCACTGGTACCATGGCTCACTGGCACCATGGCTCACTGGTACCATGGCTCACTGGTACCATGGCTCACTGGCACCGTGGCTCACTGGCACCATGGCTCACTGATACCATGGCTCACTGGCACCATGGCTCACTGGTACCATGGCTCACTGGCACCGTGGCTCACTGGCACCATGGCTCACTGGTACCATGGCTCACTGGCACCATGGCTCACTGGTACCATGGCTCACTGGCACCGTGGCTCACTGGCACCATGGCTCACTGGTACCATGGCTCACTGGCACCATGGCTCACTGGTACCATGGCTCACTGGCACCGTGGCTCACTGGCACTATGGCTCACTGGTACCATGGCTCACTGGCACCATGGCTCACTGGTACCATGGCTCACTGGCACCATGGCTCACTGGTACCATGGCTCACTGGTACCATGGCTCACTGGCACCATGGCTCACTGGTACCATGGCTCACTGGCACCATGCCTCACTGGTACCATGGCTCACTGGCACCATGGCTCACTGGTACCATGGCTCACTGGCACCATGGCTCACTGGTACCATGGCTCACTGGTACCATGGCTCACTGGCACCGTGGCTCACTGGCACCATGGCTCACTGATACCATGGCTCACTGGCACCATGGCTCACTGGTACCATGGCTCACTGGCACCGTGGCTCACTGGCACCATGGCTCACTGGTACCATGGCTCACTGGCACCATGGCTCACTGGTACCAATGGCTCACTGGCACCGTGGCTCACTGGCACCATGGCTCACTGGTACCATGGCTCACTGGCACCATGGCTCACTGGTACCATGGCTCACTGGCACCGTGGCTCACTGGCACTATGGCTCACTGGTACCATGGCTCACTGGCACCATGGCTCACTGGTACCATGGCTCACTGGCACCATGGCTCACTGGTACCATGGCTCACTGGTACCATGGCTCACTGGCACCATGGCTCACTGGTACCATGGCTCACTGGCACCGTGGCTCACTGGCACCATGGCTCACTGGTACCATGGCTCACTGGCACCGTGGCTCACTGGTACCATGGCTCACTGGCACCATGGCTCACTGTCACCAAGTCACTCTCTCGCCATGTGGAACGGCACCACTGAACAGGTCGTTTAATTATATGGAAACCTCTCAGGTGGTTTATTTTCCCCAGGCGAATAAGCCAGCGTCAACTAACGCAAGCTGATAACTTGGAAAGCTTAGCAATCGTTGTCAAGAGGATGCTTAACGACGGATATAAAGCTTCGATTAGCCAGTGTTTGAGCAACCAGTGACGATACCAGCACTTGTAAGTCTTAAGCATAGATATTTAGCGCTGGTAATTCGACGGTTGTGTAGTATGTAAACGGAACATCATCTGACAAACACCTCTATCAGAAAATGCTCCTTGGCTTCTTAATGCATAAACCACTTCTAGTATTTAATACTAGAAGACTAGTGTACTTTGCTTATAAGCTAAGGTGGTACTTTGCTTATAAGCTCAGGCGGCAATTTGCTTATAAGCTCAGGGGGAAATATTGAGTATGTATCTATAAAGAGTACTTAAAGTATGTAATATGAGTCAGTGGGTGTGCTTTGCTTGTCAGGTAGCCTGGGGTTACAAAGGTACCGGTGCTGTTCTGACGGTTTCCACACAAGTCATCACCAACAACCCCCGCATCTCCATTCAGCGGGAGCAGCGCTCCACCTGGGTGTTGACCATCGCCAACGTGACCAGGCAGGACCAGGGCCACTACCGGTGCCAGGTCAACACTTCCCCGCCCAGGTCCATCGCCGGGTTCCTTGCTGTCGTAGGTGAGGCCACCACTTCATGTCTAAACCTCAGGAGAAATCACATTTTGGCTTCTAGTTAGAATGTATCCAAACAGATAATTGTTATCTAAAGGGACGAAAGAACATAGCTGATGGAACAGGAATATACAATGTGCTGGAGAGAAAAAAATCCAGGAAAATTGAGAATAGGTATATAGAGTAGGAAATACCAAATATTCTAAGACTGAAAGAACATAAACAAAGGTACAGAAGAATTGATACACAAAACAATAATAATAAATATTCAAAGTGGAAAAGAAAATGTAACACAATATAACAAAAGTGAAAAAAATAAAACAAGAGTAAGAGAAATTTACAAGAGAAAGTAGAAGAGGAATGAGGAAACTGTGAAAAAGTTGTGAAATGGCAAAGTAGATGGCTAAAACAGGAAAGTATGGAGGTTTAATGAAGGCAATGGATGGAATAAAAACAGAAATGTTAAAAGCAGGTGGGGATATAGTTTTAGAGTGGTTACTGCTTTTAATAAATGCATGGAAGAGGGTAAGGTACATATGGATTGCCAGATAGCATGCATAGTTCCTTTGTATAAAGGCAAAGCGGACATAAGAGAATGCAAAAATTATAGGGGAATAAGTCTGTTGAGTATACCTGGTAAAGTGTATGGTAGAGTTATTATTGACAAAATTAATAGAACGACGGAGAGTAAGATAGCAGATGAACAAGGAGGTTTTAGGAAGGGCAGGAGGTGTGTAGACCAAGTGTTTATAGTGAAACATATAGGTGAACAGTATTTAGATAAGGGTAAACAGGTTTCCGTGGTATTTATGGATTTGGACAAGGCGTATGACAGGGTGGATAGGGAGGCAATGTGGCAGATGTTGCAAATGTATGGAATAAGAGGTAGTGTAGATGAATGGTTCCGAGAACCGACAAGTTGATAAATTAAACACCTGTGCAACATTTGGGTATCTTTAATGAAGAAACGTTTCGCCACACAGTGGCTTCATGGATTGATGAAGTCACTGTGTGGCGAAACGTTTCCTCATTAAAGATACCCAAGTGTTGCACGTGTCTAATTTATCAATAAGAGGTAGGTTACTGAAAGCAGTGAAGAGTTTTTACGAGGATAGCGAGGCTCAGGTTAGAGTAAGTAGGAAAGAAGGAGATTATTTCCCAGTAAAAGTAGGCCTATAACAAGGATGTGTGGTGTCACCATGGTTGTTCAATATATTTATAGATGGGACTGCTCGGGTGTTGGAGAGAGGTGTGGGGTTATATGATAAGGAATCTAACACACAGTGGGAGTAGTCACAGTTGGTTTTTGCTGATGACACTGTTCTTTTGGGAGATTCTGAAGAGAAGATGCAGAGCTTGGTTAATGAGTTTGGTAGGGTATGTAAGAGAAGAAAATTAAGAGTGAACATAGGAAAGAGTAAGGTGATGAGGATAACAAAAAAAAAATAATGAAAGATTGGATATCAGATTGGAAGGAGAGAAAATATGGAGGAAGTGAATATATTCAGATATTTGGGAGTGGACGTGTCAGCAGATGGATCTATGAAAGACGAGGTGAATCATAAAATTGATGAGAAAGTGAGTGATGCACTGTGGAGAGAAAGAGCCTTACCAATGGAAGCAAAGTTGTGAATGTATGAGAGTATAGTTATACCAGTGCTCTTATATGGGTGTGAAACAAGGGTGGTGAATGTTGCAACAAGGAGAAGGCTGGAGGCAGCGGAGATGTCGTATCTGAGGGCAATGTGATGTGTGAATATAATGCGGATAATCTGTAGTTTTGAAATTAGGAGGTGCCGGGTTACTGAAAGTATTATCAAGAGGGCTGAGGAGGGGTTGTTGAGGTGGTTCGGCCATTTAGAGAGGATGGAACGAAATAGAATGACTTGGAGAGCATATAAATATGTTGCGAAAGGATGGTGGGGTAAGAGTCGGAGGGAGGGGGTAAAGGAGGCTTTGTGTGGAAGGGGCTTGGATTTCCAGCAAGCATGAGGGAGCGTGTTAGATAGGAGCGAGTGGATACAATTGGTTTATATGACTTTGCGTGCTGTTGGAGTGTAAGTAAGGTAACATTTGTGAAACGATTCAGGGAAACCGGCAGTCAGGACTTGAGGTGGGAAGTACAGTGTCTGCACTCTGAAAGAGGGGTGTTGATAAGGTGCAGTTTTATAACTGTAGTGTAAGCACGTCTCTGGCAAGACAGTGATGGAGTGAATGACGATGAAAGTGTTCCTTCTTTTCCGGGTCACCCTGCCTGGGTGGGAAACGGCCTATGTATTAATTAAAAAAATTATTCAATTTTATTGTAAATTCTCGTTGAGCGCTAAACCCATGTAGGCCATTCAGCTCCAGAGAGGAAACAGAGGAGGAAAGAGATGAGTGAATGGATGAGGGAGAGTAACCTTGCTGTGAGAGGAATAAGTTAGTTAATTGTTATTGTTAGTGTCATAGTAATCGGTTATTGTACGGTTGTAAGGAAGACGGGAGAAGTGGTATCGTGGAATCACGATCCTCTATGTATTGTAAATTTCTTATCCATTCTTTGGTAGAAGTTTAAAAATAATGTGAAGATGTAAACGTATTTAGTTGGTAACTTAAAAGTGACGTTTTCTTGTGTAATTTCTAATCTGTTTGTGTCACATTTGATAAAACTTGTTAATACCATATCTAAAGCAATTACTCTCTCTTCCTTTATACTTCTTTCTTGATGGCTTTTCTTCCTCTATCTTTACCCCTCTTTTGTGATTGTATTTCCCCCCCCCCGGCCTCTGCTTTCTATCAGCCCACTCACCCATCCTGACTCTTTTCACACACACTATCTAATACCCTTTATTCAACCTCCCAGACCACATAATGCCCTCCTAACCCAACCCTGACCACCCAACCCTGACCACCCAACCCTGACCACCCAACCCTGAACACCCAACCATGACCACCCAACCCTGACCACCCAACCATGACCACCCAACCATGACCACCCAACCCTGACCACCCAATCTTGACCATCCAATCCTGACCACCCAACCCTGACCCTCCAACCCTGACCACCCAACCCTGACCACCCAACCCTGACCACCCAACCCTGACCACCCAACCCTGACCACCCAACCTTGACCATCCAACCCTGACCACCCAACCCTGACCATCCAACCCTGACCACCCAACCCTGACCATCCAACCCTGACCACCCAACCCTGACCATACAACCCTGACCACCCAACCATGACCACCCAACCCTGACCACCCAACCCTGACCATCCAACCCTGACCACCCAACCCTGACCATCCAACCCTGACCACCCAACCATGACCACCCAACCCTGACCACCCAACCCTGACCATCCAACCCTGACCACCCAACCCTGACCACCCAACCCTGACCACCCAACCCTGACCATCCAACCCTGACCACCCAACCTGACCACCCAACCCTGACCACCCCAACTCTGACCACCCAACCTGACCACCCAACCCTGACCACCCAACACTGACCACTCAACCCTGACCATCCAACCCTGACCACCCAACCCTGACCACTCAACCCTGACCACCCAACCCTGACCATCCAACCCTGACCACCCAACCCTGACCACACAACCCTGACCATCCAATCCTGACCATCCAATCCTGACCACCCAACCCTGACCATCCAACCCTGACCTCCCAACCCTGACCACCCAACCCTGACCATCCAACCCTGACCACGCAACCTTGACCACCCAACCCTGACCACCCAACCCTGACCACCCAACCCTGACCATCCAACCCTGACCATCCCAACCCTGACCACCCAACCCTGACCACTCAACCCTGACCATCCAATCCTGACAACCCAACCTGACCACCCAACCCTGACCACCCAACCCTGACCACCCGACCCTGACCATCCAACCCTGACCACCCAACCCTGACCATCCCAATCCTGACCACCCAACCCTGACCACCCAACCCTAACCATCCAATCCTGACCACCCAACCCTGACCACCCAACCCTGACCATCTAATCCTGACCATCCAACCCTGACCACCCAACACTTGACCACCCAACCCTGACCACCCAGCCCTGACCATCCAACCCTGACCACCCAACCTGACCACCCAACCCTGACCACCCAACTGACCAATAACCTGAAACCCACACCCAACCCTGACCACCCAACCCTGCCACCCACTACCCCAACCCTGCCACCCACCACTCCAACCCTGACCACTCCAACCCTGACCACACCCAAACCCTGACCATCCAACCCTGACCACCCAACCCTGACAATCCAACCCTGACCACCCAATCTGACCATCCAATCCTGACCACCCAACCCTGACCATCCAACCCTGACCACCCAACCCTGACCACCAAACCCTGACCACCCAACCCTGACCCATTCAACCCTGACCACTGAACCCTGACCACCCAACCCTGACCACCCAACCTGACCACCCAACCCTGACCACCCAACCCTGACCACCCAACCCTGACCACCCAACCCTGACCACCCAACCCTGACCACCCAACCCTGACCATCCAACCCTGACCTCCAACCCTGACCACCCAACCCTGACACACCCACCAACCCTGACCATCCAACCCTGACCACCCAACCCTGACCACCCAACCCTGACCACCCAACCCTGACCACAACCCTGACCACCAATCCTGACAACCCAACCCTGACCACCAAACCCTGACCACCCAACCCTGACCATCCAACCCTGACCACCCAACCCTGACCACCCAACCTGAACCACCCAACTCTGACCACCCAACACTGACCCACCCGACCCAACCCTGACCACCCAACCCTGACCACCCAACCCTGACCATCCAACCCTGACCATCCCAACCCTGACCACCCAACCCTGACCACCCAACCCTGACCATCCAACCTTGACACACCCAACCCTGACCACCCAACCCTGACCACCCAACCCTGACCACCAACCCTGACCATCCAATCCTGACAACCCAACCCTGACCACCCAACCCTGACCATCCAACCTTGACCACCCAACCCTGACCACCCAACCCTGACCACCCAACCCTGACCATCCAACCCTGACCACCGAACCCTGACCACCCAACCCTGACCACCCAACCCTGACCTATCCAACCCCCTGACCACCCAACCCTGACCATCCATATCCTGACCACCCAACCCTGACCACCCAACCCTGACCATCCAATCCTGACCATCCAACCCTGACCACATCCCAACCCTGACCACCCACCCCTGACCACCCAACCCTGACCACCCAACCCTGACCACCCAACCCTGACCATCCAACTCTGACCACCCAACCCTGACCATCCAATCCTGACCACCCAACCCTGACCACCCAACCCTGACCATCCAATCCATGACCATCCAACCCTGACCACCCAACCCTGACCACCCAACCCTGACCATCCAACCCTGACCACCCAACCCTGACCATCCAATCCTGACCATCCAACCCTGACCACCCAACCCTGACCACACCACCACAACCCTGACCACCCAACCCTGACCACCCAACCCTGACCATCCAACCCTGACCACCCAACCCTGACCATCCAATCCTGACCACCCAACCCTGACCACCCAACCCTGACCATCCAATCCTGACCATCCAACCCTGACCACCCAACCCTGACCACCCAACCCTGACCACCCAACCCTGACCACCCAACCCTGACCACCCAGCCCTGACCATCCAACCCTGACCACCCAACCCTGACCATCCAATCCTGACCACCCAACCCTGACCACCCAACCCTGACCACCAACCTGACCATCCAACCCTGACCACCCAACCCTGACCACCCAACCCTGACCATCCAACCCTGACCACCCAACCCTGACCATCCAATCCTGACCATACCCAACAACCCTGACCACCCAACCCTGACCACCCAACCCTGACCCACCCAACCCCTGACCATCCAATCCTGACAACCCAACCCTGACCAACCAATCCTGACCACCCAACCCTACCACCACCTGACACCAACCCTGACACCACCTGACCACACCCTGACCACTCCAACCCTGACCACCCAACCCTGACCACCTCAACCCTGACCACCCAACCCTGACCATCCAATCCTGACCAATGCCAACCTGACCACCCAACCCTGACCACCCAACCCTGACCACCCAACCCTGACACCAATCCATGACAACCCAACCCTGACCAACCAATCCTGACCACCCAACCCTGACCACCCAACCCTGACCATCCAATCCCTGACCATCCAACCCTGACCACCCAACCCTGACTACCCAACCTGACCATCCAACCCTGACCACTCCAACCTGACCATCCAATCCTGACCACCCAACCCTGACCACCCAACCCTGACCACCAACCCTGACCATCCAACCTGACCATCCAATCCTGACCACCCAACCCTGACCACCCAACCCTGACCACCCAACCCTGACCACCCAACCCTGACCATCCAACCCTGACCACCCAACCCTGACCACCCAACTCTGACCACCCAACCCTGACCACCCAACCCTGACCACCCAACTCTGACCACCCAACCCTGACCATCCAACCCTGACCACCCAACCCTGACCATCCAACCCTGACCACCCAACCCTGACCACCCAACTCTGACCACCATCCACAGCCTCATCATCCATTACCTTCCATGTGATTACCATTTTCTTACTCTCCGTCACAGATAATATCCCATAAACTGTCATCGCTTTACTTTTTTCCGGTCACCAGAGCCGCCCGTGTTGGACGGGGGGGACGAGGAGGTGACGGTAAACAGAGGAGGTTCCGTCAACCTAACCTGCCGCGCCCACGGCACTCCAACGCCGACAGTCAGGTGGATCAGGGAGGACTACAACAGCATCAGGATCAGCGAGGCTCACTTCGGTAATATATATGTGTGTACTCACTTCATGTTTTATGAAACTCTAGCTCTAGTTCTAGCTCTAGCTCTAGCTCTCTCTCTCTCTCTCTCTCTCTCCCCTTTCTCTCTCTGTAGTTAGACTATGATTTCCTGTCTTTGTTTACGAGCTAAGAGCTTTTGAAAGGTTTCCCTAACATAATTAATTATATGCTATGAAAAACACAAATTAGAAACAGGATGAAACAATAGCCAGTTGAAGGGGAAATATTTTATTTGATGAAACATTGTTTCATTAATATTCGAATACTGAGTAAAAAAACGTCCCACATTCGAGTCATTCCAGGAATTAAGAATGGCAATTTATGTGATTTTTCTTGGGAAGGGGACAACGAGAGTTGCTGTTTGCTGTCCGTCTTGTGGTATAGAAGCAATCTTCTCGCTCTCCGCTGACATGAGCCAAGTGTAGTAATCTGATTACATTAACCCTCAACATAACAGTAAAGTTCTGGTGGCAAAAGCTCTCACTTCACACGGCGAGGGTCCGGGTTCGATTCCCGGAGAAGAGGTGGAAGCATCAGGCGTGTTTCCTTGCACCGGGTGTCTATGTTCACCCATCAGTAAAATGGGTACCTGGGTGTTAGTGGACTGGTGTGGGTCGCATCCTGGGACAAACTTACCTAATTTGCCCGAAATGCTCAGCATAACAAGCACCTTTGTATATAGTAGTATGTCATTGATGTCAACTATGGTCTGTATACCTTGTACATGTACTTGCAGCAAATAAAGACATTATATTATTATTATTATTAGACATAGCTGTAAGCTGGTGACTGATGTGCCTAAGAAAATACGTCAATGCTAGAATACTGTTATCTGCACTGACATAAGATTCTGTAGGTGAGATGAAGCAGGACATTGATGAAGACAACATAACAATGGGCCGAACTTTTTTTTTTTGTAGATCACTTTCACAGACTGAATGGTTTTTAGTTACCAGGAAGTATCACAGAGTCAGAGATTCCAGGCGCTCGTAGTTTTACCATGAGACGCTGATGACATACTCGGTCGAAGGCACCAGATTTGTCCAGTGTTATTAAACAGGTGATGTTGGCTTCATCCAGTGACTGGTGCCGCATAATGAAGAGGTTTAACAGGAGTCAAAATCAAAGATTGTCTTTGACTCCTGTGCCATCCAAATCAAGTTACTGATGTTGAGTTTATCTAGAACTAGTTTCCAGTTGTTTATCCTTCAACCCTACATATGAGAGCGGACATAGAGTACAAGGGATCTTGTAAACACCTCCAACTCTGTTGGATAGTGCATTCTTGATCAATCCTTGTGTTTCACTGTGCGATTATTCTTAAAAATATCTATACTGAACCTTTTCAATGGATCATGCTAGAACCTTGACTCAACCAGCCAATGAAAAGGATGTCCACCAAAGTTGTGAAGCGATGTGGTACACTTGTTAAGCAAGTGTACCACAAGTGTCTCTCGCTTGTATAATTGCCTTGCTGTACATATCCTCTGTAAACACTGTACATATTATTGCTTGCTGTTTGGTGAAGGAAATATATAAGTATTTATTCTCCACTGCCTTCTTCTTGTTCCTCGTTTCTACCTTGGTTATCATGCTACAAACAGGTGTGCAGGCCACTAGATTACACCGGTGTTCGTAATACTGACCTATCTCAATTAAGTGGTTTGTTATATATTTTACTAATTTCATCCCTGAAATATTGAAGGCTGCAAGTACGTAAAGCTCTCAGGAATACTGAGAGAAAAACTCTTCTTTTACCCAAAGTTTCATTACTGGAATAACAGCGAATGTATGATGACACATCGGTTGACTTCCTATACACAGAAAATTTAAATGTCATTTTGATGGATTAAAACATCTAAGAATAGTAGATATCTATTTCATGATCAATTGTAAACTTAACTGAATGTGTTAAACCACTGAGTCAGGGTAGTAGCTGGTCAGTACTTTGATCCCTCTGTTACACATAACATCTACATATCTTAAGCTTTTGGCTTTAGATATGCAACAGTTAGGTATCTTTTTTTCCAAACGTTTCGCCTACACAGTAGGCCTAATAAACATACCTAACTGCTGCATATGTGTCTTACCTAACAACCTGTTCGTATTTGATACCATTTTAATATGCACTTGGCTGTACTTAAAAGAATATTTTTAAGGAGTTTTGTCTCATAGAATTCCATATACAAATTACTGTGTGAGGAAAAGTGGGTTTCCCATAGCCATACCTTGTTTTAGAGCCTGGCGAAGGTGTTGTCTGCCGAATTAGCAGAATGAAAATTTATTTTTGCCATAAAACAGCGGAAATCAACTTGAATGTAATGGAAAAATATATATCATTGATTTGCAGTAATGTTAAATAAATTTAAAATGACCTATGCTAGACATAGCAAAATTTTGCTAAAAATCTATCCAGGTTTAAGTTAGGTAAGGTTTCTAAGTTAGATTTAGTTCAGAAATAAAGCATTTTATATTGCTGTTAATGATATATATTAATATATATATATATATATATATATATATATATATATATATATATATATATATATATATATATATATATATATATATATATATATATATATATATATATATATATATATATATATATATATATATATATAATATCGTGTCGAATATGTAAAACTGGTCAATTAGCAAGAACTCATTTAAAATTAAGTCCTTTCTAAAATTTTCTCTTATACGTTTAAAGATATATTTTTTTCATTAATGTTGATGTAAAAATTTTTAATTTTGCACCAAAAGGAACTTAGAAAACTTACTTAACCTTATTATAACAAGAGCAATTTAGTTTAGCCTAACCCAACTAAATATATTTTAGATTTGTTTACAGTCATTTAATACTAAACAAACACAGTGAAATCTACTTTTTCCGTTAGGTTCAGAATGATTTTGGCGAACTTATTGCACACACAAATTTTCACTTGTCCTATATGGCAAGATGAGCTTTGCTATTTAAGCCAAGATCGCAAGTTCTGCCTATTCGGCACGACAGGAGATTTCCTGTTAGCTGTTCCCAATTCCTCCCTGGGCACCCGTCTCGACCCACAGGCCATTCGGATTGGTTTTGCTCTTCGCCTAGCCGCCCCCATCCTCACCGAACATTGGTGTATTTGCGGCAGGGCGACAGCTGATCAATTCGGACATCATGGTCTCGTGTGTCACACAGCAGAAGGGAAGTATGCCAGACATGAGGAGGTCAGTGACATCATAAAGAGAAGCCTCGCCACAGCCCGTTGCCCAGCTCAACGGGAACCCCAAGTACAGAGGTCTGATGGAAGTCAAAAGCGTCCTGATGGAGCCACTATGCTACCCTGGAAGGATGGAAAGCAGATTGCCTGGGACTGCACCTGTGCTGCCACATTGGCAGACACCTACTTGCCATACTCCGTAGTGGAAAGGGGTGGAGCTGCCAGCCACAGGGAGACCCAGAAGATCCGAAAATATGAAGACCTTTCCCCTTGCTATAACTTCATTCCAATAGGGTCGGAGACCCTTGGAGCATGGGGCAAGTGTGCCCTAAAGTTCCTCAAAGAGCTGGGTGAAAAGCTCATCATAGAAATCAAGGACCACAGGGCGACGAGCTTCCTCTTTCAGAGACTCAGTGTTGCGATCCAGAGAGGAAATGCCTGCCGCATTCTGGGCACGCGGCCCACCGCAGGGGAGCTAGACGAAGTATTCGAGATGTATCTCTGAGTTACCTATGTTGTTTTACTTTCTGTTGTATTTTTGTGAATATATTATATATATATATATATATATATATATATATATATATATATATATATATATATATATATATATTATATATATATAATATATTATATAATATATATATATATATATAATATTATATATATATATATATATATATATTATATATATGTCGTGCCGAATAGGCAGAACTTGCGATCTTGGCTTAAATAGCAACGCTCATCTTGCCTTATAGGACAAGCGAAAATTTGTGAATGCAATATTTTCACCAAAATCATTCTGAACCTATCGAAAAAAATATATTTCACTGTGTTTGTTTAGTATTAAATTATTGTAAACAAATTTAAAATATATTTAGTTGGGTTAGGCTAAAATAAATTGTTCTTGTTAGGTAAGTTTCCTAAGATTCTTTTGGTGCAAAATTGTGAATTTTTACATCAACATTAATGAAAAAATCTATCTTTAAACGTATAAGAGAAAATTTCAGAAAGGACTTAATTTTAAACGAGTTCTTGCTAATTGACCAGTTTTACATATTCGGCACGACATATATATATATATATATATATATATATATATATATATATATATATATATATATATATATATATATATATATATATATATATATATATATATATATATATTATATACATTAATTCTTTTGACCTATGGCACTGAGCCACATATGCATAACTTGTCTTGACTCTCGGCAGTGTCTGACTATGTGGGCAGCTCACTATTACTACAGAAGGTGACCCAGCGTAGTGCAGGTGGCTACCTCTGCATTGCTACCAACGGTCACCCACCATCCATCAGTAAGAAAATTATTGTCAATGTCAACTACGTGCCGGAAGTCAGGGGGCCCAAGCCAACTACGTGGGCTCTCTTGGGTACCAGTGTCAGCCTCACCTGCCTCTTCGCTGCTCATCCCACCCCACGGGTCGTCTGGATGAGGGAAAACTCATTGGGGTCACAGATGCTTAATGATGAGTATTTTACCGTCACTCCTCAGGAAGGTCATCCGCCTTACACGTGAGATACATGTTTTATTCTCGTCTGGTTTCCCTAATATACGGTCTCTTCAGAAATTGATGCATTCCTTAAAGTGAAAGCTACATGATTAATGTATACGTTAGTTAATATGTTGCTCACTCAAATGTCCTTGGTAAATTATGTTAGCGAACGTATTTTAATGTCTCATTTGATAAGTCATCTGCTGAATGGTGATTGATGGTGTCTAGAACCTGCAGTGTCTAAGAGCAATTGCCATACACAGTAAAGTATATCAGCTGGGATAAGATGTGGATTTCTTTGTAGTTATAACTGCCTAGTAGAAACTATTCTCGGAAAATGGATTTCAAGTGATCTCTGGGTAAAGTCACTTTCTGAAAGATCTGTGGAGGATATAAGTCTCTTTTTCATCTTATTGAACGACTAAATAAGCTAAGATTCCTAATTATAGTGAGAGAGTGACAGTGTGTGTGTGTGTGTGTGTTGTGTGTGTGTGTGTGTGTGTGTGTGTGTGTGTGTGTGTAAAGTGACGAGACCTACAATGCTTCATTATAATAATCTGGTACAATAATGAAAGTTTACTTGTCACTTGAGCGTGAGTTTGAAGTGTCAAAAACACGAAATCAAACTCACATTCATGTATAACCAATTTTTAAATGCTTTAAGAACAGCGGAATATTGATGCAGTAGAACAAGAATTTCCAATATTTTATGAGCCCAACACATCCAATAAATAAGTAAAATACTGCATGCTTCTCTTGTGTGCATGAATCACTCTTGCCAGCAAGCAGAGGACAAGTATATTGAAGATGGATAATCAAATTTTAGAACCCCTTTCCATGGATATTTGAGACATGTGATATTAAGCTCAATCCCACAGATATAGAAGACCCAGGAACATTTGTCACCATCAGAAATTGATGTTAAACATTGTTAGGCGGCTCCTCCAGACATGCACGATACGATATGTCAAACTCCGTCTCTAAATATAGAAAGTACCCAGCATGCAGTTCTAACCTATGTATACGCTAGAAGATGCATATTGGTAAGTTACGCTTCAAGATATAGAGGCACCTGGTTCCAAAATTTTGAAGTCACAGTGTTAAGTCTCACCACTTAGAAATATAGAAAAAAAACACAGTGAAAAGCCCACTCCCAGATTTAGAGGACGGCCGTAAACCTTAATCTCACCTCCAAATATAAAGAACTCAATGCAAAGTCCATCCCCCAGATTTATACAAGACTCCCAGATATGTACAAGACTCCCAGATACATACAAGACTCCCAGATATGTACAAGACTCCCAGATACATGCAAGACTCCCAGATATGTACAAGACTCCCAGATACATACAAGACTCCCAGATATGTACAAGACTCCCAGATACATGCAAAACTCCCAGATATGTATAAGACTCCCAGATACATGCAAGACTCCCAGATATGTACAAGACTCCCAGACACATGCAAGACTCCCAGATATGTACAAGACTCCCAGATACATGCAAGACTCCCAGATATGTACAAGACTCCCAGATACATGCAAGACTCCCAGATATGTACAAGACTCCCAGATATATACAAGACTCCCAGATGTGTACAAGACTCCCAGATACATACAAGACTCCCAGGTATGTACGAGACTCCCAGATACATACAAGACTCCCAGATACATGCAAGACTCCCAGATACGTACAAGACTCCCAGATACATACAAGACTCCCAGATATATACAAGACTCCCAGATACATGCAAGACTCCCAGATACGTACAAGACTCCCAGATACATGCAAGACTCCCAGATACATACAAGGCTCCCAGATACATACAAGACTCCCAGATACATACAAGACTCCCAGATACATACAAGACTCCCAGATACATACAAGACTCCCAGATATGTACGAGACTCCTAGATATGTACAAGACTCCCAGACACATACAAGACTCCCAGATCCATACAAGACTCCCAGATATACAAGACTCCCAGATACATACAAGACTCCCAGATACATACAAGACTCCCAGATATACACAAGACCCCCAGATACATACAAGACTCCCAGATACATACAAGACTCCCAGATACATACAAGACTCCCAGATATGTACAAGACTCCCAGATACATACAAGACGCCAGGATACATACAAGACTCCCAGATACATACAAGACTCCCAGATATACACAAGACTCCCAGATACATACAAGACTCCCAGATACATACAAGACTCCCAGATATGTACGAGACTCCTAGATATGTACAAGACTCCCAGACACATACAAGACTCCCAGATCCATACAAGACTCCCAGATATATACAAGACTCCCAGATACATACAAGACTCCCAGATACATACAAGACTCGCAGATATGTACGAGACTCCTAGATATGTACAAGACTCCCAGACACATACAAGACTCCCAGATACATACAAAACTCCCAGATATACACAAGACTCCCAGATACATACAAGACTCCCAGATACATACAAGACTCCCAGATACATACAAGACTCCCAGATATGTACAAGACTCCCAGATACATACAAGACTCCCAGATACATACAAGACTCCCAGATATGTACAAGACTCCCTGATACATACAAGACTCACAGATATGTACAAGACTCCCAGATATGTACAAGACTCCCAGATACATACAAGACTCCCAGATACATACAAGACTCCCAGATACATACAAGACTCCCAGATACATACAAGACTCCCAGATACATACAAGACTCCCAGATACATACAAGACTTCCAGATATATACAAGACTCCCAGATACATACAAGACTCCCAGATACATACAAGACTCCCAGATACATACAAGACTCCCAGATACATACAAGACTCCCAGATACATAAAAGACTCCCAGATACATACAAGACTCCCAGATACATACAAGACTCCCAGATACATACAAGACTCTCAGATACATACAAGACTCCCAGATACATACAAGACTCCCAGATACATACAAGACTCCCAGATACATACAAAACTCCCAGATATGTACAAGACTCCCAGATACATACAAGGCTCCCAGATACATACAAGACTTCCAGATACATACAAGACTCCCAGATATACACAAGGCTCCCAGATACGTACAAGACTCCCAGATATACACAAGGCTCCCAGATACGTACAAGACTCCCAGATACATGCAAGACTCCCAGATACATACAAGACTCCCAGATACATACAAGACTCCCAGATATACACAAGACTCCCAGATATATACAAGACTCCCAGATACATACAAGACTCCCAGATACATACAAGACTCCCAGATATACACAAGGCTCCCAGATACGTACAAGACTCCCAGATACATACAAGACTCCCAGATACATACAAGACTCCCAGATATATACAAGACTCCCAGATACATAAAAGACTCCCAGATATACACAAGACTCCCAGATACGTACAAGACTCCCAGATACATACAAGACTCCCAGATACATACAAGACTCCCAGATACATACAAGACTCCCAGATACATACAAGGCTCCCAGATACATACAAGACTCCCAGATACATACAAGACTCCCAGATATACACAAGGCTCTCAGATACGTACAAGACTCCCAGATACATACAAGACTCCCAGATACATACAAGACTCCCAGATACATACAAGACTCCCAGATATATACAAGACTCCCAGATACATAAAAGACTCCCAGATATACACAAGACTCCCAGATACATACAAGACTCCCAGATACATACAAGACTCCCAGATACATACAAGACTCCCAGATATACACAAGACTCCCAGATACATATAAGACTCCCAGATACATACAAGACTCCCAGATACATACAAGACTCCCAGATACATAAAACACTCCCAGATATACACAAGACTCCCAGATACATACAAGACTCCCAGATACATACAAGACTCCCAGATACATACAAGACTCCCAGATACATACAAGACTCCCAGATATATACAAGACTCCCAGATACATACAAGACTCCCAGATACATACAAGACTCCCAGATATACACAAGGCTCCCAGATACGTACAAGACTCCCAGATATACACAAGGCTCCCAGATACGTACAAGACTCCCAGATATACCCAAGGCTCCCAGATACGTACAAGACTCCCAGATACATACAAGGCTCCCAGATACATACAAGGCTCCCAGATACGTACAAGACTCCCAGATATACACAAGGCTTCCAGATACGTACAAGACTCCCAGATACATACAAGACTCCCAGATACATACAAGACTCCCAGATACATACAAGACTCCCAGATATACACAAGACTCCCAGATATATACAAGACTCCCAGATACATACAAGACTCCCAGATACATACAATACTCCCAGATATACACAAGGCTCCCAGATACGTACAAGACTCCCAGATACATACAAGACTCCCAGATACATACAAGACTCCCAGATACATACAAGACTCCCAGATACATACAAGACTCCCAGATACATACAAGACTCCCAGATACATACATGACTCCCAGATATATACAAGACTCCCAGGTATATACAAGACTCCCAGGTATATACAAGACTCCCAGGTATATACAAGACTCCCAGGTATATACAAGACTCCCAGATATATACAAGACTCCCAGGTATACACAAGACTCCCAGATACATTCAAGACTCCCAGATATATACAAGACTCCCAGATACATACAAGACTCCCAGATATATACAAGACTCACAGATGCATACAAGACTCCCAGATACATACAAGACTCCCAGATACATACAAGACTCCCAGATATATACAAGACTCCCAGATACATACAAGACTCCCAGGTATATACAAGACTCCCAGATATATACAAGACTCCCAGATATATACAAGACTCCCAGATATATACAAGACTCCCAGGTATACACAAGACTCCCAGATATATACAAGACTCCCAGATATATACAAGACTCCCAGATATATACAAGACCCCCAGATATATACAAGACCCCCAGATATATACAAGACTCCCAGATATATACAAGACTCCCAGATATATACAAGACTCCCAGGTATACACAAGACTCCCAGATATATACAAGACTCCCAGATATATACAAGACTCCCAGATATATACAAGACTCCCAGATATATACAAGACTCCCAGATATATACAAGACTCCCAGATATATACAAGACTCCCAGGTATACACAAGACTCCCAGATATATACAAGACTCCCAGATGTATACAAGACTCCCAGATATATACAAGACTCCCAGATACATACAAGACTCCCAGATATACACAAGACTCCCAGATATACACAAGACTCCCAGATACATACAAGACTCCCAGATATATACAAGACTCCCAGATACATACAAGACTCCCAGATATACACAAGACTCCCAGATACATACAAGACTCCCAGATATATACAAGACTCCCAGGTATACACAAGACTCCCAGGTATACACAAGACTCCCAGGTATACACAAGACTCCCAGATATACACAAGACTCCCAGATATACACAAGACTCCCAGATACATACAAGACTCCCAGATATATACAAGACTCCCAGATACATACAAGACTCCCAGATATATACAAGACTCCCAGATACATACAAGACTCCCAGATATATACAAGACTCCCAGATACATACAAGACTCCCAGATATATACAAGACTCCCAGATACATACAAGACTCCCAGATATACACAAGACTCCCAGATATACACAAGACTCCCAGATATACACAAGACTCCCAGATACATACAAGACTCCCAGATATATACAAGACTCCCAGATACATACAAGACTCCCAGATATACACAAGACTCCCAGATATACACAAGACTCCCAGATATACACAGGACTATTCTGGAGGACTAACTTACTGAAGTATCAGGCAGCAAATACGAAGTTAATATCATACTTCTCTAATTACTATGCATATTAATTTTGTGTAAGCAATTCTTAATCTGTTCAGGGAATATTAATTTTGGTTTTACAGCCACAATAACAATTGTAAAATATTATGCTTCTTCACACCACCAGTTATAAATTTAAAAAATTATGAATTTTCTACTTTTTTCTGCACCGACTTACCAAACCAGGGAACGGGTGGGAGCTGAACTCATTGTAAGTCCTAAAACTCACTGGCCAGTGCGTTAACCACTGAGCCAGATGGCTCGTTTCCATATTCTCTCAAACATTGAATTACATTCTCTCAAACACTGAATGTAGTATTCCACTACAATACTACAATCAAGACACCATCAGTAAGAAACACCTTACAGGATCAACCATGTGCATTTGTATACACAATCTCTTGCAACAATTACAATCAATATCCGTGGACGACTTGTACAAAAACTTCCAAACAAGCATTTCTGAACGCCAGTACACGAGTAGAACGGATGAGTTAAACGCCTTTGTTTTACACGGAAACTCTCACAAAAACCCACGACTCATCACCAAGGACGAAGACACGAAAAAACGAAGGATTTTTAGAACCATCACTCACAATCATATCCAGAATTTTCAGCCCGAATAAAGGAGTCCACAACACAGCTAGAGATTCGTGGCTCTTGTGACTTGATAAGCTCAATGTGTGGATTAAACGTTGTTAATAAAATATCGTATTAATGTTGCACGTATAATTTTTCCATCCAGTTTTAAGATGAGATAATTGATTTCCCTGACAGGACGCCGGGAATCAAGGAAAATCGTTGCTGTCTCGTACCTTCACGATATGTAACGAGAACTTATAATCAACCTAATTTCAGTGTTTGACCAGGTTGAATGATAGTTCTTGGGCTTCTTAAGGCTGTTTATCTATGGTTCCTGTGTCTCTTGATAGAATTGGTCAACTTCTCATAGGTCTATTGAAGGTGTTAACTTACAGCTTCTTAAGTGTGTTTTGCTAACGTTCCTGAATCTCTTAAACAGTGGAAGAGTTACGCTGTTACTTTTATTTCTTAAGGGAGTTGACCTTGATACCATCTGTTTTTAGGAGTTTTAAGTACAGTTACTATCCCTTTTGTGTGTATTAATATTCCGGTGATCAGAGGCTGAGAGATATGTAGGTTATTATTCTTAGACAGCACATCGGCTGAAACACATCTAGTTTACCCAAAATTGAGTCAAATTATTGGGTTGTTAAACAATAGAGACCAGTCTCCCGTGTTGTACATGAAAGTCACTTAACCATCTTCCATTCCTGGCGAAATATCCACTTGTAGTGAAATACTGATTTATGTCGTAGTGCTTATTTTTCTATCTTGTCATGAAGAACTGAATTAGTTCTCAACTCGAAACAATGGGAAGAAACTGAGAAGCAGTAGACACACGATAATAGGCATATTTTTTTGCAAAACAAACCACGGGTAGAGTAGAATGATGGATTCTACTACCCCCGTGGTTGTTTTGCGTCCTGTATCGCTTGGTTTCGATATTTGCATATTTTTTTGCAAATAAACTTACTACAGAATGGAATAAACAACCCCTTCCCTTATCCTAATGTTCTAAGTGTCCAGACAATACAATCAATCAATAACAAAGCTGGAGAAACACTTTACAACCATAGAATTCAACTGCATACATCGCGTCTTAGCGGGAGGAGTTACTGGAACTTCACTGAGTTCCTTCACTTGTTTATCAAGCAGTCTGTGACAGAACCAACGAGGGGAAACGACCTGCTTGATATGATTCTGGCTAAAAAAGGATACCCTTGTTAATTATCTACAGATTACAGATGAACTTGTTGCGAGAGACCACAAATCGATTACCTTTAATATTGAATGAAAGTATAATAGGGATAATTTAGTGATGATTTGGGATTTTCACTTATCGGATTACAATGGGCATAGAGAGTACCAGTTGTCAATAGGCTTAGATAACACCTATCATTTCGAATGGAAATGATCCGATATGGATGAACAATTGGATCAAACACTTTTAGGGCAGAAGAAAGGAATTTATAGGTGTGTGAAAAGAAGTGAGGGTCATCTCATGGATCAATATACTCACATTAAGAGAAAGGTTAAGAAAGGGACAAGAAAAGCTAAATGAGATTATGAAACTGAAGTGGCAAACTATTATAATCAAAACTAAGCGCTAAACCCAGAAGGATCATACAGCACTAAGAATCCGAAAAAAAAAACAGAAAGGCCTTTTCCAGGTATATAGAACAAAGGCTAGAAAAAAGTTTGGTAAATTTAAAACAAACTCTGGACAGCTTTCTGACAGCGAGAATGAAATGTGCACGAATTTTAGTACTCATTTCCTCTCGATTTTCACACAAGAAAACACAAACGATATCCCAGTAATTAATTTTTATAGTGGAGCTGAAGAAAATAAATTATGTAGTATCACAGTCACTAGGGATATGATAATTCAAACAGGTTGACCGATTAAAGTAAGTTCCCGGGACCTGATCAATTTTTGTCAAGGGTTCTTAAGTGCAAAATGGATCTTTGTGAACCATTAACTAACCATTAAGACTGTGATGATAGCTTTCTTCAACGGCTGAAAGATATGGGCGAGGATTATCCCTGGAAGAAGGTCGTCGAGAGCAGTCGTGTCGATGATCAGACCAAGTACTGGATGGTGGTTGGAACGAATGGGACGAAGATGAAACTAAGGAAGATCCAAGAGACTGATGGGGAGACCAGCAATTCTTTCTTTGTGTTAACAGGTGAGTGAATCAACGATCCAGGACATCCCAACGAAGACATCGGAAACATCACGACGGAACCCGCGAGCAAAGGTAAGAACATTGTTTTAGTTGGGGACAGTCAGTTTAGGTTTATAGATAAGGCATTTTGTCTTAGAGATAGAAAGAGAAGGCAGAGGGTGCGTTTTCCTTGGGCTGGGATACAGGATATTGTTAGCCGTCTTGATAACGATGTTGGCAGACCACGGTATGGGTGGGGCTCGAACTCAGGGCAAGTGAGATGTAAAACTCCAGGCTAGTGCGTAAGCCACCGGGCAGCTGGCTACAATAAGATTCATCCAGTTAGCTAGTTACGTTCTGGCCTGGAGAGTTTTATGATTCACTTGCCGTGAGTTCGATCTCGACCCGCACCGTGGTTTGTCTGTAATCGTGTTATTACGATTTCGTGAGTGAAGTTGGCAGAACTAGAACGAGGGACCTGATTAGAAGGTACAGGTCAGCGACAGACATAATATGAGGCACTTTACCAAGGAGAGGAGGAAATGGTTGTTCAGGCAATTGGTGTAATATGCTGACTGAGCCAAGACCAAAGACACTGCAGTACCTTTTAAAGACAACTGGGATCTCTTCTGTGGCAGAAATAACATATGCCAGGGATGAGGTTCACCTATCTAGGGAAGGTGTAGGAGCACTGACCAGGACCAGAGCAGTAGGGAGGGAGGAGTTGTTAGGGCATAACTAGAAATAGTGGTAAGCGATTTTGTGGTGCAAAAATGGTTTTTAGAAGCAGCGATCTGAGGTATTTAAATTACCAAGCTTATAATAATGTGAGTTTTAGGGATAGTAGTTATTGGTAGAATGAGGTAGGATTATGGTGAATATTGGAAAGCTACCAGTGGCTCTAGTTGATGAGGACAGCAATAGAAATAGTGGAGGAGCAGGAATGAGCAGGGAGAGGAAAGATAACAGGGTTCCTAGAATCAAAAATCCTCTACCACCATTTAAGGCCCCCCCCCCTCATCCCATATCCTCAAACGCCACTCAGTAAAATCACACTCCTCACCTAGTCAGTCACTCTCACAGTCTCCCAACACAGCCCTTCAATCACAATACACGTGCGTCTTTAACACTACAATGGTAAATAGGATTTTGCCTCTCCTGTGTTAATCATCGGGTAATAATCCTGGATTATCATTTAGTTTCCACGAAAATTTATTCTATCATTAAATGAATAGAAGTAATCTTAGAGTCAAAAAGTTAAGAAAGAGAGGTAGAAATAAGTCAAAATAAAGTAAGAATCACATAGTAAACCACATTAAGTTTTGGATTTTTTTAACATACTCTTTTACATTTGTTAATCTTTATCCTTCCCAAGAAATTGCCTAGAAATTCAACTTAAACATTAAATGAGGTAACCAAGAATTAATATGGAGAATCACCTTAAGTTAGTTAAGTAAGGGAAGTGTATAATACAAATTAGTTGAAGGGGGTGAGTTTTACTCTGCGTAAAACGTGAAATGCGGATAAGGAAGACACAGATAAGATGTCCATGGCTCTGATGTTGACGCCCTCACATTGGTTAGGCCTCATTTAGATTATGCTGCGCAGTTCTGGTCACCGTATTACAGAATGGATATAAATGCACTGGAAAACGTACAGAGGAGGATGACAAAGTTGATTCCATGTATCTGAAATCTTCCCTATGAGGATAGACTGAGGGCCCCGAATCTGCACTCTCTCGAAAGGCGTAGAATTAGGGGGGATATGATCGAGGTGTATAAATGGAAAACAGGAATGAATAAAGGGGATGTAAATAGCAATGGCTTTAAGTTGGAAAAATTCAGATTCAGGAAGGATATAGGAAAGCACTGATTTGGTAATAGAGTTGTGGATGAGTGGAACAAACTCCCGAGTACCGTTATAGAAGCTAAGACGTTGTGTAATTTTAAAAATAAGTTAGATAAATACATGAGTGG
>NC_069435.1:37290185-37370185 GCF_026875155.1 Cherax quadricarinatus | reverse complement strand
GAAGTGAAACACACTGGAGAGTGAAGCAGTGGAGGCAGGAGCCATATATAGCTATAATATGAGGTTCATGGAGCAGGGAGAGAGTGGACCTAATAGCGCCTGGCAAAGAGGCGGAGCCATGAGCTATAAGTCGTCCCCTGCAACGACAAATAGGTGAGTATAAATAGGTGGGTGATTACACACTCTCATACGTACATATATACATTCCTATATACACACAACATTCACACAAAAATATACACAAATACACACGTATGCATAACTAAACTCATACACAAATACACACACATAAATAGACTCACACAAACATACAAATGCATACACATACACATCTATCGGGTCTGGATAAAAACGGAGAGGAAACAACGGAGGGAGAGAACACAAAAACACTGGAGAGAGGAAGGAGAGGCAGAGAATACACTGACAGATGTGGAAGTTCAGGTCATGCATACCCCAGTATAAATTCCCCCTCAATCCCTACCTTCCTTCCCCCTCTCAAGCAACCCAAAACAAGCCCCTCACCCCAGCCCCAACTCTCACTTCCCCTACTCCCAAATCCTCTCCATTGACCCCTTCCCTGGATACAAGATTCTAGCCTCTTTTAGTGCACGAAATTCCCCTCAACTGCCCTCACCCTTATCCCCCACTGACCCATTTATAAGGAAGAGGAAACCATGAACCCGAATACCCGAACACAGTAACATAAAGCAAACAAAGCATTGCATGCAAAAGCAGATGGTATAGTAACAAGATTGATGAACGGAAGTAACGCACAGTGAAGGCATTCTCAGACATCATAGAACCCAGAGACAAAGCTCACAGAGATAGTACATGAAATTTTCCCAACTGGATATTAAATCACGAGAATGAACGGAAGAAACAAAGATGGATGAGAAGTATTACTAAATCAGAAATTAGAGGAGTTCTAAGGTAATGGGAGGAATACAAATAGAGCGAAGTGGCTATTATATAGTAGGCACACTGGGGGACCCAAGGAGACTAAGACAGAAATAAGATGACAACAGAGCGATGGTGGACACACTAACAGAGGTGACCAGAAGAACCCACATGAACAAAGTGAAGCTGCGGATCATACATGGCTTTAGCAACAAATATGCTAGAACCTGTAGCTCCACGAGGGACAAGAAACGTGGATGCCTTGGATGCTGGAGGTGGTAATAAAAAACTTCATGTACCAATATACCAAGAAGACAACCAGAGAGAGAGAGAGAGGGGGATGGGAGAGAGATGATAAACCAGAATGGTTGAACCCTGTATTCATCCTGAGTGATTCTTACATGTGAGTATTGAATAAGAGAGGTTCTTAGATGCTAGTAATGATAGAATCCTGGGTTTTCAATACCACGTGGAAATATACATGGAGAGAGGAGAGAGAGAGAGAGAGGAGAGAGAGAGAGAGAGAGAGAGAGAGAGAGAGAGAGAGAGAAGAGAGAGAGAGAGAGAGAGAGAGAGAGAGGAGAGAGAGGAGAGAGAGAGAGAGAGAGAGAGAGAGAGAGAGAGAGAGAGAGAGAGATTGCATTATAGTGAACTGTAAGGTTTCTGACACAATACCATCCAAGAACTGTACTAGAGGAGCAAGATGAAATAATAGGGAAGGCACTACAGTGGATCAAGGAACACTAAATGGAAAGGAAACGAGTTGATTGTCTAAGTAGAGATGTAGGAATGGGAGCATGTGACGAGTGGGGTACCACAAGGATCAGTACTAGGACCCGTACTATTCGTGTACATGAGCATGACAGATGAGAATCTGATGAGGCTATTGAAAACTACAAATGAACTTTGGCAGGCTGAATGTCTAGTCTAACAAGTGACTATTAGAATTTAACTAGCAAATGCAAAGTTATGAAGATTGGTGATACTATAACGCACTATGACTGCTGAGACACACTAGGTCCGACCCTTTCACCCGTCCCTGCCCTCATTTCGTATATATATAATGGTGCCCTTACCTTCGTGTGTTAATGTGCAACTAGTAAATAGTCCAAGTCTGACCGAAACTTTTTCATGAGGATCTTGTTCTCCTAGGAATGTTAAGCTACAGCTGTTGTGCTTCGTGAATTGTTGAAATCGCCTGCTGTTTTCCTGAAGCCAGGCAGCGCAGTAATTAAGCATATAATATATATTAATAGATAACTATACTCCACAAATACATAGTTGTACCACATAATCTAACAAAGAGAGAGAACCAATGAAGCATCCAGATGCTTGAGCACTTAACTGGTAAAAGTGAAACGCAGAGAGAAAATGAAAGACATGTATTTTGGGCAAACAATGTTCGGAAGGTGCATATATGAAGTGGGAAGAAATGTTATTAAATGCAAGTACATGAACAACAATATCTGAGAGAAGCTATTGAGTGTAGAGCTGTGTTATGTCATGTGATATGCAGGGTGGCTATAACAACACTCCCTGATTTCAAACAGATATAACATGTAAGTTTATTGTAATAATCTTTCAGAGTTAGTAGCTTCAGATGCAGGATATCATTCAGTTTCATGTGGTATAGTGTAGCGTTAATGGTAGTCAATGTGCGTCCCTCTGGTTGCTCGGTAAACATCGATGTGATAGTCCAGTTGGGTCCAGACCCTCTGCAGTATATCTGGTGTTATGTGAACTACTGTAGTGATCGAAATTTTCAGCTCCTCCAGGGTTGCAGGTAGTGGTGCTACGTAAACTGTGCTCTTCACGTACCCCCAAAGATAGAAGTCACAAACAGGTCTGGTGACCTCTGCAAGTGGCCTGCGAGGTCACCGGATATAACTGTTTGAAATCAGGGAGTGTTTTTGTGTGCACTCTGAACTACAACAACAATGTGGATTTCGTAAACTAAAATTCCATACAAATAAATAAATAAAGAGGAGGATTGTGGAATGGAAGCTTGACATCTAAGCTCCGAGGCTTAACCTTATCACATAACCTTCACAACTTAACCTTATCACATAACCTTCAAAACTTAACCTTATCACAAAACCTTCAAAACTTAACCTTATCACATAACCTTCACAACTTAACCTTATCACATAACCTTCAAAACTTAACCTTCTCACATAACCTTCAAAACTTTTAACCTTATCACATAACCTTCACAACTTAATCTTATCACATAACCCTCAAAACTTAACCTTATCACATAACCTTCACAACTTAACCTTATCACACAACCTTCAAAACTTAACCTTATCACATAGCCTTCAAAACTTAACCTTATCACATAACCTTCAAAGCTTAACATTATCACATAACCTTCACAACTTAACCTTATCACATAACCTTCAAAACTTAACCTTATCACATAGCCTTCAAAACTTAACCTTATCACATAACCTTCAAAACTTAACATTATCACATAACCTTCAAAACTTAACCTTATCACATAACCTTCAAAACTTAACGTTATCACATAACCTTCAAAACTTAACATTATCACATAACCTTCAAAACTTAATTAACCTTTACACATAATCTTCAAAACTTAACCTTATCACATAACCTTCAAAACTTAACCTTATCACATAACCTTCAAAACTTAACATTATCACATAACCTTCAAAACTTAACCTTATCACATAACCTTCAAAACTTAACCTTATCACATAACCTTCAAAACTTAACCTTATCACATAACCTTCAAAACTTAACATTATCACATAACCTTCAAAGTTTAACCTTATTACATAACCTTTAAAACTTAACCTTATCACATAACCTTCAAAACTTAACCTTATCACATAACCTTCAAAACTTAACCTTATCACATAACCTTCAAAGCTTAACCTTATCACATAACCTTCAAAACTTAACCTTATCACATAACCTTCAAAAGTTAACATTATCACATAACATTCAAAACTTAACCTTATCACATAACCTTCAAAACTTAACCTTATCACATAACCTTCAAAACTTAACCTTATCACATAACCTTCAAAACTTAACATTGTCACATAACCTTCAAAACTTAACCTTATCACATAACCTTCAAAACTTAACCTTATCACATAACCTTCAAAACTTAACATTATCACATAACCTTCAAAACTTAACCTTATCACATAACCTTCAAAACTTAACCTTATCACATAACCTTCAAAACTTAACATTATCACATAACCTTCAAAACTTAACCTTATCACATAACCTTCAAAACTTAACCTTATCACATAACCTTCAAAACTTAAAATTATCACATAACCTTCAAAACTTAGCCTTATCACATAACCTTCAAAACTTAACCTTATCACATAACCTTCAAAACTTAACATTATCACATAACCTTCAAAACTTAACCTTATCACATAACCTTCAAAACTTAACCTTATCACATAACCTTCAAAACTTAACCTTATCACATAACCTTCAAAACTTAACTTATCACATAACCTTCAAAACTTAACCTTATCACATAACCTTCAAAACTTAACATTATCACATAACCTTCAAAACTTAACCTTATCACATAACCTTCAAAACTTAACCTTATCACATGACCTTCAAAACTTAACTTATCACATAACCTTCAAAACTTAACCTTATCACATAACCTTCAAAACTTAACATTATCACATAACCTTCAAAACTTAACATTATCACATAACCTTCAAAACTTAACCTTATCACATAACCTTCAAACTTAACACTATCACATAACCTTCAAAACTTAACCTTATCACATAACCTTCAAAACTTAACATTATCACATAACCTTCAAAACTTAACCTTATCACATAACCTTCAAAACTTAACATTATCACATAACCTTCAAAACTTAACCTTATCACATAACTTTCAAAACTTAACCTTATCACATAACCTTCAAAACTTAACCTTATCACATAACCTTCAAAAAAATAACATTGTCACATAACCTTCAAAACTTAACCTTATCACATAACCTTCAAAACTTAACCTTATCACATAACCTTCAAAACTTAACATTATCACATAACCTTCAAAACTTAACATTATCACATAACCTTCAAAACTTAACCTTATCACATAACCTTCAAAACTTAACCTTATCACATAACCTTCAAAAACTTAACATTATCACATAACCTTCAAAACTTAACCTTATCACATAACCTTCAAAACTTAACCTTATCACATAACCTTCAAAACTTAACATTATCACATAACCTTCAAAACTTAACCTTATCACATAACCTTCAAAACTTAACATTATCACATAACCTTCAAAACTTAACCTTATCACACATGCTTCAAAGCTTAATATCTATACAGTGATGCCCTGGGTTGGGTAGTTTTTAATATACAGTGATGCCCTGGGTTGGGTAGTTTTTAATATACAGTGATGCCCTGGGTTTGTTAGTTTTTATTATACAGTGATGCCCTGGGTTGGGAAGTTTTTAATATACAGTGACGCCCTAGGTTGGGTAGTTTTTAAAATACAGTGATGCCCTGGGTAGGGTGGTATTTTATATACAGTGATGCCCTGGGTTGGGTGGAATTTTATATACAGTGATGCCCTGGGTTGGGTAGTTTTTAATATACAGTGATGCCCTAGGTTGGGTGGTATTTTTTATACAGTGATGCCCTGGGTTGGGTAGTTTTTAATATTCAGTGATGCCCTGGGTTGGGTGGTATTTTATGTACAGTGATGCCCTGGTTGGGTGGTATTTTATGTACAGTGATGCCCTGGGTTGGGTGGTATTTTATATACAGTGATGCCCTGGGTTGGGTGGTATTTTATATACAGTGATGCCCTGGGTTGGGTAGTATTTTATATAGAGTGATGCCCTGGGTTGGGTAGTATTGTATATACAGTGACGCCCTGGGTTGGGTAGTATTTTATACACAGTGATGCCCTGGGTTGGGTAGTATTTTATTTACAGTGATGCCCTGGGTTGGGTAGTATTGTATATACAGTGACGCCCTGGGTTGGGTAGTATTTTATACACAGTGATGCCCTGGGTTGGGTAGTATTTTATATACAGTGATGCCCTGGTTTGGGTAGTATTTTATATACATTGATGCCCTGGGTTGGGTAGTATTTTATATACAGTGATGCACTGGGTTGGGTAGTATTTTATATACAGTGATGCCCTGGGTTGGGTAGTATTGTATATACAGTGACGCCCTGGGTTGGGTAGTATTTTATATACATTGATGCCCTGGATTGAGTAGTATTTTATACACAGTGATGCCCTGGGTTGGGTAGTATTTTACATACAGTGATGCCCTGGGTTGGGTAGTATTTTGTATACAGTGATGCCCTGGGTTGGGTAGTATTGTATATACAGTGACGCCCTGGGTTGGGTAGTATTTTATATACATTGATGCCCTGGGTTGGGTAGTATTTTACATACAGTGATGCCCTGGGTTGGGTAGTATTTTACATACAGTGATGCCCTGGGTTGGGTAGTATTTTGTATACAGTGATGCCCTGGGTTGGGTAGTATTTTATACACAGTGATGCCCTGGGTTGGATAGTATTTTATATACAGTGACGCCCTGGGTTGGGTAGTATTTTATATACAGTGATGCCCTGTGTTGGGTAGTGTTTTATACACAGTGAGGCCCCGGTTGGGTAGTATTTTATATACAGTGATGCCCATGGTTGGGTAGTATTTTATACACAGTGATGCCCTGGGTTTGGTAGTATTTTATATACAGTGATGCCCTGTGTTGGGTAGTATTTTACATACAGTGATGCCCTGGGTTGGGTAGTATTTTGTATACAGTGATGCCCTGCGTTGGGTAGTATTGTATATACAGTGACGCCCTGGGTTGGGTAGTATTTTATATACAGTGATGCCCTGGGTTGGGTAGTATTGTATATACAGTGACGCCCTGGGTTGGGTAGTATTATACGTACAGTGATCCCCTGGGTTGGGTAGTATTTTATACACAGTGATGCCTTGGGATGGGTAGTATTTTATATACAGTGATGCCCTGGGTTGAGTAGTATTGTATATACAGTGACGCCCTGGGTTGGGTAGTATTTTGTATACAGTGATACCCTGGGTTGGGTAGTATTGCATATACAGTGACGTCCTGGGTTGGGTAGTATTTTATATACAGTGATGCCCTGGGTTGGGTAGTATTGTATATACAGTGATGCCCTGGGTTGGGTAGTATTTTATATACCGTGATGCCCTGGGTTGGGTAGTATTGTATATACAGTGATGCCCTGGATTGGGTAGTATTGTATATACAGTGATGCCCTGGGTTGGGTAGTATTGTATATACAGTGATGCCCTTGTTGGGTAGTATTGTATATACACTGATGCCCTGGGTTGGGTAGTATTGTATATAGAGTGATGCCCTGGGTTGGGTAGTATTATATATAGAGTGATGCCCTGGGTTGGGTAGTATTGTATATACAGTGATGCCCTGGGTTGGGTAGCACTGTATATACAGTGATGCCCTGGGTTGGGTAGTATTGTATATACAGTGATGCTCTGGGTTGGGTAGTATTGTATATACAGTGATGCCCTGGGATGGGTAGTATTGTATATACAGTGATGCCCTCGGTTGGGTAGTATTGTATATACAGTGATGCCCTGCGTTGGGTAGTATTGTATATACAGTGATGCCCTGGGTTGGGTTGTATTGTATATACAGTGATGCTCTGGGTTGGGCAGTATTGTATATACAATGATGCCCTAGGTTGGGTAGCACTGTATATACAGTGATGCCCTGGATAGGGTAGTATTGTATATACAGTGATGCCCTGGGTTGGGAAGTATTGTATATACAGTGATGCCCTGGGTTGGGTAGTATTGTATATACAGTGATGCCCTGGGTTGGGTAGTATTGTATATACAGTGATGCCCTGGGTTGGGTGGCATTGTATATGCAGTGATGCCCTGGGTTGGGTAGTATTGTATATACAGTTATGCCCTGGGTTGGGTAGTATTGTATATACAGTGATGCCCTGGGTTGGGTAGTATTGTATATACAGTGATGCTCTGGGTTGGGTAGTATTGTATATACAGTGATGCCCTGGGTTGGGTAGTACTGTATATACAGTGATGCCCTGGGTTGGGTAGTATTGTATATACAGTGATACCCTGGGTTAGGTAGTATTGTATATACAGTGATGCCCTGGGTTGGGTAGTATTGTATATACAGTGATACCCTGGGTTGGGTAGTATTGTATATACAGTGATGCCCTGGGTTGGGTAGTATTGTATATACAGTGATGCCCTGGGTTGGGTAGTATTGTATATACAGTGATGCCCTGGGTTGGGTAGTATTGTATATACAGTGATGCCCTGGGTTGGGTAGTAATTGTATATACAGTGATGCCCTGGGTTGGGTAGTATTGTATATACAGTGATGCCCTGGGATGGGTAGTATTGTATATACAGTGATGCCCTGGGTTGGGTAGTATTGTATATACAGTGATGCCCTGGGTTGGGTAGTATTGTATATACAGTGATGCCCTGGGTTGGGTAGTATTGTATATACAGTGATGCCCTGGGTTGGGTAGTATTGTATATACAGTGATGCCCTGGGTTGGGTAGTATTGTATATACAGTGATGCCCTGGGATGGGTAGTATTGTATATACACTGATGCCCTGGGTTGGGTAGTATTGTATATACAGTGATGCCCTGGGTTGGGTAGTATTGTATATACAGTGATGCCCTGGGATGGGTAGTATTGCATATACAGTGATACACTGGGTTGCGTAGTATTGTATATACAGTGATGCCCTGGGTTGGGTAGTATTGTATATACAGTGATGCCCTGAGATGGGTAGTATTGTATATACAGTGATACCCTGGGATGGGTTGTATTGTATATACAGTGATACCCTGGGTTGGGTAGTATTGTATAATACAGTGATGCCCTGGGTTGGGTAGTATTGTATATACAGTGATGCCCTGGATGGGTAGTATTGTATATACAGTGATACCCTGGGATGGGTAGTATTGTATATACAGTGATGCCCTGGGTTGGGTAGTATTGTATATACAGTGATGCCCTGGGATGGGTAGTATTGTATATACAGTGATACCCTGGGTTGGGTAGTATTGTATATACAGTTATGCCCTGGGTTGGGTAGTATTGTATATACAGTGATGCCCTGGGATGGGTAGTATTGTATAGACAGTGATACCCTGGGTTGGGTAGTATTGTATATACAGTGATGCCCTGGGTTGGCTAGTATTGTATATACAGTGATGCCCTGGGATGGGTAGTATTGCATATACAGTGATACACTGGGTTGCGTAGTATTGTATATACAGTGATGCCCTGGGTTGGGTAGTATTGTATATACAGTGATGCCCTGGGATGGGTAGTATTGTATATACAGTGATACCCTGGGATGGGTAGTATTGTATATACAGTGATACCCTGGGTTGGGTAGTATTGTATATACAGTGATGCCCTGGGTTGGGTAGTATTGTATATACAGTGATGCCCTGGGATGGGTAGTATTGTATATACAGTGATACCCTGGGATGGGTAGTATTGTATATACAGTGATGCCCTGGGTTGGGTAATATTGTATATACAGTGATGCCCTGGGATGGGTAGTATTGTATATACAGTGATACCCTGGGTTGGGTAGTATTGTATATACAGTTATGCCCTGGGTTGGGTAGTATTGTATATACAGTGATGCCCTGGGATGGGTAGTATTGTATATACAGTGATGCCCTGGGATGGGTAGTATTGTATATACAGTGATACCCTGGGTTGGGTAGTATTGTATATACAGTGATGCCCTGGGTTGGCTAGTATTGTATATACAGTGATGCCCTGGGATGGGTAGTATTGTATATACAGTGATACCCTGGGTTGGGTAGTATTGTATATACAGTGATGCCCTGGGTTGGGTAGTATTGTATATACAGTGATGCCCTGGGATGGGTAGTATTGTATATACAGTGATGTCCTGGGTTGGGTAGTATTGTATATACAGTGATGCCCTGGGTTGGGTAGTATTGTATATACAGTGATGCCCTGGGTTGGGTTGTATTGTATATACAGTGATGCCCTGGGTTGGGTAGTATTGTATATACAGTGATGCCCTGGGTTGGCTAGTATTGTATATACAGTGATGCCCTGGGATGGGTAGTATTGTATATACAGTGATACCCTGGGTTGGGTAGTATTGTATATACAGTGATGCCCTGGGTTGGGTAGTATTGTATATACAGTGATGCCCTGGGATGGGTAGTATTGTATATACAGTGATGCCCTGGGTTGGGTAGTATTGTATATACAGTGATGCCCTGGGTTGGCTAGTATTGTATATACAGTGATGCCCTGGGATGGGTAGTATTGTATATACAGTGATACCCTGGGTTGGGTAGTATTGTATATACAGTGATGCCCTGGGTTGGGTAGTATTGTATATACAGTGATGCCCTGGGATGGGTAGTATTGTATATACAGTGATGCCCTGGGATGGGTAGTATTGTATATACAGTGATACCCTGGGATGGGTAGTATTGTATATACAGTGATGCCCTGGGTTGGGTAGTATTGTATATACAGTGATGCCCTGGATGGGTAGTATTGTATATACAGTGATGCCCTGGGATGGGTAGTATTGTATATACAGTGATGCCCTGGGTTGGGTAGTACTGTATATACAGTGATGCCCTGGGTTGGGTAGTATTGTATATACAGTGATGCCCTGGGTTGGGTAGTACTGTATATACAGTGATGCTCTGGGTTGGGTAGTACTGTATATACAGTGATGCCCTGGGTTGGGTAGTATTGTATATACAGTGATGCCCTGGGTTGGGTAGTACTGTATATACAGTGATGCCCTGGGTTGGGTAGTACTGTATATACAGTGATGCTCTGGGTTGGCTAGTATTGTATATACAGTGATGCCCTGGGATGGGTAGTATTGTATATACAGTGATACCCTGGGTTGGGTAGTACTGTATATACAGTGATGCCCTGGGTTGGGTAGTACTGTATATACAGTGACGCTCTGTCAGATCTATGTATTATTTTAATCTAATTTACATGTGAATGTATTATACAGGATCATTTTGTTGTATTAATATTGGTAGAATTACCGTCAATATCTTAAGTATAAGGACACAAATGCAACTAATGTAACATTTTATTATGGCAACGTTTCGCTCGCCAGGAGCTTCATGAACCTGTTCAAGCTCCTGGAGAGCGAAACAGTACCACAATAAAATATCACAATATTTGCAATTGTGTCCTTTTACTTAACCACTTCTTTGTACCTTGTGAAAACGAAAATTGAAAATAATGGCAACCTTCCCTACTGCTGCCATGGCGAAATATTTTAAAACGCCTTAAGTCACTTAATAAATCATTATAATTATTATATATTTCTGTCTGCTCATGAAGAGGTACAAAAGACAGTAAACCTCTGTTTTTTACCTTCATATTTGAAGTATATACAAAGGTATATTTACGTAAGGGATTTACAGAATAATAATTGAAAGCGCTGAATTTAAATTCCTTGTGTATATTACACTTAAATATAAATCTGTCAGACATCATTAACATTTATTTATAATTCCATCAATTGGCAAATTATATACACCGTGTGTATATGCGGTGTATATAATACATGTAAATATTGTAATAATTCTTGATAAAACATTGACAGAATATAATCGCCATAAATCCTACAACCTGAGCGATTTATTAACTAGTAACAATCTTAGGGATTCAAATTGATTTCTGTTTATACATATTTAAGTCAAAATGAAGGATTTTTAAGTTGTCAGAATCTGTTAACTGGTTTGTTACATTACATAGGCAAGAGACAACACAGTAAGTGTCAGGGGCCCAAGACTGTTCAACTGCCTCCCAGCATTCATAAGGGGGATTGCCAATAGGTCCCTGGCTGTGTTCCAGCAGGCACTGGACAGGCACCTAAAGTCAGTACCTGACCAGCCAGGCTGTGGTTCGTACGTTGAATTGCGTGTGGCCAGCAGTACCAGCCTGGTCGATCATGCCCTGATCCACCATGAGGCCTGGACACAGACCGGGCCGCGGGGGCGTTGACCCCCAGAACTCTCTCTAGGTATACTCCAGGTATAGAAGATGCAGCTGGCAAAGTTGTTAATGCACTGGTCTGCTAGTTTTAGGATTCACTTGCCACGGGTTCAAGCCTCTCCCGTTCCCTGATTTGATGTGATAGTATCGTTAGTGGCAATATGAATCTCGCTGTGTCCCCAGTACACTAAAAGTACTGGGGACACAGTACACTAAAAGTACTGGGGACACAGTACACTAAAAGTACTGGGGACACAGTACACTAAAAGTACTGGGGACACAGTACACTAAAAGTACTGGGGACACAGTACACTAAAAGGTGGCTAAGCAAGTACACTAAAGTACACTAAAAGTACACTAAAAGTACGCTAAAAGTACACTAAAAGTACACTAAAAGTACACTAAAAGTACACTAAAAGGCGGTTAAGCAACATGACTTTAAATCTATATCCTACTTCAACATATCATCGCTATCAAGAGTCTCCCAGTTGCGAGTCACATGATGCCAGAACTCAAACTGACTCAGCATTTATGACCTCTAATGTCTCTGTGATATAATATCCTTAAATATTATATAATAAATCAGAACAGAGCATCGTTTATTTGTGTTGGAAATGAGAACAAATGCATATTGCTTAATTCACGTGCAAGTCATGAGACTAAGACTCCATGGGGGAGGAAATCCGGCAAATCACTGATACCATAATAAGGATGAAAATCACCTCGGTAGACGACACTGACAAATTTTAAATATAAGAAAAGTATTCCAGTGGGCAGTGCGGAATAACGTGTCATTCAATGGAGGGAATTAATCCAACTGGTTAAATATGGATAGGATAAAGAATTCAAAAGGAAAAGTGTACAGAATGCGGGAGGATTATCAATTAGAACGATAGGAATATGCTAAAGACCTGGGAGTAGCAATGTCGGATGACATTTCAGAGAACATATTGAAGCAAATGTTATGACTGCCATGAAAAGTCTGCGTGGGTAATGAGAATTTACATAAGAGAAACAGAGCCAGTAGTGACGCTATTCAAATCGCTTGTGCTCTCTAGCTTAGAATATCGTTCATTGTTGACAGCTCCATTCAGAGCAGGAGAGCTCTCTGAGCTAGAACAGATAAAGAGGTCATTTACTGACAGCATAGAGCCAATAATTCATTTATATTAATGGGAACGCCTCAAAGACCTAAATACGTTCTCGCTGGAACAAAGATACATGATAATATATACCTGGAAAATACTTGAGGGTCTTGTCCCAAATATGCACACTGCCGTAACAACATACTGGAGCGAGAGAGATAGAAATAAAAAAATATACCCAGCGAAAAGCACGGGAACCGTGGGCACAATAAGAGAACACTGTATCAATATTCATGGTCCCAGATATTTAAAATTTTTTGAGAGAGAACATCAGAAACACTGCTGGGACAAGTGTAGAAGTCAAGAGGAAACTGGACGGTACTTCCACCTAGCACCTGATCGACTAGGTTGTGATGTATATGCGGGCCAGCGGGCCGCCAGCAGTTACTAATAGCCTGATTGACCAGGCAGGCACTAGACAAGCCTGGATGAGGTCTGGGTTGCAGCAGCAGTAGAAAAACTCTCGAAATCCATCAAAGGTCAAAGGTCACCCCCTTCCCTTCCTCCCGTACACATTATCCACTCAACTCTGATTTCCTCTCACTAAAATCAACTAACTTCTTCCCTTATCATCAATGCCCACTCACCCGTCACCCCTCTCCAATACTCACACTCCCTCCTCACATTACTAACACCTACTCCCTTCCTGAACCTACCCTCACCAACACTTACTGCTTCTACCCCTCAATAACACCCAACTCGTACCTGCTCTGCTTCCTACTGCAGTGCTGCTATATTATTCTTTTATTTACGACCACGATTTATTCTGCCGTAAATCGTGGTTAAGAGCCATCTTAAGATCAGAGTTTGAAGGAGTTACAGCCATGAATATTTTGAGAGAGTCTCATATACTTATTGACCAGGAGGCTTCCTTCTTCATGCTTCTGGTTAGGTCACGTGCTCGTGTGTGATGCCTTAATAAACACTTGCTTAGGTCGTTGTTTCAGCAAAGCGGCCAGTCACTCAGTGCCAACTCTTAGGGGTAGTGATGATATAATCCAGACTCGCGAAATTGCTATAACACGACTGCAAACACATCAGGGGACAGGTGGTGCATGAACCTATGGCAAGTGAGTTTCAGGACTCATCTGTCATAGGTTCAAACCCCAACCGTTCCCTGATGTGATACACACGTTGTGCTCATCAGCCAGCAGTGAGACATACTCTAAAGACATAATTCTCAGGCTTAATCATACAATATAAACATGACACACTTTGCACACTACCTCACTAATCTCATCACTGGCAGACACTCTCTCCACTACTCTTTGTTAAGAGCTTCGTTGTATTAGTAAATGTGATGCAGCCGATGGACTGTAAGTTTTGATAATATATAACAATGACAATGATGATTAGAGAATTTCATAATCTAGTGAACATTATTTATTATCCAGAAATTATCCAACGTTTGAATCTCGTAAGTGTAGTCAGGATTTTAATCTGGATTAAAAAGAAAATGATTATCAGTATCTGAAGTTTTCTATTGATGTCATTTAATCTCGAAATGTTGTATCATTATCTTTCCTTGATGTTGGTGAAGGGCTCTTGATTCAAGGAACTGCACTTACCATCCTCTTGCTTGGATCCTGTTTGATACTTCTCATTCCAAAGGCGCTCTCTGACAGATGCTGATATAGCGTTTTTCTCAGATTAAAATATAATATCTGTGAAGGTCATCAATCTTCAGTAGTTGAGGCAACCTTTAAAATAATGTTCCATGGGCTTAGGCTGTGTAGGCACAATTTTGGGGAGATTCTGTGCAATAACTGGACAGCTTTATTCAAACTGTATCTGAAATAACTGGAGAATGTTTCTTTTGATTAGAAATAAGTGACAGTATTTGACCTTATTTGGTTATCGTAGGTTAAATAAGTTAGTGTTTGACCTTATTTGGTTATCGTAAGTTAAATAAGTCAGTGTTTGACTTTATTTGGTTATCGTAGGTTAAATAAGTCAGTGTTTGACTTTATTTGGTTATCGTAAGTTAAATAAGTCAGTGTTTGACTTTATTTGGTTATCGTAAGTTAAATAAGTCAGTGTTTGACCTTATTTGGTTATCGTAGATTAAATAAGTCATTGTTTGACTTTATTTGGTTATCGTAAGTTAAATAAGTCAGTGTTTGACCTTATTTGGTTATCGTAAGTTAAATAAGTCAGTGTTTGACTTTATTTGGTTATCGTAAGTTAAATAAGTCAGTGTTTGACTTCATTTAGTTATCGTAAGTTAAATAAGTCAGTGTTTGACTTTATTTAGTTATCGTAAGTTAAATAAGTCAGTGTTTGACTTTATTTAGTTATCGTAAGTTAAATGTCAGTGTTAGACTTTATTTGGTTATCGTAAGTTAAATAAGTCAGTGTTTGACTTCATTTAGTTATCGTAAGTTAAATAAGTCAGTGTTTGACTTTATTTAGTTATCGTAAGTTAAATAAGTCAGTGTTTGACTTTATTTAGTTATCGTAAGTTAAATAAGTCAGTGTTAGACTTTATTTGGTTATCGTAAGTTAAATAAGTCAGTGTTAGACTTTATTTGGTTATCGTAAGTTAAATAAGTCAGCGATTGACTTCATTTGACTATCCAAGGATAAATTAACTTAATGTTCTTCTATATACCTATTATTTCTAACTGCACCTAACACCGTTGTTAAAAAATGTAATGTAATGTACACTAAACTGACCGAAATCTGGAAAATCTGGTCAGTCATACCTAGATAAAACTTTGGAACGATTTTGCCCGGTACAGATTTCTTGAAAAAAAAACTGGAAAAGCTGAAATAATTTCTGAGTGTCGCATCTGATTATCTTCGACCCTTAAATCTGAGTGGCTTAATTTTTAGCACGTCTTAGTGCAGTATAAAAAATGGTTTTTACATGCCTTAAAATATTAATTACAAAAGATTTATGCAGTTTCTAACTGGCTTTATGATTTAGATAACTGCGCTAGAATATTGGTCTTTCTGGTCCCTCTGAAAGATTTCAATTAGATTTGGTCTGTGTATGTTCGAATTTATTCTATTTAATAAATATATTTGGATGTTAGTTTCTGGAGCTTTGTGTTTACCCAAGGCTCGAAACATCTTCAAGGCGGCCATATATCCCACCCAAGGCTCGAAACATCTTCAAGGCGGCCATATATCCCACCCAAGGCTCGAAACATCTTCAAGGCGGCCATATATCCCACACAAGGCTCGAAACATCCTCAAGGCGGTCATATATCCCACCCAAGGCTCGAAACGTCTTCAAGGCGGCTACATATCCCACCCAAGGCTCGAAGCATTTTCAAGGCGGCCATATATCCCACCCAAGGCTCGAAACATCTTCAAGGCGGCCATATATCCCACACAAGGCTCGAAACATCCTCAAGGCGGTCATATATCCCACCCAAGGCTCGAAACATCTTCAAGGCGGCCATATATCCCACCCAAGGCTCGAAGCATTTTCAAGGCGGCCATATATCCCACCCAAGGCTCGAAACATCTTCAAGGCGGCCATATATCCCACACAAGGCTCGAAACATCCTCAAGGCGGTCATATATCCCACCCAAGGCTCGAAACATCTTCAAGGCATCCATATATCCCACCCAAGGCTCGAAACATCTTCAAGGCGGCCATATATCCCACCCAAGGCTCGAAACATCTTCAAGGCGGCTATATTCCACCCAAGCTCGAAAACATCCTACAAGGCGGTCATATATCCCACCTAACGCCGAAATCTTCAAGGCGGCCAAATACCCCTAATCAAGGCTTGAAACATCTTAGGCGCCATATATCTCACCAAGGCTCGAAACATCTTCAAGGCGCTATATATCCCACCCAAGCTCGAAACATCTCAAGGCGGCATATATCCCACCAAGGTCGAAACATCTTCAAGGCGGTCATTATATCCCACCCAAGGCTCGAAATCTTTCAAGGCGGCCATATATCCCACCCAGGCTCGAAAATCTCCAAGGGAGCCATATATCCCACTCAAGGCCGAAACATTTCAAGGAAGCCATATATCCCACCAAAGCTCGAAACATCTTCAAGGAGGCATATATCCACCAAGGCTCAACATTTTCAAGGCGGCCATATATCCCACCAAGCTCGAAACATCTTCAAGGCGGCTATATATCCACCAAGGCTCGAACATCTTTAAAGCGGCATTAATCCACCCAAGTCTCGATAAATTTCAAGGCGGCCATATATCCCACCAAGGCTCGAAACATCTTCAAGGCGGCCACATATCCCACCAAAGGTTCGAAACATCTTCAAGGAGGCCATATATCCCATCCAAGGCTTGAAACATCTTCAAGACGGACATATATTACACCCAAGGCTCGAAACATCTTCAAGGCGGCCATATATCTCACCCAAGGCTTGAAACATCTTTAAGGCGGCCATATATCCCACCCAAGGCTCGAAACATCTTCAAGGCGGCCACATATCTCACCCAAGGCTCGAAACATCTTCAAGGAGGCTATATATGACACCCAAGGCTCGAAACATCTTCAAGGCAGCCATATATCACACCCAAGGCTCGAAACATCTTCAAGGCGGCCGTATAATCACACCCAAGGCTCGAAACATCTTCAAGGCGGCCATATATCCCACCCAAGGCTCGAAACATCTTCAAGGCGGCCATATATCCAACCCAAGGCTCGAAACATCTTCAAGGCGGCCACATATCCCACCAAAGGCTCGAAATATCTTCAAGGCAGCCATACATCCCACCCAAGGTTCGAAACATCTTCAAGGAGGCCATATATCCCATCCAAGGCTTGAAACATCTTCAAGACGGACATATATTACACCCAAGGCTCGAAACATCTTCAAGGCAGCCATGCATCCCACCCAAGGCTTGAAACATCTTTAAGGCGGCCATATATCCCACCCAAGGCTCGAAACATCTTCAAGGCGGCCACATATCTCACCCAAGGCTCGAAACATCTTCAAGGAGGCCATATATGACACCCAAGGCTCGAAACATCTTCAAGGCAGCCATATATCACACCCAAGGTTCGAAACATCTTCAAGGCGGCCATATAATCACACCCAAGGCTCGAAACATCTTCAAGGCGGCCATATAATCACCCAAGGCTCGAAACATCTTCAAGGCGGCCATATATCCACACTCAAGGCTCGAAACATCTTCAAGGCGGCCATATAATCACACCCAAGGCTCGAAACATCTTCAAGGCAGCCATATAATCACACCCAAGGCTCGAAACATCTTCAAGGCGGCCATATAATCATACCCAAGGCTCGAAACATCTTCAAGGCGGCCATATAATCACACCCAAGGCTCGAAACATCTTCAAGGCGGCCATATAATCACACCCAAGGCTCGAAACATCTTCAAGGCGGCCATATAATCACACCCAAGGTTCGAAACATCTTCAAGGCGGCCATATAATCACACCCAAGGCTCGAAACATCTTCAAGGTGGCCATATAATCACACCAAGGCTCGAAACATCTTCAAGGCGCCATATAATCACACCCAAGGCTCGAAACATCTTCAAGGTGGCCATTTAATCCCACCCAAGGCTCGAAACATCTTCAAGGCGGCCATATAATCACACCCAAGGCTCGAAACATATTCAAGGCGGCCATATAATCACACCCAAGGCTCGAAACATCTTCAAGGCGGCCAAAAATCATCACCCAAGGCTCGAAACATCTTCAAGGCGGCATATAATCACACCCAAGGCTCGAAACATCTTCAAGGCGGCCATATAATCACACCCAAGGCTCGAAACATCTTCAAGGTGGCCATATAATCACACCCAAGGCTCGAAACATCTTCAAGGCGGCCATATAATCACACCCAAGGCTCGAAACATCTTCAAGGTGGCCATATAATCACACCCAAGGCTCGAAACATCTTCAAGGCGGCCATATAATCACACCCAAGGCTCGAAACATCTTCAAGGCGGCCATATAATCACACCCAAGGCTCGAAACATCTTCAAGGCAGCCATATAATCACACCCAAGGCTCGAAACATCTTCAAGGCGGCCATATAATCACACCCAAGGCTCGAAACATCTTCAAGGCAGCCATATAATCACACCCAAGGCTCGAAACATCTTCAAGGCAGCCATATAATCACACCCAAGGCTCGAAACATCTTCAAGGCAGGTATGTATTCATTACTGAAGCCTCACCGTCAATAATAATCAACATAACTCAATAACCGAATGACACATCAAGCCATAAAAATCTCTTAAAATATATATTCATTATACTGGTATTCACTAATATTCATATATATTCATGTTTACACAAATATCCAATTATTCATCACCTCATGCATGCGAACAGAGAGATTTATCACCAATTTCCGGCTGTCCCAAATTCCACTTACCATCACACGAAGGTAGATGATACAGTCAAGCTTCAGGAACCCGTTATAAGCTCTTTACGAACACTGAAGAATTTTTACGGGCACGAGCAGTAACAAGCACTTACAACTTCTTTCAAGACACTTAAGTTTCTATTAAGAGCTCAGTATTATCATTTGCTACCTAGACTTATAAGCACCGTAAATGCACTTAACTCGCGTCGAGAGGCAAGGCTATATACACCGAGGTAATTAAATGTTTATACAAATTTCGTTCACTGTTTAATGAATTAAATTATTATTTCTGCCTAAGTGGATTATTAGGAGCCAGATGACTCGAAGAGGATCATTAAGAGTGCAAGTTACCTCCACACAACCAGTCAAGGATACTTCTCAATCAATGGGGTATCAACCTCTCAGAGAATATACAAAAAGATATAGTACTCCTCTTACACACACACACCCCACACACACACACACACACATACACACACACACACACACACACACACACAACACACACACACACACACACACACACATATATATATATATATATATAATTATATATATATATATATATATACATATATATATATATATATATATTATATTATATATATATATAATATATATATATATATATATATATATATATATATATACATCGTGCCGAATACGTAAAAACTGGTCATTTAGCAAGAACTCCTTTAAAATTAAGTCCTTTCTAAAATTTTCTCTTATACATTTAAAGATATATATTTTCATTTATGTTAATATAAAAATTAATGATTTTGTACCAAAAGAACCTTAGAAAGAAGAAGGAGTCTATAAAGACTAGAATGCCAGCAAAGGGTGTCACAGAATTTCTAAGCAGTGGACCTCTGTAAATGAAAAGACGGAGAAGCTGCTGTTGATGTGGTTGACGGAGAAGCTGCTGTTGATGTGGTTGACGGAGAAGCTGCTGTTGATGTGGTTGACGGAAAAGCTGCTGTTGATGTGGTTGACGGAGAAGCTGCTGTTGATGTGGTTGACGGAGAAGCTGCTGTTGATGTGGTTGACGGAGAAGCTGCTGTTGATGTGGTTGACGGAGAAGCTGCTGTTGATGTGGTTGACGGAGAAGCTGCTGTTGATGTGGTTGACGGAGAAGCTGCTGTTGATGTGGTTGACGGAGAAGCTGCTGTTGATGTGGTTGACGGAGAAGCTGCTGTTGATGTGGTTGACGGAGAAGCAGCTGTTGATGTGGTTGACAGAGAAGCAGCTGTTGATGTGGTTGACGGAGAAGCAGCTGTTGATGTGGTTGACAGAGAAGCAGCTGTTGATGTGGTTGACGGAGAAGCAGCTGTTGATGTGGTTGACGGAGAAGCAGCTGTTGATGTGGTTGACAGAGAAGCAGCTGTTGATGTGGTTGACGGAGAAGCAGCTGTTGATGTGGTTGACGGAGAAGCAGCTGTTGATGTGGTTGACGGAGAAGCAGCTGTTGATGTGGTTGACGGAGAAGCAGCTTGGAGAGGAAACTTACCTAACCTTATTATAACAAGCTCAATTTAATTTAGCCTAACCCTTCTAATTATATTTTAGATAGTTTTACAATGATTTAATAATAACAAACACAATGAAATATACTATGGCTAGCCCCCTTTATCACAATATAGGTAGCCCCCTTTATCACAATATAGGTAGCCCCCTTTATCACACTATAGGTAGCCCCCTTATCACACTATGGGTAGCCCCCTTATCACACTATGGGTAGCCCCCTTATCACACTATGGCTAGCCCCCTTTATCACACTATAGGTAGCCCCCATATCATGCTATTGCTAGCCTCCCTTATCACGCTATGGGTAGCCCCCTTTATCACACTATGGCTAGCCCCCTTATCACACTATGGGTAGCCCCCTTATCACACTATGGGTAGCCCCCTTATCACACTATGGGTAGCCCCCTTATCACACTATGGCTAGCCCCCTTTATCACACTATAGGTAGCCCCCATATCATGCTATTGCTAGCCTCCCTTATCACGCTATGGCTAGCCCCTTATCACACTATGGGAAGCCCCATTATCACGCTATGGGTAGCTCCCTTATCACACTATGGGTAGCCCCCTTATCACAATATAGGTAGCTCCCTTATCATGCTACAGCTAGACCCCTTTATCACACTATGACCAGCCCCCTTATCACGCTATGGCTAGCCCCCTTATCATGCTATAGCTAGCCCCTCGTATCACGCTATGGGAAGGCCCCCTTTTCACGCTATGGGTAACCCCCTTACCACACTATGGCTAGCTCCCTTATCACGCTATGCCCAGCCCCCCTTATCAAACTATCGCTAGCCCCTTTATCACGCCATGGCTAGCCCCCTTTATCACACTATGGGTAACCCCCTTATCATGCTATAGCTAGCCCCCTTATCACGCTATGGCTAGCCCCTTATCACACTATGGGTAGCCCCCTTATCACACTATGGCTAGCCCCTTATCACACTTTGGGTAGCCCCCTTATCACACAATGGGTAGCTGCCTTATCATGCTGTGGCTAGCCCCCTTATCACATTATGGGCAGCCCCCTTACCACGCTATGCTTAGCCCCCTTATCACATTATGGGCAGCCCCCTTACCACGCTATAGCTAGCCTCCTTATCACATTATGGGTAGCCCTCTTACCATGCTATGGCTAGCTCCCTTATCACACTATGAGTAGCCCCCTTATCACACTAGGGGTAGCCCCTTATCACGCTAGGCTACCCCCCGTATCACCGGTTTTAGCCCCTTATTACCTAGGGGTTCCCCCCTTACGCTATGGCTACCCCCCTTTATCCAATTGGGATCCCCCCTTTAATGCTTGGGTACTCCCCTTATCACATAGGGCTCCCCCCTTTTTCAGTAGGAGCCCCCTTATCACACAGGGCTACCCCCCTTTATACATATGGGTGCTCCCTTATATGCTAGGGTAGCCCCCTTTTATCACACTATGGCTGCACCCTACCAAAGTTGCTGCCCCTTTACTGCTAAGCTACCCCTTTTCCCTATGGGTAGGCTCCTTTTCCGTTGGTTTCCCCCTTATCACGTTGGGTACCCCCAAAAACCCCTTGGCTACGCCCTTATCACGCTTGCCCAGCCCCCCATTTTCACATTTTTGGCTACCCCCTTTTCAGCTATGGCTAGCCTCTTTATCACACTTTGGGCAGCCCCCTCTTTTGTACCCCCCCTTATCCACTAGGGGTCCCCCCTTATCACACTTTGGCTAGCCCCCTTATCACGCTATGGGCAGCCCCCTTCCCAAAAATGGGTAGCTGCCTTATATGTTTTAAAGCTAGCCCCCCTTTCAACTTGGGTGCCCCCTTATCACTATGGCTAGCCCTTATCACATTTTGGCAGCCCTATTATCACGCTATGCTACCCCCCTTTCACACTAGGGTGCTCTCTTTCATGCTTGGCTACCCCCTTATCACACTAGGGTACCCCTTTTTTAAAGTATGGTTTGCCCCCTTATAAACTATGGGTACCCCTTTTTCACACTATGGGTACCCCCCTTATCACACTATGGCTTCCCCCCTTTTTCCCCAATGGCAGCCCCTTATCACACTATTTTTTGCCCCCTTTTTGCTAGGCGGTCACTTATTGCTAGGATGCCCGCCTTTAACATGCTTTTGCTCGCCGTTATCTCCTATGACAGCTCCCTTATTTGATGGCGGGCTGTTTATCTACTATGGCTATCCATCTTATCACGAACGGTGGCCCTTTTTCTGATATGGCGGTCTTTATCAGCTTGTCTAGCCCCCCTTTTCTGCATGGTTGCTCGCTTTCTGTTATGGTGGCTCCCCTTATCTTTCTATGGTAGCCCCCTTATATGCTATGAGGTCGCTTATGATGCTTTGGCTGGCCGCTATTGCTATGGCTGGCTCGTTATCTGCTATGGTTGGCTCCCCTTATCATGCTATGCCTGGTTCGCTTACTATGCTTTTGCCTGGCTGCTTATGTGCTATGGCGGCTCTTTTATAAACAATGGCTGGCTCGCTTATCATGCTACGGCTGGCTCGCTATCAGCTAGGGCTGGCCAGCATCCGTTTGGCGCCTTCCTTACATGCAGGCTGGCTCGTTTATCATGCTGTACGGCCGCTTATCATGCATAGCTCTCCGCTTATCACGCTATGGCGGGCTCGCTTATCATGCAGGGCTGGTTTTGTTATGATGCTATGGCAGGCCTTTTTTATATACTATGGCTCCCCCCTTACTGCTATGGCAGCCCCCTTATCATGTTTTGGAAAACCCCCCTTTACCCCCCCGCAGGGGCAAACCCCCTTATCAGCATAGTCCCTCTTTTTATCATGCTACTTCGGGGCTCGCTTATCATGCTATGGCTGCCCTCTTGCCCCTTATGACTGGCTCATTTCATGCTAGGGGCTAAACCCTTTCATCTATGGCTTGCCCCTTATCAGCCTGGCTCCGTTTATCATGTATGGGGGCCCTCCCTTATTTTTGGGGCTGGTCCCCCTTACATGTATGGCTGGCTCACTTTATCATGCTATGGCTGGCTCCCTTATAAGTAGGGCTGGCCCCCTTTATTTTGGGGGCGGGTTCCCTTCATGAAAGGCTGCTCCCCTTTTATGTATGGCTGGCCCGTTTTCATGCATCGCTGGCCCCCCTTATCATCTAGGGCTACCCCCCCTTTAATGCTTTTCCGGGCTCGTTATAATTATAGCTGCCCCCCCCTTTATCACGCTAGGTGGCTCGCTTTCATGCTATGGCGGCTCCTTCCCCTTTTGGCTGGCTTTTTTTTCATGTTAGGTGGCTCCCCTTTATAAAGCAGGTGGCTCGCTTATCTGCTATGGTCTCGCTTTCATGCTAGCCTGGCTCTTTTTATCATGCTAATCGGGCTCCCTTATCATGCTATGTGGCCCCCATTATCATGCTATGGCTGTCCCCTTTATGCTATGGCTGGCCGCACATCATTTTTTTTTGGCTGTCCTCCTTATCATGCTAGGGGTTTCCCTTGTTTTACTGCTTTTGGGGCCACCTTACATGCAAAGGGTGCCCTCAAAATGCTAGGCTACTCCTTTTATGCTTGCCTGCTCCTTAAATGCTATGGCTTGTCCCCATTCTTGCAGGGGCTGGCTCCCCTGTCTGCTATGGCTGGCCTCGCTTATCCCCTTGGCTGGCTTCGCTTATCGCAGGGCTGGCTCCCTTTACCCTCCTAGGCGGGATCCTTATTGCTATGGCTGGTCCCCTATCAGTATGGCTGGTCCTTTATCTTCTATGGGGTTTTCGTTATATTGCATGGTGGCTGCTTATCATTTATAGCTGGCTCCCCTTTCTTTCTATGTTTGGCCCTCTTTCTGCTAGGCTGGTCCCCTTATCACGCTTGGTGTTTCGTTATCTGCTATTTTGGCTGCTTATCATCCTATGGCGGCTCCCCTTATCATGCTAGGTGGCTCCCCTTATCATGATGGTGGCCTCCCTTATCCGTATGGCTGACTTTTATCAGATGGCGGCTTGCTTATCATGCTATGGTGCTCGTTTATCATGTAGGGCTGGCCGTTATTTTGCATGGTTGCTCCCCTTATCATGCTTGGCTGGCCCCCTTATCATGCTATGGGGGCCGAAAAATCATGCTATGGCGGGCCCCCTTTTATATGCTATGGCGGGCCCGTTTAATCATGCTTGCCGGGCTGCCTTTTTCATGCTTGGCTAGTTCCCCTTATCTCCCTATGGCTGGTCGTTTATCATGCTTGGGGGGCCCCCTATCACGCGTGGCTGGTCGTTTATCATGCCGGGGGGTTTGCTTTATGAATGGGGGTTTCCCCCTTTTCATATTTTTGGGGCTCCCCTTATATCCTGGGGCTGGCTCGCTTATCATGTTGGCGGGCCCTCCCCTTATCTGCTTGGTGGCCCCGCTACCATGTTATGGCGGGGCCCCCCTTTCATGCTATGGCTAGTTCCCCTTATCTGCTATTGGCTCGTTTTCATGCTATGGCTGGCCTCCCCATTCCGCTGTGCGGGCTCGTTATCAGCTCGGCGGGTTTGCTTACATTATGGCTGCTCCCTTTTCATCTTTGCTGGTTTCCCCTTATCATGTGGCTGCCCCCTTATCATGATGGCTGGCTCGCTATCTGCTGTGATGGTCCCCCATCACGCTATGGCTGGTCGCATATCATGAAAAGGTGGCTCGTGATCATGCTGGGGCGGGTCTCCCTTATCACGCATGGCTGGTCGCAATATCTATGGGGGCTCGCTTAATGCTATGGCGGGCTCGCTTATCATGCTATCCTGGCCCCCCAATCATGCTATGGCTAGCCCGTTATCATGTTATGGCTGGCTGTTTCAGCAAAGGCTGTTCCCTTTAGCTTGGAGGGCCCGTATCAATTTTGGCTGCTTCTATTATCCCTGGCTTGCTCCTCTTTTCTGCTATGGCGGCTCCCTTTTCATGTTATGGCGGGCTCGCTTATCTGAAATTGCGGCCGCTTATCATGCTATCCTGGCTCCCTTATCTGCACATTGGCCCCCCTTATCATTAGGGCGGGCCCCCCCTTATCATGCTATGGTGGTTTTTGCTTATTGCAGGGTTTCTCGTTATCAGCTAGGTGCTCGCTTATCAGCTTCCCGGGCCCCTTTATCATGTATGGCTGTGCCCCCCTTTATTCTATGGCTGGCTCCCTTATTATGCATGGTTGGCCGTTTACGCTATGGCTGGCTCGTTATATCTTGGGGGCTTGTTAGGGCAGGCTGGCGTGCTTATCCGCAGGGCGAGCCCCTTATCGCATGCTGGCCCCCTTTCATTTCTGGTAGCCCTTTTTCTGTTATGGCTAGCCCCCCTTATATGCAGGCTGGCACGCTTATCTCTATCGTAGCCCCCTTATATGTTATGGCTACCCGCCTTTATCTGCTTGGTGCCCTTTGATCTGCTTGGGCTCCCCCCCTTTATCATTTATGCTGGCTCTCTTATCATGTAGGCTGGCTATTTTCAGGTTTTGGCTAGCCCCCTTGTCATGCTATGGTAGTCCCTTATCCTGCTATGGCTGGCCGCTTTCATTAGGGCTGCCCCTTTCAGCTTTGGCACCCTTATCCCCTTTTGGCGGCTGCTTTCAGCACTGCCTGGCTTGTTTTCATGCATGGATCCCGCTTATCGCTATGGGGGCTCGTTTTAAAATGCAAAGGCTTGCTCCCTTTATGTGCTTGGTGGCTCCCCTTATCATGTTTGGGCGGCTCTCTTTTATGTATGGTTGGCTCGTTTATCTTGTTGGCTGGCCCCCCTTATTTGCTAGGCTCCTCCGCTTTTCTGCTATGGCTCTCTCTTCTTATTTGCTGTGGCTAGCCCCTTTAAATCATTATATGCTTGGTGGCTCGTTTATATGCTTTGGTGGCCCCCCTCTGCACGTTTTGGGGCTGGCTCCTTATCATCCCTGATGGCTTCTATCTGCTAGGGCTGGCTCCCCATTATCATGCTATTGCATTCCCCCTTATATGCTATGGCTGGCTCCCCTTATCATGCTATGGCTGGCTGCTTATCATGGTTTGGCTGTTCCCCTTATCAGCATGGCTACCCCTTATCATGCTATGGCTGGCTCGCTTATCTGTTTTGGGGGCTCCCTTTATCATGCTTTTTCGGGCTCCCTTTCATCCTAGGGGCGGGGTCCCTTTCATGCAGTGGCTTGTTTATCATGCTAGGCTGGCTCCCCTTACAGCTAGGGGTGGCCGTTATCATTTGGGGGCGGTCCCTTATATGTTGGGGGGCTCCTCTTATATTTATGCTGGCTCGTTATCATTATGATGGCCCCCTCTATCATGCTGTGGCGGCTCCCCCTTATCCCCCTTTTTCTGGTCCCCTTATCAGTTTGGCTGATTTCCCCTTTACATGCTATGGGGGTTTCCCCTTATCATGCTATTTTGGCTCGCTTTCATGTATGGCTGTCCCCCTTTATCAGCTATGGCTGACGTGTTTTTTTCATTTTATGGCTTGCTCCCTTATCTCATGGCTGGCTCGCTTATCTGGAGGGTTGGTCGTTGTCATCCCCGGGCTGTCCCGCTTACTGCTATGGCTTTCTCGCTTATCATTTAGGGCTGTCCGCTTATAAGAGGGCTGTTTGTTATCATGCTAGGCTTTCTCGCTTTTTGCTATGGCTTTCTCGTTTATCAGCTAGGTGTTCATTATCATGCTAGGCTTCTTTTCAGCTTGGCTGTCTCCTTATCATGCTAGGCTGTCTCGTTTCATGCTAGGCAGCTCGCTTACAGCTATGTGGCTCGCTAACTTTGCTAGGGCTTTCTCGCTTATCTGTTTGGGCGGGCCCCCCCTTATCATCTATGGCTGTCTGGTTAAAACGCTTGGCTGTTTCCTTTTCCTTGGTAAACCCTTCCAATGGAAAGGGGGACTTTTAAGTATCAAGAGTTTTTATCGTTTTAAAAAATGTTAATGTGAAAAAGACTCCATTTCTTGGAACAAATCTCTTGAATGAGATTTTTTCTTTAGATTGTAAATGAAATTGTATCGTGACGTCCGTAGAGTTTCCGACACTGAATATATTTAAATTTTTTTCCCGTAGTGCAAAGATGAATCGTGTACAGCTCCCGATCCCCCATTGGTGTAAGGTAGCTATAGCTCCTGGGTCCCCTCGTATTTTATTCTTTTGCAAACCCAAGGTAAGCATCAGATGCAGCTCCCGGGTCCCCGAGAATTTGCACGTCTTTTTGTCCCAAAGTGTAAAAAAAGTGATTTTTACAGCTCCGACCACTTCTGGGTTTTAGGTACAGCCTGGCCACAATTTACAGATTTAAAAATTAAATACATCTCCAGGGCCCCCGAGCACAGTCACGTAATAAAAATGTCTTTAGCTACAGGGATTTAAAAATACGTAATTTTTATTTGGCATAAACCCGTAATTTTTTTTTGGTATGTAAGTGACATTAGTGTATTATACACACTGTGTAAAACAAGCGAGGGGCTGGACTGGTCAAGGGCACGTGCCAATCATCTTTGTCCTGAGGAGATCCTGTGGTCAGGTGTCCTGAGGAGAGCCTGTGGTCAGGTGTCCTGAGGAGAGCCTGTGGTCAGATGTCCTGAGGAGAGCCTGTGGTCATGTGTCCTGAGGAGAGCCTGTGGTCAGGTGTCCTGAGGAGAGCCTGTGGTCAGGTGTCCTGAGGAGAACCTGTGGACATGCTATGGCTGGCTCCCCTTATCTTGCTATGGCTGGTTCGCATATCATGCTAAGGCTGGCTAACCCTTATCATGCTATGGCTGGCCAGCTTATCATGCTATCGCTGGCTCCCATTATCATGCTATGGCTAGCCCCCTTATCATGCTATTGCTGGCTAGCTTATAATGCTATAGCTGCCCTCCCTTATCACGCTATGGCTGGCTCGCTTATCATGCTATGGCTGGCTCGCTTATCATGCAATGGCTGGCTCGCTTATCATGCTATGCCTGGCTCCCCTTATCATGCTATGGCTGGCTCCCCTTATCATGCTATGGCTGGCTCGCCTATCATGCTATGGCTGGCTCGCTTATCATGCTATGCCTGGCTCTTCTTATAATGCTACATCGAGCTCCCCTTATCATGCTATGCCTGGCTCCCCTTATCATGCTATGGCTAGCTCCCCTTATCATGCTATGGCTGGCTCGCAGATCATGCTATGGCTGTCTCTCCTTATCATGCTATGGGTAGCCTTGCTTATCATGCTGTGGCTGGCCACCTTATCATGCTAAGGCTTGCCCTTTATCATGCTATGGCTGACTCACTTTTCATGCTATGGCTGGGTCCCCTTATCACTCTATGGCTGGCTCCCCTTATCATGCTATGGCAAGCTCCCCTTATCATGCTATGGCTGGCTCGCTTATCATGCTATGGCTGGCTTGCTTATCTGCTTTGCGGGGCCCCTTTATCATTAGGTTTGGGCCCCCTTTAAAAGCTATGCTGGCTCCCCTTATCCGTTTTGGGCGGGTTTCCCTTTTTTTTTGCTATGGGGCTCCCTTATCATCCATCTGGCCCCCCTTATCTGCTATGGCTGGCCCCTTATCTTTGCTTTGGGGGCCCCCTTATCAGCAATGGCTGGCCCCCTTTTTTATGCCATGGTGGCCCCCCTTATCATGCTTTGGGGGCCCCCCCTTTTATAATGCATGGCGGGCTGGGTTATTTTGGCTAGGGCTGGTCGCTTTTCACCTATGCTGGTTTCCCCTTTCATGCAAATTCTGGCCCCCTTTTTTCCCAGTTTGGGGGCGGCCCCCTTATCAGTTTGGGGCCCTTTCCCCCTTATCATGCTAGGGTTTGGGTCGCTTATCATCTTTTGGGCTTCCCCTTATCTGTTTATGGCGGGCTCCCTTTATTTTTGCTATGGCACCCCTTTCCCCCTTATCAGTTGGCGGGATCCCTTTTTATCCCAGGGCTGGCCCCCCTTTATTTTCTAGGTGGTTCCCTTATCTTTGCTATGGCGGCTCCTTATCTTTGCTTTGGCTGGCCCCGCTTTCATGTTTAGGGCCGGGTTCCCTTTTTCATGCAAATTGGCTCCCCCTTTTATGCTGTGGCTGGCTCCCTTTTTTCATGCTTTGGGGCCCCTTTTTCATTAGGGGGGGGGCCAAAATGGGGGGACCCCTTATCATGTATGGCTGTTTCCCTTTATCATGCAAAGGGGGGCTCCCTTTATCTTGTATGGTTTTGCCCCCTTATCATTTTTGGTGGCCCCCTTACCCGCTTTTCCCGGGCTCCCTTATCATTACCCCCGGCCCCCTTATCTCTATGGTGGCCCCTTATCATGTATGGTTGGCTCGCTTTATGTTTCTGGCTTGCTTTATAGTATGGCTCCCCCCTTTTATATGTTTGGGGGTTTGCTCCCTTATCATGCTATGGTAGTCCCCTTTTATTCTTTTTTTTATTTTTTAAATTGCTATCCTGGGCCCCCTTTATTTTGGCTGGCCCCCCTTATAATGCTAGGCGGGCCCAAACTTTATCATGTTATGGGGGGCCCCCTTATCATTTTATGGCTCCCCCTTATCACGTTTATGGCTGGTGCTTATCATGATCGGGCCGGCTCGTTTCATCCCTATGGGGGGCCCCCTTATCATGTAGGGTTGGCCCCCTTTTAACATGCTATGGTTTGGCCCCCCTTATAATGCATGGCTGGCTCCCCTTATCATCCCCATGGCTGCTGGCTATCATGCTATGGTGTTTTTTTTTATCATGCTATGGTGGCCCCTTTTTTTGGCTAGGGGCGGTTTCCCTTTTTTCATGCTATCTGGCCCCTTTTATTGCTATGGTTGGCTCCCCTTATCTTTGCTATGGGCTCTTTTCCCCTTTTTCCCAGCTTTTGGCTGGCTTTTTTTTCATGTTTGGGCTGGCCCCCCTTTTTCCCGTTTATGGCTGGTTTCCCTTTTTCATTCACTGGCCCCCTTTATCATGTTATGGTTGGCCCCCCTTTTTCTTTTAGGGCTTTATTTGGGGGGCTGGCCCCTTTTATCTTGCTATGGTGGCTCCTTTTTAATGCAATGGCTGGCCCCTTTTTCATCCCATGGTTTTGCCGTTTTATCATGCTATGGCGGGTCTCCCTTTCAGCTTGGTGGCTCGCTTTTATCCCTATGGCTGGCCCCCTTTTATCATGTAGGGCGGGGCCCCCTTTTACATGCTATGCCTGGCCCCCAAATCATTTTTTGGCTTGCCCCCCCTTTAAATCTGCTAGGGCTGGCTCCCCTTACCCTTGCTGGGCCCCCATTTTGCTATGGCTAGCCCCCTTTTTTCAGTAGGGGTGGCTCGTTTATAAAGTTTTGGGCGGGAACCCCCTTTAATTATGGCTTGGTGGGCTTTTTAAAGGCTCGGCTGGCTCCCTTATATGTTATGGTGGCCCCCTTACCCAGGGCTAGGGTGGCCCCCTTACCCATCTTTTGGCTCCCCTTATCATGCCTTTCTGGTCCCCTTATCATGTATAGCGGCCCATTATCATCTATGGTTCTCCCCTTATCTGCTAGGGGCCCCCCCCCTTATAGGGCCGGGCCCTGGTTCGCTTTTCATGTATGGTGGCCCCCCTTACCCGCTATGGTTGGCCCCCATATCCTTGTGGCTGGCTCCTTACCCATTATAGCTGGCCCCCTTTTTATCATGCTATGGGGGGGCCCCAAACCCTTCCCAGGGTTCCCCCCCCTTATCTGTAGGGCTGGCTCCATTTATGCTTGGGCTGCCCCCCTTTTATCATTTTTGGCTAGCCCCTTATCACGCTATGGTGGCTGGGTTTATCAAGTTGGGCCTGACTTTTCCTAATTTTGGCATTTTTGGCCCCCTTTTCATGCTATGGTTTGGCCCCCCTTTTTCTTGTTAGGGCTGGTCCCCTTATCTTCTTTTTGCTGGCTCCTTATCAGCTAGGGCGGTCCTTTTCTGCTAAACGGGCCCCCCTTTATGTTTTGGGCTGGCCCCCCCTTTTTCATGTTTTATGGTTTTCCCCTTTATCATGCAGGGTTGGGCCTCGTTTTTCTTTTGTAGGGGCTGCCCCCCCTTATCAGTAGGGCCCGGGCCCCCCCTTTTATCATGTTTTGGGCTGGGCCCTTATAAATTCATGGCGGGCCCCCTTTTCATGTTTAGGGGTGGCTCGTTATAAAGTATGCGGGCTCCTTTATGGCAATGGCCCCCCCTTTTCTTATGGTGCTATTTTTTTGGTTTTGCTTATCAGCTTTCGGCTAAAGGCCCCACCTTATCATGCTTTGGGCCCTTTCCTTTATCAGATTGGTTTGGGCCCTTTTTTTCGGGTTGTTAAAACCCCTTTCCCTTTTCATGCTTTTAGGGGGCTCGCTTATCAGGCTATGGCTGGCCCCCCTTTATCTTGCTATGGCGGGGCCCTTTTATTCAATCCCTGGTTTCCCTTATCATGCTATGGCTGCCCCCCTTATCAGTATGTTTTGGCCCCTTTTTTCCCGGGTAGGGTTTCCCCCTTTGGTCATTTCTTTTTATGGTAGCCCCCTTTTACTGTTTTGGGGCTCCCCCTTTAAATTTGTTGGGTGGCTGTTTTTTCTGTAGGGGGGCCCCCCCCCCTTATCATGTATGGTTGGCTCGTTATATGCTATGCTGGCCCCCTTTATTCATGTTTGGTTTCCCCCTTATAATGCTATGGTTTGGCCCCCTTTTATCAGGCAGGGCTCCCCAAATCAGGGTTTTTTGGCTGGCTCCCTTATAATTTTTATGGTTAGCCCCCCTTTCTTTCTTTGGCTCCCCCTTTAAATCATGCTAGGGGTTTTAAGCCCCTTTTTTAGTATGGCTGGCTCGTTTATCATGCTAGGGCTGGTTACACGTTTGGGGGCGGGCTGGGTTTATCTGCTTTGGCGGTTTGCTTATCATGCTATTTTGGCCCCTTTTAATTCTTTTGGTGGCCCCCCTTATCATCTTTGGCGGCTCGCAAATCATGTATGGTGGCTCCCCTTATATGCTTTTGGGGGCCCGTTTACCATGTAGGGCTGGTTTCCCCTTTCATGCTATGGCTATTCCCTTTTATCATGCTATGGTGGCTCGTTTATCTTTGTTTTGGGGCTGGCCCCCCCCTATCACGCTTTGGCTGGTTTTCCGTTATTGTTTTGGGGTGGCTTGCTTATCATGTATGGTGGCCCCCTTTATCATGCTTTGCTGGTCCCCTTATCTTGTTTGGCTCCATTTTTTCATCTAGGGCCTGGCCCGCTACCATTTTTGGCTGGCCCCCCTTTATCAGCTATGGCTGGCCTCGTTTATCATTGCAAAGGTTTGGGCCTCCCTAATCAGCTTGGTGGCCCCCTTTTTTCCGCTAAGGTGGTTGTTTTTCTTGCTATGGCGGGCCCTCCTTATCTTTGCTTTTGGCGGGGCCCCCCTTATCATGCTATCCCGGGGCCCCTTTAATCATGGCTTTTTATGGGCTGGCCCCCTTTACCCAGTTATGGCTGGTTTGATATCTGAAAGGCGGTTCCCATCATGTATGGTGGTTTTCCCTTACCCAAAGCTATGGTTGGAATTTCTCTTTTTTTCCCAGGGCGGGCTCCTTTTTCATTGCTAGGGTTTGGCCCCCCTTTAACCCATGTTATGGTTGGCCCCTTTTGCTTTTTGGGTTTGCTTATCTTGCTAGGGCCTGCCCCCTTAAGAAGGGCTCCTTTCTTGGCTCCCCCCTTTTTATCCCTTGGTGGCTCCCCTTTTAATGTATGGGGGCCCCCCCTTTTAATGTTAGGGGGGCCGTTTTAATCAGGGCTTTGGGCCTGGCTCGCTTTTTTTTGGGCTAGGGCCTGGCCCCCCTTTTTCATGTTAATTCTGGTCCCTTATCTTCTTTGGCTGGCCCCCCTTTTTATGCTAGGGCTGGTTGTTTAAATCAGCTAGGGTTGGCTCCCCCGGGGCTTTATCATTTTTGGGTTTGGCCCCCCCTTTATTTGCTAGGGGCTGGTTCCCTTATCATTCTAGGCTGGCCCCCCTTTTATTTTGTATGGCTGGTTTCCACCCTTTACCCCATTTTGTGTGGTGGGCCACTTTTATCATGTTTATGGTAGCCCCCCTTATCATGTTATTGCTGGCACGCTTATCTTTGGGTATCGCTACCCCCCTTTATCATGTTATGGAAAACCCCGCCCTTATCATGCTTTTGGCTAGCCCATTGATCATGCTATGGTTTGGGCCCTCCTTTTTATGCTAGGGTTGGCCTTTATCTGCTAGGGGGTTTTCCCCAACTTATCACGGTATGGCTAGCCCCCTTGTCATGCGGGGGCTAGTCACCTTATTGCTATGGCTGGTCGTTATCTGCAAATGGCTACCCCCTTTTTATCTGCTAGGGTTTCCCCTTTTTTCACGCTATGGCTGGCTCGTTTATCATGCAGGGCCGGGGTTGTTATATGCTATGGCGGCTGGGCTTATCAGGGCTAGGCGGGCTCGCTTTTTTCTTGCTAAGGCTTGCCCCCCATTATCATGTATGGCTGGCTCCCTTATCAGGCTATGGCGGGCTCTCTTTATCATGCTAGGGTTTGGCTCCCCTTTCTTGTTTATGGCTGGCCCCCCTTTATCATTTTTGGGGCCGCTCGTTGTCAGGCAAAGGCTCTCTCTTTTATCTTTGTGTGGTAGCCCCTCTTATCATGCTGTGGTGGTTTTTAAAATCTTTGAAAATGGTGGCCCTTTGCACCTGTGGCGGCTCGCTTATCTGCCGGGACTGGTTTGCTTATCTTGCTTTGGCTGGCTCCCATTTTCATGCTTTTTTGCAAATTTTTCCCCTTATCATGTTTAGGGGGCTGGCTACTTTTCGGCTAGGGCTGGTCGTTATCATGGTAGGGCGGTCCCCCCTTTTTCATCTTTGGTTTACCCCCCCTTATCTTTTGCTATGGTGGCTCGCTTATCATCCCTATGCTTGGCTCCCTTTACATGCTTTTTTTCCTGGCCCCCCTTATCATCCTTTGGTGGCCCCCTTTTCATGCTAAGGCGGCTCGCTTATCTCCCTATGGCGGGCCCTTCCTTTTAAAGCTATGGTTGGTCGCTTATCATGCTCGGGTGGCCCCCCTTTATCATGTATGGGGGCCCTCCTTTATCGGGTTAGGGCGGGCTCGCTATAATGTATGACTGGTTTCCTTTATCATGCTGTGGTTTGGCCCGCTTATCCCCCCTTTTTCTGGCTCCCCTTATCTTGTTAGGGCCCTGATTCCCTTTATCAGCTATGGGGGTTTCCCCCTTTTTCTTTCTATGGTTGGTCTTTTAAAAAAATTGTAGGGGCTGTCCCCCCCTTATTATGCTATGGCGGGCTTGTTTAAATTGGGCTATGGTTGTCCCCTTTCCTGCTATGGCGGGGTTGGTTTAAATCAGGGTTATGGGTTTTTGGCTCGGCTTTGTTTCATGCTTGGCTTTTTTTTCTCTCCTTTCCCCATTGCTATGGCTTTCTCGCTTATCAGCTAGGGCTGTCCGCTTATTTTGTTTAGGGCGTGTTTTTGCTTATATGCTTTTGGCTTTCTCGTTATTTGCTATGGCTTTCTCGCTTATCATGCTATGGTTTGTCTCATTATAATGCTAGGGGCTGTTCGCTTATCAGTATGGCTGTCTCCCTTATCTTTGCTTGGCTGCCCTCGCTTATCATGCTTTTGGTGGCCCGTTTTATCATGCTTTGGCTGGCTCGCTTTTCATGCTAGGCTTTCTCGCTTATCATGTTTTGGGTGGCCCGCTTATCATGTAGGGGGCTGGTTTTCCCCTATTTTGCTATGGCTTTTCTCGCGTTTCAGGGCTAGGTGATATCCTTTTCCCTTTGGTTTAAACCCTTTCCCATGGAAAAAAGGAATTATATAAGTATAAAGAGTTTTTACTCGATTTAAAAAATTGTTAATTTTGAAAGAGCCCCTTTTTCCTTGGAAACAAGTCTCTTTGAATGAGATTTTTTCATTGAGACTTGTAAATGAAATTGTATGCGTGATGTCCGTAGAGTTTCACGACACTGAACTAATATTTAAATTTTTAACCCGTAATAGTCAAAGATGAATGTGTGCTACAGCTCCTGATCCCTTATATGGTGTAAGGTAGCTATAGCTCCTGGATCCCATCGCTATTTTATTCTTTTAGCAAACTCAAGGTAAGCACTCAGATGCAGCTCCTGGGCCCCAGAGCAGATGTGACACGTCTTTCTTGTCCCCAAAGTGTAAACAGTGTTATATATTACAGCTCCTGACCACTTCTGTGGTATTAGGTACAGCTCCTGGTCCACAATTTACAGATATTAAAAATATAAGATACATCTCCAGGTCCGCCGAACACAGTCACTGTAATAAGCAATGTCTTTTATGCTCACAGGTATTTAAGATACGTAATTTTTATTTGGCATAAACCCGTAATTTTTTTTTTTGGTATGTAAGTGACATTAGTGTATTATACACACTGTGTAAAACAAGCGAGGGTCTGGACTGGTCAAGGGCACGTGCCAATCATCTTTGTCCTGAGGAGATCCTGTGGTCAGGTGTCCTGAGGAGAGCCTGTGGTCAGATGTCCTGAGGAGAGCCTGTGGTCATGTGTCCTGAGTAGAGCTTGTGGTCAGGTGTCCTGAGGAGAGCCTGTAGTCAGGTGTCCTGAGGAGAGCCTGTGGTCAGGTGTCCTTAGGAGAGCCTGTGGTCAGATGTCCTGAGGAGAGCCTGTGGTCATGTGTCCTGAGGAGAGCTTGTGGTCAGGTGTCCTGAGGAGAGCCTGTAGTCAGGTGTCCTGAGGAGAGCCTGTGGTCAGGTGTCCTGAGGAGAGCCTGTGGTCAGATGTCATGAGGAGAGCCTGTGGTCAGGTGTCCTGAGGAGAGCCTGTGGTCAGGTGTCCTGAGGAGAGCCTGTAGTCAGGTGTCCTGAGGAGAGCCTGTGGTCAGGTGTCCTGAGGAGAGCCTGTGGTCAGATGTCCTGAGGAGAGCCTGTGGTCATGTGTCCTGAGGAGAGCTTGTGGTCAGGTGTCCTGAGGAGAGCCTGTAGTCAGGTGTCCTGAGGAGAGCCTGTGGTCAGGTGTCCTGAGGAGAGCCTGTGGTCAGGTGTCCTGAGGAGAGCCTGTGGTCAGGTGTCCTGAGGAGAACCTGTGGACATGCTATGGCTGGCTCCCCTTATCTTGCTATGGCTGGTTCGCATATCATGCTAAGGCTGGCTCCCCTTATCATGCTATGGCTGGCCCGCTTATCATGCTATCGCTGGCTCCCATTATCATGCTATGGCTAGCCCTCTTATCATGCTATTGCTGGCTAGCTTATAATGCTATAGCTGCCCTCCTTTATCACGCTATGGCTGGCTCGCTTATCATGCTATAACTGGCTCGCTTATCATGCAATGGCTGGCTCGCTTAGCATGCTATGCGTGGCTCCCCTTATCATGCTATGGCTGGCTCCCCTTATCATGCTATGGCTGGCTCGCCTATCATGCTATGGCTGGCTCGTTTATCATGCTATGCCTGGCTCTTCTTATAATGCTACATCTGGCTCCCCTTATCATGCTATGCCTGGCTCCCCTTATCATGCTATGGCTAGCTCCCCTTATCATGCTATGGCTGGCTCGCAGATCATGCTATGGCTGTCTCTCCTTATCATGCTATGGGTAGCCTTGCTTATCATGCTGTGGCTGGCCACCTTATCATGCTAAGGCTTGCCCTTTATCATGCTATGGCTGACTCGCTTATCATGCTATGCCTGGCTCGCTTATCATGCTATGGCTTGTTCCCCTTATCATGCTATGGCTGGCTCCCCTGATCATGCTATGGCTGGCTCGCTTATCATGCTATGGCTGGCTTCGCTTATCATGCTATGGCTGGCTCCCGTTATCATCCTATGGCTGGATCGCTTATAATGCTATGGCTGGCTCCCCTTATCATGCTATGGCTGGCTCCCATTATCATGCTATGGCTGGCTCGCTTATATTGCTATGGCTGGCTCGCTTATCATTCTATAGCTGGCTCCACTTATCATGCTATGCTTGGCTCCTCTTATCATGCTATGGCTGGCTCCCCTTATCATGCTATGGCTGTTTCGCTTATCATGCTATGGTTGGCTCGCTTATCATCCTATATCTGGCTCCCCTTATCATGCTATGGCTGGCTCCCCTTATCATGCTATGGTTGGCCTCCCTTATCACGCTATGGCTGACTCTCTTATTATGCCATGCCTGGCTCCCCTTATCATGCTATGGCTGGCTCCCCTTATCATGCTATGGCTGGCTCGCTTATCATGCTATGGCTGGCTCGCTTGTCATGCTATGCCTGGCTCCCCTTATGATGCTACATCTGGCTCCCCTTATCATGCTGTGGCTGGCTCCCCTTATCATGCTATGGCTGGTTTACTTATCATGCTATGGTTGACTCGCTTATCATGCTATGGCTGTCTCGCTTATCATGCTATGGCTGGCTCCCTTTTTCTTGCTATGGCTGGCTCGCTTATCATGCTGTGGCTGGCTCCCCTTATCATGCTATGGCTGGGTCCCCTTATCACTCTATGGCTGGCTCCCCTTATCATACTATGGCAAGCTCCCCTTATCATGCTATGCCTGGCTCCCCTTATCATGCTATGGCTAGCTCCCCTTATCATGCTATGGCTGGCTCGCAGATCATGCTATGGCTGTCTCTCCTTATCATGCTATGGGTAGCCTTGCTTATCATGCTGTGGCTGGCCACCTTATCATGCTAAGGCTTGCCCTTTATCATGCTATGGCTGACTCGCTTATCATGCTATGCCTGGCTCGCTTATCATGCTATGGCTTGTTCCCCTTATCATGCTATGGCTGGCTCCCCTGATCATGCTATGGCTGGCTCGCTTATCATGCTATGGCTGGCTTCGCTTATCATGCTATGGCTGGCTCCCGTTATCATCCTATGGCTGGATCGCTTATAATGCTATGGCTGGCTCCCCTTATCATGCTATGGCTGGCTCCCATTAATCATGCTATGGCTGGCTCGCTTATATTGCTATGGCTGGCTCGCTTATCATTCTATAGCTGGCTCCACTTATCATGCTATGCTTGGCTCCTCTTATCATGTTATGGCTGGCTCCCCTTATCATGCTATGGCTGTTTCGCTTATCATGCTATGGTTGGCTCGCTTATCATCCTATATCTGGCTCCCCTTATCATGCTATGGCTGGCTCCCCTTATCATGCTATGGTTGGCCTCCCTTATCACGCTATGGCGGACTCTCTTATTATGCCATGCCTGGCTCCCCTTATCATGCTATGGCTGGCTCCCCTTATCATGCTATGGCTGGCTCGCTTATCATGCTATGGCTGGCTCGCTTGTCATGCTATGCCTGGCTCCCCTTATCATGCTGTGGCTGGCTCCCCTTATCATGCTATGGCTGGCTCCCCTTATCATGCTGTGGCTGGCTCCCCTTATCATGCTATGGCTGGTTTACTTATCATGCTATGGTTGACTCGCTTATCATGCTATGGCTGTCTCGCTTATCATGCTATGGCTGGCTCCCTTTTTCTTGCTATGGCTGGCTCGCTTATCATGCTGTGGCTGGCTCCCCTTATCATGCTATGGCTGGGTCCCCTTATCACTCTATGGCTGGCTCCCCTTATCATACTATGGCAAGCTCCCCTTATCATGCTATGGCTGGCTTGCTTATCATGCTATGGTTAGCCCCCTTTATGATGCTGTGGCTGGCTCCCTTGTCATGCTATAGCTAGTCCCTTTTATCATGCTATGGCTAGCCCCACTTATCATGCTATGGCTAGCTCCCTTATCATGCTACGGCTGGCTCACTTATCATGCTATGTATGGCTAGCCCCCTTATCATTTTATGGCTAGCCCCCTTATCACGCTATGGCTGGCTCGGTTATCATGATCTGGCCGGCTCGCTTATCATGCTATGGCTGGCTCGATTATCATGCTATGGTTGGCTCGCTTATCATGCTATGCTTGCTCCCCTTATCATGCTATGGCTAGCTCCCCTTATCATGCTGTGGCTAGCTCCTCTTATCATGCTATGGCTATCTCACATATCATGCTATGGCTAGCTCCCCTTATCATGCTATTGCTGGCTCTCTTATCACGCTATGGCTGGCTCCTCTTATCATGCTATAACTGGCTCGCTTGTGATGCTATGGCTGGCTCCCCTTATCATGCTATGGCTAGTCCCCCTTTATCATGCTATGTCTGGCTCGTTTATCATGCTATGGCTGGCCTCCCTTGTCACGCTATGGCTGGCTCGCTTATCATGCTCTGACTGGCTCGCTTATCATGCTATGGTTGGCTCCCCTTATCATGCTATGGCTGGCTCTCTTTATCATGCTATGGCTGGCTCGCATATCATGCCATGGCTGGCTCCCCTTATCATGCTATGGCTGGCTCCCCTTATCATGCTATGGCTAGCTCGCTTATCATGCTATGGCTGTCTCTTCTTATCATGCTATGGCTGGCTCGCTAGTGATGCTATGGCTGGCTCCCTTTATCATGCTATGGCTAGTCCCCCTTTATCATGCTATGTCTGGCTCGTTTATCATGCTGTGGCTGGAATCCCTTATCACGCTATGGCTGGCTCGCTTATCAAGCTCTGACTGGCTCGCTTATCATGCTATGGCTGGCTCCCCTTATCATGCTATGGCTGGCTCCCCTGATCATGCTATGGCTGGCTCGCATATCATGCCATGGCTGGCTCCCCTTATCATGCTATGGCTGGCTCGCTTATCATGCTATGGATGGCTCTCCTTATCATGCTATGGCTAGCCCCCCTTATCATGCCATGGCTGGCTCGCTTATCATGCTATGGCTAGTCTCCCTTATCACGCTATAGCTGGCTCGCATATCATGCTATGGCTGGCTCGCTCATCATGATATGACTGGCTCCCTTATCATGCTATGCCTGGCTCCCCTAATCATGCTATGACTTGCTCCCCTTATCGTGCTATGGCTGGCTCGCATATCATGCTTTGGCTGTCTCTCCTTATCATGCTATGGCTAGCCCACCTTATCACGCTATGGGTGGCTCGTTTATCAAGCTATGTCTGACTCTCTAATTATGGCATGGTCGGCTCCCCTTTTCATGCTATGGCTGGCTCCCCTTATCATGTTATGGCTGGCTCGCTTATCATGCTGTTGCTGGCTCGCTTATCATGCTATGCCTGGCTCCCCTTATCATGCTACATCTGGCTCCCCTTATCATGCTATGGCTGGCTCCCCTTATCATGCTATGGCTGGTTCGCTTATCATGCCATGGTTGCTCGCTTATCATGCTATGGCTGTTTCGCTTATCATGCTATGGCTGGCTCCCTTTATCATGCTATGGCTGGGTCCCCTTATCATTCTATGGCTGGCTCCCCTTATCATGCTATGGCTGGCTCGCTTATCACGCTATGGCTGGCTCGCTTATCGTGCTATGGCTGGCTTGCTTATGGTGCTATGGTTGGCTTGCTTATCACGCTACGGCTAGCCACCTTTATCATGCTATGGCTGGCTCCTTTATCATGCTGTGGCTAGCCCCTTTTATCATGATATGGTTAGCTCCCCTTATCATGCTATGGCTGGCTCGCTTATCATGCTATCGCTAGCCCCCTTATCATGTTATGGCTAACCCGCCTTATCATGCTATGGCTAGCCCTTTTGATCATGCTATGCCTAGCCCCCCTTATCATGCTATGGCTCGCTCCCTTATCATGCTATGGCTGGTCTCCCTTATCACGGTATGGTTAGCCCCCCTTGTCATTCTATGGCTAGCCCCCTTATCATGCTATGACTAGCCCCTTATTACGATATGGCTGGCTCGCTTATCATGCTCTTGCGGGCTTGCTTATCATGCTATGGCTGGCTCGCTTATCATGCTATGGCTGGCTCGCTTATCATGCTATGGCTTGCTCCCCTTATCATGCTATGGCTGGCTCCCCTTATCATGCTATGGCTGGCTCGCAAATCATGCTATGGCTGGCTCCCTTTATCATGCTATGGCTGGCTCGCTTATCATGCTATGCCTGGCTGCCCTTATCATGCTATGGCTAGTTCCCCTTATCATGCTATGGCTGGCTCGTTTATCATGCTCTGGCTGGCTTGCTTATCATGCTATGGCTGGCTCACTTTATCATGCTATTGCTGGCTCCCCTTATCATGCTATGGCTGGCTCGCTTATCATGCTATGGCTGGCTCCCCTTATCATGCTATGGCTGGCCCGCTGACCATGTTATGACTGGCTCCCCTTATCATGCTATGGCTAGTTCCCCTTATCATGCTATGGCTGGTTCGTTTATCATGCTATGGCTGGCCTCCCCTATCACGCTGTGGCTGGCTCGCTTATCATGCTCTGGCTGGCTTGCTTATCATGCTATGGCTGTCTCCCTTTATCATGCTATTGCTGGCTCCCCTTATCATGCTATGGCTAGCCCACCTTATCATGCTATGGCTGGCTCGCATATCATGCTGTGACTGGTCTCCCCTATCACGCTATGGCTGGCTCGCATATCATGCTAAGGCTGGCTCGCTGATCATGCTATGGCTGGCCTCCCCTATCACGCTGTGGCTTGCTCGCTTATCATGATCTGGCTGGCTTGCTTATCATGCTATGGCTGGCTACCTTTATCATGCTATTGCTGGCTCCCCTTATCATGTTATGGCTGGCTCGCTTATCATGCTATGGCTGGCTCCCCTTATCATGCTATGGCTGGCCCGCTGACCATGTTATGGCTGGCTCCCCTTATCATGCTATGGCTAGTTCCCCTTATCATGCTATGGCTGGCTCGTTTATCATGCTATGGCTTGCCTCCCCTATCACGCTGTGGCTGGCTCGCTTATCATGCTCTGGCTGGCTTGCTTATCATGCTATGGCTGGCTCCCTTTATCATGCTATTGCTGGCTCCCCTTATCATGCTATGGCTAGCCCACCTTATCATGCTATGGCTGACTCGCATATCATGCTGTGACTGGTCTCCCCTATCACGCTATGGCTGGCTCGCATATCATGCTAAGGCTGGCTCGCTGATCATGCTATGGCTGGTCTTCCTTATCACGCTATGGCTGGCTCGCTTATCATGCTATGGCTGGCTCGCTTATCATGCTATGCCTGGCTCCCCTAATCATGCTATGGCTAGCCCCGCTTATCATGTTATGGCTGGCTTGCATATCATGCTATGGCTGTCTCCCCTTATCATGCTATGGATGGCTCGCTTATCAAGCTATGGCTGACTCTCTTATTATGCCATGGCTGGCTCCTCTTTTCATGCTATGGCTGGCTCCCCTTATCATCTTATGGCTGGCTCGCTTATCATGCTATTGCTGGCTCGCTTATCATGCTATGCCTGGCTCCCCTTATCATGCTACATCTGGCTCCCCTTATCATGCTATGGCTGGCTCCCCTTATCATGCTATGGCTGGTTTGCTTATCATGCTATGGTTGCTCGCTTATCATGCTTTGGCTGGCTCGCTTATCATGCTATGCCTGGCTCCCTTTATCATGCTATGGCTGTGTCCCCTTATCATTCTATGGCTGGCTCCCCTTATTATGCTATGGCTGGCTCGCTTATCACGCTATGGCTGGCTCGCTTATCATGCTATGGCTGGCTTGCTTATGGTGCTATGGCTGGCTTGCTTATCACGCTACGGCTAGCCACCTTTATCATGCTATGGCTGGCTCCCTTATCATGCTGTGGCTAGCCCCTTTTATCATGCTATGGCTAGCTCCCCTTATCATGCTATTGCTGGCACGCTTATCATGCTATCGCTAGCCCCCTTATCATGTTATGGCTAACCCGCCTTATCATGCTATGGCTAGCCCATTGATCATGCTATGGCTAGCCCTCCTTATCATGCTATGGCTGGCTCTCTTATCATGCTATGGCTGGTCTCACTTATCACGGTATGGCTAGCCCCCTTGTCATGCTATGGCTAGTCCCCTTATCATGCTATGGCTGGCTCGCTTATCATGCTATGGCTAGCCCCCTTATCATGCTATGGCTAGCCCTTTATCACGCTATGGCTGGCTCGCTTATCATGCACTGGCTGGCTTGCTTATCATGCTATGGCTGGCTCGCTTATCATGCTATGGCTGGCTCGCTTATCATGCTAAGGCTTGCTCCCATTATCATGCTATGGCTGGCTCCCCTTATCATGCTATGGCTGGCTCTCTTTATCATGCTATGGTTGGCTCGCTTATCTTGCTATGGCTGGCTCCCCTTATCATGCTATGGCTCGCTCGCTTGTCATGCTATGGCTCTCTCTTCTTATCATGCTGTGGCTAGCCCCTCTTATCATGCTGTGGCTGGCTCGTTTATCATGCTATGGCTGGCCTCCTCTGTCACGCTGTGGCTGGCTCGCTTATCATGCCTGACTGGCTTGCTTATCATGCTACGGCTGGCTCCCATTATCATGCTATTGCTATCTCCCCTTATCATGCTATGGCTGGCTCCCCTTATCATGCTATGGCTGGCTCGCTTATCATGGTATGGACTGTCTCCCCTTATCATGCTATGGCTAGCCTCCTTATCATGCTATGGCTGGCTCGCTTATCATGCTATGCTTGGCTCCCTTTATCATGCTATTTCTGGCTCCCCTTATCATCCTATGGCTGGCTCGCTTATCATGCTATGGCTGGCTCCCCTTATCATGCTATGGCTGGCTCGCTTATCATGCTCGGGCTGGCTCCCCTTATCATGCTATGGCTGGCTCCTCTTATCATGTCATGGCTGGCTCGCTATCATGCTATGACTGGCTCCTCTTATCATGCTGTGGCTGGCTCGCTTATCACCCTTTTTCTGGCTCCCTCTTATCATGTTATGGCTGACTTCCCTTATCATGCTATGGCTGGTTCCCCTTATCATGCTATGGTTGGCTCGTTTATCATGATATGGCTGTCTCCCCTTATTATGCTATGGCTGACTTGCTTATCATGCTATGGCTTGCTCCCCTTATCATGCTATGGCTGGCTCGCTTATCATTGTATGGTTGGCTCGCTTGTCATGCTCTGGCTGTCTCGCTTATCATGCTATGGCTTTCTCGCTTATCATGCTATGGCTGTCTCGCTTATCATGCTATGGCTGTCTTGCTTATCATGCTATGACTTTCTCGCTTATTATGCTATGGCTTTCTCGCTTATCATGCTATGGCTGTCTCACTTATCATGCTATGGCTGTCTCCCTTATCATGCTATGGCTGTCTCGCTTATCATGCTATGGCTAGCTCGCTTATCATGCTATGGCTGGCTCGCTTATCATGCTATGGCTTTCTCGCTTATCATGCTATGGCTGGCTCGCTTATCATGCTATGGCTGGCTCCCCTTATCATGCTATGGCTGTCTCGCGTATCACGCTATGGCTGATATCCTATTCCTTGGATCAACCTTCCATGGAACAAGACTTATATAAGTATCAAGAGTTTTTACTCGATTTATAAATGTTAATGTGAAAAGAGCTCCATTTCCTTGGAACAAATCTCTTTGAATGAGATTTTTTCATTGAGACTTGTAAATGAAATTGTATGCGTGATGTCCGTAGAGTTTCACGACACTGAACTAATATTTAAATTTTTACCCGTAATAGTCAAAGATGAATCTGTGCTACAGCTCCTGATCCCTTATATGGTGTAAGGTAGCTATAGCTCCTGGATCCCATCGCTATTTTATTCTTTTAGCAAACTCAATGTAAGCACTCAGATGCAGCTCCTGGGCCCCAGAGCAGATGTGACACGTCTTTCTTGTCCCCAAAGTGTAAACAAGTGTTATATATTACAGCTCCTGACCACTTCTGTGGTATTAGGTACAGCTCCTGGTCCACAATTTACAGATATTAAAAATATAAGATACATCTCCAGGTCCGCCGAGCACAGTCACTGTAATAAGCAATGTCTTTTATGCTCACAGGTATTTAAGATACGTAATTTTTATTTGGCATAAACCCGTAATTTTTTTTTGGTATGTAAGTGACATTAGTGTATTATACACACTGTGTAAAACAAGCGAGGGGCTGGACTGGTCAAGGGCACGTGCCAATCATCTTTGTCCTGAGGAGATCCTGTGGTCAGGTGTCCTGAGGAGAGCCTGTGGTCAGGTGTCCTGAGGAGAGCCTGTGGTCAGATGTCCTGAGGAGAGCCTGTGGTCATGTGTCCTGAGGAGAGCTTGTGGTCAGGTGTCCTGAGGAGAGCCTGTAGTCAGGTGTCCTGAGGAGAACCTGTGGACAAATGTCCTGAGGAGAACCTGTGGTCAGCTGTCTGTCCTGAGGAGAACCTGTGGACAAATGTCCTGAGGAGAACCTGTGGTCAGCTGTCCTGAGGAGAACCTGTGGTCAGCTGTCCTGAGGAGAACCTGTGGTCAACTGTCCTGAGGAGAACCTGTAGTCAACTGTCCTGAGGAGAACCTGTGGTCAGCTGTCCTGAGGAGAACCTGTAGTCAGCTGTCCTGAGGAGAACCTGTGGTCAGGTGTCCTGAGGAGAACCTGTGGTCAGGTGTCCTGAGGAGAACCTGTAGTCAACTGTCCGTGGTGGGCCCATCAGGTAACTGTATTGTACAAGGGCACAGCTTTCATTTTCGCTGACACACCTGCTGGGAAAAATATAACAGTCACTACAACTCTATGCAACTATTAAAAAACTCACAAGCATTCACAATCATTACAACTACAAGCATTTGTAAAACTTACAAACACTCACAACCAAAATATAAATAAAAGTCACTGCAACTTACAAGCACTCATAACTGCACACACACACAACACACACACACACACACACACACACACACACACACACACACACACACACACACACACACACACACACACACACACAACACACACACACACACACATATCTAGTATCACTCACAACCAAAAATCACAACTCTACAACTCTCTACAACTAGAGCCATTATAACTCTCCAAAAATAACAATTCTACAGGTCCTTACAGGTTTCTACAATCACTCACAACTCACAAGCAAACTCTGTAAGAGTCTCTACAACTCTCCACAAGCACTCACAATCAAAAAAATCACAAATATTGCAAACTCACAGCTCTGTCAAAACTATTACAAGGTCTCACAACCAAATATCACAACCATTACAACTCTCTCACCTGCGATAGAGTGAATTTCACACCCAGAGTTGTCTCTCCACGAACTGAATATAGCCAACAAACAATTTTATTTAAGGCAAACCTGTGGGCGAAGTCTGTTCAAGAACCACAAAACTCCAGAAAGACAGGCAGACTCATCACAAAATAATGACAGTACAGTAACCAACCAAATAATATCTATTTGTCCAACCGCAACAAGGTACCTCGTTCGCTCCAGCGCACTCAACTATAGGAAGACATTTGTCTTCTCAAAAATATTGCATCATTAGTTAGATAAAATAATCATCGTTGGTCTAAAGGAAAACAATGTTATCTCTCTACTCTCAAAAACTCACCTCCACACACACACACACACACACACACACCACACACACACACACAACACACATAACACACACAACACACACACAACACACACACACACACACACACACAACACATACACAACACACACAGTCACACACACAACAACACACACTTATATGCAGTCACAACATACACACTACATCCAGCACACACATTTCACTCAATAGCAGTTCATAACATCATTTCCTTTTTAAATAATTTACTCAGTACACTATAAATACAGTAACATATATTATTATTATTAACGACAAAGACAGCATATCCATATTTCGAGAACAGGGTATCATTTCAAGGAGGTATTCATTCATTATATGCGTTTTCTTTTTTGTTACATGATAAATGGTATGCAAATGGTGGCCATACAACCACATGAGAGACATTATATGTACATGACATTATATTCACACGAAATTCAAACAGTATTTACATAGGAGATTTCAATTATTTTTTATGCAGAAAGTGAGCAGTACAATGTTTTGATTGTCATCTTATACATTACATGTTATTGCTGATAAGTCATTACACACCACATCACTGAGCATGTTATTTAAACATCAAACGTTCCTAACTTTTCCTAATGAGGGTTATTTATACTCCAATTAGTATTAATGGTAAGTATTATTATATTCCCATAGTAATTTAATTGCCAAATACTAATCCAGCCATTTCACACCGAGGGACTTCAATGCCACATTAAGTGCTGTTCCATGTGGACGGGGATTTTCCCAGTAACTTGTGACGAGATGTCAGTGCTAGACAGTGGTAAAGAAATATAATAAAAATCTTATGTTAAATACTTTATTACAAAAACTTCTGATCGTCCCTCTGGAGCATAGCCTCGCAATACGTCACTCTCGTATCATACTTCTGATCGTCCCCCTGGAGCATAGCCTTGCAATACATCACTCTAGTATCATACTTCTGATCGTCCCCCTGGAGCATAGCCTTGCAATACGTCACTCTAGTATCATACTTCTGATCGTCCCCCTGGAGCATAGCCTTGCAATACATCACTCTAGTATCATACTTCTGATCGTCCCCCTGGAGCATAGCCTTGCAATACATCACTCTAGTATCAAACTTCTGATCGTCCCCCTGGAGGATAGCCTCGCAATACGTCACTCTAGTATCATATTCTGATCGTCCCCTGGAGCATAGCCTGCAATACATCACTCTAGTATCATACTTCTGATCGTCCCCCTGGAGCATAGCCTTGCAATACGTCACTCTAGTATCATACTTCTGATCGTCCCTCTGGAGCATAGCCTCGCAATACGTCACTCTAGTATCATACTTCTGATCGTCCCCCTGGAGCATAGCCTTGCAATACATCACTCTAGTATCATACTTCTGATCGTCCCCCTGGAGCATAGCCTCGCAATACATCACTCTAGTATCATACTTCTGATCGTCCCCCTGGAGCATAGCCTTGCAATACATCACTCTAGTATCATACTTCTGATCGTCCCCTGGCATAGCCTTGCAATACATCACACTAGTATCATACTTGATCGTCCCCTGGAGCATAGCTTGCATACATCACTCTAGTATCATACTTCTGATCGTCCCCCTGGAGCAAAGCCTTGCAATACATTACTCTAGTATCATACTTCTGATCGTCCCCCTGGAGCATAGCCTTGCAATACATCACTCTAGTATCATACTTCTGATCGTCCCCCTGGAGCATAGCCTTGCAATACATCACTCTAGTATCATACTTCTGATCGTCCCCCTGGAATGTAGCCTCGCAATACATCACTCTACTATTATATTTCTGATCGTCCCCCTGGAGCGTAGCCTCGCAATACGCCACTCTAGTATCACATTTCTGATCGTCCCCCTGGAGTGTAGCCTCGCAATACATCACTCTAGTATCATACTTCTGATCGTCCCACTGAGCATAGCCTCCCAATATGTGACTCTAGAATCATACTTCTCTTGGCCTGTGTCTCAAATAATCAACTGCTTGTGTATGACATCTTCACCTGTCATAAAATATGATATGCATCAGCACAAATTACTCGACACATCTCCTCTGAGTTACTGATAATTTTCATTTAGATTCAAGAAAATCTTCATACAATTTACATTGAGTTATCCCACACCGAGGTAAGCGCAAGTTATGTCGACAAGTTATCCTGTTAACTACAATTTTTCCAAGTAACTACAAGTTCCTGCTAACTTCATACAAGTCGATGTCAACTACAAGTTACAATCTATAACTCTAACAAAGTAAAAGTTACAGTGACAAGTTATAATGGGTTATCTCAAATGTAAGGTAAGTACAAGTTACACCGACAACTTATACTAAGTTACCCCAAACAAAGCACATGTTATTCACACACTTGCTTCTATATGTTTAATAAATTGTCAAATATATGTGAAAAGTGAACTCCAAACTAATTCTAAAGCTGCGTGTTGTACCATCCATGCAAAATACAGAGATGATACTGTCTATTAAATAACTGACTGGCAAAGTTCTCAGGTATATTGCTATCCAAAATATAAAACACTAGATCAACACACCACTCTGAGGCCATTTTTCGATGTCTCCTCTGACATTTTCATTATTCTAACGTAATTTTAACCCGCTGGTAATTCTGGTGAGTCATTGTTTCTTCATCTATTTCCCAAGAGTTGTTTCGTGGTATCGCAAAACTAAATGCAAGTAGATCTTTCACCACTTCACATATTAAAATGATATCGCCAGTTTTCCCATATTTCTCCCTCACACCAATCTCTGAGATGTGTTCAGACGAGACTAACTCATGTTAGGCAAAAGGACACAAGTGCAACTAATGTGACATTTTATTGTGGCAACGTTTCGCTCTCCAGGAGCGAAACGTAATTCTACGAACATTAATATAATCTGTTAGACTAATGTACGAAGAAATCTTCCACATAAAGAGAGAGTCACCAACTAATATTATCAATACAAAAGAATAAAAAATTATACTCACCTAAACTAGGATTGGATATTTCTGAATTCATTTCATAAATACATTTTTGAGTTGCATAATAAAACTCAGGGTTATGTGACTAGCCCATCCACAGCCTCGTTCAAACATATTTTCCAACATCTCATCACCCTATTTTTCAGCCATTTCTCGTACCTTACCCTCAATCTCTTCTTTTGAGTGACCACCTTCCACCTCATGTTCATATTTTTTTTTCAATAAAAACCTCACTAGTAAGATTTCTAGCTTCTGGATATTTGTTTACATCTCAGACAACAGTTATCAACAGTCACCATTTGCCTACAAAAATCTTTTAATTAAACCCCACATTGTTTCATCCAAAATTTATATTATTTCCCACTCTCTTGCCATCCCCGATTAATGTTTTGAAATATTACAAAAGTATTACAAAATACAATATGATTCTCACTGAATTTGGTTACTGAGAAAGTATTTTTTAGTAAAGTTGTTTCTCGGGGACGATAAGACTGTTGATACATATTATACCAGTGTATAACTCTCAAATGGTGGACCAAGAGATATAGCTTAACTTATTACCATGTAAATTGTCAAAAGCTGTATCATATAACACTTGTTTACCCTTGAGAGGACGAGAGAGATGCGACATATCTGCTTTGGGACCCAGGAGCTGTATCTTAATACGACTAAGTGCTTACCTTTTAGAGTTTGTTACCAGAAAAGAATGGTTGTGGGACCCAGGAGCTATAGCTACTTTACACCATATAAGGGGTCAGGAGCTGTAGCACAGACTCATCTCCGACTATTGCTGGTAAAATTTTAAGAAGTACATACATGTCCAGCGTCGCGAAACTCTACGGTCGTCACACATACAATTTCATTTACAATTCTGAAAAATCCGTGACCCTAAAAAAAGTCTTGTTTCAAGAATGAAATCGAGGAAATGAAGTTTTAAACTCTTGAGGGAAAAAATCGAACTTATGAAAAATCTTCTTCTATGAAGGGATGATCCGAGGAATTGGAGATCCGCCATTGCGTGATGGACTCCGAGAGGCACAGCCTGACAGGCCAAAATTTGATCAGAAGAAAAAAAAACGATTTTTTAGTTTTTTAGATCTGAGGGGCTAGTTATAGCGTGATAAGAAGGGCTAGTCATAGCGTGATAAGGAGGGCTAGTCATAACGTGATAAGGAGGGCTAGTCATAGCGTGATAAAGAGGGCTAGTCATAGCGTGATAAAGAGGGCTAGTCATAGCGTGATAAAGAGGGATAGTCATAACGTGATAAGGAGGGCGAGTCATAGCGTGATAAAGAGGGCTAGTCATAGCGTGATAAAGAGGGCTAGTCATAGCGTGATAAAGAGGAATAGTCATAACGTGATAAGGAGGGCGAGTCATAGCGTGATAAAGAGGGCTAGTCATAGTGTGATAAAGAGGGCTAGTCATAGCGCGATAAAGAGGGCTAGTCATAGCGTGATAAAGAGGGCTATTCATAGCGTGATAAGGAGGGCTAGTCATAGAGTGATAAAGAGGGCTAGTCATAGCGTGATAAAGAGGGCTAGTCATAGCGTGATAAAGAAAGCTAGTCATAGCGTGATAAAGAGGGCTAGTCATAGCGTGATAAAGAGGGCTAGTCATAGCGTGATAAAGAGGGCTAGTCATAGCGTGATAAAGAGGGCTAGTCATAGCGTGATAAAGAGGGCTATTCATAGAGTGATAAAGAGGGCTAATCATAGCATGATAAAGAGGGCTAGCCATAGCGTGATAAGGGGGCTAGCCATAGCGTGATAAGGGGCTAGTCATAGCGTAATAAGGGGGGCTAGCCATAGCGTGATAAGGGGGTTAGCCATAGCATGATAAGGGGGGCTAACCATAGAGTGATAAGGGGGGCTAGCCATAGCGTGATAAGGAGGGCTAGCCATAGCGTGATAAGGAGGGCTAGTCATAGCGTGATAAAGAGGGCTAGCCATAGCGTGATAAAGAGGGCTAGTCATAGCGTGATAAAGAGGGCTAGTCATAGCGTGATAAAGAGGGCTAGTCATAACGTGATAAAGAGGGCTAGCCATAGCGTGATAAGGGGGCTAGCCATAGCGTGATAAGGGGAGCTAGCCATAGCTTGATAAGGGGGGTTAGCCATAGCATGATAAGAGGACTAGCCATAGAGTGATAAGGGGGCTAGTCATACCGTGATAAGGGGGGCTAGCCATAGCGTGATAAGGGGGCTAGCCATAGAGTGATAAGGGGGCTAGTCATAGCGTGATAAGGGGGGCTAGCCATAGCGTGATAAGGGGGCTAGCCAGAGCGTGATGTTGGGGCTAGCCATAGCGTGATAAGGGGCATTAGCCAAAGAGTGATAAGGAGACTAGTTATAGCGTGATAAGGGGGCCTAGCCATAGCGTGATAAGGGGGGCTAGCCATAGCGTGATAAGAGGGCTAGCCATAGAGTGATAAGAGGGTTAGCCATAACATGATAAAGGGGCTAGCCATAGCGTGATAAGAAGGGCTAGCCATAGGGTGAAAAGGGGCGCTAGCCATAGCGTGATAAGGGAGCCTAGTCATAGAGTGATAATGGTGCTAGTCATAGCGTGATAAGGGGGGTTAGCCATAGCATGATAAGGGGGGCTAGCCATAGAGTGATAAGGGGGCTAGTCATAGCGTGACAAGGGGGGTTAGCCGTAGCGTGATAAGGGGGCTAACCATAGCGTGATAAGGGGCCTAGCCATAGAGTGATAAGGGAGCTAGTCATAGCGTGACAAGGGGGGCTAGCCGTAGCGTGATAAGGGGGCTAACCATAGTGTGATAAGGGGCCTAGCCATAGAGTGATAAGGGAGCTAGTCATAGCGTGATAAAAGGGGCGTGTCATAGCGTGATAAGGAGGCTAGCCATAGAGTGATAAGGGGGCTAGTCATAGCGTGATAAAAAAGGCTAGTCATAGCGTGATAAGGGGGGCTAGCCATAGCGTGATAAGGGGGGCAAGTCATAGCGTGATAAAATGGGCTAGTCATAGCGTGATAAAGGGGGCTAGCCATAGCATGATAAGGGGGGCCAGTCATAGCGTGATAAAAGGGGCTAGTCATAGCGTGATAAGGGCGGCTAGCCATAGCGTGTTAAGGGGGCTAGCCATAGCATGATATGGGGGCTAGCCATAGAGTGATAAGGGGGCTAGCCATAGCGTGATAAGGGGGGCTAGTCATAGAGTGATAAGGGGGCTAGCCATAGCATGATAAAGGGGGCTAACCATATCGTGATAAGAGGGGCTAGCCATAGCGTGATAAGGGGGGTTAGCCATAGCATAATAATGGGGGCTAGCCATAGAGTGATAAAGGGGCTAGTCATAGCGTGATAAGGGGAGCTAGCCATAGTGTGATAAGGGGGACTAGCCATAGCGTGATAAGGGGGGCTAGACATAGCGTGATAAGGGGGGCTAGCCATACCGCGACTAGCACAGCAGGATCTTACCCCCTACTTATAAACGCTCCTTTCTCACGGAATAAATTTGGACTACAATCGTGTAAACATTTCTGATACCTGGGTGGGAAGATTGCGTCTGATATCGTCCCATTTAGTTTCGTTTCTGTGACTGCTATGATGTCTGGGGACGTCTCCTTGATTCTTTCATGCCACTCCTCACATTTATTGGTTAGTCCATCCGCGTTCGTATACCAAACCTTCAACTTCTTTTCTAAACTATGCTGGCACAATATCTTGAAGTGATGCATGGCTGTAATGCTTTCAGTTAATCAGAATATTCACTGAACACCATAACTGCAGGTGTGAATAACAGTGAATGTCTATGTGCTTCAACAACATACAAAAAGAACTATGCAAGGAGCGTCAGTTGTGTCATAATTGCCAGACAGATGCTGGCAACAGCAGTGACTGACTATGCACTTATTGGTGTGTTTCAGAGTATATCACCACGAGGTACGTGTCTCTTAGTGTATATATACATTGATAGGCGTGTATCTCTAGGTGAATATTCACTAAGAAGTGTACTGCTTATGTGTATATACACTGTAAGGCGTATATGCAAAGAAAACTGTGTATCTTTCCGTGTGTATACTTCCATTGGTGTTTTTGAGAGAATGTTTATGGATGTGTATGTATTCTCTGAATAAACACCTACAGGCTCATTTATATATGTGTATACACTGAGTGGTGCATATCTCAGAAAATATACACCAAAATCAATTCTCCTTGCATATATATACACTGAAAGGTATATATCTCAGACTTTGAATATGCTCACCGATTGGTACATGTGTCAGTGACTAGGTATAAATACTGAAATGAGTATGGCTCTTGGTATATACATATATACATAGGGCTGTGCATGTCTCAGTTATATACACCGAGAGGTATATGTTGAGGTATATGTCGCTTAGTATATAGGGATTGCGAGTTCGCATTCACTCTTCATTAGTGAGTAGGTATTCCTATTAGCTGACTAACAACCTGCAGGAATAACAATGATGAGGGAAAAAAGATCTAATCTGACATGGATTCACAGATTGGGCCAATAATCGCTGAGTAGAACCTATAATCTCCGGTGCTGACCAGCCTCCAACTCTGGAACACGGAACATACTGGCAGCTGGAACAGTCGGAGAGAAGGTTCCAAGGTGATAATATATTTTACAGTTTTTCAAAAGTAGTTCCTAAATAGAGATTTTCTTTCCATTCGTAAGGCATTAATAATGTGCTCGCTGCCGCTGTATTTGGTTTCTCCTAAGAATCTGTGTTGTAAACGGGTATGGCCGAGTGTCGTTAGAACATTTCCCCAGATTGCTCCAGTGTCTTTTCTCGCTGGAAGGATGTTTTCCGGCGTTCGTGATCCCAGCACTCTTGTTGAACCTCTAGGGAAGACGCTTGAGAGCTCAGGCTGACGCAAAGTGATTCACTCACAGTAACACCAGCAGACTCATGACACCTCGGAGATATATTTCTCAGGACGAACGACTAGCCACCTCACCTCAGATAGTGTCTTGCATACACATGACGAACATACTGTGTGTTGCATGTAAATGACCTACGAAGTATGTATTGCATACTCATGACTTACATTTTGTGTGTTGTATATACACTGTGGCACAAATTGCTTCACATATTGTGTTACATAACATGGCACATATGTGTTACATGCACTCCAAAATGCCCACTGTGCAAGTTGCATGCGCACAATGACACGCATAATGTGTGTATGTGTGTGTGTTACGTACACATCATAACACCACCACATTACCACGACGTTTATGCTGCAGCAGCCACGTTTTGACGATCTTTCCTCTTTCCTCCTACTGTAACACGAGCCTCACGACTCACAGAATGACATGACATGCCATCTCACTCCGACACCACCATCCACTTTACCACTCACGTCCCCACAGGCAGCCTCACATGCTATCATGGAAATCAACCTTCTTCTTCCTCCTGTGTCTCCACCTCCGACTGTTCTGAATGATTCGTGAAACTTCCGTAACTTCAGAGGTTACATTGATTCCATGCAAGCTAGAAATAATCTCGATATATTTGCTAGTTCAGTCATCTCATCATCAAAAAATGGAGCGGTAATTTACGTGTAATTTTCCAGACTCTTTGAATCTAGAATATAGAGCTTAGATACTCTTATATTATCAACATTACCGTGTTGTCTCTCATTTTGAAATTTTTCCTGACGTGGATCTTAGTCATATGATGACCCGCTGCTGAAGCTTTTGGTCATCTGACTGAGGTCTTCCGCTGGCTTACGGGTCCACCCCTGTAAAAATTATGCTTTTGATAAATGGGCAGACGTTTTGTTTCTTATGCTTATTCTTCGTTCATTCCGTGTCGATGCAGTTGGAATTTGTCACAATGAACATCATGTTTGTGTCCTGTGTTCACAGAACACGTTGCTGATATCTGATTGTAGTTGTTCATCATGTTTACTGACAGTGGAATTATAATTTATTATCTATTGACCTTTGTTGTAAAGTACAAGGACACAAGTGCAACTAATGGGACATTTTATTGTGGCAACGTTTCGCTCTCCAGGAGCTTTGTCAAGCCGCTCCTGGAGAGCGAAACGTTGCCGCAATAAAATGCCACATTAGTTGCATTTGTGTCCTTTTAGTTAACATTATAGGTAATTCTACCAATATTAATCTTTGTCGTTTACCAGTGTCAGTTTTTCATACATAACCTGTAATTCACATCGCCCCTTAATTATTATATCCTCTACATTCAAGTTAAATTTTCTTCAACTCAACTCACGTAACCATTCACCTGATGAAGCTGCCACAGAGGAAACCAGAGATTCACATAGACAAGGATGAGTATTTTCCTTAGCTTTTGTACCTGTCAGGTAACCATTGGTACGGTATTGTCATCACAATGTGGTGGGCATCCTTGTTACACATCTGCAGTAACTCCAGCATCACCTCTCACAGTGAAAGTGTCGCAGATATCTCTCATTGAATAAACTGCAGACTTGCCATGCTGTGAATGTTGCTGGAATCTCATACCATGCATGGTGCAGGCCTTTCACACTGTTTATGTTGCAGACACAACATGACGCTCAGCATGAGGAACTTAGTTCCGTCAGACTTCGGAATTTACACCTGCATCGTCAAGAACTTCCTGGGGGAGACACAAGCTACCACCACTCTGAGAGGTATGTCTTTAAGACCTTCCAGGACATTTTCCAGAATATAAAAGGTTATTAGTTATTTTCTTAAAGACCTTAACCAGTACTGAATAAAATTAGTCTATTTGTGAAAGTTCTTATATATATATATATATATATATATATATATATATATATATATATATATATATATATATATATATATATATATATATATATATATATATATATATATATTAATATATATATATATATATATATATATATATATATATATATATATATATATATATATATATATATATATATATATATATATATATATATATATATATATATACTATATATATATATAATTACTCACCACTAAGACCATAATGTTAACATTGTGAAAAATTTATAAGAAAAGATTGTAAAATCAGTTAAATCTGAATATAGTTTAACTAACTAAGGTATCCATGTTCTGAGATACCTAACAAGTTATGTTGTTACTCTTCGAGAAAAGGCAAGGTATTCCAGTAACTGGGATTCCTAACTGGATAAGTATCCCACCCGTGGGTACAACTCTGCAGAAAAGGTATCCCACTAGTGGGATATCAAACTAAACACGTTATCATCCTAGTAAGGCATCAAACAAGTCAAGTTATCTCACTAGTAAGGATGCTTTATTATTTAAGACTTCCAGGTTTCCATCTAGTCTCCCCGTGACTCGCGAAATCGTAATAACACTATCGCAATCAAATCACGGAACGGATGGGACTTAAACTCATAACAAATGAGTCCTGTGAGTTTTAGAACTAACTCGTCATGGGTTCAAACCCCACCCTTTCCATGATTAATCGCACGGTATTCCACTAGTGACGCCACCTAACTAGACAAACTATCCCACTCGTAACAATGCCTAAGCAGATAACGGATCCGACTAATAACAACACTTACTAGATCACGTATGAAAGTAGAAAATTTCGTAATATCGACAATGTAGATGAAGGGACATAAGGTCGTTCACTCAGAACGTCTCCTTATGTATATGTTTCTGTTTCGGGACCTTGGTCACCCCAAGTGATTACTAGACTCATGAAATCGTAATGACACGATTGCAAACAAACCATACGACGGGCGGGGATAGAACCCGTGATCAGAGGGTCATAAAAATTGAGACCGACGCGTTAGCCAATGGGCAACCTGTCCCAGTGGCTACCGCGTCGGTCTGGAGTTTTATGACTCTCTGATCGTGGGTTCTATCCCCGCCCGTGGTATAGTTTGATTACTGGAGTCACCAAGAAGCCAGAATCTTGGTCACTGGTCTCAAGACCGAAGAGTATCCAAAAAAGCCATCCTGAGTGAGTGCTTTTGTGCCCTTTTTAACCCATAGTCGAGGCCTCCCAGCAGTGACAACAGTTATCTAAATCTAGATAACGTGATCTAGATAACTAGATAACTAACCCACTGGGGAAGAGAGACAACTAGGCAAGTTATCCCTACAGGAGGGATACCAAACTAGATACATTTGAATGCTGCGCCATCAAGTGAGGAATCTTTGCGAATCAATAATTTCTGCCTCATTTCCCAGCGTATCTCGGGTGATTTGCATTTGTTCTTAACAGTTTAATATAACACAACTTCCTCTTTCTTCCCTTTTTCCCTTTTCCTTTCTCTTTCTCTCTTTCTCTCTCTGTTTCGCTCATTCTTTCCCTCCCACTTAATATGGGTATTTTCTTAAGAATGTTACTGAGTGTTGATGCATGTGAATACAAGTGGAATACTGAATGTAAGCTGACCAGTGGTACTACAAAAACAGTTGTTAAAAATACAATTTTGTAAATGCATTTCAGCCATTGGTGAGTTATAAGTCACAGGAAATATAAAGAATTAGGAGTATACACACACAAATAACGTTGGACCGAAACGTCGTCGTAAGCTTCTCTCTTTTATGTGCGGGTTATTTGTGTATCGTTCCAGTCACGGTATTGTGCTTTTTTGTTATTTATGCACACACCACAAAGGGTCGTGCGAACGTCAAGTTTGGTTCGCTGAAGGTCAGGCACTGGGGGACAGGCTCAGACACTGGGGGGCCAGGCTCAGGCACTGGGGGGTCAGGCTCAGGCACTAGGGGTCAGGCTCAGGCACTGGAGATCAGGCTCAGGCACTGGGGGTCAGGTTCAGGCACTGGAGATCAGGCTCAGGCACTGGAAGTCAGGCTCAGGCACTGGGGGGTTCAGGCTCAGGCACTGGGGGTGTCAGGCTATTGTAATTTGTACTCTCTGTGTTGATCTAATATATATGCAACTGACTCTGATAAGAAATACATTGATCTATTTGCTGTATAATGTAATCGATTCTGTCATCAGTTGTATAAAAGCTGAAGAACCAAACACAGAATTTGAATGGTTGTATTTTAGCCTCAAACATTAAAAAACACCCAATGGAAGTTTTTCTGGGACAAACATTTTAACATTTAGAAATACCATAATGTAATCATCATGGGAGATATTAACTTTAAAGGAATTAAATGGAATATTTTTAAGTAATTCAGGACTGCTCTTCCAATCAGTTTGCGACTGAAACAATCATAGTGAACACCCTACTTAACCGGTTTCTGACAAACAAGGAAACCTTAATAAATAATCTCAGCTCTGGGAAGAGCTGGGAATAATAAGTGATAAGAAATCTATTGCATTTAACCTTTACAAAATGTTTGACCATTACACAATAATCAAAGGAGAGAGAAGCTTATGGCGACGTATCAGATCAACTTGGAGATTTATTTACTAGTCACACTAATACACGAAAGTGAGGGAGCCAGTATATATAGGAGAGGGGAGGCAGGAAGAACTAGAGAGAGGAAGAACTGGAAGTTTAATTACAAGAATACTGCAGTTATGGCACCTAGATTTTTAGCTACTTGGAGTGTGTGGATAAAACACTACTTGGCTAGTTTCGATTCTCTTTTTTTAAAAAAAAGGTTGGATTACCGACAAATACCGTACGAAGGATTTATGTTCAGAGGAAACCTTCATTTTAAGACGTCTTCTGGCTTGGTGACAAGTAATGGATGTCCGTATGGTGACACTGGTAGGTCCGTGGTTCGATCCTTGACACTGGTGGAAATATCGGGGCGTGTTTCCTTAAGACACCTGCTGTTCCTGTACGTCTAGCAGTAAATAGGGTACCTGGGTGTTAACTGACTGGTGTGGTCGCATCCTGTAGACAAAATTAGCTTAATTTGCCCGAAATGCTCCGTATAACCGGGGGCTTTCTATATAGTACATCACTGAGATCAGCTATGGTCTGTATAAGTTGTATCATGTACTTACAGAAATAAAGATGATTGCTAATAAGTTTGTCTTCTCTCATTCTTAATGTGTAATTTTTTGAGTTTAAGAAATCTAGTCACGGAACGGGTGGGATGTGAACGCATACCCGGAGTATACCTGGAGAGGGTTTCGGGGGTCAACGCCCCCGCGGCCTGCCTTGAGACTAGGCATCGTGGTGGATAAGGGTCTGATCAACCAAGCTTTTACTGCTGGCCGCACATAAACCGACGTACAAACCACAGCCCAGCTGGTCAGGGACTGACTTTAGGTGTCTGTGCAGCGCCTTCTTGAAGACAACCAGGGGTCTATTGGTAATCCCCCTTATGTATGCTGGGAGGCTCTTGAACAGTCTTAGGCCACTGGCACTTAATGTGCTGTCTCTCAGTGTACTCGTGGCACCACTGCTTTTCATTGGGGGAATGTTGCATCTCCTGCCGAGTCTTTCGCTCTCATAGGGAGTGATTTTCGTGTTCAAGTTTGGTACTAATCCCTCCAGGATTTTCCAAGTGTATATTCTCATGTATCTTTCTCGCCTGCGTTCCAGCGAATACAAATCAAGGGACTTCAAAAGTTCCCGGTAATTTAGGTACTTTATTATACTTATGTGTGCCGTGAAAGTTCTCTGAACATTCTCCAGGTCAGCAATTTCGCCTGCCTTGAAGGGGGTAGTTAGTGTACAGCAGTATTCCAGTCTAGAGAGAACAAGCTATTTGAAGAGAATCATCATGGGCTTGGCGTCCCTAGTTTTGAAGGTTCTCATTATTCATCCTATCATTTTCCTAGCAGATGAGGTAGATACATTATTGTGGTCTTTGAAGGCGAGATCCTCTAACATTATCACTCCAAATTCCTCCACATTAGTTTTTCGCTCTATTGTGTGGTTAGAATTTGTTGTATACCCTGAAACAGTTTTAATTTCCTAAAGTTTTCCATACGTGAGCAGTTGAAATTTCTCTTCATTGACCCTCATATTGTTTTCTGTGGTCAATTTAAAGATTTGGTTGATGCCCGCTTTGAGTCTTGCGGTGCCTTCGATGGAGGACACTGTCATGGCAATTCGGGTGTCATCCGATATGAGGATGAGGAATAGCTGGGAGCAAGTACTGTGCCTTGTGGAATATAGTTTTCCACTGTAGCTGCCTCAGACTTTACTCTATTAACTATTACTCTTTGTGTTCCACTTGTTAGGAAGTTATAAATCCATCTACCAACTTTTCCTGTTATTCCTTTATCACGCATTTTGTGTGCAGTTACACCGTGGTTGCACTTGTCGAAGGCTTCCGCAAAGTCTGTGTATACTACATCTGTATTTTGTTTATCCTCAACAGCATCCAGGACTTTGTCATAGTGGTCCAGTAGCTGGGACATGCAGATCGACCTTCTCTAAACCCGTGTCGCCCTTTCAAAGATTTTTATGATATGGATTGTTAGTGCTATCGGTCTGTAGTTCTTTACAATTGCTTTACTGCCATCTTTGTGGAGTGGGGCTATGTCTGTTGTTTTTAGTGAGTGTGGGATGGCCCCTGTGTCTATGCTCCCTCTCCAAAGAATGCGACATGGGCTTCTTGCAGTTCTTGATGAACACGGAGTTCTATGAGTCTGGGCCTGGGGCAGAATGCATAGGCATGTCATTAATTACCTTTTCGAAGTCTTCTGGTATTAGGATAATATCAGAGATTTTGAAAGGACCAAATTTTGGGTCTCTGAAATAAAAAAAAACTATTTAGATTGTCGACTCTTAGTCTAGTTAACGGCTCGCTGAACACTGAGTCGTACTGGGACTTTAGCATCTCACTCATTTCTTTGCTGTCGTCTGTGTATGTTCCATCTCGTCTAAGCAGGGGTCCAATACTGGATGCTGTTTTCCCCTTAGAATCGGCATAAGAGAAGAAGTATTTCGGATTTCTTTCAATTTCCTTCATGGCTTTAAGTTCTTCCTGAGATTCTTGCCTCCTGTAAGATTCCTTAAGCTTAAGTTCGATAGTTGCTGTTTCTCTGACCAGTGCCTCCCTTCGAATTTCAGATATACTAGCCCTCTCAGCAGCTCTGTGATTCTTCGCTTTCACCTGTATAGGGATCACCTCTCTCTTTTTAGTTTACATCTTACATCTCATTCTCTTTCTTAATGGAATGTGCCTTGATCAGACCTCATGTGCCATAGAGTTAGTATTTTCTAGGTAAAGTTTCGGATCATTTGCATAGCAAGTGAGTCTTAACCTCACAGGCCAGGTATCCTCTCTTAGAAAGAATGAAAAAACGGCTTCATAACAAAAACGAATTGCCCAAGTGAATGAACTCAGCAGTGATACAACTAAAATAACATAACCGCTAGGTCAGATAGAGGCGGCAAAATTGTTTTACGAGCGCAGTCGATTACAACGACAATATGGAAATCTTACAGAAATTTGATATATTTAAGCCTCTTCTACTTTCATTGAATCCTAAAGTTCACATAGAAAACAGTCTCCTTACAGCTCTTATTCCCACATTATAAACTCTGAAGATTTAATGTGGGAAAATCTACAATCTCAGTTTGATCAACGAGAAAATTTAGCTTTTGGATGTAGAATCCTCGTTTACTATGATTCAATTGAAGGATGACTTTGAATTCAACAAAGTTCAACATTTTAATGCAGATTCCCACTAAAATATAAAGGAAATTATTACTTTCACAGAACTTTGTGTATCTTCTAATGAATTCTCCCGTAACAGAGATACGGGCAAGCAGAATATGACTGTTAGTATGAAAAGCCCAATATCTCTATGAGTTTTCCAATCTTTAAGGGAAATATTTGGATAAAAATGTACCTCTTCAGATTCTACAAGGGACAGATATGACTGTAGTATGAAAAGCCCAATATCTCTAGTGTTTTCCAATCTTTAAGTGGAATATTTGGAGAAAAATCTACCCTCTTTCCCTAGTCTTATTTACAAGGGCAGATGTGAATCTGTTGGTGCCCTGTTGAGATGCCCAAATAAATTATTTCAATTACTGGGATGGTGCTGGTGGTGATAGATGGTGATGGTGGAGGTAAGCAATTGGATGGGTGGCATTGGTGTATTGGATGCTTGGTACCCCTTCCCCTGCAGTCCTATGTGAGGGTTATTTGTGTATTGGCTGATCTCCAACTCTCACCAACCTCAGAGCTCGACTTCCTCTCTCCCAAGGGATCACAACTCTCCCTTCATCCAGTCATCCATGTGGATGTATCCGGAAAAATGACATGCAGTGACTCACGAAACAGTTATAACATGATTGCCCACAAATCACGGAAAGGCTGAGGCAATCGTTTTATTACGATTTCGTGAGTCGCGATGGGAGCTTTGAGGGAACTTGAGCTAGAGCATACCACAGCCATGCTGGAGTGGGATTCGTGTGATTTAGAGAGTAAGTGTTATAAGAGGTCCGTGTAAATAACACACTCTGATTAGGGACTCCATTGCATCACCTCAGTAAGATGGAAACCCCAAAAATACTTTGCCAGGAAATCCACATTGACCATTCTGACCCCGTTTCTATGATCTATGGAATACTTCGGTATAAAAATCAATTGTCAGCTGCACTGAAGATGTCTTCATGACCCATGAAAGTTTATAAGAAAAACCTCAAAATGAGCTGTTCTGCTTATTTCATACTTCTACACAAGCAAATGGAGGTGAAAAAATGTAGAAGAAAGGGGAAAGAAAGGGGAAAGAAAGGAGAAAGAAAGGTGAAAGAAAGGTGAAAGAAAGGGGAAAGAAAGTGTTTCTGGTGATTTTACAAAATCTTTATTTTTGCTTTTAAAATTTGGTCTTTGAATTAAAAACATTTTGATTATATACTTTTTTAAAATTGATTGTACCTAAATTTATGTACTATTGTTTACGTGACCCCAAATTTAGTGGTAGATATTTGAAAATTATATATATTATATATATATATATATATATATATATATATATATATATATATATATATATATATATATATATATATATATTATATATATATATATATATATATATATATTTTATATATATATATTTATATATATATATATATATATATATATATATATATATATATATTATATATATATATATATATATATAATATAATTCAATTAAATACACTAAATTTGAAAAAATAATTCCATTAATTACATACAAAAGGCCACTAAATACATACATAAAAAACTTTATCAAAAATAAAAATGATTAAGAAAATTACCGTCACAATTGACTCTCTTAATCAGAGAAGAAGACAGACTGAAGCGGGTATTTCTGTTTTACATTCTCCTGGTACTTGCAGAGGTGGTGACGACCCTGCCATCCACCACCACCACTACTGCTACCACCACCGCCAAGACCACCACCACCACCACAGTGCCGCCACCACCGCCACTAGTCTACGGTGACTACGATGACAACGCCAAGAATTTAACAGGCGCCGTTAGTGGTAAACACCTCGCCAAACATATCCAATGGTAAGTCAGTGATAGGTCTAAACCAGAAGTGAGATTCTTCATATCTTGTATATCATACATGTATCTGGAGACGGTGCTCCGTGGCCTGGTGGCAAAAGCTCTCTCTTCACACGGTGAAGGTCCGGGTTCAATTTCCGGCAAAGGGGTGGAAACATCGGACGTGTTTCCTTACACCGGTTGTCTATGTTCACCCATCAGTAAAATGGGTACCTGAGTGTTAGTTGACTGGTGCGGATCGCATCCTGGGGACAAAACTGACCTAATTTGCCCGAAATGCTCAGCATAACATGTGACTTTCTGTATCGTACTATGTCACTGATGTCAGCTATGGTCTGTATACCTTGTACATGTACTTGTAGTAAATAAAGGTATTATTATTATTATTATTATTATTATTATTATTATTATTATTATTATTATTATTATTATTATTATTATTATTATTATTATTATTATTATTATTACATGTAGTGCTCTGGTAGCGGTTTAATATATAGTGATATCTTCGTCTGGGCATAAGGAGAATTACCAATAGACCAAGAATTATAACTAGTTTATGTTAGATTGTCTCAAAGGACAGCCTGCTGGGAAGGAGACCGGTTTCTAACTGACACACAGAGAGGTGTGGAAGAATACGAATGTGTAGGCGGTCACAGGATACACCAGCCTACCATCATACACTTATAGTCATATTGCAATACCTGGCCTATAGACAGTTATGACATTATTGACAGAGACATAATTATTCAACGTTAAAACTTAATGTTTTGGATAAAGGAGAAAGTGTTGTAATGGGACACACAGAAGACAGTGTACTGTGTTGTGTCTCACTGAAGTATGAGTGGGACACTGTGTCTCACTGAGGTAAGAATGGGACACTGTGTCTCACTGAAGTAAGAATGGGACACTGTGTCTCACTGAAGTAAGAATGGGACACTGTTTCTCACTGAAGTAAGAATGGGACACTGTTTCTCACTGAAGTAAGAATGGGACACTGTTTCTCACTGAAGTAAGAATGGGACACTGTTTCTCACTGAAGTAAGAACGGTACACTGTGTCTCACTGAAGTGAGAACGAGACACTGTGTCTCACTGAAGTAAGAATGGGACACTCAATGTCTCACTCAATGGGAAGTGTTGCACATTGGCTCTTTTCTCACCTGAGTGCTCTTAGTTCCTGCCCTTCTGCTCACTTTTCCGTTTCCTATTGTCATTCGTTTTCCAGGGTTTAGGTAAGTTCTTCCAGTATTAGTTTTTGCAGCTTATCATCTGTGGATGAAGCTAGAGTTCTCTGGCTACGTATTTCTCCACTGCCAACATTATCACTTTCCTCTAAGTACTTCATCATCCCTTTTCTTGCATTTCTAACCAATTCTAATTTCCAATAATCTTCACTCACATCCATGTATAGTCTACCTGTTTTTACATAAGGTTTATTCTTTTTTTTCAACTGCTATTCTTCTTTATAAGTTTACATATATAAGGTATTTTGAAACTCGGAATATTGTAACCTCTAGCACCTAGCTGTTTCCTGTAGCATATTTTTGCCTATATCGTTTGTGTTTAAGATGATTGTTAAGTATAATCTTGCTGGGTTGTCTTCTTTCTCTCTTGTTGTGTCCTTGACATGCTGAAAAAAAATATTTTTGCATCACAGTTAGCATGAACGGGATGTTTACATCATCACCTGCTTCATGACGGTGAATCCCAATTCATCAGTAAATTTCTCTACGACTGAAATCTCCCATCATTAATAGCTTCATCACACACTGTTTCGTTGTTGTTTTCTTCTTCCTCTCTTGATCTCCTGTGGTTTGGTGGATTATTTTAGATTCCTTTAAAACCTAGTAAACTCATTCTCCAGTGTGTTTGGTATGAAATTCTTTAATTCACCTCTGTTTCTTTCTTTCATCTGCTCTAAACTTAAATTATAAGCAGTGCCTCTCTTCCCATATTTGTTTCCTCTTTCTCTGTCTCACGCTCGCTATCCTCTTGTGAATATTATATCTGTTACTATTTCAGTTCGATTCATCCATTGCTTATATGCCTCAAGTTGACTCTAATGTTCATTTTTTCCAGCCATTTCTGGTTTGAAATTGCCTCAACATTTATATACCTTACTTTGAGGTTCTTCACACTTTATCCTAGTTCCTTGCCCATGTGACATAAGGCGGAAGAGGGAGGTGGGAGAATGAATGACAGATTGTTTGAGGGCCTGGATAGGTGGGGGTTTTGAAGCTGGGATTTTAAGGGATTTTATTTACTGAATGAGATATTAATAATAAGAGATGAAGTGACAGTTAAGCTGTACAAAAGAGACCAGGGAAGATATGATAAGATTTATTTTGAGTTATCGTTATTGTGTGGTGAGGAGGGAGTGATCTTTGAGGTAAGGTTCCTGGAGGCTCAGCAAGAGGTGACATGCTGGTTTTCTCCTTCGCTTTTCGCCTTCCTTGCTTATCTTCCCTGTGCAACACTACGTAAAACTTGTTCCCCAAACTTTTCCCTCTCCCTTAACACACCGAGGCAGGGTGACCCAAAAAGAAAGAAAATCCATAAAAAGAAAATACTTTCATCATCATTCAACACTTTCACCTCACTCACACATAATCACTGTTTTTGTAGAGGTGCTCAGAATACAACAGTTTAAAAGTATATACGTATAAAGATACACAACATATCCCTCCAAACTGCTAATATCCCGAACCCCTCCTTTAGAGTGCAGGCATTGTACTTCCCATTTCCAGGACTCAAGTCCGGCTATATAAAAATAACCGGTTTCCCTGAATCCCTTCACTAAATATTACCCTGCTCACACTCCAACAGATCGTCAGGTCCCAAATACCATTCGTCTCCATTCACTCTATCTAACACGCTCTCGCACGCTTGTTGGAGGTCCAAGCCCCTCCCCAACAAAACCTCCCTTACCCCTTACTTCCAACCTTTACGAGGACGACCCCTACCCCGCCTTCCTTTCCCTACAGATTTATACGCTCTCCATGTCATTCTACTTTAATCCATTTTCTCTAAATAACCAAACCACCTCAACAACCCCTCTTCAGCCCTCTGACTAATACTTTTATTAACTCCACACCTTCTCCTACTTTCCACACTCCGAATTTTCTGCATAATATTTACACCACATATTGGCCTTAGACAGGACATCTCCTCTGCCTCCAACCGTCTCCTCGCTGCTGCATTCACCACGAACGAGTGGTATTGATCAATAACAACACTGCGCTAGCCAAGGATTCGAACCCATGTTGTACTGGCCTGCCTCATGGTAAGCGAGAACAACGTGACGCTTTAAACCACAGGACCATCACACCACAGGTCCTGTGGTTTAAAGCGTCATGTGGTTCTCGCTTACCATGAGGCAGGCCAGTAAAACATGGGTTCGAATCCTTGGCTAGCGCAGTGTTGTTATTGATATATATATATATATATATATTATATTATATATAATATATATATATAATATATATATTATATATATATTATATATATATGTATATGTAGGTAGTAGGTTGGTAGACAGGCAACCACCCAGGGAAGTACTACCGTTTCCTGCCAGATGACTGTGAAACAAAAACCTGTAACTGTTTTGCATGATGGTAGGATTGCTGGTTTCTTTTTCTGTCTCATAAACACGCTAGATAAACAGGGATATCTTGCTACTCCTACTTACACTTTGGTCACACTTCACAGACACGCTCATGCTATATATTATATATACATACATCTAGGTTTTTCTCTTTTTCTAAATAGCTCTTGTTCTTTTTTATTTCTTCTATTGTCCATGGGGAAGTGGAAAAGAATTTTTCCTCCGTAAGCCATGCGTGTCGTATGAGGCGATAAAATGCCGGGAGCAATGGGCTAGTAACCACTTCTCCTGTATACATTTACTAAAAAAGGAGGAAAAACTTTATAAAACTGGGATGCTTAAAATGTGCGTGGATGTAGTGCGGATGACAAGAAACAGATGATTGCTGATGTTATGAATGAAAAGAAGTTGGATGTCCTGGCTCTAAGCGAAACAAAGCTGAAGGGGGTAGGAGAGTTTCAGTGGGGGGAAATAAATGGGATTAAATCTGGAGTATCTGAGAGAGTTAGAGCAAAGGAAGGGGTAGCAGTAATGTTAAATGATCAGTTATGGAAGGAGGAAAAGAGAATATGAATGTGTAAATTCAAGAATTATGTGGATTAAAGTAAAGGTTGGATGCGAGAAGTGGGTCATAATAAGCGTGTATGCACCTGGAGAAGAGAGGAATGCAGAGGAGAGAGAGAGATTTTGGGAGATGTTAAGTGAATGTATAGGAGCTTTGAACCAAGTGAGAGAGTAATTTGTGGTAGGGGGACCTGAATGCTAAAGTAGGAGAAACTTTTAGAGAGGGTGTGGTAGGTAAGTTTGGGGTGCAGGTGTAAATGATAATAGGAGCCCTTTGATTGAACTTTGTATAGAAAGGGGTTTAGTTATAGGTAATACATATTTTAGAAAAAGAGGATAAATAAGTATACACGATATGATGTAGGGCGAAATGACAGTAGTTTGTTGGATTATGTATTGGTAGATAAAAGACTGTTGAGTAGACTTCAGGATGTACATGTTTATAGAGGGGCCACAGATATATCAGATCACTTTCTAGTTGTAGCTACACTGAGAGTAAAAGGTAGATGGGATACAAGGAGAATAGAAGCATCAGGGAAGAGAGAGGTGAAGGTTTAAAAAATAAAAGAGGGGCAGTTAGGGAAAGAAAATAAAACAGCTATTGGAGGATAGATGGGTAATGAGAACATAGGCAATGGGGGTTCGAAGAGGTATGGGTAGGTTTAAAAATGTAGTGTTAGAGTGTTCAGCAGAAGTTTGTGGTTACAGGAAAGTGGGTGCAGGAGGGAAGAGGAGCGATTGGGGGGAAATGATGATGTAAAGAGAGTAGTAAGGGAGAAAAAGTTAGCATATGAGAAGTTTTTACAAAGTAGAAGTGATGCAGGAGGGAAGAGTTTTATGGAGAAAAAGAGAGAGGTTAAGGGGGTGGTGAAGCAATGTAAAAAGAGAGCAAATGAGAGAGTGGGTGAGATGTTATCAACAAAATTTTGTTGAAAATTTAAAAAAAAGTTTTGGAGCGAGATTAACAAGTTAAGAAAGCCTAGAGAACAAATGGGGTTTGTCAGTTAAAAATAGGAGAGGAGAGTTATTAAATGGAGAGTTAGAGGTATTGGGAAGATGGAGGGAATATTTTGAGGAATTGTTAAATGTTGATGAAGTTTGGGGAAGCTGTGATTTCGTGTATAGGGCAAGGAGGGATAACATCTTGTAGGGTGAGGAAGGGGCCAGTTGTGAGTGGGGGGGAAGTTCGTGAGGCAGTAGTTAAAATGAAGGGGGTAAGGCAGCCGGGAATTGATGGGATAAAGATAGAAATGTTAAAAGCAGGTGGGGATATAGTTTTGGAGTGGTTGGTGCAATTATTTAAAAATGTATGGAAGGGGGGTAAGGTACCTAGGGATTGGCAGAGAGATGCATAGTCCTTTGTATAAAGGCAAAGGGGATAAAGAGAGTGCAAAAATTATAGGGGATAAGTCTGTTGAGTGTACCTGGTAAAGTGTATGGTAGAGTTATAATTGAAAGAATTAAGAGTAAGACGGAGAATAGGATAGCAGATGAACAAGGGGGGCTTTAGGAAAGGTAGGGGGTGTGTGGACAGGTGTTTACAGTGAAATATAAGTGAACAGTATTTAGATAAGGCTAAAGAGGTCTTTGTGGCATTTATGGATTTGGAAAAGGCGTATGACAGGGTGGATAGGGGGGCAATGGGGCAGATGTTGCAAGTGTATGGTGTAGGAGGTAGGTTACTGAAAGCAGTGAAGAGTTTTTATGAGGATAGTGAGGCTCAATTTTAGAGTATGTAGGAAAGGGGAAATTTTTTCCCAGTAAAAGTAGGCCTTAGACAAGGATGTGTGTGTCACCGGGTTGTTTAATATATTTATAGATGGGGTTGTAAGAGAAGTAAATGCGAGGGTCTTGGCAAGAGGCGTGGAGTTAAAAGATAAGAAATCACACACAAAGTGGGAGTTGTCACAGCTGCTCTTTGCTGATGACACTGTGCTCTTGGAGATTCTGAAGAGAAGCTGCAGAGATTGGTGGATGAATTTTGGTAGGGTGTGCAAAAGAAGAAAATTAAAGGTGAATACAGGAAAGAGTAAGGTTATGAGGATAACAAAAGATTAGGTGATGAAAGATTGAATATCAGATTGGAGGGAGAGAGTATGGAGGAGGTGAATGTATTCAGATATTTGGGAAGTGGACGTGTCAGCGGATGGGTCTATGAAAGATGAGGTGAATCATAGAATTGATGAGGGAAAAAGAGTGAGTGGTTGCACTTAGGAGTCTGTGGAGACAAAGAACTTTGTCCTTGGAGGCAAAGAGGGGAATGTATGAGAGTATAGTTTTACCAACTCTCTTATATGGGTGTGAAGCGTGGGTGATGAATGTTGCAGCGAGGAGAAGGCTGGAGGCAGTGGAGATGTCATGTCTGAGGGCAATGTGTGGTGTGAATTATAATGCAGAGAATTCGTAGTTTGGAAGTTAGGAGGAGGTGCGGGGATTACCAAAACTGTTGTCAGAGGGCTGAGGAAGGGTTGTTGAGGTGGTTCGGACATTGTAGAGAGAATGGAGCGAAAACAGAATGACTTCAAGAGTGTATCAGTCTGTAGTGGAAGGAAGGCGGGGTAGGGGTCGGCCTAGGAAGGGTTGGAGGGAGGGGGTAAAGGAGGTTTTGTGTGCGAGGGGCTTGGACTTCCAGCAGGCATGCGTGAGCGTGTTTGATAGGAGTGAATGGAGACAAATGGTTTTTTAATACTTGACGTGCTGTTGGAGTGTGAGCAAAGTAACATTTATGAAGGGGTTCAGGGAAACCGGCAGGCCGGACTTGAGCCCTGGAGATGGGAAGTACAGTGCCTGCACTCTGAAGGAGGGGTGTTAATGTTGCAGTTTAAAAAACTGTAGTGTAAAGCACCCTTCTGGCAAGACAGTGATGGAGTGAATGATGGTGAAAGTTTTTCTTTTTCGGGCACCCTGCCTTGGTGGGAATCGGCCAGTGTGATAATAAAAAATAAATAATAAAAAAAAATATGTATATATATATATATATATTATATATATTATTATATATATATATATATATATATATTTATATATTATATACATATATATATATATTATATTATATATATATATATATATATATATATATATTATATATATATATATATATATATACATATATTTGTGTTGTGTTCTGACAGTTAGGTCAGTTTGACAGTGTTTTATTTGCCCCGGAAGTGTCATCCAATAATCTTAAAATGTGCCATCCGTTGTACTGCCTCCCGCCATCTGGTTCACTTAGCGATCCTTCCTCTCTCTATCCCTCCCATCCTGGTCTTCTCTATCACTCCCATCCTGGTCTTCTCTATCCTTCCAATCCTGGTCTTCTCTATCCCTCCCATCCTGGTCTTCTCTATCCTTCCCATTGTCAGCATAGTTGCTGATCCTCCTTTACATGTGTTGTATGCATAGATTAGATGAGCATTATATAGAAGATCCCTAGTAGGCCGAGTGACTGTATGACGTCACGGGATACAGCATGAGTCAGTGAGACGAGCTGCCTCCCTCTCAGTCGACGCATAGGCATAGAAGAAGGCGGAACACGGTAGGCTGGGCTCCCTCCATCTCCCATTACCACAGTCTGACAATATAGCGTTACCATCCAACAAGTGAGTTTACCTTATCCATCAATCTCCTACCGAACCCCACACGACACCATCCTGGTCTTCTCTATCCTTCCCATCCTGGTCTTCTCTATCACTCCCATCTTGGTCTTCTCTATCCCTCCCATCCTGGTCTTCTCTATCCCTCCCATCCTAGTCTTCTCTATCCCTCCCATCCTTGTCTTCTATATCCCTCCTATCTTGGTCTTCTCTATCCCTCCCATCCTGGTCTTCTCTATCCCTCCCATCCTGGTCTTCTCTATCCCTCCCATCCTGGTCTTCTCTATTCTTCCCATCCTGGTCTTCTCTATCCCTCCCATCCTGGTCTTCTCTATCCCTCCCATCCTGGTCTTCTCTATCCTTCCAATCCTGGTCTTCTCTATCCCTCCCATCCTGGTCTTCTCTATCCTTCCCATCCTGGTCTTCTTTATCCCTCCCATCCTGGTCTTCTCTATCCCTCCCATCCTGGTCTTCTCTATCCCTCCCATCCTGGTCTTCTCTATCACTCCCATCCTGGTCTTCTCTATCCTACCCATCCTGGCCTTCTCTATCCCTCCCATCTGGTCTTCTCTATCCCTCCATCTGGTCTTCTCTATCCCTCCTATCCTAGTCTTCTCTATCCCTTCCATCCTTGTCTTCTCTATCCCTCCCATCCTGGTCTTCTCTATCCTTCCCATCTTAGTCTTCTCTATCCTTCCCATCATGGTCTTCTCTATCCCTCCCATCCTGGTCTTCTCTATCCCTCCCATCCTGGTCTTCTCTATCCCTCCCATCCTGGTCTTTTCTATCCCTCCCATCCTGGTCTTCTCTATCCTTCCCATCCTGGTCTTCTCTATCCCTCCCATCCTGGTCTTCTCTATCCTTCCCATCCTGGTCTTCTCTATCCTTCCCATCCTGGTCTTCTCTATCCCTCCCATCCTGGTCTTCTCTATCTTCCCATCTGGTCTTCTCTATCCCTCCATCCTGGTCTTCTCTATCCCTCCCATCCTGGTCTTCTCTATCCCTCCCATCCTGGTCTTCTTATCCCTCCCATCCTGGTCTTCTCTATCCCTCCCATCCTGGTCTTCTCTATCCCTCCCATCCTGGTCTTCTCTATCCCTCCCATCCTGGTCTTCTCTATCCTTCCCATCCTGGTCTTCTCTATCCCTCCCATCCTGGTCTTCTCTATCCCTCCCATCATGGTCTTCTCTATCCTTCCCATCCTGGTCTTCTTTATCCCTCCCATCGTGGTCTTCTCTATCCCTCCATCCTGGTCTTCTCTATCCCTCCATCTGGTCTTCTCTATCCTTCCCATCTTGGTCTTCTCTATCCTTCCCATCATGGTCATCTCTATCCCTCCCATCCTGGTCTTCTCTATCCCTCCCATCCTGGTCTTCTCTATCCCTCCCATCCTGGTCTTCTCTATCCCTCTCATCCTGGTCTTCTCTATCCTCCCATCATGGTCTTCTCTATCTTCCATCCTGGTCTTCTTTATCCCTCCCATCCTGGTCTTCTCTATCCCTCCCATCTGGTCTTTCTTATCCCTCCCATCCTGGTCTTCTCTATCCCTCCCATCCTGGTCTTCTCTATCCTTCCCATCCTGGTCTTCTCTATCCTTCCCATCCTGGTCTTCTTTATCCCTCCCATCCTGGTCTTCTCTATCCCTCCCATCCTTGTCTTCTCTATCCCTCCCATCCTGGTCTTCTCTATCCCTCCCATCCTGATCTTCTCTATCCCTCTCATCCTGGTCTTCTCTATCCCTCCCATCATGGTCTTCTCTATCCTTCCCATCCTGGTCTTCTTTATCCCTCCCATCCTGGTCTTCTCTATCCCTCCCATCCTGGTCTTCTCTATCCCTCCCATCCTGGTCTTCTCTATCCCTCTCATCCTGGTCTTCTCTATCACTCCCATCCTGGTCTTCTCTATCCTTCCCATCCTGGTCTTCTCTATCCCTCCCATCCTGGTCTTCTCTATCCCTCCCATCCTGGTCTTCTCTATCCCTCCCATCCTGGTCTTCTCTATCCTTCCCATCTTGGTCTTCTCTATCCCTCCCATCCTGGTCTTCTCTATCCCTCCCATCCTGGTCTTCTCTATCCCTCCCATCCTGGTCTTCTCTATCCCTCCCATCCTGGTCTTCTCTATCCCTCCCATCCTGGTCTTCTCTATCCCTCCCATCCTGGTCTTCTCTATCCCTCCCATCCTGGTCTTCTCTATCCCTCCCATCCTGGTCTTCTCTATCCCTCCCATCCTGGTCTTCCCTTAAACCACTCAAAACACTACACTGACAAAGACCTTTTCGTATTCCTCCTGCCATTCTTTCTATTCACATTGTGTTGTGTGTTGTTATGACCAACTTTGCACTACTCTCTCATCTCTTTTAATAATCTCTGCAAATGTTCTATCTCCTCTATCTACTCTCTCATCTTTCTAGTTTCTATTGTTTCCTTAAATATTACTTACCCTCGTAATCCTTATTTTTTTCAGTTACTTTATTACCTTCCTCATTTCCTCATCCAGTCTTTGGACGACATTTTAATCTGCAGTTGTTTTTATATCATTTACATTATTCACTTTTCCTGTGTTTATCAGTTTCCTCACAAGGATTATCTAACTTCAGTTGTGTGTGTGTGTGTGAGTATGTATATTCACCTATTTGTACTCACCTATTTGTGGTTGCAGGGGTCTAGTCATAGCTCCTGTGTACTCACCTAATTGTGGTTCCAGGGATCGATTCATAGCTCCTGGCCCCGCCTCTTCACTGGTAGCTACTAGGTCCTCTCTCTCCCTACTCTATGAGCTTTATCATACCTCATTTTAAAGCAATGTACGGATCCTGCCTCCACTACGTCACTTTCCAGACTATTCTACTTCCTGACAACTCTCTGACTGAAGAAATGCTTCCTAACATCCATTTGACTCATCTAAGCCTTCAACTTCCAATTGTGACCTCTTGTTTCTGTGTCTCTTCTTTGGAACATCCTGTCTTTATCCAACTTGTCAATTCTTCGTAGTATTTTACATGTTGTTATCATGTCCTCCCTATCCCTCCTGTCATCCAGTGTCGTCAGGTCGATTTCCCTTAACCTTTCTTCCCCCAAAACTCCAGGACTAGCTTTGTTGCAAACCTTTGCTTTTTCTCTATTTTTTTGACGTGTTTGACTAGGTGTGGATTGCAAACTGGTGTTGTATACTTCAGTATGGGCCTGACGTAAATGGTGTACAGAGTCTTGAACGATTCCTTACTGAGGCTTCGGAACGCTATTCTTTGGTTTGCCAGGCGCTCATATGCTTCAGCAGTTATCTGGTTGATGTGTGCCTCAGATGTGCTCGGTATTGCACTCATCCAAAGATTCTTTTCCTTGAGTGAGGTTTGCAGTCTTTGGCACTTTAGCCTGTACTCTGTCTATGGTCTTCTTTGCCCTTCCCCGATCTTCATAACTTTGCATTTGGCGGGGTTAAATTTCAGAAGGCAGTTGCTCGACCAGGCTTGCAACCTGTCCGGGTCCATTTGTAGTCCTGTCTGATCCTCATCCGATTTAATTCTCTTCATTAACTCCACATCATCTGCAAACAGGGACACTTCTGAGTCTATCCCTTCCGTCATGTCATTCACACTTACCAGAAACAGCACCGGTCCTAGGACTAACCCCTGTGGAACCCAGCTCGTCACAAGTACCCACTCTTACACCTCGTCACATACTATGACTCGTTACCTCCCTGTCAGGTATTTTCTCATCCATTGCAGTGCCTTCCCTGCTATGTGTGCCTGGAACTGTGTCGAAAGCCTTCTTACAGTCCAAGAAAATGCAATCTACCCACCCCTCTTTCTCTTTTGTCTTCCGTTACTTTGTCATACAACTCCAGTAGGTTTGTGACACAGGATTTCCCTTCCCTGAAACTGTGCTGGTTGTCGTGTATGAGCTTGTTCCTTTCTAGGTGCGCCACCACTCTCCTGATAATCTACATAACTGTGTATACTATACATGTCAGTGACACTCACCTGTATTTTAATTACTCATGTCTATCTCCTTTCTTTCACTCATCAAGTAGTTTCCCAGTTACAGTGGATGTGTTGAAGATTGTTGTTAGTAGCACACACAGCGTCTCTGTTTCCCCTTTCTGGTCCCACCGCCTTTGAGGTATTTAGTTCACTTAGCAGCCTCTTCACCTCCTCCTTGGTTATGTGTATTTTATCCAGCACTTGTTGGTGTAACATTTGTGTGTGTGTGTGTGTGTGTGTTGTGATGTGTGTGTGTGTGTGTGTGTGTGCGTGTGTTGTGTGTGTGTGTGTGTGTGTGTGTGTTGTGTGTGTGTGTGTGTGTGTGTGTGTGTGTGTGTGTGTGTGTGTGTGTGTGTGTGTGTGTTTGTGTGTATGTGTGTGTGTGTGTGTGTGTGCGTGTTGTGTGTGTGTGTGTGTGTGTGTGTGTGTGTGTGTGTGTGTGTGTGTATGTGTGTGTGTGTGTGTGTGTGTGTGTGTGTTGTGTGTGTGTTGTGTGGTATGTGTGTGTGTGTGTGTGTGTGTGTGTGTGTGTGTTTGTGTGTATGTGTGTGTGTGTGTGTGTGTGTGTGTGTGTGTGTGTGTGTGTGTGTATGTGTGTGTGTGTGTGTGTGTGTGTGTGTGTGTGTGTGTGTGTGTGTGTGTGTGTGTGTGTGTGTGTGTGTGTGTATGTGTGTGTGTGTAAGCTCGCCTTCTTCCTTCTTCAGTCGTATTATCTGATCTCTTTTCGTTATCTTTCTTCTGAAATGTCTGTGAAAAAGATTTAGGTCAGATTTGGCATTTGCTGTTTGTCATTGTCAAATTGTCTCCTAGCCTCTCTCTCTCTCTCTCCCTTCCACATTACTTTCTGTTTATCAGGTTCACTTCTCTTTTCTCATAACATTTGCCTTCAGTAGTAAAGTTAGGTTAGGTAAGGTATGTAAGGAAACAGGACAAGTGTTTCCTGACGCGGGTCTTAGTCATATGATGATCTGCAGCTAGAGCTTTGGGTCATCTGAACGAGACCTTCCACGGGTATAATAATCAGCATTGTTTCCATTCTCATCTGCTTTCTTTACTTCCTTGCTCTCTGTTTCTGCCATATTCCCTTCTATTTAAGGTTGTCTTGTATCTCCCGGCACTCTCCGGCTAAGTATCAATCACCTCATTCACTGACCATCTTCTTCTCGCTCCTACTGCACTGCATTAAGGAATTTCTTCACCAGTTCAAAATTTCTTCTTGAAATCTGGTGTCTCATACCTCCCACCAGTTGGTCTTCCCGAAATTTCTAATTCCACAAGGTATTCAAAATTCCGTATTATTCTTGTGGTGGTTGTGGAATGGGTCAAGATTGTGGTTGTAGGTGAGGGGAAAATGGTCGTTAAGTTATGTTTGATTTGGAGTTGTTGAATTTGAGTGGGAAGAGAGAGAGAGAAAGAGAGAGAGAGAGAGAGCTTGGGCTTAAAAACAATGGTTTGTGCGGGGTTTCCATGGTGCACCTCTGGAGATTTTAAGTTCGTGTGCCTGTTTAGGCATTTCCTGTTGCCATTTATACTGTTTTCTCATAGTTTTATTCTCTCCCTCAGCTGTTCCCTCTTCTGTTCCCTCTTCTGTTCCCTCTTCTGTTCCCTCTTCTGTTCCCTCTTCTGTTCCCTCTTCTGTTCCATCTACTGTTCCCTCTTCTGTTCCCTCTTCTGTTCCCTCTTCTGTTCCCTCTTCTGTTCCATCTTCTGTTCCCTCTTCTGTTCCATCTTCTGTTCCCTCTTCTGTTCCCTCTTCTGTTCCATCTTCTGTTCCATCTTCTGTTCTGTTACCATCGAGTCGACATGTTTTCCTCAATAATGGTTTCCGTCTCGTACACTAGTCTAGGTCAGTATGACAGTAAGAACCTCACTGTCTAGGTCAGTATGACAGTAAGAACCTCACTGTCTAGGTCAGTATGACAGTAAGAACCTCACTGCCTAGGTCAGTATGACAGTAAGAACCTCACTGTCTAGGCCAGTATGACAGTAAGAACCTCACTGTCTAGGCCAGTATGACAGTAAGAACCTCACTGTCTAGGCCAGTATGACAGTAAGAACCTCACTGTCTAGGCCAGTATGACAGTAAGAACCTCACTGTCTAGGCCAGTATGACAGTAAGAAACTCACTGTCTGGGTCAGTATGACAGTAAGAACCTCACTGTCTAGGCCAGTATGACAGTAAGAACCTCACTGTCTAGGTCAGTATGACAGTAAGAACCTCACTGTCTAGGTCAGTATGACAGTAAGAACCTCACTGTCTAGGTCAGTATGACAGTTAAGAAACCTCACTGTCTAGGCCAGTATGACAGTAAGAACCTCACTGTCTAGGTCAGTATGACAGTAAGAACCTCACTGTCTAGGTCAGTATGACAGTAAGAACCTCACTGTCTAGGCCAGTATGACAGTAAGAACCTCACTGTCTAGGCCAGTATGACAGTAAGAACCTCACTGTCTAGGCCAGTATGACAGTAAGAACCTCACTGTCTAGGCCAGTATGACAGTAAGAACCTCACTGTCTAGGCCAGTATGACAGTAAGAAACTCACTGTCTGGGTCAGTATGACAGTAAGAACCTCACTGTCTAGGCCAGTATGACAGTAAGAACCTCACTGTCTAGGTCAGTATGACAGTAAGAACCTCACTGTCTAGGCCAGTATGACAGTAAGAACCTCACTGTCTAGGCCAGTATGACAGTAAGAATCACACTGTCTAGGTCAGTATGACAGTAAGAATCTCACTGTCTAGGTCAGTATGACAGTAAGAACCTCACTGTCTAGGTCAGTATGACAATAAGAACCTCCCTGTCTAGGCCAGTATGACAGTAAGAACCTCACTGTCTAGACCAGTATGACAGTAAGAACCTCACTGTCTAGGCCAGTATGACAGTAAGAACCTCACTGTCTAGGCCAGTATGACAGTAAGAACCTCACTGTCTAGGCCAGTATGACAGTAAGAACCTCACTGTCTAGGTCAGTATGACAGTAAGAACCTCACTGTCTAGGCCAGTATGACAGTAAGAACCTCACTGTCTAGGCCCAGTATGACAGTAAGAACCTCACTGTCTAGGTCAGTATGACAGTAAGAACCTCACTGTCTAGGTCAGTATGACAGTAAGAACCTCACTGTCTAGGCCAGTATGACAGTAAGAACCTCACTGTCTAGGTCAGTATGACAGTAAGAATCTCACTGTCTAGGCCAGTATGACAGTAAGAACCTCACTGTCTAGATCAGTATGACAGTAAAAACCTCACTGTCTAAACCAGTATGACAGTAAGAAACTCACTGTCTAGGCCAGTATGACAGTAAGAACCTCACTGTCTAGGCCAGTATGACAGTAAGAATCTCACTGTCTAGGCCAGTATGACAGTAAGAACCTCACTGTCTAGGCCAGTATGACAGTAACAACCTCAATGTCTAGGTCAGTATGACAGTAACAACCTCACTGTCTAGGTCAGTATGACAGTAAGAACCTCACTGTCTAGGCCAGTATGACAGTAAGAACCTCACTGTCTAAGACAGTATGACAGTAAGAACCTCACTGTCTAGGCCAGTATGACAGTAAGAACCTCACTGTCTAGGCCAATATGACAGTAAGAACCTCATTGTCTAGGTCAGTATGACAGTAAGAACCTCACTGTCTAGGTCAGTATGACAGTAAGAA
>NC_069435.1:37277685-37282685 GCF_026875155.1 Cherax quadricarinatus | reverse complement strand
TGGAAGTTTCTCGTCACCTTAACCTCACTATCCTAAATATTGTTTGAGAGTGAGTAGCCTACCTGCTATACAATGGTAAGTGACTGATACCTCTGAATATACACGTCCAAATTGTTCGTACAGTCGTAGGAGTCTAGCCTGTAATGACAGCAATAATTTATTACCAGACTACTCGTCTTCGGTGCTTTGGAGAGAAGTGCTCAGCCAACAGCAATATAACCCAGATATCTGACCAGTTTACTGAGACACAAAGATGATTGTGCTACACTAACTTAAGCCTCGTCTAAGAAGAGTAGATATCCATGGAGTCCTGAATATGTCGCTTATATTTTATTTATTCACTATTAATCACTCACCTCATCCCTGCACTCTGAACCATTATTCTGTTTCTTATTCACACATATTCTTTAATCCTATGATTTTATTGGCAGTCATGGCAATACCTGCCCTCAACACCTGTGCTCACACTGACATGTCTACACCTAACACACACTTTTAAACATAAACTTCTTTTATGTATATATGACTTATACCTTGTATAACTTTTCCTAGATTCGGTTGATCACTAATTACCGCTCAAACACTTGTAGTACGAGCGTGCTGGTTTCAAATGCTCTCAGGCTGCAGTCAGCTGTTAGATAGCTTGAGTGTGGATGTGGATTATGTATGTGTGTATGTGTACTCACCTTTTCGTGGTCTACCTACCTGGAGTCTGCCTGGTCCATGACCAGGCCTCCTGGTGGATCAGGGCCTTATCAACGAGACTGTTACTGACTTTAGGTGTCCGTCCAGCTCCCTCTTGAAGACAACGAGGGGTCTATTGGTAATTCCCATTATGGCTGGTGGGAGGCTCTTGAACAGTCTTGGGCCCCGGACACTTATTGTGTTTTCTCTTAGTGTACCAGTGGTGCATCTATTTTTCACTGGGGGCATGTTGCATCGTCTGCCAAGTCTTTTGCTTTCGTAGGGAGTGATTTCTGTGTGCAGATTAGGGACCAGTCCCTCCAGGATCCTCCAGGTGTAGATTATGATGTAACTCTCTCGCCTGCGCTCCAGTGAGTACAAGTCAAGTGCTTCCAAGTGTTCCCAGTAGTTAAAGGTGTTTGATGGAACTTATATGTGCAGTAAAGGTTCTCTGTACATTCTCTAGATCTGCAGTTTCTCCTTCCTTGAATGGAGATGTTAATGTACAGCAGTATTCCAACCTAAAGAGAACAAGTGATTTAAAAAGGGTCATCATTGGCTTGGCATCTTTCATCTTGAATGTTCTCATTATCCATCCTATCAGTTCCTCGCAGATGTAATAGTGGCATTGTTGTGGTCCTTGAAGGTGAGATCTTCAGACATTACCACACCCAGGTCCTTCACATTACTTTTCCGCTCTATTGTGTGATTAGAGTTTGTAGTATACCCAGCTCCAGTTATTATTTCCTCCAGTTTTCCATAACGGAGTAGTTGGAATTTGTCTTCATTGAACATCATATTGTTCTCTGTTGCCCATTAGAAAACTTGGTTTATATCTTCTTGGAGCTTTGCCGTGTCCTCAATGGATGACACACTCATGCAGATCCTAGTATCGTCTGGAAAGGATGATATAGTGCTATGGTTTACTTCTCTGTCTATGTATGATATGAGGATGAGGACCACTATAGGGGCGAGTACCGTGCCTTATGGAACAGAGCTCTTCACTGTAGCAGCTTCCGAGTTAACTCTTTGTGTTCGATTGGTTAGAAAGTTGAAGATCCATCTGCCTACTTTGCCATTTATCCCTTTAGCACGCATTTTATGTGCCATTACACCATGATCACACTTGTCAAAGGCTTTGGTTTGCAATTCTGTTTCTTGGAACTCTTTCAAAGATTTTTATGATGTGGGACGTTAAAGCTGTTGGTCTATAGTGCTGCCACCTTTATGGAGTGTGGCTATATCCGTTACTGGCTACAGCAAACCCTCAATTCTTTTGTTTGGCGAACATGAAATTCCCTCATCAGAGGGTGTTCAGCAGGGCGACCCACTAGCTCCACTTTTCTTCTGCTTGGCAGTAAGAGAACTAACTTCCAACTTGCGCAGTAAGCTCAACACCTGGTACCTGGATGATGGCATTCTGGCAGGTACTGAAGAGTCCCTGCTAGAGGACCTACAACTGGTGAAGACACAGGAAGAAGCCGTAGGACTCATCCTCAATCCCTCCAACCAACCAGGTAATAATCTCATCACAAGGAACCAGGTAATAATCACAGCTGTACGAACAATCCTTCCTGACCCAGTGGTAGGAGCACCACTGGGTCATCAAGCCATCGAGACAGTCCTCAAGGACAAATTGAATGACCTGAAGAGAATGGATGAGAGATTAAGTGATCTTGAAGCCCTTGATGCCCTGTATCTCCTCACAAGGTGTCTTACCTTGCCAAGAATCACTTCTTGAAGTGCTCAACCTCTTTCGACAACCCAACACTTAGCGAATATGACTCATTCTTGAGATCTATCTTTAAAAAGGCACTGAATCTGTCACTGGAAGATCAGCAACTCTCCCAGTGCGCCTGGGAAGTATATGGGTGCGCAAGGCAACGCAGGTAGCTTTACATGCATTTTTGTCCTCGTTTTTGGCTTCCAGTGGACTAGTCAAGGTTATTGTCCCAGAATGCTTGAGAGGTGGGGTAGGAGCTCAAGACCTCAGGTTCAATAAAGCAGCCACCCTGTGGCACACCCTTGCAGTCTCCTTCAGTAGACCAGCTCCTCCCAAAGAGCACATACAGTCCCACTAGGACAAACTGATCATGGAAAAAATTGCCAACACAATGCTCAACATTGTTTCAGGAAAGAACAAAGCCCATCTCCTAGCTGTGAAGGCACATCATTCAGGAGATTTTCTTTCAGTTGATCCTCCTTTCTGATTTATTTGAAAATCTCAAAGGAAGTGCTCATCTTGCCGACACTAACAGTGCTCTTGTCTGCCATGTCAGAGATCACAGACATGCTGTTAACTAGTCTCCAGGTAAAACTATCAACCTCTCTGGAAGCCTTCACAGACTCCGTAATGCTAAATACATTACTTGTACACAAAATTATTAGCATGAATGTTAGTTCTTATTTTATTCATATCTATGCTTAGCTGTCTCAAAACTGATCTTCAGAATACTCTTGATTTGACCTGACTTTTGCCTCCTCGCTTTTCCTTTTGACTTTTCCTGTTTCCTTATATTCTCATTTCTTGTTTTCTTTTTCCTGGGCCAGTATGCCTATGACAGTGCTCCTCCGCCTCTTGGAGGGATACAGAACACCTTAAAGGACGAGCACTGCAGCAGGCCTACTGACCCGTGCTGTTGCTGCTGCTGCTATTACTACCACCTCCTTTCTTTCTCATTCAGACCTTATTTTTCTTGTTTAGATTAGATGTGACTTGACAATGATCCAGGACTAATCAAAACGTTTCCATAAATTTCTCCTATATACGTGTTATTTGTGAGTAATGAACTGGTAATAAAAAAGGTTGGAACAGTAGTAGATACCGTATATCATCGAATTTTTTTCTCGCTTGCCAGCCTGAGTATCCGTGACGTCTAATAACTCTGTCATTAAATAATTTATGCAATTGTTAAGAGAGACTTATAGACTCATTTCTTCTCTATAATATTTTTTCAGCATAATTTTGCTTTTGTATTTATTTCAGGTTATGGAGGAAGCAGTACTTGCGGCTCCCGCACCATTCTCATGGTGTTGAGTCAACAGCTGTTACTCGGTCATCTGTTCCTCTAGTTAGTTTGTGTGTGTGTGTGTGTGTGTGCACGCGATCATCTCCTGCAGGTTGTGGTATCCAGCGTCATCCATATATCCCATGACAACAATCATCCATAGGCTTCACGAATTGATTTTAAAAGCTACCAAGTCAACTTGAGCAACAAATTACTTTACCCCGTTCCCTTACGCTATTATGAAAGCTATGGTGTGTTAGAGTATATAAGACACTGTAAGTCTATCTACAGAATTTGGCTCTGTGTAAAGAAAGACAACAACAGCTCGGTGGAACAAATACACAGATTCTTCATCGGAATTTCTCAGATCGCTTTAACACGAAATATATTGAAGCAGATAAAGTGTGACCTCTAAGTGAAGAAAAAGAAACAATGAGAATAAGGCAGAGTTGCAAGACTTTATAACATCATCAGTCACTCATGGTTAGTTGCAATCCTGCAGCTGCTTTGTTAACAACCTGCAGAAGATGATTGTTTGCAGTGTAAAAGTGACTTATGTTCATAGTCAAGCTAGATACAGATTATTATTTTATTTTTATACATTTAGGCATATATATAAGAATGGAAGAACATTGCTGCAGGCCTAGTGGCCCATAACAGCAAGCCTACTAGCCTGTTGTTATGGACCGCTTACCACTTATAAATAAGAACTGTTGCCTGTAGCCTGTGTTTATAAGGACCTCCCAACACAACTTGAATAACTGGTTAAATAATTCCGAATGTGATGAGAATTTTCAGAATCTTTGAAGTCATATAATGGACTTTAACCTTCCTTAACGAAAACATAAATTATATTTCAATGACTTGAAAGTCTAATAGTCACAAATGTCTCTGAATAAACTATCAATTTGGAAAATGACGAAGTATTTCAAAAGACAATATGAAAAACAATCGAAATACTGACGTGTGTTGCACAAAAATATTTTTTTGGAATTGACAACTGACGTAAGAGTCACGTAAATTAAATCTCTCCATATCACTTAATAATAAATAATATTTACTTTGTAAGTAAATAAATTATGCTCAGCTTTGAGAAAAAGTATTTTATTGAAGATGAAAGTATTTTGGTATTTTTCTGATGCAGATTATCAATATTTTTCATATTCGGTATTTGTGTCTGTGTGTGTTTTTTGTGTGTGCGTGTATGTGTTTGTGCGTGTGCGTGTGTGTGTTTGTGCGTGTGTGTGTGTGTGTGTATATATATGTGTGTGTGTGTGTGTGTGTGTGTGTGTATGTGTTTGTGCGTGT
>NC_069435.1:37252685-37275185 GCF_026875155.1 Cherax quadricarinatus | reverse complement strand
AAGGTGCTCTTGGAATTAGAAGCTGTGTATCACGTGGCTCCTGACGGCGCTCTTGGAGTTCGAAGCTCTGTATCAGCGGCTCAAGGAAGGTGCTCTTGGAATTAGAAGCTGTGTATCACGTGGCTCCTGACGGCGCTCTTGGAGTTCGAAGCTCTGTATCATAGCCTCACGAAAAGTACTCTTACAGGGCTAAACTTTAAAGCAGAGGCTCCTGGTGGTGCTCTTAAAGATTAAGAGTCTAAAGGATTTAAAGCTTCTAAAGCAGGTAAGTTCAAAAGCAGAGACAGCTGAAAACACTCTCGAAGTTCTGGCAGTCCTCAGCCGTGGTTTTTGAAAAAAAGGGACCAACGGGAAAACCAGAACGTCAGAACCTACTTCAGGAGGAGGTCAAGGCAGACACTCACTTAATTTATACATTCAGATATGTAGAAAGCTAGAGGATACAGAGTCTATTTTCCTATAAACATTTATATTATATATAAATATATATTTATATAATATATATATATATTATATATATATATATATATATTATATATATATATTTTATATATATATATATATATATTTATATAATTATATATATACATGTGTCTAAAATATAATTATAATAAAAATGTATATTACAATAAAAAAAGAGCTTTTAATTTCATTAACCTCGTTCACGTTTCCTTAGTTTTTCTCGATATATTCCACCAATGATATGAATAAACTTTGCATATTTAATTACTTCTATTCCTTTTTTTAACAGTGTTTGTCCGTTTCTTTTTTCCATCTCCCTCTTTCTTCATTTTTTCCCGCTAATTGTCTTTCTGATTAAAATGACACATTTAGTAAAATGAGGCTTTAATTAACAGGTTTCACATGTTTGAGGTTTCGTCAGGTGTTTGATAAATCCTCATGGAGGAGAGATGTAGTAATAACTAGATGTATTTGGGTCACTGAGCCATCTAAGGTATCCCCGTATTCCTTAATCCCAGTACCCTGTGCCTCAATCCACGCGATTGGAACAGTGCAGAGTGCGGCACACGTAGATAATGTTGTTAAATATTAACATTTAATATCTGAAGGTAATCAGAAGAGGCCATTACAAGTCATTATATAGAAACTAATGGAAATTGGTTCAGCAGCTGTGGTTGTGGGTCCCCTGGATGGGCCAGTTGTTCCAAGAATTTGTTTTCCATTACCCTACATAAGTGATAAAAATTTGAAAGCGTTCCAGAGTTACGAGCGAGAAATAAATACAAAAAAAAAGTTGGAGGAAGTGAAAAAAAAATAGGGAAATGTAAAAAAAAGTCTAAAAGTGAAAGAGTGTTCGTAAAGTGGAAATGAGAGACGTCAGGACTCCGACGGTCGATCACCTAGCTGAAAACTCGTTTAAAAATGGTATTCGTAACTGAGCCTCATGGTGATAACTTACACCAACTGTGCGATTTATAAGATAAAGATAGGCAAGAGGGGTGATGTCTCACTATCAATGATGGTGCAAAATCTTGAACTGGCTCTTGTTTCATTGTAGTATTGGTTAATGTTGTACTTATCTGGACACTTGCTAACTGCCAGTCTATGAGGTGTTGCTGTTCCCATCTTGTTTCCATCTATTTTTCGCTATCTTCACTGAGCTCTGCCCTCATTATCTTTGATAGATTGTTAGAGCCTTTTCCTTGCAGTATACCAGCTCTTACGGACAAAAAATCACAGATTTCCTGAGCTCTGAGAGCACTGGCAATGTGATGTGTTTATATTAGATCATGTGAAGCAGTGAATCCCACAATTACTGCTCAAGATCCGAAGCTTCGTTGACATTTTTACTAAACCTTTCACGACAATGTCTCTCACTCATAATTCCCAAAACATTTACTTAGCACCTTCAGGTAAACCTGTCTCTTATTTACTCTTGCGTCCCCAGGAGAATTAAACCGACCATTACGGAACTTTTGATTTAATGACAAAAAAATTTCTTTTGCGTTTATCCCGCAGCCTGGCAAGTTCGCCACATTGTTGATGGTTCCTCTACGGGTTTTTCAAACAAACTATTTATTGCTATGCTGTATATATGCAACCCAAATAACACATAATTATGGAATACATTTTTTTTTACAGTTCTTCCTAACACTGTGTCAGAGGCGATAAAAATCTAGTTGTTTTAGTTAGTAATGTTTATTGTCAGTAGAAAACAAAGGTAACGGACATCTAGAAATATTTTTTTTTTCAATTGTTGCTCTATACAATATTTTAGAAGTTACGTTTAATAATGAATACGTATTTGTTACAAAATCTGCGTTATCAATCTCATCCTGTTCTTATCTCTCGTCTCGGCTCATCAGCTATCAGCTGTCTCACCCTCTTGTCATTTATATCTTCTCTACCTTATCAATCATTCCTCCCTCTTCTCCCTTATCCTACAGTTATCTCTAAGTGTGAATGTGTGTGCAATGAATGTTTTTTGCAGTTGTAGCGAATGTGTATTAGTAGTACTAATTACAAGTAAAGTGTGCGAACACTGAGTTACCAGATCCTACCACTTGGAGACCAGTGGTTCGTCTTTAAAGATCCAGCCTCTCCCCAATGTCTACCTTCATAGGGCTTTCCTCAGGTCCCCGTTGTCCTGGAGTCCACCTGTGTCCCCTTGGGTATTCTACTTTTCCCACTTTTCCAAGATACACCCCTCTATCTCCTGCCTTCTCTCTGGTTACCTTCTGCTTCATGTTTCCAGATCGCCATCCGTGGACCCACGGGTTTCAACCCTTCCACACTCCCCACTTCCATTTTATTTTTGGTGCTTTTCCTGCTTCCGTGTCAAAAGAAGTTCACTTATGTCACCTCAGACAAACTTCTTTCCCCACTTTCCTAAGGTCATCGGCTCTTGGAACTCACCAGTGATCCTGCTGGATGTAAAGTTGATCTTGTCTAGCTGGTCTACTGTCGAGACTGTCCAGGTGGGTGGAATTACAGGAGGGGAGACACAGAAATCTGCATCCAGTAATTACACTCACCAAGACAGCCGCGACACTACGCCAGCTAGACGAGACCAAGCTAGACGAGACCAAGCTAGATGAGACCAAGCTAGACGAGACCAAGCTAGACGAGACCAAGCTAGACGAGATCAAGCTAGACGACATTCAAGCTAGACGAGACCAAGCTATACGAGACCAAGCTAGACGAGACCAAGCTAGACGAGACCAAGCTAGACGAGATCAAGCTAGACGAGATCAAGCTAGACGAGATTCAAGCTAGACGAGACCAAGCTAGACGAGACCAAGCTAGACGAAACCAAGCTAGACGAGACCAAGCTAGACGAGACTAAGCTAGATGAGACCAAGCTAGACGAGACCAAGCTAGACGAGACCAAGCTAGGCGAGGTCAAGCTAGACGAGACCAAGAGACGAGACTAAGCTAGACGAGACCAAGCTAGACGAGACAAAGCTAAACGAGATTAAGTTAGACGAGACCAAGCTAGACGAGACCAAGCTATACGAGACCAAGCTATACGAGATCAAGCTAGATGAGATTCAAGCTATACGAGACCAAGCTAGACGAGACCAAACTAGACGAAACCAAGCTAGACGAGACCAAGCTAGACGAGACCAAGCTAGACGAGACCAAGCTAGGTGAGATTCAAGCTAGACGAGACCAAGCTAGACGAGACCAAGCTAGACGAGACCAAGCTAGATCAGACCAAGCTAGACGAGACCAAGCTAGACGAGATCAAGCTAGACGAGATCAAGCTAGACGAGATTCAAGCTAGACGAGACCAAGCTAGACGAGATCAATCTAGACGAGATTCAAGCTAGACGAAACCAAGCTAGACGAGACCAAGCTAGACGAGACCAAGCTAGACGAGACCAAGCTAGACGAGATTCAAGCTAGACGAGACCAAGCTAGACGAGACCAAGCTAGACGAGACCAAGCTAGATGAGACCAATCTAGACGAGACCAAGCTAGACGAGACCAACCTAGACGAGATCAAGCTAGACGAGATTCAAGCTAGACGAGACCAAGCTAGACGAGACCAAGCTAGACGAGGCCAAGCTAGACGAGATCAAGCTCGACGAGATTCAGGCTAGACGAGACCAAGCTAGACGAGACCAAGCTAGACGAAACCAAGCTAGACGAGACCAAGCTAGACGAGACTAAGCTAGGCGAGATCAAGCTAGACGAGACCAAGCTAAACGAAACCAAGCTAGACGAGACCAAGATAGACGAGACCAAACTAGACGAGACCAAGCTAGACGAGACAAAGCTAGACGAGATCAAGCTAGACGAGACCAAGCTAGACGAGATCAATCTAGACGAGATCAAGCTAGACGAGACCAAGCTAGACGAGATCAATCTAGACGAGACCAAGCTAGACGAGACCAAGTTAGACGAGACCAAGCTAGACGAGACCAAGCTAGACGAGACTAAGCTAGACGAGATCAAGCTAGACGAGACCAAGCTAAACGAGACCAAGCTAGACGAGACCAAGCTAGACAATACCAAGCTACACGAGACCAAGCTAGACGAGACCAAGCTAGACAAGACCAAGCTAGACGAGACCAAGCTAGACAAGACCAAGCTAGACGAGACCAAGCTAGACGAAACTAAGCTAGACGAGATCAAGCTAGACGAGACCAAGCTAAACGAGATTAAGCTAGACGAGACCAAGTTAGACGAGACCAAGCTAGACGAGACCAAGCTAGACGAGACCAAGATAGACGAGATCAAGCTAGACGAGATCAAGCTAGACGAGATCAAGCTAGACGAGATCAAGCTAGACGAGATTCAAGCTAGACGAGACCAAGCTAGACGAGACCAAGCTAGATGAGACCAAGCTAGACGAGACCAAGCTAGACGAGATCAATCTAGACGAGACCAAGCTAGACGAGACCAAGCTAGACGAGACCAAGCTAGACGAGACCAAGCTATACGAGACCAAGCTAGACGAGATCAAGCTAGACGAGATCAAGCTAGACGAGATCAAGCTAGACGAGATTCAAGCTAGACGAGACCAAGCTAGACGAGACCAAGCTAGATGAGACCAAGCTAGACGAGACCAAGCTAGACGAGACCAAGCTAGACGAGACCAAGCTAGATCAGACCAAGCTAGACGAGACCAAGCTAGGGCGAGTCAAGCTAGACGAGATCAAGCAGACGAGATTCAAGTAGACGAGGGCCAAGCTAGACGAGATCAAGCTAGACGAGACCAAGCTATACGAGACCAAGCTAGACGAGATCAAGCTAGAAGAGATCAAGCTAGACGAGATCAAGCTAGACGAGATTCAAGCTAGACGAGACCAAGCTAGACGAGACCAAGCTAGATGAGACCAAGCTAGACGAAGCAAGCTAGGAAAGAGACCAAGCTAGGGCGAGACAAGCTAGATCAGACAAGCTAGACGAGACCAAGCTAGACGAGATCAAGCTAGACAGATCAAGCTAGACGAGATTCAAGCTAGACGAGACCAAGCTAGACGAGATCAAGCTAGACGAGATTCAAGCTATACGAGACCAAGCTAAACGAGACCAAGCTAGACGAAACCAAGCTAGACGAGACCAAGCTAGACGAGACCAAGCTAGACGAGACCAAGCTAGACGAGATTCAAGCTAGACGAGGACCCAAACTAGGGCGAGACCAAGCTAGACGAGACCAAGCTAGAGAGACCAATTAGACGAGACCCAAACTAGACGAGGGCCAACCTTGACGAGATCAACCTAGACGAGATTCAAGCTAGACGAGACCAAGCTAGACGAGATCAAGCTAGACGAGACCAAGCTAGACGAGATCAAGCTAAACGAGATTAAGGCTAGACGAGACCAAGCTAGACGAGACCAAGCTAGACGAACCAAGCTAGACGAGACCAAGCTAGACGAGACTAAGCTAGGCGAGATCAAGCTAGACGAGACCAAGCTAAACGAAACCAAGCTTTGACGAGACCAAGATAGCGAGACCAAACTAGACGAGACCAAGCTACACGAGACCAAGCTAGACGAGATCAAGCTAGACGAGACCAAGCTAGACGAGATCAATCTAGACGAGATCAAGCTAGACGAGACCAAGCTAGACGAGATCAATGTAGACGAGACCAAGCTAGACGAGACCAAGCTAGACGAGACCAAGCTAGACGAGACCAAGCTAGACGAGACTAAGCTAGACTAGATCAAGCTAGACGAGACCAATCTAAACGAGACCAAGCTAGACGAGACCAAGCTAGACAATACCAAGCTAGACGAGACCAAGCTAGACAAGACCAAGCTAGACGAGACCAAGCTAGACAAGACCAAGCTAGACGAGACCAAGCTAGACGAAACTAAGCTAGACGAGATCAAGCTAGACGAGACCAAGCTAAACGAGATCAAGCTAGACGAGACCAAGCTAGACGAGACCAACCTAGACGAGACCAAGCTAGACGAGACCAAGCTAGACGAGATCAAGCTAGACGAGATCAAGCTAGACGAGATCAAGCTAGACGAGATCAAGCTATACGAGATTCAAGCTAGACGAGACCAAGCTAGACGAGACCAAGCTAGATGAGACCAAGCTAGACGAGACCAAGCTAGACGAGATCAATCTAGACGAGACCAAGCTAGACGAGACCAAGCTATACGAGACCAAGCTAGACGAGACCAAGCTAGACGAGACCAAGCTATACGAGATCAAGCTAGATGAGATTCAAGCTATACGAGACCAAGCTAGACGAGACCAAGCTAGACGAAACCAAGCTAGACGAGACCAAGCTAGACGAGACCAAGCTAGACGAGGGCCAAGCTAGGTGAGGGTTCAAACTAGACGAGACTAAGCTAGACGAGACCAAGCTAGACGAGACCAAGCTAGATCAGACCAAGCTAGACGAGACCAAGCTAGACGAGATCAAGCTAGACGAGATCAAGCTAGACGAGATTCAAGCTAGACGAGACCAAGCTAGGCGAGATCAAGCTAGACGAGATTCAAGCTATACGAGACCAAGCTAAACGAGACCAAGCTAGACGAAACCAAGCTGACGAGACCCAAACTAGACGAGACCAAGCTAGACGAGATCAAGCTAGACGAGACAAACTAGACGAGACCAAGTAGACAAGACCCCAAGCTAGACGAGACCAAGCTAGACAAGACCCAAACTAGACGAGACCAAGCTAGACGAAACTAAGCTAGACGAGATCAAGCTAGACGAGACCAAGCTAAACGAGATCAAGCTAGACGAGACCAAGCTAGACGAGATCAACCTAGACGAGACCAAGCTAGACGAGACCAAGCTAGACGAGATCAAGCTAGACGAGATCAAGCTAGACGAGATCAAGCTAGACGAGATCAAGCTAGACGAGATTCAAGCTAGACGAGACCAAGCTAGACGAGACCAAGCTAGATGAGACCAAGCTAGACGAGACCAAGCTAGACGAGATCAATCTAGACGAGACCAAGCTAGACGAGACCAGCTAGACGAGACCCAAACTAGACGAGACCAAGCTAGACGAGACCAAGCTATACGAGATAAGCTAGATGAGATTAAGCCATACGAGACCAAGCTAGACGAGACCAAGCTAGACGAAACCAAGCTAGACGAGACCAAGCTAGACGAGACCAAGCTAGACGAGACCAAGTTAGGTTAGATTCAAGCTAGACGAGACCAAGCTAGACGAGACCAAGCTAGACGAGACCAAGCTATACGAGATCAAGCTAGATGAGATTCAAGCTATACGAGACCAAGCTAGACGAGACCAAGCTAGACGAAACCAAGCTAGACGAGACCAAGCAAGACGAGACCAAGCTAGACGAGACCAAGCTAGGTGAGATTCAAGCTAGACGAGACCAAGCTAGACGAGACCAAGCTAGACGAGACCAAGCTAGATCAGACCAAGCTAGACGAGACCAAGCTAGACGAGATCAAGTAGGGCGAGATCAAGCTAGACGAGATTCAAGTAGACGAGACCAAGCTAGGCGAGATCAAGCTAGACGAGATTCAAGCTATACGAGACCAAGCTAAACGAGACCAAGCTAGACGAAACCAAGCTAGACGAGACCAAGCTAGACGAGACCAAGCTAGACGAGACCAAGCTTTGACGAGATTCAAGCTAGACAGACCAAGCTAGACGAGACCCAAACTAGACGAGACCAAGCTAGATGAGACCAATCTAGACGAGACCAAGCTAGACGAGACCAACCTAGACGAGATCAAGCTAGACGAGATTCAAGCTAGACGAGACCAAGCTAGACGAGACCAAGATAGACGAGACCAAGCTAGACGAGATCAAGCTAGACGAGATTCAGGCTAGACGAGACCAAGCTAGACGAAACCAAGCTAGACGAGACCAAGCTAGACGAGACTAAGCTAGGCGAGATCAAGCTAGACGAGGGCCAAGCTAAACGAAACCAAGCTAGACGAGACCAAGATAGACGAGACCAAACTAGACGAGACCAAGCTAGACGAGACCAAGCTAGACGAGACCAAGCTAGACGAGACCAAGCTAGACGAGATCAATCTAGACGAGATCAAGCTAGACGAGACCAAGCTAGACGAGATCAATCTAGACGAGACCAAGCTAGACGAGATCAAGCTATACGAGACCAAGCTAGACGAGACCAAGCTAGACGAGACTAAGCTAGACGAGATCAAGCTAGACGAGACCAAGCTAAACGAGACCAAGCTAGACGAGACCAAGCTAGACAATACCAAGCTAGACGAGACCAAGCTAGACGAGACCAAGCTAGACAAGACCAAGCTAGACGAGACCAAGCTAGACAAGACCAAGCTAGACGAGACCAAGCTAGACGAAACTAAGCTAGACGAGATCAAGCTAGACGAGACCAAGCTAAACGAGATCAAGCTAGACGAGATCAAGCTAGACGACATTCAAGCTAGACGAGACCAAGCTATACGAGACCAAGCTAGACGAGACCAAGCTAGACGAGACCAAGCTAGACGAGACCAAGCTAGACGAGATCAAGCTAGACGAGGGTCAAGCTAGACGAGGTCAGCTAGATGAGATCAAATAGACGAGATTCAAGCTAGACGAGACCAAAGTAGACGAGACCAAGCTAGATGAGACCAAACTTAGACGAGACCAAGCTAGACGAGATCAATCTAGACGAGACCAAGCTAGACGAGACCAAGCTAGACGAGACCAAGCTAGACGAGACCAAGCTAGACGAGACCAAGCTAGACGAGACCAAACTAGACGAGGACCAAGCTAGACGAGACCAAGCTAAACGAGACCAAGCTAAAACGAGACCCAAACTAGACGAGACCAAGCTAGACGGGGAAAAAAGCTAGACGGACCAAGCAAGACGAGACCAAGCTGACGAGGGCCAAGCTAGACGAGCCAAGCTAGACGAACCAAGCTAGACGAGAAACCAAGCTAGGGCGAGACCAAGCTAGACGAGACCAAGCTAGACGAGACCAAGCTAGACGAGACCAAGCTAGACGAGACCAGCTATACGAGACCAATCTAGACGAGGGCCAAGCTAGACGAGACCAAGCTAGACGAGACCAAGCTAGACGAGACCAAGCTAGACGAGACCAAGCTAGACGAGACCAAGCTAGACGAGACCAAGCTAGACGAGACCAAGCTAGACGAGACCAAGCTAGACGAGACCAAGCTAGACGAGATCATTCTAGACGAGACCAAGCTAGACGAGACCAAGCTAGACGAGACCAAGCTAGACGAGACCAAGCTGACGGACCAAGCTAGACGAGACCCAAACTAGACGGACCAAGCTAGACGAGACCAAGCTAGACGAAACCCAAACTAGACGAGACCAAGCTAGGCGAGACTAAGCTAGACGAGACCAAGCTAGACGAGATCAATCTAGACGAGACCAAGCTAGACGAGACCAAGCTAGACGAGACCCAAATTAGACGAGACCAGCTAGACGAGGACCAAGCTAGACGAGACCAAGCTAGACGAGACCAAGCTAAACGAGACCAAGCTAGACGAGACCAAGCTAGACGAGACCAAGCTAGACGAGACCAAGCTAGACGAGACCAAGCTAGACGAGACCAAGCTAGACGAGACCAAGCTAGACGAGACCAAGCTAGACGAGACCAAGCTAGACGAGACCAAGCTAGACGAGACCAAGCTAGACGAGACCAAGCTAGACGAGACCAAGCTAGACGAGACCAAGCTAGACGAGACCAAGCTAGACGAGACCAAGCTAGACGAGACCAAGCTAGACGAGACCAAGCTAGACGAGACCAAGCTAGACGAGACTACCTTTATAAGTGAAGACGTGAATGTTTAATGACGTTCGAATGTAAGTTTGTGTGTGTGTTGATTCCTGTCTACCAGTTTATATTTTTTGTTGTAAATCTTTCTTTGTATAGTCACACACACACACACACACACACACACACACACACACACACACACACACACACACACAACACACACACACACACACAATACCGAGCACATCTCCTGAGTTGAACATCAGCCAAATAACTGCTGCAGCATTTAGGCGTCTGGCAAACCTAAGAACAGCGTTCCGACACCTCAGTAAGGAATCATTCAAGACTCTATACACCTTGTACGTCAGACCCATGCTAGAGTATGAAGCACCGGTTTGGAACCCACACCTGGCCATGAAATTAGAGAAAGTGCAAAGAACTGGAACAAGACTAATCCTGGAGCTAAGGGGCATGTCCTACGAGGGGAGGTTAAGGGAAATCGACCTTACAACACTGGAGGACATGAGGGATGCGAGACACATGGTAATGACATATAAAATACTGATAGGAATTGACAGGGTGAACAGAGACAGGATGTTCCAGAGATAAACACAGAAACAAAGGGTTACAGTTGGAAGCTTATTACTCGGATGAGTCACAGGGATGTTAGGAAATATTTCTTCAGTTATAGAGTTGTCAAGAAGTGGAAAAGTCTGGCAAGTGATGTAGTGGAGGCAGGATCCATACATAGCTTTAAGAAGAGGTATGATGAAGCTTGTGGAGCAGGGAGAGAGTGAACCTAGTGGCGACCAGTGAAGAGCTATGACTCGCACCACACACACAAAAACACACACACACCACACCACACACCACACACAACAAACACCACACACATACACACACACACACACGGTTTTGGTCGGATAGGTATCACATGGGCACCTGTGCACGGGTCCCACGGGGTCGGCCCCGGCCAGTTTTTTTTTTTGGGGTAATGGAATGGCTTGGGAAATAAGACTCGAATTTGGTCCCTTTTGCGATAAGTGGTTTGGAGAATTAATCGAGGGTTCGGGCGGGCCAAAAGACCTGGCACGGGACCTTATCCGCCTGGTTTCTCAATTTACTCCCCCCAAAAAAAGCCTGAAGTCGGGGGGGACAAAAGAAGACCGCAACAGGTTAGGCTATGGGACAAAGCCCCCTGCAAACCCCGGGGAAAAGTCTGGGGGATAACCCCCGACGCTGGAAAAACCCCAAAAAGTTGGGGGGGGGGGGGGGGGGGCCCATACGGGCGTTTTGAAAAACCGAGAACGCGTTTCCGTCCTTTATTAAGGAATCGTCAAGGCACTGTACACCGTGTACGCAGGGCCCATACTGGAGATGCAGCAACCTTCGGAACCCACATTGTAAAGCACGTCAGGAAATTGAGAAAGTGCAAAGTTTGCGACAAGGTTATTTCCCCAGAGCAAAGGGGGAATTCCTATGAAATGGTTAAAGGAAATCGGTCTGACGACACTGGAGGCGGAGGGTTAGGAAAACCCTGACAACGACATGGAAAAACTGGTGTAATGACAAGGTGACGAGCGGATTTTCCAGAGAGGGGACACAGAAAAAAGGGGTCAAAAGGGAGGTTGAAGACCTAGATGGGTCAAAGGATTTTTAGAAGTATTTCATCAGTCTAAAGTCGTCAGGAAGTGGAAAGCATAGCAAGTAGGTATGGGGCGGAACCATCATAGCTTTTAAAAGAGGTATGAGAAAGCTCAGGGCGGGAGAAAGGGACCCGTACACTCTAGAGGGGGGCCTGGGGGCGACTCGCTCCGCAACTACAATTTTGGGGGGTCCACACAAACCCCCCACACACCACACCACACAGATTACCTCCTAAAATAATGTCAACAATGTTTTCCAGTTTAAAAAACATTTGCACTCCCAAATCTATACCACCACACACACACACACACAACACACCATCTTTGCCTTCCGCACTTCTCACACTTCGTTAAAATGGAATTGTTTTTGACAGGGAATGAAAATTAAAAAAAGGAAATTCGCGATTTATATTTTAATAAATTCTGAAACCAATGGAAAAAAAGCTGTTATATTAAGCCTTTCACGATAATTTAGAACGGAAAAGGAAAAGTAAATAATGACAGCAGAGGCCTTTGTTAAGGGAAAGAAATGTGGGGATTATTTTAGTATAAGACCCAAGGGACAATTCTGTGACTTTAAAAAAATGCACAATAAAAAAACCCCAAAAGGGGAAAAGAATCTTACGTTGAGTTTCGGTCTGACGTAAACCATTTACAAGTCACAGTTTGTTTGAAATGGTCCATTTTTTTACCGAAACTTATGAGCTTCTCCCCTTCTATGTGCGGGTTTTTTGAGTGTTGTCCGTCACTTTTTGGCCTTTTTTTCTTATATTTTTTTTTTCCCAAAAAAACCCAGATTCCCCGCAGGTATGACCTCATTGGGCGGCCCCAAAGCGCCATCTGTGGGCCTCAGTTTGGGGGCCCGGCGCCATCGTGGGGCCCATTTTTTGGGAGGCCCGGCGCCCTCTGTGGGGCCTCATTTTGGGAGGGCCAAGCGCCCTCTGGGGCCCCATTCGCGGCCCAGGCGCCATCTGGGGACCCCAGTTGGCAGGCCCAGAGGCCATCTGTGGGACCCCAGTTGGCAGGGCCCCGAGCGCCCCTTGTGGAGCCTCAGTTGGCAGGCCCCCGAGCGCCATCTGTGGGGCCTCGTTGGCGGGCCCCAAGCGCCATCTTGGTCCCCTAAATTTTGGCAGGTCCAGAGCGCCACTGGGGGGCCATTGGCGGGGCCCAGAGCCCCACTGGGGTTTACCTATTTGGCAGACCCAGGGGCCCCAAACTTTGGGACCTCGTTTGGCAGGCCCAGAGCCCCAATTTTGGGGGGCCTTCATTTTGGAAAGGCCCAGAGTGCCATTTTTGGGACCTCATTTGGGGGCCCCCGGGCCCCAAATCTTTTGGGAAACCTCAGTTGGCAGGCCCGAGTGCCATATGGGGGACCCCCATTTGGCAGGCCCAGAGGCCCACTGTGGGGGCCCTGGGTTGGCGGGGCCCAATTTGCCATCTTGGGACCTAATTAAAACAGGCCCGCGCCATCTTTTGGTCCCTCATTTGGCGGGGCCCGGGAGTCCCAATTTTGGGGACCCCCAGTTGGGGGCCCCCGAGCGCCATCTGTGGGGCTCAGTTGTCGGCCCCAGAGCGCCATCTTTTGGGCCTCAGGGGGCCCGGCCCAAAAACGCCATTTTGTGGGGCCTCGGCTGGCGGGCCCCAGAGTGCCAACTTTTGGAGCCTCAGTGGCGGGGCCCAGAGTCCCCTCTGGGGGGGCCCTCAGTGGCAGGCCCAAAAACGCCATCTGGGGGGCCCTTTAAGTTGGCGGGCCCCAAAATTTCCCATCTGTGGGACCTCATTGGCGGCCCTTTTAAAAAGAGTAAGCCTTTTAAAAAAAAAAAACAATGTCATTAAAAAATAGATTGTGGTGTGGGGAAAAGGGTTTAATCAAAAGGCAGGGCCCCATAACCCAAAAATTTTTCAAAAAAAAGTTAATGTGTTTTTTGGGCCCCAAGTGTGAAAAAAAAGCTCCACCAATGCCTCCTGTTACTCGAAAAAACCCTGTTTCTCCCCCCAGACTTGCAAAACCAAAGGGTTTTTTGGGGATTTCTTTTCATCACTTTAAGTTCTTCCCTTTTCCTAACACCCCCTCTTTTTTCCCGGGGCCCATAAACCCAAAAGGGTCATTTCAACTTAAAAAAAACCTCTACACAAATGCAGTTTTTTCAAAAGTGTTCTAAAGGGGAGTGGGGACAATCAGTTGACCCTAAAAAGAGTTCGGGGAGGTTCACTTCCTATCCCCCCTTTGCAAAAGGGCCTTTATAGGTAAGGCTTGGGGGGGAGTGATTTCCCAGGATTTTAAAACCTGTTTGGGGAAAAAACTGGGGGTTTAATTTTTGCCCAAAGAGAAAGTTTTGGGGGGTTTGAGGCTGCCCCTGCCCCCTGCCGCCCCTGTGGGCTTTTATTGTGCCCAGGGAAAGTCCCTGGGGTTGGAGGGGGTGGCGGGGAAAGGGGGGAAGATTTGGTGGGGACCACGGGGAAAAGGCTAACCAAACAGAAGAGCTGCAACAGCTTAAACTTGAACAGAAAACAGACTGCACCCTGGGAATTTGGCTTCAGGGGAAGGAAAAAAGGGGATTTAAAGGCGGTGCCTTTTTCAGAGATTAAAGAGGTGTGTGCAATATGGACCGGTTGAAAGCTTTTGTAGAAAACGCCACCCGACAAAGCGAAGCAACCATATCTGAACATGTTTAGTGAAAAAACCCCTGTCCCATTTCAGGGAAATCTAAAAAGCCCCAACAGAGCCTCGGGACCAAAATTTGTGGACGGGGTCCAGGACTCTCAAGCTGGTCCTTTGGCATTAAAAACAAAGAAGGAATAACCCCAAGAAGGCTTTGCACCTAAAGTTTTTTGGGGGGGTTTTCCCCCTTTCCAAAACACAACCCTCCCCTTTTTTTCTTCCCTTTTTCAAGAACCCAGTTTTACCTTAAATAAAAGGTATGTAATCTTAAAAAAATTTTAAAAAAAAAATTTTTTGTGTGAAATTTTTGTCTAAAGGGTTAAATTGTATTTCCTTAATTCTTATGGGAAAATTTAAATTTTGGGGTTTTTTGGGCCCATTTCGGTTATCGGCCGCCCTTTAAGGAAGATTAAGCCGAAAACCCGGGTTTTTCACTGAGTTGTATTAGTCCCCTGGACTTTTGGAGCGATTGGGATGTAAAACCTTTGGGTTTAGCATTCTTTTGATAATAAAATAATAAAAATAAAATTATAAAATAAAAATATGGAGGGTTTTAAAGTTTGTTCCGGTACTTTTTAAAATTTCGCGGTGTTTGTTGGAGTGAGTAACACTTTTCCTTTTTACTTCCCTACCTTACTTTTGCTTTCAGTTTATTTGCCAGAAATCTTCTTATTTTGGGTTTGTCTTGTTTTAGACCGTTAGGGGACGTTTTTAGCTAGTAAGTAATTACTGCCATTTTATTCATGAACTTTCAGCTCGGCGCGTGTGTTGTACATACTCACCTTTTTGGTGGTTGCAGGGGTGGAGATTCAGTCCTGCCCTGCCTTCACTGATCGCTATGGGTCCTTTCTCTCTCTGTTTCCTGAGCGTCTACCTTGTTTTAAAGCTATGTATGGTTCCTGCCGCCACAAATCACTTGTGGGCTATTCCCCCTTCCTGACACTTCATGACTAAAAAATATTCCAACTCCGGATCTTGAGCTTGGGGATGTTAGAAAAAAAGGGGGTTGTGTGGGGGTTGTGTTTCTATCCCCTAGTTTATAAACCATTGGGGTTGCAGGGGCGAGCCAAGCCCCGGGCCCCGCCTTTCAGGGCCTAAGGCCTCTCCCTGTCGGAGCTTTTCAACCTCGTTTAAAGCTATTATGGTTTCTGCCTCCATTGATATCCCCCCAAATTTCCACTTTGACACCTGTGGCTGAAAAATATTTCAAACATCCCTGTGATCATCTGTGTCTTAAATTTCCCAATTTTGGGCCCCCTTGTTGCGTGCCCATCTTGGAACATCCGTCTTTGTCCCCCCTTGTAAATTCCCTTCAGTATTTTGTATGCGTTACATGTCCCCCCTATCTCCCTGTCCCCCATGTGCAGGTTGATTTCCCTTAACCTCTCCTCGTAGACATACCTCTTGTCTGGGACTATCTTGTTGAAAAACCTTTGCACTTTCTCTAGTTTCTTTACGGTTTGGGTAGGTGTGGGTTCCAAATGGTGCCGCATCTCAATAGGGGCCCCTAACGTATGGGTGTACGGGGTCCAAAACGTTCCTTATTAAGATGTCGAAATGTGTTCAGGTTTGATGGGCCCATAGCTGCAGCAGTTATTTGGTTGAGGGCGCTTCAGAAGTCCGGTGTTATACTCCCCCCAAGATCTTTTTCCTTAAATGAGGTTTGTAGTCCTCTCCCCCCCCCCCCCCCAGATGTAACCCCTTGCGGCCCTTTTTGCCCTTCCCCAATCTTCCGACTTTGCATTTGGGGGGGTTGAACTCCGGGAGCCAATTGCTGGACCAGGTCTGCACTGTCCAGCCCCTTTTGAATTATGCCTGTCTCAAAAGAATGAATTCTTCTCATAACTTCACGAACTGCCCAAAAGGGGAACCCTTTAGATCTATTCCCTTTCCCTCATGTCGTTTACAAATACCAGAAACAGCATGGCCCCAGGATGACCCCTGGGGACCCCGTTTCAAGGGCCCACTCTGACACCCCGCCACTACCATGACTCGCTGCTGTCTTACGCAATATCCTTTTATTGTAGGCCTTCCCCGTTATCCTGTTGGTCCTCCCGTTTTTGCACAATCTCTTGTGTGAACGTCAAACGCCTTCTTTTCGTCCAAAAAATCAATCCACCAACCCCCTCTCTCTTTTTTAAATGCTGTCACCACTGAACTCCCGTAGGTTTTTGACACAGGATTTCCCGTCCAGAAACCATTTGGCTGCTGTTTATGAGATCATTCCTTTTTAGGGGTTTTTCCCCCCACTCTTTTCCCCGATAACTTACCGATTTGCATACTAACATGTATGGCACTGGTCCCCGTAGTTTAGTGCTTCTGTCTGTCTCCTTTTTTTAAAAAATTGGAACTACTTTGCTGTCTTTCCCTGCCTCGGCAAACTCCCTTTTTCGATAGATTATTAAATATTGTTGTTAGGGGGACCATAGCGCCTCTGCCCCTCTCTCAGGACCCTGGGGAGAGTTATCCCGGCCCCCCTTGCCCCTTTTAGGTATTACTCACTCAGAAACCTTTTTACTTTTTCCCCTTTGGGGTACTTGTCCAACTTGGTGGGGTGCCCCCCCTCTCCGCTTTCTGGACCCCTTCGTCTCCCCGTAACCTTCTTTGACCTTTGTTGAAATTCCTCACATACTTCACGGTCTTTCTTGTTGTCTCCCTCCCTTCCCTTTCCTTAGCCTGATTACCCGGTCCTTGACGTTTTTTTCCCCCAGTGGGTGTAAACCGTTCGGGGAGATTTGCTTTTTCTGCTATTCGTTTTCATATTTTTTTGTTGGGCCCCCCCTTTCTGGCATATTCATTTTTTGGCTCTACGACGCTCTCCTTATTCTCCGGGTCCTTTGCCTTTTATTTTTTCCCTTTCCCCAGCACACTTGGGGTTTTTTCCTCCCCTGCACCTTTGGGGTGAACCATGGCTCACCTGGTTTTTTTTTATTTTTCTTGTTACCCTTGGGGGACAAACCTCTCCCCAGCCCCCTTGCACATTGTTTTACATATTCCTATCTCTTAAAGGTTTCCCCGCCAGTTTTTATTTTTCCCCTGAACCCCCTTCAGGGAAATTTTTCCCATTCCCCCCTGTAGTCCCCTTTCTTGTATTTGGCCTTTATTCGGCCTCGCTTTCTGTTTTGTGTGTGTCTCACCTAGTTTTACCCCCCTAGTTTAGGTTGCAGGGGTCGAGCCAAGCTCCCGGCCCCCGCCTTCACTGGTCGCTAAAGGGGTACTCACCAAAATTTCACCACCAATTGTGGGTTTCAGGGGCGAACCAGCCCTGGCCCCCCCCTCTTCATGATCGCACTGATCCCTCTCTTCTGCTTCCGAGCTTTGTCAAACCCCTTCTTAAAAAAATATGTATGGTTCCTGCCTCCACTACTTCACTTGCTAGGCATTCCCCTGCTGCAACCTGACTGAAGAAATACTTCCCACGTCCCTGTGACCGTCTGGTCTTTAGCTTTTCCATGTGACCCCTTGTCCCTGTGTCCCCTCTCTGGAACATCCCCATTCTGTCCACCTTGTTATTCCCCCATACTTGTATTCGTTATCATGTCTCCCCCTGACCTTTTGGGGCCCCGGTGCAGTCCGATTTTCCCCTTAACCTTTCCTCGTACGACATTCCCTTGAGCTCTGGGACTAGCCTTGTTGCAAACCTTTGGTACTTTCTCTAACTTTTTGACGTGCTTGACCAGGTGTGTGTTCCAAAACTGGTGCTGCATACTCCATATGGGTTAACATACACAGTGTACAGTGTCTTGAACGATTCCTTATTAAGGTATCGGAACGCTATTCTCAGGTTTGCCAGGCGCCCGTAGGGCTGCAGCGGTTATTTGGTTGATGGGCCTCCGGTGATGTGCTCGGTGTTATGGTCACCCCAAGGGTCTTTCTCCCTGAGTGGGGTCTGTATTCTTTGTCCACCTAGCCTATTTTCTGTCTGGGGTCTTCTTTGCCCCTCCCCAATCTTAAAGACTTTGCATTTGGCTGGATTGAATTCGAGGAGCCAGTTACTGGACCACATGTCCAGCCTCTCCAGGTCTCTTTGCAGTCCTGCCTCATCCTCGTCCGATTAATTCTTCTCTCAACTTCACTTCATCTGCGAACAGGGACACTTCAGAGTCTATTCCTTCCATCATGTCGTTCACATATATCAAAAATAGCACTGGTCCTAGAACTGACCCCTGTGGGACCCCGCTGGGTAACAGGCGCCCACTGTGATACCTCTTCACGTACCATGACTGGGTTGCTGCCTCCCTGTCAGTATTCCCTTATCCATTGCAGTCCCCTTTCCTTTTACGTGTGCCGATCCTCCAGCTTCTGCACAAATCTCTTGTGGGGAACTGTGTCAAAGGCCTTTCCCGCAGTCTTTGGGAAAATGAAAACTCCCCAACCCTCTCTCTCGTTCTTACTTCTGTTCCCTTTTGTCATAAAATCCAGGGGGGTTTTTGTGATACAAGATTTCCCTTTCCCCTAAAACCCAAAGCGGGTTTTTCATTTTTTAATCTTTTTTCCTTTTTCCCGGGGTGTTCGACCCCCTCTCCTCCTGATAATCTTCTCCATGATTTTTGCACCCCCAAACATGTCAAGACACAGGTCTGTAGTTTAGTGCCCGTTTCTTTTTTCCTTTTAAATAGGGGGACTAAAATTGGGCGCTTCCTTTTTCTCAGTATTTCCCCCAGTTTAAAGGGGATGTGTTGAAAAATTGTGGTTGGGGAAAAACCACAGCACTTTTTCTTTTCCCCTTTTTAAGGACCCAAGGGGAGATGTTGCCCCGGTCCCATGGGCCTTTGAGGTGTCAAGGTCACTTAAAAAAGCTTCTTAACCCCCACCTCAGTTGTTCAAAGTCACCCAAACATTTTTGGTTGTTTATTTCCCTTCTTGATTTTCCCTTCTGTGCTGTCTTCCCACACCCTTCCCGTCTCAAACTTAAAAACTTCCAAAAAATCTCCTGTTAAAAGGCTCCCCCAAAAAAACCTCCTACATTTTTTTGTGAGTTCTCCCCCTTTCTGCCCTTTAAAACTATCACCTGGTTTTTGGGACTGTTTTTTTCCCTCCTAAATTTTGGCTATACAACATTTCGGGCATTTTGTTTTCTCGATGCAGGGCCCTTTTAAATACTGTCGCGGGGGGGCCTCCCTCCTTACCTGTGGCGTACTCTTCCTGGCTCGCGACGCTCCCTTTTTTCGTGTTTTTCCCCTCCCTTCTGTATTTTTTCCCATTCTCAAATTGGGCCACTTTTTTTTTGCCCCCTTTAAAAAAAACCGTCGGGAAAACCAGGGGCTTTTCGGGCCCTTCCCCGTTGTTACTTTTGGGCCCTTTTGAAATAACCCTTTTCCCCACTTCCTCCTTGGGCTTTTTTGTTGCTAAAATATTCCATCATTTCATTTACGGGCTTTCCTCCATTCCTTGTCCCACGGGACCTCCCGCGGGAAGTTTCTTCAACCCTATGTATTCCCCCTCTTTTATTCGGGTTTTTTCCCTTTCCCTATTTTTCCCTGTTATTTCCCCCTTTGCAGCTTTTACAAGGGTATTAAAAGCACAGAACCACGGGGTCGCTAGCTCCTGGGAGATTTCTAAATACTTGTTCCCCTTTTCCAATTCGGGACTCCCCGGGGTTGAACACAACCCCAACCCTTGCTGGTTCATCCTCCCCGCTCACTTCGGGTTAGTGCCCTTAACATGTTGGTGTGTTTTGTGTGGGGGTGTGTGTTTTTTGGGGTTGGTGTGTGTGTGTGGTTTTGGGTGGGGTTGTTGTGGTGTGTTGAATGTGTTGGGGTGTTGTGTGTGTGTGTGTGTGTGTGTGTTTTTCGGTGTGTATTTCCTTGTGGGGTATGTTGTTTTTCGTGTGTATATGGGCGTGCAGTTGTTTTTTGTACGTGTGTATACCCGTGTGCACTTTTTATGTGTATACATGTTGTGTACGTGTGGTTGTGGGGTTTTTTTAAACCTGGGGCTTTTCCCTAATTATTTTACGTGTGTATACGCTTGTGCACGTATGTGCACATAGTTTGTGGCACCGCTGGTCCTCTGCTTTCCCCTTTTTTTCAGCTCATTAGCAGTTTCCTCAAAACAACCTCTAAACAATTGAAACAAAAAACACCAGCAACACACCCATTCATCGATGTTTGGGAACTTAATATTGTTAAAAACGACTTGCTGCAAACCGACCCTTTTTTAAACAACCACCAAAACTAATCGTTACAGCGAGCTCCCCTTTTTCCTTTCTTAATGATCGTTCGGGGAAATAAAAATTTTCAACCAGTTGCCCCGGGGTTTTGTAACCTTCCTGTGGTCACCAGTCCCTCCGGGGGACATTTATCAAGTGAATATCCTCTGTTTTTTTTCTGGGACAAGCAATATATCTTTATTTTCTACCAAAATACTTGTTTCAAGGTAAAACAAATACATGTACAAGGTTTACAGACCACAGCTTTCCCTCAGTGACATCCCACTAAATAAGAAAAGCTGCTTTTTAACAAAAACAATTTTTTCCCCCAATTAGGTTTTAATTTTTTTTCCCCCAAAAGGCGACCCACACCGGCCTTTTGCTAACACCCCCCGGTTTCCCATTTTTTAAAACTGACCCGCTGTACCGGGGATTCGAACTCCGGACCTCAGTGTGTAAGCTGAGTGCGCTAACGTTTCTTGAGTTATATCTTATCTATTAAATATCTTTGATTTTTCCATTATATTTACTTCTTTTGGGAAAAAGTTCGTTTATTTTTTAATTTTTCATACTGTAATTCTCATAAGAACATAAGAACATAAGAAAAAGGAACACTGCAGCGGGCCTACTGACCCATGCGGAGCAGGTCCATGTCCCCCCCTCCCCGGATTAGACCAATACCCACCCCCCCGGATTATCCTAAAACCCACCCAGTCTGTCATCCCCACTCAAGATGGAGCACTGAAACCAGACCCAGCCAGCACAAACTAGTCAGGTCCAACTCACACCCACCCACACCCATTCAATGTTTTTTATCTAACCTATTTTTAAAACTACACAACGTTTTAGCCTCAATAATTGTACCGGGAGTTTGTTTAAACTCATCCACAACCCCATTACCAAACCATGCTTTCCTATATCCTTTCCTGAATCTGAATTTTTCCAACTTGAAACCATTGCTGCGAGTCCTGTCTTGGGTGGAAATTTCAGCACACTAAATTTTCATCCCCTTTATTTATTCCCGTTTCCATTTATACACCTGATCATATCCTCCCCCAAATTCTACCCTTCGAGAGAGTGCAGATTCAGGGCCCTCAGTCCTAATCTTTATAGGGGAAGATTCTGATACATGGGATCATCTTTGTCATCCTCCTTTGTACGTTTTTCCAGAGCATTTATGTCCATTCCTGTAATACGGTGACCAGAACTGAGCAGCATAGTCCCAAATGAGGCCCCTAACCCAAGGATATATAGAGTTGAAGAACAACCTGAGGACTTCTATTATTTATACTTCTAGATATGAAGCCAAGAATTCCTGTTAGCCCTTTAAATTTCGAACACTAATGCACTGTTGTCTTGGTTTTAGTTACTGCTAACCAGAACTCCTAAATCCTTTTCCAATCGGTAGTATTAAGATCTACATTATTTAGTTTATATGTGGCATGGTTATTTAACTTCCAACATTTAGAACTTTGCATTTGTCAATATTTAAAATGCATCTGCCACCTTTTCCGACCATTGCGTCAGTCTATTCAAATATCCAGGAGTGCTCTAATGTCCTCATTAGAATGAACTGGACGGCCTATTTCGGGGTCATCAGCAAATTTGCTTATGTGCTATTTATTCCCTCATCTATTCGTTTAAAGTAAATTGTGAACAACAACGGGCCCAACACTGACCCCTGAGGAACCCTTACCCCATTTTCCCCATTTACGCAAACTCTCTGCTGTCTATTTGTCAGCCATGCCTCTACCCAGGAAAAAAATTTCTTCTCCTATTTCCCTTGCCTAAGTTTCCCCCAATAGCCTCTGGTGTGGAACCTATCGAAACCCTTACTGAAGTCCATATACACAATATCATATTCATTTTTTAAGATCTACCTCCTCAAACACCTGTGAAAAA
>NC_069435.1:37230348-37252185 GCF_026875155.1 Cherax quadricarinatus | reverse complement strand
ACTTTTTTAATATTTCCCCAAAAATTTTATTTTCTTTAAAAATCCAAACTTATCCTATTTTAAAATTCTTATTTTTGGTCTCTCTAAAAAAGGGGAACCTAGGACTTATATTATCCTTTAAAATTATCCCCCCCCAAAACTTTCCCCCCTTTTAATCCCCCAAAATTCGTTTAAAGGTCCCCCCCCCCCTCATTCTTTAAAACAAGTTTAAAATACCCTTTTTAAAAACCCCCTGGGTTTCCCCTCTCAATTTTTTAAACCAAATTTTTGCTTTCAAAACAAAATTTTCTTTTAAAATTCTGGGGGCTCTCTTGGGAGAAACTAAGCCTTTTTAAAAATTTTATTCCATTTCCACTTTAATTCTCGGCCCCCTTTTCTTTTAAAAAATGAATTTTTTAAAAAACCGATTTGCGTATATTTTGGGAAAGGTTTTTTTTGGTTTATCAAAAATTTTCTGGGCCTAAAATTAAAAAAATGGGGGCTTTAATGAAAGAAGGGGTTTGTGGTCATTGAAGGGTCTAAAAAATTTGAGCCCAATAGGAAAAAAAAAAAAATTTCCATTTTTTTTTAAAAAAAAAATTTTCCCAGCTTTGGTTTTATTTTTTTTAAGGGTTAATTTTTTAAAGGAAGCCAATTTTAATATTTTATTTTTAAAATAAAAAGGTCCTTGAAAAGTAAATCAAAAATTTTTTTTAAAAATTCAAAAGTAAAAAGGCCCCAAAGTTAATAACGTCAACTTGAGAAATTTTTTTAAAGTCCCCCAAAAAATTTTTCTTTTTTTTCCCCTTGAAAGGCATTTTAAATTTTTTTGTGAAATAAAAAATTCCAAATACCCCAGAAAAAAAGGGGTTGAAGTGAATTTATAAATGTTTTTGGCAAACTTTCGTTTTTTGGACCTATTTGGAAATTCATTTTTTTTTTTTAAAATTGGAAAAACTAAATTTTGCCGTATGGGGTTTTAAAAGGGTGGGCCCAAAAAAAAAAAAAAAAAAAAAATTAAATATCCCCGGGGCTCCCGATGCGAAAACATCGCCGAGACCGTACTTTGCGGAGCTTATTCCGTAAGTTTTATATCAAATTTAAATTTTGGTGTGTTATGTGGGGGAAAAGATTCTCTTTTTTCATAAGAGAAAAAATTTTTTTTTTTTTAAATTTGGGCCGACCTGGGAAAGGGTTTTCGGAGAGGGGCCTGTGACCCTTTCAAAGGGTTTTAAGAGTTTAATTTTTTCAAAAAGGAAAGTTTCTAAGTATGTTTAAATTTAGAAAACCCTACGCTAAATGTTTTCTAAGAATTTTTCCATTTTGTAATCAAAAACCAGAATTTTGCATAATCAGGTAGGCCTTCTTTGGGTTTAAAAAGCTGCAATACCTCTACTTCTGTTGCTTCAATCTTGAAATAAATCCCAGAAATTTTTTGCCCAAGCCTTAAGCTTTCGGGTTAACCCCCCCCCCCCCCCCCCCCCCCCCTGGGGGAATTTTTTTTTAAACAAAAAGGGGGGAAAGGGGCCCCCAATTAAAAATTTTTTTTTGGCCCCAAGAATTTAGAGTTTGTTTAAATCCTCCTGGTTCCTTTAAATTACGTTTCTCAAATTATTACCTATTTTGTGTCATCGGCGAATTTTTTGCTCATTTTCACTAGTAATTCCCTCATCAAGTCTTGTTATATATTATAAACAAAACGGGCCCAAGATGATCCCTGGGGGAAACGCCACTTGTTACAGCCCCCACTCGGATTTAACCCCATTTATGGACACTCTTGCTTCCTGTCAGTGAGCCATGACTCGATCCAGAGAGACTTTTCCCGCAATGCCGAAGTGCCATTTCTTTAACAGTCTATGGTGCGGAACTTATAAAAGCCTTTACTAAAATTAAGTAAAAATATTAAAAATTCTTTTTTTGAGGTCCCCCAGCCTCCTTTACTGAATTTGGGGGCAAGCCCCCGGGCCTCTTGTTTAAAAATCCATGTTTGGTTCTTTAAATTTCAAGCTATGTTATCGAGTGGCTTTTATAATCTCAGTATAATTGACTCTAGAAAATTTGCTACATTGAGGTCGGCTTATTGGGCGGTAATTTGACGGTAAGACTTGTCCCCTGTTTTAAAAATAAGAGTTACATTGCCTCTTCCAAATATCAAACATAAAAATTTTAAAAAATAATTAAAAAATATTTTTAATGGTTCACAGAGTTCCATTTTGCTTTCCCCTTAAGAACCTTAAAAAAAACCCATAGGGGGGTTTTTGGGGCCCCCAACCTCTCCTAGGACAGTGTGTTACATAATTTACCTCTTCTAGCCACTAAAAAAATTTAAATTTACGGAATATTTTTAGTGTTTTCCTGTGTAAAAATGAGAGAAATAATTTTTTAAAAATTGAGCCATTTCTTTCTTTTTGTCGTAAGGTGCCCATTTTATTTTTAAGGGGACCTATCTTATCTCTAATTTTGTTTATAGACCTGGAAAAATTTTTTGGGTTTAGTTTTGAACCCCTAGCAATTTTTAATTTATAGTCCCTTTTTAGCTTTTCTTACCCCCCTTTTTAATTCCCTCTTATTGTCAATATATGATTATAAGTGCCCTCCCCTCTTTTGTACGCCTATAAATTCCTTTTTATGCCCTGTGATATTTGAGCCTTTTATTCATCCATTTTGGGTCTTTTCTTTTTGATCTAATTTTTTTAAATTGGGGTTTAAAACGCTCTTTGGCAGATGTTTTGGTTCAGAAAACTGTCATATTGATGTTTTTTTTTCCCCAGTCAACAATGAAAGGGTTTCTCAAAGCCCGTAATCTGAAGCAAAATTTTCGGGGACTGTTTGATTTTAGTATATGTATTTCCCATTCAATGCAAAATGTAAATGTTTGTGGTCGCTGGCCCCTTCCTCAAAAAATTTTAAAATTTTTAAACAATTGATTCATTTTTTGCCATAAACAAAGTAAGAGGTTATTCCCCTTGTAGGTTCTGTCACAAACGGCTTAAAAAAAACAACCTAAATTTTACTTCTAAGAAAGTCGTTGTTTCAAAATTTTCCAGTCAAGGAAAATTCCAATAAATTTGACTAAATTTTTTTAGTTCCTAGAATTATACATTATCGTCCCTTGGGGCCCTTAAAAATTTTCCTCCCATGTAGTTTCCCTTGGCCCTATTAATTTTTGGGGGACGGTATATCACCCCTAAAATCAGTTTTTCATCCCCCCTTTGAAAATTCTACCAAACAGACTCTGTATGTGTTACTTCAGATTAATACCCGTTTTTATGAAAAGTTCAAGCGATCTCGGCTACATGCCCCCCCCCCCCCCAAAATTTCTTCTTTTGGAAAAATTTTAAAAACCCCTGAATGACATTCCGCGGCTGCCCCACTTTTTGAATTAAACCACGTCTCAGTTAAGGTAAATACTTAATGTTACCTACATGCAACTATCTCAACTCCCCCATTTTTTCCTAGCCTAGGGGCAATTGCTAAAAAAACATTGAAAGGACTCCCCTTTTTTTCCCCTTCCTGCTCATTTCTATTTTTCTAAAAAACCTATTACTGCCCTTATCGCCCAAGGTCCCTGGCTTTTCAATATTATCTGTTTTATTATTATATTTCCCCTAGAATCGTAATATTTCTACACTGGGATTTCCTGTTTTCCTGCCAAAACCCATCCCACTAATATTCTTGTTTAAAGTCCTAACTGCCCCCTCCACTGCAGTTCCCAGGCCCCCACCCCACCCAGAAAGTGAACCCCATCCCTAGCTACTGTCTTTTTTCGCCTTGAAGGGTCCCAGTTGTAAATGAATGTTACCAATTTTCCTTACAGTTTTTGTCCACCGCATTGACCCCAATTGCCCGGAAACCCCATTCTTTTCAACCCCCCTCCTTGGCAAAATACCACATAGAGGGGGTTTCCCCACCTTACTTCTAATTATTTCTATTGTGACCTATACCTGCAAATCGGCCTACTCCTACGTCTGCCAACATCTTTGCCTCCAGCAGGACAGATAATAGGAATTGCCCCAATTACCCTCATGTGTCATCCGACGGCTAACAATACCCCCACCCACCCCCGGGAAAAGAAAACTCTCTGTCTCTACTCCTGTCCTTAAGCAGAACGCCCTATCCATTCCCTAACTTGGTATCCCCAACAACAAAATTTTGTCCTTCCTTAATGTCTTTCGTCGTGCTTTCCCCGTAGTCGCTCACATTCCGGGTAGCATGGAATGTATTAGTGTTTCCAAACGTTTCCACGGCAGTCTCTTTCTTCTTCATGTTTCTATTTTCCTTGTTTCTTCATCGTAAAACTTTTTTCCCCTGCTGTCCACCCACGACATTTTTCCTTCTTGCCCTGGGATCAAAACAGGGGGCTACTGAACTTTTTTGTTTTCCTCGGTCAGTCGCCAAATTTCCTATTCCCCAAACCTAAAATTTTTCCTTAAGTGTGGTAAGTTGCTCGTGGAGGGCATTTGCTTCAATTCTAGAGACGCGAAAACGGTCTTCACAGACCCAAGTAACGTCAACCGGAAAAAGCCAACTCAACAGGGGGTACCGCAGACGTCCGCACGGCCCCAAATAGCGATGCGAACATGGTTTTAGGTTTTTAGGCCCATTGACAAGTTTAAAGTTTATCGAAACTATGTCAGAGGTTCCTAAATTTTAGATTAGGTAAGGAGAAACTGATAAGAAGACTAAAACCTCAGCCTTTACGCCCTCATTAGTCCATAACATGAAGGAGGGGACAGGGGCCCTCTGCCTGTCTCCATGAGAAGTTAAAAAGGTGAAAACCCCAAAGGTACTGGAACTTCCCTCATGGCAAAACAAAGCACAAGGTGGGTAAGATGCCACCCCTTTGGGTTTAAAGGGGGAGCAAATTTTCTTAAAAGGATTGGAATCGAAGTGGAGCTCATCCTCCCATTACAGCTGGGATAAATAGGGTGTGGTGAAGGGGCTTCCCCCAAAAAAGGGGAAAGATGTTGCTTTAAAGTCAGATTGAATTGGCCCCACGGTCGACAAAATTTCTCTGGGGATCCCCACTCTGGAAAAGTGGACAAAAGGGCTACAGCCCACTTTGTAGTTTTATGATCTTTAAAGGGGAAGGCTTCGGGGAAAATCGAAGCTAATCAACTAATTTAATACATTCTTGTCCCCCGATGAAAGTGGAGATAAAGGCCCACGTGTAAAAGTTTACCTTTCAAAGGGTTTCCTAAAGTAGGCATTTTTGCCAAGGTACTCGCCTGGTACCTGGGAGGATGACTTTGGGCAAACTTTACAGATTAAATAGGTATTTTTCTGAGGCATTTTTGGCCCAAAAAATGGGTTTCCCCAATTTTTATTTTGGTTTTACGTGCGAAAAAATGTCCGGCATGGAGGTCTGGCCTTTTTAAGAAACGTTCTCTGCATTGATTTGGAACAACAAGAGGGAAAAAGTCTATTCTCTGAATTTAAAAATTTGAATACGTTGTCAGATTCCTTTTATATATTTAAAATTTTTTTGAAAAGTTTTTCCCTTTTGGGTAACTTGCTTTTGTTTAGGGCTTTTGGTAATTCTGAAAAAGAAGGGCAATTTGTTGTAAATTTACAAAGGGGTCCTTCGTTTCTAAAAGGGTTAAAATAGGGAAAATCAAAAAGGGTGGACGTAGGAGAAGCCTGGGCTTTGGTCTGAGCCCTGTCAAGCATTTATGGTAAGGATATGATTCTTCACTTTCTTATAAGGAACGGTGATCCTACTTCCTGCTTTCGGAGTAGCACCGGTTTTTAATCCCCATGAATCTCAGAGACATTTTCTCATCTGACTTTCGAGGGGTTCTGACTCACGGAGGAGGGTCTGAAAAAATTTATGTCACTTTGGGGATGAAAAGGGCAACTCAGAAGGAAAAAATGGCACCTTTTACATTCCAATTAGTACGGAGCAAAAAGTGATTGGAGCTAGTACGGTTCAGACCAACCTGTGAAACCATTTAAACCCAATGTAAAAGCGGTGGTAGGAAAAATGTCCGTACGGCCCAAGTAGTCTGAAAGTATAGCAGAGGAAAGAGTTTCTTTAGGGTTAGGGCGCTTTTCAGAAAGACTATCATTGCATCCGTGTCTGTAAAATGGTAGATAAATTTAAATCCCTTAACTGTTCCCGAAAAAGAAGGGTGCTTGGTCATTACGTCTTTAAAACATCTTCCAACTTTTTGGGCCTTCTTAGAAAGGGCAATCGGAGTTCATGTCCCTTAACACCACACAAAAGACAAACAGGAATAAAAAAAAGTCATTTACTTTCCCCTAGAGGCTTTGATTTTTTAAGGGGCTGATGAACCCTTGCCCTTATGGTTCGCCCCCGGGGTTTTATAGGAATTGTGAGCCCAGACAAGTCTCGCCTCAGCAAATTCCCCAGCTTTAATCAGGTTACGTTCTTAATGAATGTTTTTTTTTTTTTTGGGGGGGAAGAGGTAGGAACTGGTCAGCAACATGAAGTCTTAGAGATTCATAATGCGATCAATTCCTGAAATTTTTATCCAAAAGTCAACAAACGGGAAAAGGTTACCCGTAACTGCTGAAAGTTCTGGGCCCTGCTGTAAAGGGGGCATACTGAAATCTTTCCCGTAGAAATTTTTGGTTTTTTGTATGCTTTAAGGTTGCCTTCTTCAGAGGTTATAATTACATATGATTCGGCGACAAAGTTGCTATATTTCAGGCTTTTTCCGAAAAAAACTTCCCAACCTGGTTTGCCCAGGTGTCAGCAGGCCATTCAAGAGTAGCGGTATTTTAAACCTGTAAAGTATGAAGTTATGTCTTCCCCCCCCTTTTGGGAAGGGGGGGTAAATTAGGGGTTGGATTTTGTGCATGTGACGTTGTTCCATTACTCCTTCACTAATTGTGTTGTGAAAAAGTTAAATTTTTATTCTCTAATTCAGGCGGCTTGTTCGAGCTCGCGATCCTTTTTTTCTCTCCCAAAATATATTCTCATCCTTTGCTTTTCCTCAAGTTCCCCTTAATTTTAATTGTTCCCCACTACTTTAGCTCTCTCCTCACGATAAGTCTCTCACACCTGTTTTTTCCTCTCTTTCGATTTCAATCTTCCTTTTTTCCCCTTTTTCTTTTGATTCTCAATCTCTCCTTTTTTCCTTTCGATTCTTCTCTCTCCCTTTTTAATTCTTTCCTGGATTTTGCACTAATGAAAGATTCTAAATTTTCCCCCGTTTTCCTAATTACTTCCGCGTTCTCCAAAATGGTATTCCCCCATATTTTCAAGAATAACTTAAACTACCAGGGGAAAAAGAAAAGGGTATTTAAAAAAAACGGAGGGGTTTAATTCCTGCTCCCCTAAACTAAAAAATCAGAGGGTCGATCCCTACTTTAAATTTAAAAAATAGTATTAATGAAAACGAAGGGTTCTATGCCCGGGTCCGAGCAAAAAAATAAGTAGAATGGGGTCCCTTGACCATCCAATCTTCTCACCAACAAATAAGAGTGTCCTACGACAGTTCCCCTTAATAATAAAGGGTCAATGAAACAAATTGTCCTGGAAAAACTCAGGTCCCTAGAGTCTAATCCCCCAAAAGGTTTCAGCTCACACAAAAAAGGGGGCGAATTAAATTTTATTGCCCGACTTGACTTACAAAAAAATTGAGATATAAAAATCACCAATTTTTAAAAACCTGTACTGTTGTCCTACCATAGAGAATGATTACTCATGGTGGTGGTAAAGTCTGTGGTATGCAGCGTTGAAGTTCCAATGGGGAGTTTTGAGATGGAAACGAAACTTGATTCAGTGATTGTCCCGGAAAGGGCGCCCCTTTTGAGGTTATCAGCCCTTAACAACTTCAGACAGTATTCCCAAAGGGTGCTCCTCCTCAGGAAAATTAATGTAAGAAAAAAAATAAAAACTGCAAACAAAACACTTTATTATTTAGAAAATATAAAATATGAAACACTTTAAATTTGAAATATTAATCCTCATTAAAGAAAAATGAAAAATGAAAAAAAATAAATGAAAAACTGAATTCACGCTAATATAAATAGAACTTTGGGTCTTGGGGTTTTTGGGGGCACTGCGTTTTGGTTGAAATAAAAGCCCTTTCTGATGAGGGGGGGGGGGGGTCGCAGGGGTTGGTGACAACCCCCTGGCTCGTTCTTGTGGGTAAATAATCTCTCCCCATGCAGGAAACAGGTTTTGTACCGCTGAATGTGAGGGGTTACGTCCTGATTCTTCTAATATGCACAGGAAGTAAATACAACAGGGGGCGTTAAAGGGTGTTAGTCCCTCCCTTCAATTCTACTCGTTGTTGGGGTGACCCCCCCCTGTCATCCCAAACTGGAAAGATGAAGGTTACCCATGTTAAGAAAAACATCTCCATGATAAGTCAATACCCAAAAGACGTGGTTGATCATTACAACATTTAATTAGGCAAGACTGAAAGGGCTAAGTTTATTTTGGGAAAAAGTGAAACTTTCAACCAAAAAATCCACTAGAATACAAGGCAGGGATGTATTTCAGTGTGCTGGGGCTGTGAGCTAGGATTTTGTTTGGACGGAGCCCCACCGTCACCTTTTGGGGGGGGGGAAGAAGGAGGGGAGGGGTAGGGGAGCTAGGCGACTTTACCTTAACAAGCGCGGCAATCAAAACTATCATTTACGGGTGGGGGGGAAAAAAAGGGGGGAATAACGGGGCTAGACTTACCTTCCCTTTAAAAAGTGTGCAATGAAATATTGTTACTATATCGTATCCCATCTATTGAACTTTTCCTCACAGAATGATACAATGTTAAATGAGTTGTGAGCCCAGACAGTGAACGGTTTCTTAGGCAGTGGACGATCATTTTGGGAGTGAACGATCATCTAGGGAGTGAACGATATCTCAGGCAGTGAACGATATCTCAGGAGTGAACGATTTTAGGAGTGACGTAATTTCAGGCAGTGAACGTCATCTCAGGCAGTAAAGACATCTCAGGCAGTGAAGATCTCTCAGGCAGTGACGATCATTCAGACAGTGAACGATCATCTCAGGCAGTGAACGATCATTCAGGAGTGAAAAGATCTCTCAGGGAGTAAGCGATTTTCAGGCAGTGAACGATATCTCAGGGAGTGAACAATCATCTCGGGGGTGAACGATCATCCTGGCAGTGAACGATCCTCGGTAGTGAAAGATCATTCAGGGGGAAAGGGCCTATCTAAGGAATGAAGATCATCCCCGGGAGTGAAAGACATCTCAGGCAGTGAAAGTATCTCAGGCAGTGAACGATATTAGGGAGTGAACGATCATCTCAGGCAGGAACGATCATCTCGGCAGTGACCCTCTCCAGGCAGGACCGATTCTCAGGCAGTGAACATATCCCCGGCAGGAACGTCATTGGGGAGTGAAAGATATCTCAGGCGTGAACGTATCTCAGGGAGTGAAAGATCATCTCAGGCATGAAAGTCATCTCAAAGGGTGAACGATTATCCTGGGGAGTGAAAGAATTCAGGCACTAAAAGATCATCCCAGGAGTGAACGTCATCTCGGGAGTGAAAGATCATCTCAGGAAGGACCGATTTCAGGGAGTGAACGATCATCCCCGGCAGTGAACGACTTTCCCCGGGGAGTGAACGATCATCTCAGGCAGTGAACGATCATCTCAGGGAGTGAAAAGATCATCTTAGGCAGTGACCGATATCTCAGGCAGTGAACGATCATCTCAGGAGTGAACAATCCCAGGCAGTGAAAAGATCATTCAGGCAGTGAACAAACATCCCCGGCAGTAACAAAACATCTCAGGCAGTGAACGATTCTCAGGGAGTGAAAAGATCTTCAGGCAGTGAACGATATCTCGGCAGTGAACGTCATCTCAGGCAGTGAAAAATTTTCCCAGGCAGTGAACGTATTCAGGCAGTGAACGATTTATCTCAGACAGTGAACGATATCTCAGGCAGTGAACGATCATCTCAGGCAGGAAAGATCATCCCCCGCAGTGAACGAATCCCCGCGTGAACGATATCCCAGGGAATTTAACGATATCCCAGGCAGTGAAGACCAACACAAGTGTGAATGACCAACACAAGTAGTGAAAGCCAACACAAGTATGAATGACCAACACAAGTATGAGAGATTAAAACGATGACAAAAGAGGTCAGGAGAAAGGTATGTAAGAAGGCAGGTCAAGAAGAAAAAAAATAAGGGAGGGGAAGAAGGGGGAATTTTTTAAAAGAAACCCAGGTACAATTAATTTCGGGGGAAAGGGGAAAAAAGGGGAAAAGGGGGGGGGGAAGGGGGGTTATAGGGGGAGGGGGGAAAAACCAAAATTTTTTTTTTTAAAAATAAGAGGAAAAATTAGGGTAAGGGTGGGGAAGAAACAGGGGGAAACCCCGGTGAAAAAACCCGAGAAAGTAAAAAAGGGGGGGGTCCCCTGTCAATTGTGACCCAAAAAACCCCCTTTGTGCGACCCTGTCTTAGGGAAATTTCCCACTTTTCATTGATAAAACAAAATTTTACTTTTGGGCCCCCACGAAGATTGCGTAATATTTGCATTTTTCTCACTTTGTAGTGGGGGCGGGATGAGTGAAGATGTTGCTAAATTTTTTTGATAGGGACTTTTTCAGTCGTAATGATACTTTATTTGGAAATTCATACAGAGGGGAAATTTTTTCTGCATTTAAATTCGGGGAAGGGGAAAAAATTAGTGGGGGTGAGGGGGGGGTTTTTGGGTGGGGGGATGTTAAAATGATTAGGTTTGGGATGGTGGTGATGGAGATGGAGGGTTTGGGGTGTTTTTTATTTTTTCCTAGGTTGGGGGTTTTTGGTTCAGGAGATAGGGGCAACTTGGCAGATTTTACCTTTAATTGTTACCTTCATCCCCAAAGGGGCCTGGGGTTTTTAATCTTTCCCGGGATTTCCCCTTTCCTTCCCTTTTCCCAAAAAAACCATCTAATTTGTTTTTTAAGGGATAAACGGGCGTTATCAACCTTTCTTCTTTCTGGGGGATCTCAGAATTTCGCCAGAAAACTTCAAAGGGTTTTGGGACTTGAAATTTTCTTATCATTTACATTGTTAAAATGAAGGTTTTCAACTTTTTTACAGTTGAAAAAGGGAGTTGTCTAGCAAAACTAAACTGTTCTCTACCCACATTTCAGTTGAGAGTTTGCACCACAAGTGGTTTTCATCCCCTTCAACACTTGCGGATTTGGGGAAAAGACACATGTGCAACAGTTGGGCTTCTTTGTTTTTGGGGATACCAAAACTTTATTGCAAAATTACTGGGTTATGGGGGGAAAAGGGGTTTTGGGGGGACCCGGGAGGGACGGGTTTTAGCATTTTTTCCTTTTCCCCTCGCTGCAGGGTTTCCTCAAAATTTGTTTGTTTCCCCCTTACTTCTATAGCGGCCCCTTAAGCTTCCCGCTACGTTTCGAGAGTTCCCCTGCCTCCCATGGGCCCAGTTTTTTTAAAAAAAAATTTAATTTCTTATGCTTCGTTTAGTTTTGTTTCCAGCCCCAGGGAACTGAACGTTTCTCCGGGGTTTGGGGGATGCCCACCTTTTTCCGGGCCCAAATGGGGGCTGAACATTCTTCAGGATGAGGGGACTAACCACCTTTTTCCCTTTTACCATTGGAAGCCGGGAACACTTCTTCGGCTGATGGTTTTGACCACCTTCCCCCCGGGACCATAAAGGGCCTAAACATTTTCCCCAAAGGTGGGGGACTGCCCAACCTCAAAAATTTTATCTCCAAGGGCTGAGGGAAAGGTTTCATCATCTTTACTTCGCAAATAGTCTGCTGTTACTGTGTAGGCAAAAGAGTTTCACCCCCAAACAATAAACACCCCCAATAAACATTTTTAAAATTTATCTGTATTATATAAAATTTTTAACAAATTTAAAAGGCCTTTTACTGCCCTTTCATCAAATGGACCCGTCCACCTCCCCATTATCCCATGAAAAAATTCCTTTTTTTATTAGTATTGATGCGTGATTTCCCTTGATTCATATTTTCGTGTTACTTGATTTTTCGCGAAAAAAAACTTGTGATTTTTTTGCTTGTTTTTTCGTAATCTTTTTGGGGCCGATGGCAATGAACACCCTTCCAGTATCAAAAATTTTGTTTCTTTATTGGGAGGGAATGTTTTGGGAAGGGGGTCTAGTCTCACGGGAATTTCCCTTTATACAAGTTGCTGAAAATTGGCCCAAGGATATTTCCAGGGCAAAAAACTTGTTTGGGAAAAACATGGGTTTTTTCCAGTTAAGTACAAAACTGCGTCCAAAAACCACAAAGCTTTAAATTTTTGGTAATTATATTCGTGGGGAAAAGGGAAAGGGGAAAAATTTTTTCTAGCTCCTCTTAAAAATTCTTTAAGAAATTTCAGGAAACGTAAAATCGGGGTAAACAACAGTGAAATATATACCAGCAGTAGCTTCCTTTTAAGGGCAAAAATTTTTTTTTTACGCGCATTTACTCTAGTACAGCTATCTCCCTGCTCCTTCCTGGAGCTCGGAGTAGAGGGAAATGAAAAAGGGAAAAAGGGCGGGTTAATTTCCCAAAAAAATTTTGTTTTGTTTTTTTTTTTCATTTCTTTTAAAGTATTAAATTTTTAAAGTTTTGGGTTTTAAAATGCTCATTATTGTTTTTGGAGGGGGGAACATTACTCCCACAAGGAAAAGTTTATCAGGGAGGAGAAAGGTGAAAAAAAAGAAAGAAAAAAGGGGCCCCCCAGGGGAAAAACCCAGGAGGAAAAGGGGGAAAAAAAAACCTTCTGAGGGGGAAAAAAAAAACCCTTTTTCCTGGTAGGAAAGGGGACATTACTTTCTTAGGAAAGGCTGGTTTAAGTAAAGGGAAAATTTGTTGAAAAATTCAGAGGAGGAGATTAGAAGAAGCTAAAGGTTTTAATGGGGAAGGGGAGGAAGCGGGAATAAAACGAACCTTGGAGGAAAAGGGGGGGGGACGAAGAAGACGAAAAAAAAAAAAAAAAAAAAAAAAAAAAAAAAAAAAAAAAAAAAAAAAAAAAAAAAAAAAAAAAAATTTTGGGGGAAAGAAAGGAGAGGGGCAAAAAAGGGGAGGGAGTTTTGGGGTTTTTAAAGAGAAGACGGAATGTAAAAAAAGAGACAAAAAAATTGGGGAATTTGGGGGGGGAAAAGGAGAAAGGTGGGCCGGGGGTTTTTGGGATTTAAGGAATGCAAAAAACAAAAAAAAAAAAAAAAATGCAAAAAAAAAAAGGAGGGGAAACTTTAAAGGGAAGGGGGGAAATACAAGGGGGGCAAAAAAAAAAAAAAAAAAAAGTAAAAAAAATTGGGTAAAAAAAAAAGTCCCCCCTTCCCCCCCCCCCCCCCCCCCCCCCCCCCCCCCCAAAAAGACGAGGGAAGAAACTAAAAAATTGGAGATTACGACACTACCCAATCTTCCTTTTCCATCCCTGTCTCCCCCTTTTATCCCCCCAGTAGGAAGCCATTTCATAAAAATTTGTCTTAGTGCCCAAAAAACCGGAAAAAAGCCTTTTACAAATTTTTTTTTTCCTTTTCCCACCCATGAAAACACACTCCCAGCAGCGCCTCTAAAGGGGGTTCTAAAAAGAAATTTTTTGGGCGGGGGCTACTTTCCCCAAAAGGGTTCTCGTTACCTAACAACCCCAGTTCCCTTAGAAACCCGGGTTAAACCCAAACAAACCCCCCCTCTTTCTTACTTTTAAAACCCCCCCCCAACCACCCTCTTTTTCCCTTTGGGTTAAATATACCCCCCAATTCCCCTTGTCTGTTATATAACCCCCACCCTGTCTTTTAAATATAAAACCCAAACCCACCCCCTTTTGTTTTTTTAAAAAATTAAAAAAACCACCATCCTGGGTTTCTTTTTGAAAATAAACCCAAATCATTCCTGTTTTTCTAAAAACCCCCCAAACCCTTTTTGTTGGGGGTTAAATAAAAACCCCCCTTTTTTGTAAAAAAAACCCCGAAAAAAACAAAAAAAAAAAAAAAAAAAAAAAAAAAAATTTTTTTTAAAAAAAAAAAAAAATTTTTAAAAAAAAAAAAAAAAAAAAAATTTAAAAAGAAAAAAAAATAAAAAAAAAAATTAAAAAAAGAGGGGGAAAAAAAAAAGAAAAGAAGGTCCCAAAAAAGCTTAGCAAGAAATGTTTTGAAACCTGTGTTAATTTTTTTTTTAAAAGGGCAAGTGGGATGTACAGAAATGCATTTTTTTTAAAAAAAAAGGAGATCAAAAAAAAGGCAAGGGGAACATGAACACAAAAAAAAAACAGGTTGAGACGGGTGGGTGTTTTGGGAGGGAGCAAAAGCACTGGGGGCCCCCAAGACGGGGGTGCAGGGGCCTTTGAGGGTAAGCAAAAAAAAAAAAAAGCCGAGACCAGACGATTTGCAGGGCTTGGGGGTTTACCCCAAAAGCCCCTGAGCCAAGACAAATTTGCGGGGCCCTTGGGACGTAGAAAAAAAAAGCACTGAGCCCCAGAAAAGGGTGCGGGGGCTTGACGAAAACCCAAAAACTAAAACCAAAAAGACGGGGGCCAGGAATTTGGGTCGGTAAAAGGCAAAAGCACTGGGGGCCCCAGACGAGTGCGGACCCGGGACGTAGAAAAAAAGCATTTGAGCCAGAGGGAGTGCAGGAGTTTGGGCCGTAAAAAAAAAGGGTATTGGGGGGCCAAATTTCATACAAACTTGGGGGTTTCAAAGATAAAGCGGGCCCCCCGTTTAAAGGCAGGAGAATTTTTTCGTTCCCAAACCTTTTTTTTCCCCTCCCCCCCACTTCCCTGTGGTTTTGCCAAAGGGGTGACACCGTCCCCCGACTCCCTTCCCCAAAAACCTGTTTGAGTTTTTAAAACCCCCTTTACATTTGCTAAAACTTTTTTTTTTTTCAAGACTGACGGCCTAATCACATCGACTCCAGGTTTAAGGAATGATTACCTCAAACTCCTGATCTTCAACCTTTTTCTTTTTGGGGGGGGGGGGGGAGGGGGGTTAAAAAAAAAAAAGGGGGGGCCAAAAGGGAAAAAACCTTTTCCCTTTTGAACCAAAGGTTTTAAAGGTTTTTTTCCCCCTTTTTTAAAAAAAAAAAAGGGGAAAAAAAAACCCGGGGGGGGTTTAAAAAAAAAAAAAAAACCCCCCTTTTTTTTGGAAAAAAAAAGGAAAAAAGGGGGGAAAAAAGGGGGGAAAAAAAAATTAAATTTTGGGGAAAAAAATTTTTAAAAAAAAAAAAAAAAAAAAAATTTTTTTTTTTTTAAAAAAAAAAAAAACCCAAAAGAAGGGGGGGGAAAGGTTTTTTTCCCCCCGGTTTTTTTTGTTGGGGAAAAAAAAAAAAAAAAAGGGGGGGGGGGGGGGGGGGTTTTTTTTAAAAAACTTCCGGGGGTTTTTTTTTAAAAAGGAGAGGAATTTTTTTGGGGAATTTGGGGGTTTTTTTTTTAAAAAAAAAATTTTTTAAAAAAAAGGGATTTTTTTTTGGGGGGGTTTTTTTGGGGGGGGGGAAAAGGTTTTAACCCCTTTTTTTTCCCCCAACCAAAAAAAAAAAATTCCCCGGGGGAAAAAAATTTTCCCCCCCCCCTTTTTTTTTTTTTTTTAAAGGAGGTTTTCCCCAAGGGGCCCCCCTTTTTACCCAGGGGCCCCCAAAAAAAAATTTTTTTTCCCCCATTCCCGGGGCCCCCGGGGGCCCTTTTTTTGGGGGGGAAACCCCTTTTTTCAAAAAATTTTTCCCCCCCTTTTTTTAACCCTTTTTTTAAAAATTTTTTCCCCCCAAAAAGCATGGCCCCCCCCCAAGGGGGGAAAAAAAAATTTTTTAAAAAAGGGGTTTTTGGGGAAAAATTTCCCCTTTTTTTTAAAAAAACCTTTCCCCCGGAAAATTTTTTTCCCCCCAAAAAACCCCCCCCGGGGGGGGGAAAAGGGGAAACCCCCCCAAAGGAAGGAAAAATTTTTTTTTGGGGCCCCCCCTTTTTTAAAAAAAATTAAATTTTGGGGGGGGGGGTTTTTTTGGGGCCCCCAAAAAAAAACCCCCCCCCCAAAAAAATTCCCCCAACCCAAAATTTCCCGCTTCCCCTTTAAAAAATTTTCCCAATTTTTCCCCCCCCCAAAAGGAAAATTTTCCCCCCGGGGGGTTTTTTTTTGGGGGGCCCCCTTTTTGGGGGTTTTTTAAAAATTTTTTTGGCCCGCCCCCCCAGGTTCCCTTCCCCTTTTTTTTAAAATTTCCCCCCAAAAAATTTTGGGGGTTCCCCCAAAAAAAACCCCCCCGGGGGTTTTTTTCCCCCCCAAAAAAAAAAAACAGGTTTTCCGTTTTTCCCCCCCAGTTCCCCCAAAAAATTTTAAAACCCCCCCCCCAAAAAAAAAAAATTTTCCCCAAAAAAAATTAAAAGGCCCCAAAAAAATTTTTTAAAAAGGGGGCCCCCCCCAAAAAAAAAGGGAGCCCCCCGGGAAAAGGGGCTTTCCCCCGGGGGTTTTTTTCCCCCCTTTTTTTAAAAAAAAAAATTTTTGGGCCCCCCCCAAAAAAAATTTTTTTTTTTTGGGGGGAAAAATTTTAAAAAAAAACCCTTTTTACAAGGGGAAATGGGGTTTTTAAAAAGGGAACAAACCCCCTTTTTTTCAAGGGAAAAAGGGGGGGTTTGGGGGAAAAAAGGGGTTTTTCCCCCCCTTTTTTTTTTAAAAGGAAACCCAAAAAACCCCCCCAAAAAATTTTTTGGGGGGACCCTTTTTTTTAAATATGGCCCCCCAAAAAATTTTTCAGTTTTTTACAAATGGAAATTTTTTTGGGAAAAAAAACCGGGTTTTCTTTCGTTTAAAAAAGGGCCCAAAATTTAAAAAAGTTCCCCAAAAAAAAAAATTTTTTTTCAATTTCAGGAAAATTCCCCTTTTTTTTTAAAAAAAAACCCCCCGGGGGGCCCCCCAAAAAAAAAAAAAAAGGGGGGGGGGAAACCCCAAAAAACCTTCCCTTTTTTGGAAAAAACAATTTAAAAGGGCCCCCAATTAAAATGGGTTTTTTACAGGTTTTAAAAAAAAATTTTTAAAAATTTTTTTAATTTACCAAACCCGTTTCCCCCAAAAGGTTTTTTCCCCCCGGGGGCCCCCTTACAAAGGGGTTTTCCCCCTTAAAATTTTAAATTCAATTAAAAATTGGAAAAACCCCCCCTTTAAAAAAGGAAAAACCCCAAAAACCCTTTTTCAGTTTAAAATTTTAAAAAAAACCCCCCCAAAAAAAAGGAAACCCCCCCGGGGGGAAAAAAAGGGAAACCCCCCCCCCCCAAAAAAAAAAATTTTTAAAAAAAAAAAAAAATTTAAAAAAAAACCCCCCCCAAAGGGAAAAAACCCCCCCCCAAAACCCCTTTTCCCCCCGGGGAAACAACCCCCAAAAAATTGGGGGCCCCCCCGGGGGGCCCCCCCTTTTTGGGGGGAAAAAAAAAAAAACCCTTTAAAAACCCCCCCCCCCCCCTGGTTTTAAACCCCCCCAAAAAATGGGCCCCCCCATTTTTTTTTGGGCCCCCCGGTTCCCAAAGGAATTTTTTTTTTTCCCCCCCCCCCCCCCCGTTAAAATTCCCTTTTCCCCTTTTTCCCAAAAATTTGGGGTTTTTTTTTTTTCCCATTCCCCCTTCAGTTTAAAAACAGTTTAAAATTTTTAAAAAAATTTTTTTTTTTTTTAAAAAATTTTTAAAAACCCCCCCCAAAAAAAAAATTTCCCCCCAAAAAAAACAATTCCCCATTTCAACCCCAATTTTTAAAAAAAAAAAAAAAAAAAGGGCCCCCCAAAAAAAAAGGGCCCCCGGAACCCCGGGGGGAAAACCCCCGGAACAAGGGCCCAAAAAACCCCCCCCCGGGGGGAAAAAAAAAAAACCCAAAATTTTTTAAAACCCAAAAACCCCAAAAAAAAGGGGGCCCCCCCCAAAAGGGGTTTCCCCCGGCCCCCCCAAAGGGGGGGGGCCCCCCCCCAATTTTTGGGTTTTTTCCCCGGAAAAAACCCCCCCGGGGGGTCCCAAAGGGCCCCCCCCGGGGAAAGGAAACCCGTTTAAAAATTGGGTTTAATTTAAAAAAAAAAATGGGTTTTTTTTAAAGGGTTTTTTGGGCCCCCCCCCGGGGCCCCCCCCGGGCCCCCAGGGGAAACCCCCCAAAAAATTTAAATTTTAAAGGGCCCTTTAAAAATTACAAAATGGGGGGTTTTTCAACCCGGGGGAAAAACCCCCCCCCCCCCCTTTTTTTTTGGGGGGTTCCCCCTTTACAAAAGGGGAGCCTTCCCCCCTTTTTTCCGGGCCCCCCCCCAAAAAAAAAAATTTTTGGGGGGCCCCCCCCCCGGGGGGCCGGCCCCCCCCCCCGGGGCCCCCCTTTTCCCCCAATTCCCAAGGGGGGGTTTTTCCCCCGGGGCCCCGGGGGGGGCCCCCCCCCCGGGGCCCCCCACCCCCAGTTGCAGCCTTTAAACCCCTTTTTTTTAAAAAAAAAAAAACCCCCAAAAAACCCCAAAACCCCCCTTTTTAAGGGGAAAGGGGTTTCCCCCAGTTTAAATTTAACCCCCAAAAGGGGGGGGCCCCCCAAGGGGGCCCCCCCCACAAAGCAAGGGGGCCCCAAAGGGGGGGCCATTTAAAATTTTTCCCCAACCCCCGGGGAAGGGGCCCCCCCCCCCCCCCGCATGGGCCCCAAAAAGTGGGGGGCCCCCCCCCCGGGGGGGGGAAAAAAAAGGGGGGGGCCCCCCCCCGGGGGAGGCCCTTAAAAAATTTTTGGGAAACCCCCCAAGGGGGGGGGCCCCCCCCCCCCCCGGGGGGGGGCCCCCCCCCCCCCTTTTTTTTTTTTGGGGGGGGGTTTTTTAAAAGCCCCTTGGGGGGGGCCCCCCCTTTCCCCTTGGGAGCTTCCGGGGAAAACCAAAAAAAGGGGGAAAAAAAAAAAAAATTTTTTAAAAAATCCCCCAAAAAAAAAACCCCCCCCCCAAAGGGGGGGCCCCCAAACAATTCCTTTAAAAAAAAAAAAAACCCCCTTTTTTTCCCCCCAAAAAAGGGGGAAAACCCCCCAAGTGCCCCCTTCCCAAAGGGGAAAAACCCCCCTTCCCCTTTTTTTGGAAAAAAAACCCCCTTTTTTTAAAAATTAAAATTTTTTTTTTCCCCCCCCCCCCCCCCCCTTTTTTTGCCCCCCCTTTTCCCTTTAAAATTTTCCCTTTTTTTGGAAATTTTTTTTTTGGGGGGGGCCCCCTTTTTTTTTTGGGGGGGCCCCCCAAAAATTAAAAAAATTTTGGGGGGAAAACCCCCAAAAAAAGGGGAAAAAATTTTTTTCCCAAATTTTTGGGGTTTTATTTAACCCCCGGGGAAAAAAAAAAAATTTCCCCTTAAACCCCCAAAAAAAAAAAAAAACCCGGGGGGAAAAAAAAATAAAAACCCAAAAAAAAAAAAAAAGGGGGGGGCCCCCCCAAAAAAAAAATTTCCCTTTAATTTGGGGTTTTTTTTGGGGAAAAAAATTTTTTTCCCCCCACCAAATTTTTTTAATTTTTTTCCGGTGGGGAAACCCCCCCAAAAAATTTAAATTTTTTAAAAAAATTTCCCCTTTTTTTTTTTTTTGGGCTTTTTTCCCCCCCCCCCAAAAATTTTTTTTTTTTTTTGGTTTTTTCCCAAAAAAAAAATTTTTTTTTTTTAAAAATTTTTCCGGCCCCCTTGGGAAAACCTTTAAAAAAATTTTTTGGGGTTTTTTTTAAATTTTTAAAAGGAAAAAAGGGGAAAGGGGGAAAAAAAAAAATTTTTTTTTCCCAAAAAATTTGGGGCCCCCCGGGGGGGTTTTTTTTAAAAAAGGGGGGGGCCCCCGGGGGGGGGCCCCCTTTTTAAAAAATTAAAAAATTTGGGGGGGGTTTTTTTTTGGGGGGGGGCCCCCCTTTTTTTTTGGGGGGGGTCCCCGGGGGGGGGTTTTTCCCCCTGGGGGTTTTTCCCCCCCTTTTTGGGGGGAAAAAAAAAATTTTTTTTTTTTTTTTAAAAAGGGGGAAAAAGGGGGTAAAATTTCCCCCCCCCCAAAAATTTTTTTAAGGTTTTTTAAAAAAGGGGGTTTTTTAAAAAAAGGGGGGGGGGGGAAAATTTTTTTTGGGTTTTTCCCCCTTTTTTAAAATTTTTTCCCCCCCTAAATTTTTTTTTTTTTAAAAAAAAGGGGAAAACCCCCCGGGGGGGGTTTTCCTTTTGGCAAAGGGGGTTGGGGTTTTTTTTCCCCCAAAACCCTTTGGGGGGCCCCCCCCCAACCCGGTTTTAAATTTTTCCCCCCTTTTTTTTTCCCCGGGGGGCCCCCCCCCAAAAAAAAATTTCCCAAAAATTAAAAGGGGGGGAAAAACCCCCCAAAAAATTTTTTAAATTTTTTTTTTTTTTTGGAAATTTTTAAAAAAAGGGGGGGTTTTTTTTTTTTCCCCCCCCCGGGGGGGGGTTTTTTCCCCCCGGGGGGGGAAAGGGGAAAAAAAAAATTTAAAACCCCCTTTTTTTTTTTTTAAAGGGGGAAAAAAAAGGGAAAAAAAAAAATTTTTTTTTATTTTAAAAGGGTTTTTTTCCCCCGGGCCCAAAAAAAAAACCCTTTTTTAAAAAAAAATAAAAGGGGTTTTTTAAAAAAAAAACCCAAAAAAATTTTTTAAAACCCCCAAAACCCTTTTTTAAAAAAATTTTGGTTTTTTTGCCCTTTTTTCCCCAAAAAAATTAATTTCCCCCCCCCCCCCTTTTTTTTCCCCCCCTTTTTTCCCGGTTTTTTTTCCAAAAAAACCAAAATTTAAAAAAAGGGGGGGGAAAACCCCAAAAAAAACCCCAAATTTTTTTTTTTTAAAAAATTTAAAAAAACCCCTTTGGGTTTTTTTTTGGGGGGAAAAAAACCCCTTTTTTTTTTTGGGGGGCCCCCAAAAGGGGAAAATTCCCCCCCTTTTAAAAAAAAAATTTTTTTGGAAAAACCCCCAAAAAAAAAAAAAAAAAAAGGGGGGAAACCCCCTTTTTTTTAAAGGGTTTTCCCCTTTTTTTTGGGGGGAAAAACCCCCCCGGGGTTTTTTCCCCCTTTTAAAAAAAAAATTTTTTTTTGGGGGGGGGAACCCCTTTTGGGGGTTTCCCCCCCGGGATGAAAAACCCCCCCCCCGGGGGAAAAAAATTTATTTAACCCCTTTTTTTAAAAAAAAAATTACCCCCTTTTCCGGCCCAACCCCCTTTTTAAAAAACCCCCCCCGGGGGCCCCCCCAAACCCCAACCCCCCCCCTGGGTTCCCCCCTTTTTGGGGGGGGCCCCCCCGGGGGGTGGCCCCCCGTTCCCCATGAAAAATTGCATTTTAGTGGACGACTATGGATACTACCTGGAACGGGGCATGGTGAAATGTTGGGTATAATTTATTGGCTATCCACTATGGGATATCTGAAATTGAAGTTGTCAGCTGAATAAACACTGGAAAAATAAAGATGGAGTCACTGATAATATTCATTTGAGATATGTCTTAATTTATACTGTCGAAAGGATACAAGGATTTATCTGTTTCTTTCTAATGTTCGTAGACAAAGAGATAGGGCGATTTACATTTCAACGAAACTTTAAAGCTAAATAATTACAAAAGTACCTTAGTTAAAACACTTAGGAAAGACCTGCTTCGCTAGTGGGTCCGCCCACATGCGATGATGCCTTCAATTGCTGCACTTCTTTTGACTCCTACATAAGCGTCCATTATCCGCCTAAGCTTCAGATCAGCAAGACTAAGGTTGCGACACCATCATACTGATTACTCCCTCGTCTACTGTCCAAGCTTCATTTCCTTCAAATAAACTCGATACTGAGTCTAAAACCTCTGATTCACAGCAACACAACCAACTTTGGGCATGACATGACCCAACTCTTGGCATGACATGACCCAACTCTTGGGCATGACATGACCCAACTCTGGGGCATGACATGACCCAACTCTTGGGCATGACATGACCAACTCTGGGGCATATGACCCAACTCTTGGGCATGACCTGACCCAACTC
>NC_069435.1:37220348-37225348 GCF_026875155.1 Cherax quadricarinatus | reverse complement strand
CCCCAGTCTAGCTACCGACCCGGACATACAGTATGTAATGGTAAAGTCCGTGCCTCATCTTTTTCCAAATCTTTCATGTGGAATAGGAGATGGAAGTTCTGTGAATGGCCTTACCTCCACGGTGAGAATCCAACCTGATTCTGATGTACATTGTCACATAATCGTAGAATTGCTGTCCTCCAACCTGGTTGATAATGAGGCAAATTATAATGATACTGCTGCTTAGGTTATCGGTATTTGTGTTTTCTTGTCTACCGTACTCTTTCGGGAGATTTTGAGATTTAACAATGGAGAGAGTATACTCAGTTCTGTTCAGTCTTCACTGTCACAAGCAGATCTATGCTTCTTTATGAGTGCTATTATTGATAGCTGATTCCTGTGATTTGGAAATGTAGGTCTCTCTCTCCGTATTGAAACGACTGCTATCTGTTCTTGCATCCGACAACGGACTTGTTTATCTCGTTCTGCTGTGACAAAGTCTCGTCCTCATACTGGTCCCTCTGTGACATGTCGACTCATATGGTCCTGGTATGGCAAGTCTCATCATAATGGTCCTGCTGTGACAACGTTTCGCTCATGTGTCAGTTCCCATGACGTCTCACTCTTATGGCTCAATTGAACACGTTTTGGCATACCAGTCTGCATTTGTACGACTTGCTCATACTGGTCACTGATTGTGAAAACGTTTTGCCCATTTCAGTCCCTTACTTAATCATCTTACTGATACTAGTCCCTTACTATGAGATGGCTTTGCTCGTCCCAGGCCCTATGATAACGTCTCGCTCATCCCATTTCTTTACAGTAACAACGTTTTTGCTCACCCCAGTCCCATACCGTGAAAGCCTCGTTCATCCCAGTCCGTGACTGGCCGTACAAACGTCCTGCCCCATCCAGATCTTAAATGTTAAGGCGTCTTGTACTTCTGAGTAAAAGCCTCGTGTCCGTTGCATGAAAGGGAGAGGATACTCGGTTGAGAGTTGCTTCTTCTCTATTTTCTGCCGACTGGAGGTAAAACGAGCCTCGGGTCCGGAGCTCACGCTTGCCTTGGTTCCAGGGAAGCCAAGCCAAGACTGGACTGGAATGTATGAGGGATAAACAAGGAAGGAGCGAACATGGAAGAGGAGAAAGTTTTGAGAGAGATACTTTTATATGCTGGTTTTTTCCATTAAAAAAAAAACTGAAATTGAGAATGAAGAGTTGAATAGTTTGGAAATATGAATTTTGTAAATGTGATTAAAATAAGAGACTTATAAAGAGGCAACGTTTTTTAAAGATGGATGATTCGGTGTGATAAGGAATTTTTTTTGAAGATTGGTTATTTTTTTTGAGTAAATCTAATGTTTTCTAGAGTTTTGTGATTGCAGTTGTGTATTAATAGACGGGGAAAAAATATGGTGTGGTTTGAGACAGAGTTTAGTAAGATAACAGAAGCTATAAAAAAATAATATTTTGTGACTCGAATATGTTTAAACAGAACATAAAATTTATGTGACTATGATAATGGTACACAATACTGACACGTTGATAAGACACATGTGCAACAGATAAGTATTTCGAAACGCTTCGCCTACACAGTAGGATTCGTCAGTCGAAAACAGTAAATACGAAAATTTTGAGAGTTATCAGCCAACTTATCTCTGACGTCACTAGGCGCCAGTTATTATTTTCGTTTTATTTGCTCAAATTTTTATTTTTTTTTTGGAGTTAAAACTCTTGATAAACTGTAGCAGAGAGATCTAAACAAGTATTAGTTATGTTCCGTAACTATCGTCGGACGTCTGGCTGTAAGTTTCTGTCAGGTGTTTAATTAACGATGTTTTTACAATGGTGATAGAAATAAAGTCTATTAGATAAAATAACACATGTTGATAAATTAGACACGTGTGTTGCACATGTGTCTAATTTATCAACTTGTCGGTTATCTGAACCATTCATCTACAAAATAACACATACCAATCATAACAATACATGGACACATAGGTTATGTATAGTAGTAGTAGTAGTAGTAGTAGCAATAGTAGAAGTAGAAGTAGTAGTAGTAGCAGTAGTAGTAGTAATAGTAATAGTAGTAGTAGTAGTAGAAGTAGTAGTAGTAGTAGTATTAGCAGTAGTAGTAATAGTAATAGTAGTAGTAGTAGTAGTAGTAGTAGTAGTAGTAGTAGTAGTAGTAGTAGTAGTAGTATTAGTAGCAGTAGTAGTAGTAGCAGTAGTAGTAGTGGTAGTAGTTGTAGTTATAGTTAGTACTGTAAGTTACCTCCACCACTACTACCACCACTAGTATGAACAAATAACTACTAAAAGTTACCTCTGTTAATACTATACAAGTATTACGGACAGCAGAAGTAGGGTAGAGATATAAAGACAATGCAATCGTCTTGTTATCTAATACACTATCACTCCCAAATAACTGTTACTCTTGAAATAAGGTGTCAAAGATACCTGATAACAGCCTTTTAACAGGTCAGTCTTGATTTCACCTTATATGCAGGTGAGGGTCAGTGTTATCTACCCTAGGTAAAGGCCTAGTTAAGGCCTTCAGTAACCTGCGTATATGCGTTTCTTTCCGTCTGGCTTGAAGACAAGAATATCTGGTTCTTATTGACTTCTACCAGGTTGTTTTCCAGTAGCAAAAGAACCTTAGTGTATAAGAATAATTCGGTTTTAGCTAGGTTAGCAGGATATGGTTGTGGTTTAATGGGTAATGTATCACCTATATTAACATCGTGTCAACCCAGCTCACATAACCGAGTCAACTTCCCCAGTATACATCAAAATTGCTACACCTGGTTGGATGAAAATAGTTTTGAAAATCGACAAGTTGAAGAATGAGAGACTTGTACAACATCATCTCCAGTCTGAGGGCCTGATTACCTTAAACTCCTCCTCATCTTCCACTGTTATTCTCTGTATTGGACTGAAGAAGCCACTGGTGGTGGAAACGTTTCCTCAATAACACTCCACAAATGTTGCACAAATGTCTCATTCTTCACGTCTGATTGGCACTAGGAACCCCAAACACTAAGAGGTCTGGAGAAATGTCATCTCCACCACACGTGTCAATTAAAGGACTCTCCCGTTAGCTGGAGATTCGTCTGTAAAAACTTGCATTTGTGGTCACAGTGGCGCCTATGCTAACATTCCTATGGTGTAGAAATATACCTAGTTGGATGAATCTTACTGTGGGTAGCTGGTCCAGTGGCTAAGGCGTCGGTCTGGAGTTGTATGACTCTCTGATCGCGGGTTCTAACCCCACCCGTTGTATGGTTTGTTTGCAATCTTGTCATTACGATTTCGTGAGTCACGTGTCAATTAAATCGTCACATTTAGGGTCTATATGATTCAGAATTGATTCACTTACTTAAACATTTTATATTTTAAACTGACTAATGTGGAAAATGTGAGGTATTTACACCTCGTACTTTACGTTTACCTTCATATTATCATGACCTTTAAATCTAGCCTACAGCGTGTTACTCTACACTGAGTGATGGATTAGGACCAGGTCACCCGCCGTAAAAGATCGTAATATGGCTGACCTCTTATACCAGTCCTTCATTGCACTATGTAGCAAGGTCATAGACCTGACAAAGTTTATCTTAAAGAGTTTTAATATTGGCGAAGGAGCCAAACTATTAAAAGTGCAGATCCAGCCCTCTTTGAGAAGGGCAAGTGGCTCTCTAAATAACTGTAAGACAGTATATCAGCTCAAAGTAACCGTATCTAAGTGACTTGTACACGTAACCTCACTTCAGAAAGCAGTAGGGTTGCTCCCTCAATCCAGTCATGTTAACTCTAGACCACATAGACTCAACATAGTTTCTAGCACTTGATGGAAATGCTCAAGAGCACCTTGGCTATCTGGATTTTAGGTCATGAGTAACAGTGACCCTTTGATTCTCGGCAGCACCTCTACTGGCGTAAAACACCTCACCAGAGTTCTTACTGTGTAGAGACAGTGCAGTGATCTGACATGCTGATTTTGCGAGCAACACATAACACTTAAAATAAATTCACTGAGGGTTCGAGACAATGGATCCACACAGTTAATAATCATGTTAGGGTAAGGTTCACTATACACTGCTATATAATAAACTGGAGAAGGTTTAATTGTATGCCCATATTTCTCTAGTAATCAACAAGTGACACACGTCCTGACATAGGTTAACCCAGAGTTCGTTAAGTAAAAGGACACAAGTGCAACTAATGTGACATTTTACTGTGGCAACGTTTCGCTCTCCAGAAGGGCGAAACGTTGCCACAGTAAAATATCACATTAGTTGCACTTGTGTCCTTTTACTCAATGTATTGCCGGTAATTCTACCAACGTCAATACTACCTGGAGTTTACTTAAAGTTGCTTGTGGAGGTCACCGCCCCCGCGGCCGGCCCCGGTGCCTGCCATTAAAATTCTTTGGGTACTTTGGTCTGTATCAGTTTGTCGGTTTTCTAAGTGATTTATTCATATCCTGAGTGTTTTTAACACCGGAATGGCCACCCACGAGACCACCATCCACCATAACTTGGTCACTGCCATAACTTGGCTACTGCCATAACTTGATCACTGCTATAACTTTCCAAGATTAATTGTCCCTAGCAGCAGGCGGCGAGTTATCCATTGAGTAGTATACTTGTTTTCTGTGACGGCTTGTAACTACGTCAACAACAAGTCTTCGGGCGCTGAGAAATGCTTTGTGCTTGTTGAAAGGCTGGAATAAATGGTTCAGAGAACCGACAAGCTGATAAATTAGATATATATGCAACACTTGGGTAACTTCGTTGTGAGACTGATTATCTCAAACTCCTTTCGATCTTCACCATTCTGCTTTGTATTGGACTGGTGATGCCACCGTGTGGCAAAACGCTTTCACAATAAATATACCCAAGTGTTGCATATGATTCTAATTTAATAAAAATTGGGATCTGGAAGGTGGGCGCCTCATGGAACGAGCGCAGCCGCATGTGAATTCTTTCATCACAGTGTCCTGGACGATAATGGTTAAA
>NC_069435.1:37055455-37219848 GCF_026875155.1 Cherax quadricarinatus | reverse complement strand
GGGGGGGTTTATCAAGGGCGGGGTTTTATCATGGGCAGGGGTTATCAGTGGCAGGACTATCAGTGGCAGGAGTTATCAGTGGCAGGGGTTATCAGGAGCAGGGGTTATCACAAGCAGGAGTTATCAGGGGCACGGGTTATCAGTGGCAGGAGTTATCAGGGGAAGGGGTTATCAGTGGCAGGGGTTATCAGTGGCAGGGTTATCAGTGGCAAGGGGTTTTCAGTGGCAGAAGTTATCAGGGGCAGGGGTTATCGGGGCAAGGGTCACCAAGCGCAAAATAGATAAGGAACCTAGGTTATCAACGAAAAGACATCGTAATTTCATGTTTTTCTGTTTATTAACTAAGTTCTGCCATTTTACCATTCATAACCTGCACAAGCAAACGCTTACAAATTTCATTACTTATTTGGCAAAATACTCGTACAAATCATAATTAATTAAATCTGGAAAGTAAATGTGCTTCGGAAGTCCAGAACTGCTTCCAGCTTTGACCTGCATCAGAGGACTTCCACTAAGGAAAACAATGACAAAGTTACCCCTGGAAAAGGAGAACAATTTACAACATTGTATTTGAACATACGTGACAACGATCTGATCTGAAATTTCAGAAGATAACAACAATGTAAAATCACATAAGCGAAATCAGGACCAATGTGGCGTAACATGTGTTCAATAATCCAGTATTACTCACATGAAACATGCACTACACGCCCCAGCATCGATCGTTCAAACTTCAATTTGTCTTTTATATATTATTTAAACACTTCGTAAGTCCATATTCTCATCAAGTATTTTGAAAGTACTGTTTATTTTAAAAATGTTCAGCAGTAACACGTAAATCTGAGCTCTAAGATGCCTCCATCTTGGAAGTGTCATAATGTAAACAAACGTAGTACCATAAGTGTAAAGGCTTATAAAGGTGTATGATTTATTCGGCTTTCTCTACATTTTATTCTCATTATTTCTCTTTTTTTTAATCAAGGCTAACCTCTACACAGCTGCTAGAACTGCTAGTTAAACGCACACCTGCTAGGACTGTTCATCCCATACACACCTGCTAGGAGTGCTCGTCAAACACACAGCTGCTAGGAGTGCAGGTAACTCAAACACTATTTTGATAAGTGTACATGTAAGAGTACTTGAGTGTGGTACTAGTGCCTCACCTTCCTTCACATGTGACTTTCTAGCAACTTTTCCCTCACTACTCTTACGTCCTCCTGACCGGTGGGATGAACTATCCCGTGAGACGATAATTCCGAAGCACTATACTTTTAATACTCCAGCAGCTACTGAACTTAGAAAATATGACGCTGACCTCATCATTTAATTAATTTCTTTCAGATCCGGCTGTCAGGGTTCGGTGTTTCGTAAAGTTCCATCTGTCTGATAGAAAATGACAAGGAAACATAATTATCCTTTATTGCCACAATAAAACTGTTGTAGAAACTGGATTGTCACACTCTGTTGGTGTTCCACCAGCTCAATAATAATCTAGAACAAAACTGATATACATTGTAGGTATTCTCACACTGTATGTGTTCTCGTGGTGTAACTACACACAGAATAGGGAAGTTCTACACTGTGGGTGTTACCACAACACAGCTATGAGTGATATATGAGGGGAACACATTGCTAGTTTATTCAATTTTAAAGAGGTTAATATCTCTCTTCCCCTTCCCTCTTCCCCTCTTCGTTATCAAGGCCACTTAGGGTATTGACCAATCCTTAGTACCCTGGACACCCATTGCGTAATAAAACCCTATTCGAAAACGAGATTAATATGGGCATTCCAAGTAAACCCTGAGCATTTCTTACGCTGATGAAGGTGAAAGAATGGTTTAATTTTTCACGAGAAGTAATTCGTGCATAAAAACCCACTCCTCATTTTCTCCACCTGGACGTCTGTGTAACTGTTGCCATTACACTTAACATTTCTCTCTAAAAAAAAAAAAGTTAAGAACGAAAGGAGAGATATATGGGGAGGTGGAAGTACTGGAAAGATGAAAAGACTATGTTGAGAGTTGTTAAATAGTGGTACTGTAAGGGAGGCAGTGATTTAATGAATTGGGCATGGAGGTATAACACACTATAGGGGTTAGGAAGAGCCAGATGTGAGTGTCGGGGAGAAGCGTGAGGCAGAGAGCAACAGTAGAGTGGAATGGGGTAAAACAGCTAGGATGAATGTTACAAGCAGGGGGGGATATAGTTTTAGGGTGTATTGTTCTTTTGTATAGGATAAAAAGGGAGCGCAAGAATTACGGCGAATAAGCATGTTAAGTATGCTTGGCAAAGTGAATGGTACAATTATTATTGAAAGAATTAAGGGTGAGAAAGTAGGATTAAAGAGGAACAAAGAGGATTTAGAAAGAGTAAGGGATATGTAAACGTGTTTGCTTTAAAGCATGTAAGTGAACATTACTTAGATAAAGATAAGAAATTTATTGTTGCATTTATGTAATTATATAGAACATTTGATAGGGTGAAGCTATGTAGCAGATATTGTAAATGAATGGAATTGGTAGTAGGTTACTACCTGAATTTTTATGAGGACAATAAGGCTCAAGTTAGGGTTTGTAGGAGAGAGGGAGAGTATTTTTCAGTAAAAGTTGGCCTTAGGATAAGGATGCGTAATGTTACCATGGTTGTCTAATATATTTATAGATGTGGATGTAAAAGAAGTGAATACTTGCATGTTGGCAAGAGGAGTGGATTAAAAACAAACGAATTAGATACAAAATAGGAATTGTCACAGTTGCTTTTTGCTGATGACACTGTGCTTTTGGGAGATTCTGAAGAGAAATTGCAAAGGTTGTTAACTGTTAAGCTATCTGGCTGTCCTCGTAGGGATATGTCAGATCTTTTTCCATTGGTGTCAATGTGTGAGTTTTGCCTGACAGATTCATAAACGTCTGAACACAGTTACCCACACCTGACAACGACAGAAGATGGCCATGAGCTTAATTGCTGTTTCATGGAGAAGACTTTATTGTCCTCTGACTTAGACCAGTACTGTTGCTAACAGTTTCACTCACTGGAACACTGCTGGAAAATTGTTTGAGAAAATGACTTTCCTATGAGAGATCGGGAGACTGTGAATAGGAAACCTAGTGGCTCTCTGACCACCAACTTTATCACAGGTGACCAAATTAAGACCCTCAAGAAAGAGTTAATAGCGCTGTCAAGAAAAAAAAATCCTCAACAAGACATCAACAATAGCATTTTTTTTACTGGAATATGCTGAATGGTTGGATTATAAACACACCTTGTCGAAGGTAAGAAAATTGCTGACAACATATATTGCTGTGTCGTGACAGCGAAGAAATTAGGGTTTTGGAGAGTGAGAGTAAATGGTCACTGAAAATGGTGACACTGGATGAGAGTAGGAAAAGTAGAGACACGAAAAACGTATAGATCATAAAATGGTACAAGAAAACATATAAAAACCTTGTCACCATGTGATATATATTTTCTTTACTGAATTAAGAAAAAATGGGTCGTGTAACTAGTTAATGGTCCAAGTCGGACCCTAACGTCGTCATAAGCTTTACACTCGTATCCCCCCAAGGAAGGTTCCTTGATGTTGGTGAGGGGCTCTTGATTTAGGGAATTGGATCTGTGCTCCAGTTCCCCGAATTAAGCCTGAATGCCTTCCACATCCCCCTTCCCCAGGCGCTGTATAATCCTCCGGGTTTAGCGCTTCCCCCTTGATTATAATAATAATTTACACTCGTACGTGATGGTCATTCGTGTTGACCTCCGAAATCCTCTCCGGGTATACCTGGAGTATACCGGGAGAGGGTTTCACGGGTGAACACCCCCGCGACCCAGTCTGAGATCACGCCTCGTGGTGGATCAGGGTCTGATTAACCAGGCTGTTATTGTTGGCCGCACGCAAATTGACGTACGAACCACAGCCCGGCTGGTCAGGTACTGACTTTAGGTGCCTGTCCAGTGCCTTTCTGAAGACAACCAGAGGTCTTGAAGACAGCCTGGGGTCTTGAAGACAGCCAGGGGTCTTGACGACAGCCAATGGTCTTGACATCCAGGGGTCTTGACGACAGTCAGGGGTCTTGAAGACAGACAGGGATCTTGAAGGCAGTCAGGGGTCTTGGAGACAGCCAGGGATCTTGAAGGCAGTCAGGGGTCTTGGAGACAGCCAGGGATCTTGAAGGCAGTCAGGGGTCTTAAAGACAGCCAGGGATCTTGAAGACAGCCAGGCGTCTTAAAGATAACCAGGAGCCTTGAAGACAGCCAGGAGCCTTGACGACAGCCAGGAGTCTATTGGTTAACAATTTACAGAACACCAATCAACTTACATCAACTCCTTCAGTTTTTGTGAAAACATCAATACAGGAATATTCTTAAAAATCACAATAATTTACAGCTTCCAGCTTTCAAAGAAAGATAAAAAAAAAAGCCTATATTCCCTGGTTCGTCCAACTAGACACAGAAAACGTAGTCAAAACCTCTCGATTAATAATTTAGTCATCTTATAGCATAAAAAAACGCAAGATCTTTTAAAGAGAATTCTGAAAAACGTCACCACATTACGCTAACATAATCACTTGCAACATTTACATTAAATATCAGAGACCACTGGTGACACACTCACCCTGAGTGAACGGAATTCCTTGTATTGAGTGAAACACTTAATACATTAACAGGAACATTAACACAAGCATCACGCAACACTACTGACTGAAGCACCTTACAGGAGAGACTGGCAGGAACACTAACACTGGCAGGAACACTAACACTGGCAGGAACACTAACACTGGCAGGAACACTAACACAGCATCACGCAACACTACTGCCTGAAGCACCTTACAGGAGAGACTGGCAGGAACACTAACACTGGCAGGAACACTAACACTGGCAGGAACACTAACACTGGCAGGAACACTAACACAGCATCACGCAACACTACTGCCTGAAACACCTTACAGGAGAGACTGGCAGGAACACTAACACTGGCAGGAACACTAACACTGGCAGGAACATTAACACTGGCAGGAACACTAACACAGCATCACGCAACACTACTGACTGAAGCACCTTACAGGAGAGACTGGGCAGGAACACTAACACTGGCAGGAACACTAACACTGGCAGGAACACTAACACTGGCAGGAACACTAACACAGCATCACGCAACACTACTGCCTGAAGCACCTTACAGGAAAGACTGGCAGGAACATGAACACTGGCAGGAACACTAACACAGCATCACGCAACACTACTGCCTGAAGCACCTTACAGGAGAGACTGGCAGGAACACTAACACTGGCAGGAACACTAACACTGGCAGGAACATTAACACTGGCAGGAACACTAACACAGCATCACGCAACACTACTGACTGAAGCACCTTACAGGAGAGACTGGCAGGAACACTAACACTGGCAGGAACACTAACACTGGCAGGAACACTAACACTGGCAGGAACACTAACACAGCATCACGCAACACTACTGCCTGAAGCACCTTACAGGAAAGACTGGCAGGAACATGAACACTGGCAGGAACACTAACACAGCATCACGCAACACTACTGCCTGAAGCACCTTACAGGAGAGACTGGCAGGAACACTAACACTGGCAGGAACACTAACACTGGCAGGAACACTAACACTGGCAGGAACACTAACACTGGCAGGAACATGAACACTGGCAGGAACACTAACACAGCATCACGCAACACTACTGCCTGAAGCACCTTACAGGAGAGACTGGCAGGAACACTAACACTGGCAGGAACACTAACACTGGCAGGAACACTAACACTGGCAGGAACATGAACACTGGCAGGAACACTAACACAGCATCACGCAACACTACTGCCTGAAGCACCTTACAGGAAAGACTGGCAGGAACACTACACAAGCATCACGCAACACTACTGCCTGAAGCACCTCACAGGAGAGACTGGCAGGAACATTAACACTGGCAGGAACACTAACACAGCATCACGCAACACTACCGACTGAAGCACCTCACAGGAGAGACTGGCAGGAATATTAACACTGGCAGGAACACTAACACAGCATCACGCAACACTACCGACTGAAGCACCTCACAGGAGAGACTGGCAGGAACATTAACACTGGCAAGAACACTAACACAGCATCACGCAACACTACTGTCTGAAGCACCTCACAGGAGAGACTGGCAGGAACATTAACACTAGCAGGAACACTAACACAGCATCACGCAACTCTACCGACTGAAGCACCTCACAGGAGAGACTGGCAGGAACGCTAACACTGGCAGGAACATGAACACTGGCAGGAACACTAACACAGCATCACGCAACACTATTGCCTGAAGCACCTTACAGGAAAGACTGGCAGGAACACTACACAAGCATCACGCAACACTACTGCCTGAAGCACCTTACAGGAGAGACTGGCAGGAACACTAACACTGGCAGGAACACTAACACTGGCAGGAACACTAACACTGGCAGGAACACTAACACTGGCAGGAACATGAACACTGGCAGGAACACTAACACAGCATCACGCAACACTACTGCCTGAAGCACCTTACAGGAAAGACTGGCAGGAACACTACACAAGCATCACGCAACACTACTGCCTGAAGCACCTCACAGGAGAGACTGGCAGGAACATTAACACTGGCAGGAACACTAACACAGCATCACGCAACACTACCGACTGAAGCACCTCACAGGAGAGACTGGCAGGAACACTAACACTGGCAGGAACACTAACACTGGCAGGAACATTAACACAGCATCACGCAACACTACCGACTGAAGCACCTCACAGGAGAGACTGGCAGGAACATTAACACTGACAGGAACACTAACACAGCATCACGCAACACTACTGCCTGAAGCACCTCACAGGAGAGACTGGCAGGAACATTAACACTGGCAGGAACATTAACACTGGCAGGAACACCAACACAGCATCAAACGACACACGAGTAGCTGTCACATACATTCAGTATGACCTCGTCACCTTTCAACATTCTTCAGAGTAGTAATAATATATTGTACATTACAAAGTTACACATCTTTTACACAAAATATATTTTCCTCTTCAATTGAAAATCATTGAACCTGTCCTCATTATGTTGTAATGTCGTTCCAATATTTCACAGGGAGAAAAGAAGCTGGCTCTTATTGTTTTATTTATGGGAATTGCTAAACCCTGAGAGGTTATACAATGTCTTGTTAAAGGGGGATAATACGGCTGGTGAGTAAGATTGAGGGTGGGGAGTAATATTGAGGGTGGGGGAGAAATATTGAGGGTGTGGGAGTAATATTGAGGGTGGGGGAGTAATATTGAGGGTGGGGGAGTAATATTGAGGGTGGGGAAGTAATATTGAGAGTGGGGGAGTAATATTGAGGGTGGGGGAGTATATATTGAGAGTGGGGGAGTAATATTGAGGGTGGGGAAGTATTATTGAGGGTGGGGGAGTAATATTAAGAGTGGGGGAGTAATATTGAGGGTGGGGGAGTAATATTGAGGGTGGGGAAGTATTATTGAGGGTGGGGAGTAACGTTGAAGGTGGGGAAGTAATATTGAGGGCGGGGGAATATTATTGAGGGTGGGGGAAATAAGATTGAGAGTGGGGGAGCAATATTCAGGGTGGGAAAGTAATATTGAGGGTGGGGGAATAATATTGAGGGTGGGGAAGTAATATTGAGGGTGGGGGAGTAATGTGAGGGTGGGGGAGCAATATTGAGAGTGGGGGAGTAATATTGAGGGTGTAGGAGTAATATTGAGGGTAGGGGAGTAGCATTGAGGATGAGGAGTAATATTGAGGGTGAGGGAGTAATTTTGAGGGTGGGGAGTAATATTGTGGGTGGGGAGTAATACTAAGGGTGGGGAAGTAATACTGAGAGTGGGGAAGTAATATTGAGGGTGAGGGAGTTAATATTGAGGGTGGGGGAGTAATAATTGAGGGTGGGGGAATAATATTGAGGGTGGGGAATAATATTGAGGGTGGGGAGTAATATTGAAGGTGGGGGAATAATATTGAGGGTGACGGAGTATATATTGAGGGTGGGGGAGTAATATTGAGGTTGGGGAGTAATATTGAGGTGTGTGGGAGTAATATTGAGGGTGGGGAGTAATATTGAGGGTGGGGAGTAATGTTTGAGAGTGGGGAGTAATAGTGAGGGTGGTGAGTGATACTGAGGGTTGGGGAGTAATATTAAGAATATGGGAGTAATATTGTGGGTGTAGGAGTAATCTTGTGAGTGTGGGAGTAATAATAAGGGTATGGAAGTAAAATTGTGGGTGTGGGAGTAATGTTGTTGGAGTGGGAGTAATATTAAGGGTATGGGTGTAATATTGAAGGTGTGGGAGTAATATAGTGGGTGTGGGAGTAATATTATGGGTGTGGGAGTAATACTGTGGGTGTGGGAGTAATACTGTGGGTGTGGGAGTAATACCGTGGGTGTGGGAGTAATACTGTGGGTGTGGGAGTAATACTGTGAGTGTGGGAGTAATACTGTGGGTGTGGGAGTAATACTGTGAGTGTGGGAGTAATACTGTGGGTGTGGGAGTAATACTGTGGGTGTGGGAGTAATACTGTGGGTGTGGGAGTAATACTGTGGGTGTTGGAGTAGTACTGTGGGTGTTGGAGTAATATTGTGGGTGTGAAAGTAATACTGTGGATGGATGGAGTAATACTGTGGGTGAGGGAGTAATACTGTGGGTGAGGGAGTAATACCGTGGGTGTGGGAGTAATACTGTGGGTGTGGGAGTAATACTGTGGTGTGGGAGTAATCAGTAGGTGTGGGAGTAATACTGTGGTGGGGAGTAATACTGTGGGTGTGGGAGTAATACCGTGGGTGTGGGAGTAATACTGTGGGTGTGGGAGTAATACCGTGGGTGTGGGAGTAATACTGTGGGTGTGGGAGTAATACTGTGGGTGTGGCAGTAATACTGTGGGTGTGGGAGTAATACTGTGGGTGTGGGAGTAATACTGTGGGTGTTGGAGTAGTACTGTGGGTGTTGGAGTAATATTGTGGGTGTGAGAGTAATACTGTGGGTGTTGGAGTAATACTGTGGGTGAGGGAGTAATACTGTGGGTGAGGGAGTAATACCGTGGGTGTGGGAGTAATACTGTGGGTGTGGGAGTAATACTGTGGGTGTGGGAGTAATACAGTAGGTGTGGGAGTAATACTGTGGGTGTGGGAGTAATACTGTGGGTGTGGGAGTAATACTGTGGGTGTGGGAGTAATACTGTGGGTGTGGGAGTAATACCGTGGGTGTGGGAGTAATACTGTGGGTGTGGGAGTAATACTGTGGGTGTGGCAGTAATACTGTGGGTGTGGGAGTAATACTGTGGGTGTGGGAGTAATACTGTAGGTGTGGGAGTAATACTGTGGGTGTGGGAGTAATACTATGGGTGTGGGAGTAATACTGTGGGTGTGGGAGTAATACTGTGGATATGGGAGTAATACTGTGTGTGTGGGAGTAATACTGTGGATGCGGGAGTAATACTGTGTGTGTGGGAATAATACTGTGGATGTGGGAGTAATACTGTGGGTGTGGGAGTAATACTGTGGATGTGGGAGTAATACTGTGGGTGTGGGAGTAATACTGTGGATGTGGGAGTAATACTGTGGGTGTGGGAGTAATACTGTGGAAGTGGAGTAATACTGTGTGTGTGGGAGTAATACTGTGGATGTGGGAGTAATACTGTGGGTGTGGGAGTAATACTGTGGATGTGGGAGTAATACTGTGGGTGTGGGAGTAATACTGTGGGTGTGGGAGTAATACCGTGGGTGTGGGAGTAATACTGTGGGTGTGGGAGTAATACTGTGGGTGTGGGAGTAATACTGTGGGGTGTGGGAGTAATACTGTGGGTGTGGGAGTAATTACTGTGATGTGGGAGTAATACTGTGGGTGTGGGAGTAATACTGTGATGTGGGAGTATACTTGGGATGTGGGAGTAATACTGTGGGTGTGGGAGTAATACTGTGGGTGTGGGAGTAATACTGTGGGTGTGGGAGTAATACCGTGGGTGTGGGAGTAATACCGTGGGTGTGGGAGTAATACTGTGGGTGTGGGAGTAATACTGTGGGTGTGGGAGTAATACTGTGTGTGGGAGTAATACTGTGGGTGTGGGAGTAATACTGTGGGTGTGGGAGTAATACTGTGGATGTGGGAGTAATACTGTGTGTGGGAGTAATACTGTGGGTGTGGGAGTAATACTGTGGGTGTGGGAGTAATACTGTGGGTGTGGGAGTAATACTGTGGGTGTGGGAGTAATACTGTGGGTGTGGGAGTAATACTGTGGGTATGGGAGTAATATTGGAGGTCAAAGTATTACCTCTCAAGTGAGTCGCTCGACTTTAGGGACGAAGTTGGAATATATTTGCAAAATGGTTTTTTTTTGGTACATAAAAAATATGTGAGTGTTGTCCTGGATAACAACGTAATACATTTTGGTAACGCAATCAACGCGTGTCAGTCGTTGAGCTAATCACAATATTAATAACGTGAACAATGTAACTAACGAGATTTGAACGATATTTTGTTCCACAAAGCTCCTAAATATTTAATTAAAAACAATATATGTATGTATATATATATATATATATATATATATATATATATAATATATATAATATATATATATATATATATATATATATATATATACCCTGGATACTACCCAGGATACTACCTTGGATAATACCTAGGATAGTACCTTGGATAATACCTAGGATAGCACCATGGATACTACCCAGGATAGTACCCAGGATAGTACCCAGGAAAGTACCCAGGATACTATCCAGGATAGTACCCAGGATAATACCCAGGATAGTACCCAGGATAGTACACAGGATAGTACTCAGGATAATACTCAGGATACTACCCAGGAGAGTACCCAGGATAATACCCAGGATAGTTCCCAGGATAGTACCAAGGATAGTATCTAGGATAGTACCAAGGATAGTATCTAGGATAGTACCCAGAATAGTATCCAGTATAGTACCCAGGATAGCACACAGGATAGCACCCAGGATAGTACCCAGGATAGTACCCAGGATAGTATCCAGGATAGTACCGAGAATAGTATCCAGGATAGAACCCAGGATACTACCCAGGACAGAAATCAGTATAGCATCCAGGACGGTACCCTGTATAGTACCCTGGATACTACCCGGATAGTACCTTGGATAATACCCAGGATAGTACCTTGGATAATACCTAGGATAGTACCTTGGACAATTCCTAGGATAGTACCTTGGATAGTACCCAGGATAGTACCAAGGACAGTAATCAGTATAGCATCCAGGACGGTACCCTGTATAGCACGCTGGATACTACCCAGGATAGTACCCCGGATACTACCCAGGATAGTACCCAGGATTGTACCCAGGATAGTACCTAGGATAGTACCCAGGATAATACTCAGGATACTACCCAGGAGAGTACCCAGGATAATACCCAGGATAGTACCCAGGATAGTACCCAGGATAATTTCCAGGATAGTACCCAGGATAGTACCCAGGATAATACACAGGATAGTACCCAGGATAGTACCCAGGATAGTACCCAGGATAGTACCCAGGATAGTGCCCAGGATAGTACACAGGAGAGTTCCCAGGATAGTACCCAGGATAATACCCAGGATAGTACCCAGGATAGTACCCAGGATAGTACCCAGGATAGTACCCAGGATAACACCCAGGATAGTACCCAGGATAGTAGCCAGGATAATACCCAGGATTGTATCCAGGATAGTACCCAGGATAATACCCTGGATAGTACCCAAGATAGCACCCAAGATAGTGACCAGGATAGTACCCAGGATAGTATCCAGGGTAATACCCAGGATAGTACCCAGGATAGTACCCAGGATGGTACACAGGATAACACCCAGGATAATACCCAGGATAATACCCAGGACAGTACCCAGGATAGTACCCAGGATTGTACCCAGGATAGTACCCAGGATAATACCCTTGATAGTACCCAGGATAATACAATGGACAGTACCCAGGATAATACCCTGGATAGTACGCAGGATAGTACCCAGGATAGTATCCAGGATAGTACCCAGGATAGTACCCAGGATAATACCCAAGATAGTACTCAGGATAGTACCCAGGATAATACCCAGGATTGCACCCAGGATAGTACCCAGGATAATACTCTGGATAGTACCCAGGATAGTACCCAGGATAGTACCCAGGAGAGTACCCAGGAGAGTACCCAGGATAGCACCTAGGATAATACTCTGGATAGTACCCAGGAGAGTACCCAGGAGAGTACCCAGGATAGTACCCAGTATAGTACCCAGGAGAGTACTCAGGAGAGTACCCAGGATAGCACCCAGGATAGTACCCAGGATAGTACCCAGGATAGTACCCAGGAGAGTACCCAGGAGAGTACCCAGGATAGTACCCAGGATAGTACCCAGGATAGTACCCAGGAGAGTACTCAGGAGAGTACCCAGGATAGTGCCCAGGATAGTACCCAGGATAGCACCCTGGATAGTACCCAGAATAGTACCCAGGAGAGTACCCAGGATAGTACCCAGGACAGTACCCAGGATAATACCCAGGATAGTACCCAGGATAGTACCCAGGATAGTACCCAGGATAATACCCAGGATAGTACCCAGGATAGCACCCAGGATAGTACCCAGGACAGTACGCAGGATAATACCCAGGATAGCACCCAGGATAGTACCCAGGATAGTACCCAGGATAGTACCCAGTATAGTACCCAGGATAGTACCCAGGATAGTACCCAGGATAGTACCCAAGATAGTACCCAGGATAGTACCCAGGACAGTACCCAGGATAGTACCCAGGATAGTACCCAGGATAGTACCCAGGATATTTCCCAGGATAGTACTCAGGATAGTACCCAGGACAGTACCCAGGATAATACCCAGGATAGAACCCAGGATAGTACCCAGGATAGTACCCAGGATAGTACCCAGGACAGTACCCAAGATAGTACCCAGGATAGTACCCAGGATAGTACCCAGGATAGTACCCAGGATAGTACCCAGGATAGTACCCAGGATAGTACCCAGGATAGTACCCAGGATAGTACCCAGGATAGTACCCAGGATAGTACCCTGGATAGTACCCAGGATAGTACCCAGGATAATATCTATTGTGTTTACGTGGAGGCAAATTTTTGATATAGTGAAATATTAAAAAAAAAAAAATATTTTGGGAATATTCTCAGTAACATTTTTATTGAGATTCATGTTTGACCTGCACCCCTGGTGACCTGTGTACAGGCTGACCTGCACCCCTGATGACCTGTGTACAGGCTGACCTGCACCCCTGGTGACCTGTGTACAGGCTGACCTGCACCCCTGGTGACCTGTGCACAGGCTGACCTGCACCCCTGGTGACCTGTGTACAGGCTGACCTGCACCCCTGGTGACCTGTGTACAGGCTGACCTGCACCCCTGGTGACCTGTGTACAGGCTGACCTGCACCCCTGGTGACCTGTGCACAGGCTGACCTGCACCCCTGGTGACCTGTGTACAGGCTGACCTGCACCCCTGGTGACCTGTGTACAGGCTGACCTGCACCCCTGGTGACCTGTGTACAGGCTGACCTGCACCCCTGGTGACCTGTGTACAGGCTGACCTGCACCTCTGGTGACCTGTGTACAGGCTAAACTGCACCCCTGGTGACCTGTGTACAGGCTGACCTGCACTCCTGGTGACCTGTGTACAGGCTGACCTGCACCCCTGGTGACCTGTGTACAGGCTTACCTGCACCTCTGGTGACCTGTGTACAGTCTAAACTGCACCCCTGGTGACCTGTGTACAGGCTGACCTGCACCCCTGGTGACCTGTGTACAGGCTGACCTGCACCCCTGGTGACCTGTGTACAGGCTGACCTGCACCTCTGGTGACCTGTGTACAGGCTAAACTGCACCCCTGGTGACCTGTGTACAGGCTGACCTGCACCCCTGGTGACCTGTGCACAGGCTGACCTGCACCCCTGGTGACCTGTGTACAGGCTGACCTGCACCCCTGGTGACCTGTGTACAGGCTGACCTGCACCCCTGGTGACCTGTGTACAGGCTGACCTGCACCCCTGGTGACCTGTGTACAGGCTGACCTGCACTGCTGGTGACCTGTGTACAGGCTGACCTGCACCCCTGGTGACCTGTGTACAGGCTGACCTGCACCCCTGGTGACCTGTGTACAGGCTGACCTGCACTCCTGGTGACCTGTGTACAGGCTGACCTGCACTCCTGGTGACCTGTGTACAGGCTGACCTGCACTCCTGGTGACCTGTGTACAGGCTGACCTGCACCCCTGGTGACCTGTGTACAGGCTGACCTGCACCCCTGGTGACCTGTGTACAGGCTGACCTGCACGCCTGGTGACCTGTGTACAGGCTGACCTGCACCCCTGGTGACCTGTGTATAGGCTGACCTGCACTCCTGGTGACCTGTGTACAGGCTGACCTGCACCCCTGGTGACCTGTGTACAGGCTGACCTGCACCCCTGGTGACCTGTGTAAAGGCTGACCTGCACGCCTGGTGACCTGTGTACAGGCTGACCTGCACCCCTGGTGACCTGTGTACAGGCTGACCTGCACGCCTGGTGACCTGTGTACAGGCTGACCTGCACCCCTGGTGACCTGTGTACAGGCTGACCTGCACCCCTGGTGACCTGTGTACAGGCTGACCTGCTCGCCTGGTGACCTGTGTACAGGCTGACCTGCACGCCTGGTGACCTGTGTACAGGCTGACCTGCACTTCTGGTGACCTGTGTACAGGCTGACCTGCACCCCTGGTGACCTGTGTACAGGCTGACCTGCACCCCTGGTGACCTGTGTGCAGGCTGACCTGCACCCCTGGTGACCTGTGTAAAACTTTCATACTCTTTTAAGTAAATAATATATATTTAATATTTCTTCGTATCAATTATATCACATTAATTCTTCCCCCCCCCAAAATCTGGGTAGTATGCTATTTTAGGGCGGTATATTATCCCAGGGAAGTATACCTGTTTGGTGAAGATGTCTGTTCCGAAAAGAATTGTTACCCCTGGTACTCCTATCTCTCTCTCTCTCTCTCTCTCTGTCTCTCTCTCTCTCTCTCTCTCTCTCTCTCTCTCTCACTCTGTGTTTACAAACACTACCTCTGAAGTGCACAGGCATGTTCCGAGGATTAATGGATTTATGAGTTCAAACTCGTACAATAACTCCTGCAGTAACGATAGGAATGTGGCAGGTGCACCGGCCGCTTCACGGGACGTCCTCACCTCTATGGACATCGATATTTATATTAGTATCTGCAGGGAAGAGTTTAAAATGTACGTCTTGTTGATCTGTGTCAGAGTGGTCAAGATGGAGGCGGCTTATTGTGTGGTCGAGCCGCACTGAACCTTGGTGGGAGAAGTGACGCACTGAACCTTGGTGGGAGAAGTGACGCACTGAACCTTGGTGGGAGAAGTGACGCACTGAACCTTGGTGGGAGAAGTGACGCACTGAACCTTGGTGGGAGAAGTGACGCACTGAACCTTGGTGGGAGAAGTGACGCACTGAACCTTGGTGGGAGAAGTGACGCACTGAACCTTCGTGCAAGAAGTGACGCACTGAACATTGGTGGGAGAAGTGACGCACTGAACCTTGGTGGGAGAAATGACGCACTGAACCTTGGTGGGAGAAGTGACGAAATGAAGCTTGGTGGAAGAAGTGACGCACTGAACCTTGGTGGGAGAAGTGACGCACTGAACCTTGGTGGGAGAAGTGACGCACTGAACCTTGGTGGGAGAGTGACGCACTGAACCTTTGTGGAAGAAGTGACGCACCGAACCTTGGTGGGAGAAGTGACGCACTGAACCTTGGTGGAAGAAGTAACGCACTGAACCTTGGTGGGAGAAGTGACGCATTGAAGCTTGGTGGGAGAAGTGACGCACTGGTCCTTGGTGGGAGAAGTGACGCATTGAACCTTGGTGGGAGAAGTGACGCACTGAAGCTTATTGGGAGAAGTGACGCACTGAAGCTTGGTGGGAGAAGTGACGCACTGAACCTTGGTAGGAGAAGTGACACACTGAACCTTGGTGGGAGAAGTGACACACTGAACCTTGGTGGGAGAAGTGACGCACTGAAGCTTGGTGGGAGAAGTGACGCACTGAACCTTGGTGGGAGAAGTGACGCACTGAACCTTGGTAGGAGAAGTGACACACTGAACCTTGGTGGGAGAAGCGACACACTGAACCTTGGTGGGAGAAGTGACGCACTGAACCTTGGTAGGAGAAGTGACACACTGAACCTTGGTGGGAGAAGTGACACACTGAACCTTGGTGGGAGAAGTGACGCACTGAAGCTTGGTGGGAGAAGTGACGCACTGAACCTTGGTGAGAGAAGTGACGCACTGAACCTTGGAGGAGAAGTGACGCACTGAACCTTGGTGGGAGAAGTGACGCACTGAACCTTGGTGGGAGAAGTGACACACTGAAGCTTGGTGGGAGAAGTGACGCACTGAACCTTGGTGGGAGAAGTGTCACACTGAAGCTTGGTGGGAGAAGTGACGCACTGAATCTTGGTGGGAGAAGTGACGCAATGAACCTTGGTGGGGGAAGTGACGCATTGAACCTTGGTGGGAGAAGAGACGCACTGAACCTTGGAGAGATAAGTGACGCACTGAACCTTGGTGGGAGAAGTGACGCACTGAACCTTGGTGGGAGAAGTGACGCACTTAAGCTTGGTGGGAGAAGTGACGCACCGAAGCTTGGTGGGAGAAGTGACGCACTGAACCTTGGTAGGAGAAGTGACGCACCGAACCTTGGTGGGGGAAGTGACGCATTGAACCTTGGTGGGGGAAGTGACGCACTGAACCTTGGTGGGAGAAGTAACGCGTTGAACCTTGGTGGGAGAAGTAACGCATTGAAACTTGGTTGGAGAAGTGACGCACTGAAGCTTGGTGGGAGAAGTAACGCATTGATCCTTGGTGGGAGAAGCAACGCATTGAACCTTGGTGGGAGAAGTAACGCACTGAACTTTGGTGGGAGTAGCAACGCATTGAACCTTGGTGGGAGAAGTAACGCACTGAACTTTGGTGGGAGTAGCAACGCATTGAACCTTGGTGGGAGAAGTAACGCACTGAACTTTGGTGGGAGAAGCAACGCATTGAACCTTGGTGGGAGAAGTAACGCACTGAACCTTGGTGGGAGTAGCAACGCATTGAACCGTAGTGGGAGAAGTGACCGGTCGTGGTCACTTGAGGAATGACAGAACAAGTGTGGGGATCCGAGAAAGGTATCCTTGTACACCGCAAGCCCAGCCCTCTCTACCTCAGGGTGTGTGATAAGATAAGATAAGATTTCGTTCGGATTTTTAACCCCGGGGGGTTAGCCACCCAGGATAACCCAAGAAAGTCAGTGCGTCATCGAGGACTGTCTAACTTATTTTCATTGGGGTCCTCAATCTTGTCCCCCAGGATGCCACCCACACCAGTCGACTAACACCCAGGTACCTATTTGCTGCTAGGTGAACAGGACAACAGGTGTAAGGAAACATGTCGAAATGTTTCCACCCGCCGGGAATCGAACCCGGGCCCTCCGTGTGTGAAGCGGGAGCTTTAGCCACCAGGCCACCGGGCCACAGTGAGAGTATTGATGAAATGGGAATGAAGCAAAATGTACAAATATGTATTCATGTATGAGTGTATGTGTACATGTGTGTGTATACATTAATATATAGGCTTTTTTACATACGTATGCTTGTGTATACGTACGCACTAATGCGCTTGTGCGTATATACATACTTACCAGCAAAATAGCAAAGAAAAATACTGTCTTCGAAAGAGTGGCTAAATTTACGACGATATAGCGTTGTTAAGACGACCAGAACACTGCGTTGTTAAGACGACCAGAACACTGCGTTGTTAAGACGACCAGAACACTGCGTTGTTAAGACGACCAGAACACTGCGTTGTTAAGACGACCAGAACACTGCGTTGTTAAGACGACCAGAACACTGCGTTGTTAAGACGACCAGAACACTGCGTTGTTAAGACGACCAGAACACTGCGTTGTTAAGACGGTGGTATTCCGATCACGACCAGAACACTGCGTTGTTAAGACGGTGGTGTTCCGATCACGACCAGAACACTGCGTTGTTAAGACGGTGGTGTTCCGATCACGACCAGAACACTGCGTTGTTAAGACGGTGGTGTTCCGCAGACGACCAGAACACTGCGTTGTTAAGACGGTGGTGTTCCACAGACGACCAGAACACTGCGTTGTTAAGACGGTGGTGTTCCGATCACGACCAGAACACTGCGTTGTTAAGACGGTGGTGTTCCGCAGAAGACCAGAACACTGCGTTGTTAAGACGGTGGTGTTCCACAGACGACCAGAACACTGCGTTGTTAAGACGGTGGTGTTCCGATCACGACCAGAACACTGCGTTGTTAAGACGGTGGTGTTCCGCAGACGACCAGAACACTGCGTTGTTAAGACGGTGGTGTTCCACAGACGACCAGAACACTGCGTTGTTAAGACGGTGGTGTTCCGATCACGACCAGAACACTGCGTTGTTAAGACGGTGGTGTTCCGCTCACGACCAGAACACTCCGTTGTTAAGATGGTGGTGTTCCGGTCACGACCAGAACACTGCGTTGTTAAGATGGTGGTGATCCGGTCACGACCAGAACACTGCGTTGTTAAGACGGTGGTGTTCCGATCACGACCAGAACACTGCGTTGTTAAGACGGTGGTGTTCCGATCACGACCAGAACACTGCGTTGTTAAGATGGTGGTGTTCCGGTCACGACCAGAACACTGCGTTGTTAAGACGGTGGTGTTCCGATCACGACCAGAACACTGCGTTGTTAAGACGGTGGTGTTCCGCAGACGACGAGAACACTACGTTCTTAAGACGGTGGTGTTCCGCTCACGACCAGAACACTGCGTTGTTAAGACGGTGGTGTTCCACAGACGACCAGAACACTGCGTTGTTAAGACGGTGGTGTTCCGCAGACGACCAGAACACTGCGTTGTTAAGACGGTGGTGTTCCGCAGACGACCAGAACACTACGTTCTTAAGACGGTGGTGTTCCGCTCACGACCAGAACACTGCGTTGTTAAGACTGTGGTGTTCCACAGACGACCAGAACACTGCGTTGTTAAGACGGTGGTGTTCCACAGACGACCAGAACACTGCGTTGTTAAGACGGTGGTGTTCCGCTCACGACCAGAACACTGCGTTGTTAAAACGGTGGTGTTCCGCACACGACCAGAACACTGCGTTGTTAAGACGGTGGTGTTCCGTAGACGACCAGAACACTGCGTTGTTAAGACGGTGGTGTTCCGCAGACGACCAGAACACTACGTTCTTAAGACGGTGGTGTTCCACAGACGACCAGAACACTGCGTTGTTAAGACGGTGGTGTTCCACAGACGACCAGAACACTGCGTTGTTAAGACGGTGGTGTTCCGCACACGACCAGAACACTGCGTTGTTAAGACGGTGGTGTTCCACACACGACCAGAACACTGCGTTGTTAAGACGGTGGTGTTCCACAGACGACCAGAACACTGCGTTGTTACGACGGTGGTGTTCCACAGACGACCAGAACACTGCGTTGATAAGACGGTGGTGTTCCACAGACGAACAGAACACTGCGTTGTTACGGTGGTGTTCCACAGACGACCAGAACACTGCGTTGTTACGGTGGTGTTCCACACACGACCAGAACACTGCGTTGTGGTGTTCCACAGACGACCAGAACACTGCGTTGTTAAGACGGTGGTGTTCCGCAGACGACCAGAACACTGCGTTGTTAAGACGGTGGTGTTCCCCAGACGACCAGAACACTGCGTTGTTAAGACGGTGGTGTTCCGATCACGACCAGAACACTGCGTTGTTAAGACGGTGGTGTTCCGCAGACGACCAGAACACTGCGTTGTTAAGACGGTGGTGTTCCACAGACGACCAGAACACTGCGTTGTTAAGACGGTGGTGTTCCGATCACGACCAGAACACTGCGTTGTTAAGACGGTGGTGTTCCGCTCACGACCAGAACACTCCGTTGTTAAGATGGTGGTGTTCCGGTCACGACCAGAACACTGCGTTGTTAAGATGGTGGTGATCCGGTCACGACCAGAACACTGCGTTGTTAAGACGGTGGTGTTCCGATCACGACCAGAACACTGCGTTGTTAAGACGGTGGTGTTCCGATCACGACCAGAACACTGCGTTGTTAAGATGGTGGTGTTCCGGTCACGACCAGAACACTGCGTTGTTAAGACGGTGGTGTTCCGATCACGACCAGAACACTGCGTTGTTAAGACGGTGGTGTTCCGCAGACGACGAGAACACTACGTTCTTAAGACGGTGGTGTTCCGCTCACGACCAGAACACTGCGTTGTTAAGACGGTGGTGTTCCACAGACGACCAGAACACTGCGTTGTTAAGACGGTGGTGTTCCGCAGACGACCAGAACACTGCGTTGTTAAGACGGTGGTGTTCCGCAGACGACCAGAACACTACGTTCTTAAGACGGTGGTGTTCCGCTCACGACCAGAACACTGCGTTGTTAAGACTGTGGTGTTCCACAGACGACCAGAACACTGCGTTGTTAAGACTGTGGTGTTCCACAGACGACCAGAACACTGCGTTGTTAAGACGGTGGTGTTCCGCTCACGACCAGAACACTGCGTTGTTAAAACGGTGGTGTTCCGCACACGACCAGAACACTGCGTTGTTAAGACGGTGGTGTTCCGTAGACGACCAGAACACTGCGTTGTTAAGACGGTGGTGTTCCGCAGACGACCAGAACACTACGTTCTTAAGACGGTGGTGTTCCACAGACGACCAGAACACTGCGTTGTTAAGACGGTGGTGTTCCACAGACGACCAGAACACTGCGTTGTTAAGACGGTGGTGTTCCGCACACGACCAGAACACTGCGTTGTTAAGACGGTGGTGTTCCACACACGACCAGAACACTGCGTTGTTAAGACGGTGGTGTTCCACAGACGACCAGAACACTGCGTTGTTACGACGGTGGTGTTCCACAGACGACCAGAACACTGCGTTGATAAGACGGTGGTGTTCCACAGACGAACAGAACACTGCGTTGTTACGGTGGTGTTCCACAGACGACCAGAACACTGCGTTGTTACGGTGGTGTTCCACACACGACCAGAACACTGCGTTGTGGTGTTCCACAGACGACCAGAACACTGCGTTGTTAAGACGGTGGTGTTCCGCAGACGACCAGAACACTGCGTTGTTAAGACGGTGGTGTTCCGCACACGACCAGAACACTGCGTTGTTAAGACGGTGGTGTTCCGTACACGACCAGAACACAGCGTTGTTAAGAAGGTGGTGTTCCGCAGACGACCAGAACATTGCGCTGTTAAGACGGTGGTGTTCCGCAGACGACCAGAACACTGCGTTGTTAAGACGGTGGTGTTCCGCAGACGACCAGAACACTGCGTTGTTAAGACGGTGGTGTTCCGCAGACGACCAGAACACTGCGTTGTTAAGACGGTGGTGTTCCGCACACGACCAGAAGACTGCGTTGTTAAGACGGTGGTGTTCCGCAGACGACCAGAACACTGCGTTGTTAAGACGGTGGTGTTCCACAGACGACCAGAACACTGCGCTGTTAAGACGGTGGTGTTCCGCAGACGACCAGAAAACTGCGTTGTTAAGACGGTGGTGTTCCGCAGACGACCAGAACACTGCGTTGTTAAGACGGTGGTGTTCCACAGACGACCAGAACACTGCGTTGTTAAGACGGTGGTGTTCCACAGACGACCAGAACACTGCGTTGTTAAGACGGTGGTGTTCCACAGATGACCAGAACACTGCGTTGTTAAGACGGTGGTGTTCCGCACACGACCAGAACACTGCGTTGTTAAGACGGTGGTGTTCCACAGACGACCAGAACACTGCGTTGTTAAGACGGTGGTGTTCCACAGACGACCAGAACACTGCGTTGTTAAGACGGTGGTGTTCCACAGACGACCAGAACACTGCGTTGTTAAGACGGTGGTGTTCCACAGACGACCAGAACACTGCGTTGTTACGACGGTGGTGTTCCACAGACGACCAGAACACTGCGTTGTTAAGACGGTGGTGTTCCACAGACGACCAGAACACTGCGTTGTTGCGACGGTGGTGTTCCACAGACGACCAGAACACTGCGTTGTTAAGACGGTGGTGTTCCACAGACGACCAGAACACTGCGTTGTTAAGACGGTGGTGTTCCACAGACGACCAGAACACTGCGTTGTTAAGACTGTGGTGTTCCACAGACGACCAGAACACTGCGTTGTTAAGACGGTGGTGTTCCACAGACGACCAGAACACTGCGTTGTTAAGACGGTGGTGTTCCACAGACGACCAGAACACTGCGTTGTTAAGACGGTGGTGTTCCACAGACGACCAGAACACTGCGTTGTTAAGACGGTGGTGTTCCACAGACGACCAGAACACTGCGTTGTTAAGACGGTGGTGTTCCACAGACGACCAGAACACTGCGTTGTTAAGACGGTGGTGTTCCACAGACGACCAGAACACTGCGTTGTTAAGACGGTGGTGTTCCGCACACGACCAGAACCCTGCCTTGTTAAGACGGTGGTGTTCCACAGACGACCAGAACACTGCGTTTTTTAGACGGTGGTGTTCCACAGACGACCAGAACACTGCGTAGTTAAGACGGTGGTGTTCCACAGACGACCAGAACACTGCGTTGTTAAGACGGTGGTGTTCCGCAGACGACCAGAACACTGCGTTGTTAAGACGGTGGTGTTCCACAGACGACCAGAACACTGCGTTGTTAAGAAGGTGGTGTTCCACAGACGACCAGAACACTGCGTTGTTAAGAAGGTGGTGTTCCACAGACGACCAGAACACTGCGTTGTTAAGACGGTGGTGTTCCACAGACGACCAGAACACTGCGTTGTTAAGACGGTGGTGTTCCACAGACGACCAGAACACTGCGTTGTTAAGACGGTGGTGTTCCACAGACGACCAGAACACTGCGTTGTTAAGACGGTGGTGTTCCACAGACGACCAGAACACTGCGTTGTTAAGACGGTGGTGTTCCACAGACGACCAGAACACTGCGTTGTTAAGACGGTGGTGTTCCACAGACGACCAGAACACTGCGTTGTTAAGACGGTGGTGTTCCACAGACGACCAGAACACTGCGTTGTTAAGACGGTGGTGTTCCACAGACGACCAGAACACTGCGTTGTTAAGACGGTGGTGTTCCACAGACGACCAGAACACTGCGTTATTAAGACGGTGGTGTTCCACAGACGACCAGAACACTGCGTTGTTAAGACGGTGGTGTTCCACAGACGACCAGAACACTGCGTTGTTAAGACGGTGGTGTTCCACAGACGACCAGAACACTGCGTTGTTAAGACGGTTGTGTTCCACAGACGACCAGAACACTGCGTTGTTAAGACGGTGGTGTTCCACAGACGACCAGAACACTGCGTTGTTAAGACGGTGGTGTTCCACAGACGACCAGAACACTGCGTTGTTAAGACGGTGGTGTTCCGCAGACGACCAGAACACTGCGTTGTTAAGACGGTGGTGTTCCACAGACGACCAGAACACTGCGTTGTTAAGATGGTGGTGTTCCACAGACGACCAGAACACTACGTTGTTAAGACGGTGGTGTTCCACAGAAGTAAAGCTTTAACTTCCATAAATTGTTGAAACAAAGAAACTGATCCACAACAACAGTAATATAGACCAGGAGAATAATGAAGCGACTTGTCCAGTCGTGGAAACAAGGTTCACCTGAACCCTTGATCATTCTCAACCTGGGCACAGTGGCATGACCTGGGCACAGTGGCATGACCTGAGCACAGTGGCATGACCTGAGCACAGTGGCATGACCTGAGCACAGTGGCATGACCTGAGCACAGTGGCATGACCTGAGCAGAGTGGCATGACCTGAGAGAGCTCTAATCCTGCTCTTTCATCATCCGTCGCAGAAATACTTGTAAACAGGCAACCGGTAACTGGTCTAGGCAGACATTAAAATCAATCTCACGGTTGTTCCTCAGACGCAGAACTTCCACTGAGGAACGCTACGGAAATTTCGTTATTGCTTCAGGATGCAAAAAAAATCAACTGTAAACTCATTCCAAGTCTTCGAACAGGCAGAAAAACGAAATAAAATCTTTCACTTTGGATGGGTATGTGAACGGCCCTCGGTATGTAAACCCAACCAGCGAAATAATAATTAAAACTGCAGTGTATCTGTTTCTCTGGACGCACCGCAGTGTATCTGTCTCTCTGGACGCACCGCAGTGTATCTGTCTCTCTGGACGCACTGCAGTGTATCTGTTTCTCTGGACGCACCGCAGAGTATCTGTCTCTCTGGACGCGCCGCAGTGTATCTGTCTCTCTGGACGCGCCGCAGTGTATCTGTCTCTCTGGACGCACCGCAGTGTATCTGTCTCTCTGGACGCACCGCAGTGTATCTGTCTCTCTGGACGCGCCGCAGTGTATCTGTCTCTCTGGACGCGCCGCAGTGTATCTGTCTCTCTGGACGCACCGCAGTGTATCTGTCTCTCTGGACGCACTACAGTGTATCTGTCTCTCTGGACGCACCGCAGTGTATCTGTCTCTCTGGACGCACTACGGTGTATCTGTCTCTCTGGACGCACTGCAGTGTATCTGTCTCTTTGGACGCACTACAGTGTATCTGTCTCTCTGGACGCACTACAGTGTATCTGTCTCTCTGGACGCACTACGGTGTATCTGTCTCTCTGGACGCACTGCAGTGTATCTGTCTCTCTGGACGCACTGCAGTGTATCTGTCTCTCTGGACGCACTACAGTGTATCTGTCTCTCTGGACGCACCGCAGTGTATCTCTCTGGACGCACTGCAGTGTATCTGTCTCTCTGGACGCTGCTAAACATTCAATCACTAACTGATGTTGCCACTTTCAAGAATCCTGGTGTTATTGCACCTTGTTGCGACTCTCAATAATCAGCGTACCATCCACCACGTATACTGGAACAACATCTTGTATAAGCTGCGCTTCTAGTGTCCTCACGCATGCAGTGTTCTTGTCAAATGTACCACTGAGTATTGTTTGAGACTAGTGTGATTGTTTGTGATGGTATATGAATCATCTGTTTCTGGAGCACACAGGACTCTGTCTACTCGGAGTTATTTTAAATGTGATGTAATCAGTCACAGAGCCTCAGTCTCCCACACTCTCCCACAGAGCTCATCTCTCACCACTCTCTCTCACCAGAGCCTCAGTCTCCCAACTCTCGCCACCAGAGCCTTCAGTCTCCCACACTCTCACCAGAGCCTCAGTCTCCCACACTCTCACCAGAGCCTCAGTCTCCACTCTCCACCAGAGCCTCAGTCTCCCACACTCTCACCAGAGCCTCAGTCTCCCACACTCTCACCAGAGCCTCAGTCCTCCCACACTCTCACCAGAGCCTCAGTCTCCCACACTCTCACCAAAGCCTCAGTCTCCCACACTCTCACCAGAGCCTCAGTCTCCCACACTCTCACCAGAGCCTCAGTCTCCCACACTCTCACCAAAGCCTCAGTCTCCCACACTCTCACCAGAGCCTCAGTCTCCCACACTCTCACCAAGCTCAGTCTCCCACACTCTCACCAGAGCCCAGTCTCCCACACTCTCACCAAGCCTCAGTTCCCACACTCTCACCAGAGCCACAGTCTCCCACACTCTCACCAGAGCCTCAGTCTCCCACACTCTCACCAAGCCTCAGTCTCCCACACTTCACCAGCCGTCACCCACCTCACCAGAGCCACAGTCTCCCACACTCTCACCAAAGCCTCAGTTTCCCACACTCTCACCAGAGCCACAGTCTCCCACACTCTCACCAGAGCCACAGTCTCCCACACTCTCACCAGAGCCACAGTCTCCCACACTCTCACCAGAGCCACAGTCTCCCACACTCTCACCAAAGCCTCAGTTTCCCACACTCTCACCAGAGCCACAGTCTCCCCCCACCGCCCACCCCACACTCTCACCAAGCCAGTTCCCACACTCTCACCAGAGCCACAGTCTCCCACACTCTCACCAAAGCCTCAGTTTCCCACACTCTCACCAGAGCCTCAGTCTCCCACACTCTCACCAGAGCCTCAGTCTCCCACTCTCCCACCAGAGCCTCAGTCTCCCACACTCTCACCAGAGCCTCAGTCTCCCACACTCTCACCAGAGCCTCAGTCTCCCACACTCTCACCAGAGCCTCAGTCTCCCACACTCTCACCAAGCCTCAGTCTCCCACACTCTCACCAGAGCCTCAGTCTCCCACACTCTCACCAGAGCCTCAGTCTCCCACACTCTCACCAGAAGCCTCAGTCTCCCACACTCTCACCAGAGCCTCAGTCTCCCACACTCTCACCAAAGCCTCAGTCTCCCACACTCTCACCAGAGCCTCAGTCTCCCACACTCTCACCAAAGCCTCAGTCTCCCACACTCTCACCAGAGCCACAGTCTCCCACACTCTCACCAAAGCCTCAGTCTCCCACACTCTCACCAGAGCCACAGTCTCCCACACTCTCACCAAGCCTCAGTCTCCCACACTCTCACCAAAAGCCTCAGTCTCCCACACTCTCACCAGAGCCACAGTTCCCCCACACTCTCAACCAAAGCTCAGTCTCCCACACTCTCACCAAAGCCTCAGTCTCCCACACTCTCACCAGAGCCTCAGTCTCCCACACTCTCACCAAAGCTTCAGTCTCCCACACTCTCACCAGAGCCACAGTCTCCCACACTCTCACCAAAGCCTCAGTCTCCCACACTCTCACCAAAGCCACAGTCTCCCACACTCTCACCAGAGCCACAGTCTCCCACACTCTCACCAAAGCCTCAGTCTCCCACACTCTCACCAGTAAGCCACCCACGTCTCCCACACTCTCACCAAAGCTTCAGTCTCCCACACTCTCACCAAAGCCTCAGTCTCCCACACTCTCACCAGAGCCTCAGTCTCCCACACTCTCACCAAAGCCTCAGTCTTCCACACTCTCACCAGAGCCACAGTCTCCCACACTCTCACCAAAGCCTCAGTTTCCCACACTCTCACCAGAGCCACAGTCTCCCACACTCTCACCAAAGCCTCAGTCTCCCACACTCTCACCAGAGCCACAGTCTCACACACAGTCACCAGAGCCACAGTCTCCCACACTCCCACCAGACCCACAGTCTCACACACTCTCACCAGAGCCACAGTCTCACACACTCTCACCAGAGCCACAGTCTCACACACTCTCACCAGAGCCACAACCTCACACACTCTCACCAGAGCCTCAGCCTCACACACTCTCACCAGAGCCACAGTCTCCCACACTCTCACCAGAGCCTCAGTCTCCCACACTCTCACCAGAGCCTCAGTCTCCCACACTCTCACCAGAGCCTCAGTCTCCCACACTCTCACCAGAGCCTTAGTCTCCCACACTCTCACCATAGCCTCAGTCTCCCACACTCTCACCAGAGCCTCAGTCTCCCACACTCTCACCAGAGCCTTAGTCTCCCACACTCTCACCAGAGCCTCAGTCTCCCACACTCTCACCAGAGCCTCAGTCTCCCACACTCTCACCATAGCCTCAGTCTCCCACACTCGCACCAGAGCCTCAGTCTTCCACACTCTCACCATAGCCTCAGTCTCCCACACTCTCACCAGAGCCTCAGTCTCCCACACTCTCACCAGAGCCTCAGTCTCCCACACTCTCACCAGAGCCTCAGTCTCCCACACTCTCACCAGAGCCTCAGTCTCCCACACTCTCACCAGAGCCTCAGTCTCCCACACTCTCACCAGAGCCTCAGTCTCCCACACTCTCACCAGAGCCTCAGTCTCCCACACTCTCACCAGAGCCTCAGTCTCCCTCACTCTCACCAGAGCCTCAGTCTCCCACACTCACACCAGAGCCTCAGTCTCCCACACTCTCACCAGAGCCTCAGTCTCCCACACTCTCACCAGAGCCTCAGTCTTCCACACTCTCACCAGAGCCTCAATCTCCCACACTCTCACCAGAGCCTCAGTCTCCCACACTGTCACCAGAGCCTCAGTCTCCCACACTGTCACCAGAGCCTCAGTCTTCCACACTCTCACCAGAGCCTCAGTCTCACACACACACTCTCACCAGAGCCTCAGTCTCCCACACTACCACCAGAGCCTTAATCTCACACACTCTTACCAGAGTCTTAATTTGCCACACTCTCACCAGAGCCTCAGTCTCACACACTCCCACCAGAGCCTCAGTCTCCCACACTCCCACCAGAGCCTCAATCTCCCACACTCCCACCAGAGCCTCAGTCCCCCACACTCTCACTAGAGCCTCAATCTCCCACACTTCCACCAGAGCCTCAGTCTCCCACTCTCCCACCAGAGCCTCAGTCTCCCACACTCCCACCAGAGCCTCAGTCTCACACACTCTCACCAGAGACTCAGTTTGCCACACTCTCACCAGAGCCTCAGTCTCACACACTCTCATCAGAGCCTCAGTCTCACACACTCCCACCAGAGCCTTAGTCTCACACACTCTCATCAGAGCATCAGTCTCACGCAATCTCACCAGAGCCTCAGTCTCACACACTCTCACCAGAGCCTCAGTCTCGCACACTCTCACCAGAGCCTCAGTCTCGCACACTCTCACCAGAGCCTCAGTCTCGCACACTCTCACCAGAGCCTCAGTCTCGAACACTCTCACCAGAGCCTCAGTCTCGAACACTCTCACCAGAGCCTCAGTCTCGCACACTCTCACCAGAGCCTCAGTCTCGCACACTCTCACCAGAGCCTCAGTCTCGCACACTCTCACCAGAGCCTCAGTCTCGAACACTCTCACCAGAGCCTCAGTCTCCCACACTCTCATCAGAGGCTCAGTCTCGCACACTCTTACCAGAGCCTCAATCTCCCACACATTATTAATTTCCTCCCAGACTGCTTTAAATAATTCAGATTTAAATCATTAAATATATTTTCCCATTTACATTTGTCCAAGGTTTTATCAGTAGATATAATTACCATGTCTGGGACTCTATTAGGACACGTATTAGACATGGCCCTGGCATGGGCTTGGCTCTGGTCTCTATGTGGGGGCCTGGGCAGGTTTTGTGTTCTATATATTGTTATGTAGTCCTTGGGTAGCGGGTACAACATCCAGCTCTGCTTGATGCACTACTCTTAAGGATTGTGTGGTCACGTGGATTAAGGCGTCATGAGTTTTCGCCCACCATGAGGCCGGCCAAAGCAGTATGGGTTCGACTCCTTGGCTAGTCGCGGTGTTGTTATTGTAGAATATATGTATATTTTCCTAAAAGTGAGTTTATCTGTTCTTCCTGATGATCAAACCTAAAGTATTGACCACGTGCTTAATATTTTGTGTAGAAGTTTATGAAGTATGAGTGGGCTTAGGGCGGCTTATTTTTAAATAACTTCATATTTATATCTGGACAGGTATTTTAACCCCCTAAATCCTCCATACCTTCGTAACAGTCTGAGTCCATCTTGACTTCGAAGTCTCTCTTCTTCTAAAAGATTCACTTCGAGAAAAAATTATTACCATACAGTAGTAAAGTGTCTGGTGTTATACGCTTAATTTGCCTTCACTAAATTCTCATTCTCGTTGTCGACGATTCTGTTAAGTAAAATGGCAAATGAAAGACCAAAAGCAAGAAATTCCAGCTGATATTGAGAGAATGTGACGGAAGACAGACTAGTAACACAGTAAGGGAGAATTTAGACAATTTAGACATGTGTTACTAGTCTATTTTCTATCACAGTCTCCCAACATCATCTGGAAGTTCATGGCTTTGGTCTTTCCTCTGTAACTTTACCTACCCTTCACGCTGGTGTTGATTTCTTAAGCTCTGTTATTAGGTGTTCCACTTCGCTTATACCAAACGCTTCACTTTACTGGTGTCCTGTAGCTCGATCGTTAGCGCACTCAACTCACACACTGTGGTCCTGAGCTGGAATCTCCGGTACGGGTGGAAAACAGTAGGGACGTGTTTCCATAAGATACCTGCTGTCCATGTTCATCCATCAGTATAAAATGGGTACCTGGGTGTTAGTGGACTGGTGTGGGTCGCATCCTGGGACAAAACTGACCTAATTTACCCGAAATACTCTGCATAACAAGCGGCTTTCTATATAGTAGTATGTCATTGATGTCAGCTAGGGCTGTATACCTTGTACTTGTAGAAATAAAGGTATTATTATTATTATTATTTTTATTATTATTGCATTCACTAGGTGTAAAACAGTCTAGAGAGTGTGCGGACTGAGTACAACCCTCAGTACGAAGTGTCTGGTGTTTCTGGATTTAATCTAGTCAGACACGCACCCAAAAGCTATTGACTGGTTTAAACTTTTCCTACACAAAACATAAAAACCTCAGCCATGAAGACTGAACACCGAATTACTCCGCCGAACAACAATTAACTCTTAACTCATTGATCGAATTCTCCAGCAGTCCTCTGGACGCCTCATAAATCTCTTAAGAGTGTATATAATATCTCGGTTTGACTCACTCAAGCTACTTGTCTCTTTTATTCTGGGAATATTGAGAATCTATCAAAACCGTCAATAACTGGACCGCGTGAAATTCACTTGGGATCTTACATTCAACTGGGCGTAAAAAATGTATTTATTATATGATACTAGAATGCATTTCATATCGACATAGAGATTCAATTTCTGGCACTCTGTTATTAACGTTTTGGCGTTTAAACTGATATTATTAATAATAATAATAATTATTGTTAAATAACAACAACAACAACAACAACAACAATAATAATAATAATAATAATAATAATAATAATAATAATAATAATAATAATAATAATAATAATAATAATTATTATTATTATTATTATTATTATTATTATTATTATTATTTAGCAACATTAAATATTTATACTCTCCTGACGCCATAGCGTTTTTAACTTCCCATTTGCTAAGTTGTAGTGAGAGGTGAGGAGGTGCAGCTCGGTGTGACACACTGCATAGGCATCACCATCTAGCTGACCCACACTGAATTAGGCTCTAATGATATTTTTAGATTCAGTACAACTTCAGTTTAACAAAGCATAACTAATTTCCTTTTTTGAAATTAGATTACTGACGTTTGCGGTATATTGCTGAGATAGTACAATAGACTTAATCTATCGTCGTCTTTATTTAAATATTTATTGAACATTCTACGTTGTTTAAGTTCATTTCGCTTTATTGTGAATAATTGTTAATCTAACTATAGGCCAGTGGCCCAGTAGCTTACGCACTGGCCTGGAGTTTTGAGACTTACTCGCCACGAGTTCAATCCCCGTCCGGGGTATGGTTTGTGTAAATATATATTTATGAAGCTGAGCAAAATGTACGATAATTGAAGGAAATATATATAAATCTTTCTGACCTTACATTTCTACCTAAATGAGACATTTATGTACACTATTTTAATACTGGAAATATTTCCCACAGCTTCCCTGTTCTTATATATTTTAGAAGAATATTAAACCTTCACCCTGGAATAACCTGCCCAAAACATCAGTTTACAGTAGAAACATCGTCCTTATTTATATTACCTAGAGGAATTTTCATAATATACACTGAATGTTAATGGTGAGGGCAATCATGACTTTCCTCTGGTCAGTATATAATATTTAGAATGATACATTTGAAATATATTCTGATCTCACTGTTTCTTCCGCTTTGTATTTTCTTTATTCGGAAAATGTGAATTTTGAAGCAAGGCTCTCAGACCATCAAGTTCTTGTCCAGAGACGCGAACAAGTTTGCTGCTGCGGCACTGCCGAAGGCCTCTCTTGTATTTCCTTTACTATCGAAAATGAGGGGATATTTTCCCAGAGAAGAAAAATCCTAACGGTGTGACTCAAGCAAAAATTTAATGAGAGTGAATGCAAAAATAATTCGGTGTTAGATATAGTCTGAAAATACAATTTTTAGATCCGATCACTGTGGAAAAGCCGATGTAAATCTTCGTTGTCAGTACAAATACACAAATATACAAGCATACCTCAGTGCTAAAATCAGACACTCAACATTTTTCACACCAAAAACCGGGAGAGATTTATAACTAGGGTTAGGGATGTGGGGAGAGGAAGCGGGATTGGTAGGTAATGGGATTTGGAGAGTTGCAGTGGGGGAATGAGGCAGAGGGGAGAGAGGAGGGTACATGCGCACATCTATGTATATATACCTCTCGCGGTGTATATGCATCTTTTAGTGTATATATACGGATTAGTTTGCACACAGTGAGAGATATACAAAAGACATAATTCTTTCTCCTTGACGCATCAAGACACATCAAGACTCACCGGGGCACCACCGGGGCACCACCGGGGCACCACCAGGGCACCACCGGGCACCACCGGGGCACCACCGGGGCACCACCGAGGCACCACCGAGGTGGCCCGTTGGCCTGGTGGCTAAAGCTCTAACTTCACACATGGAGGGCCCGGGTTCGATTCCCGGCGGGGTGGAAAAATTTCGATGTGTTTCCTAACACATGTTGTCATGTTCACCTAGCAGCAAATAGGTACCTGGGTGTTAGTGGACTGGTGTGGGTCGCATCCTGGGGGACAAGATTTAGGACCACAATGGAAATAAGACACAATCCTCGAAGACCCACTGACTTTCTTGGGTTATCCTGGGTGGCTAATCCTCCGGGATTAAAAATCCGAAAAAAATCTTATCTTATGACACGATTGCAAACAAACTGCAACCGTTTCAAGGTTTGACACATCAAGTTAGGCCTCATTAAAAACTTCTTCAGGAGTTTTGGGCGACAAAGATACAAGGTTTGTTACCTGAAGAAGAGGTTTCCCAAATTACCGACGCCGAACTAGAGGAAGGCATCCTCTTCGGACACTGGATTTCGAAGTTACTAAATCATCTTCATTTGAACTAAAGTCTCCAAGATGATGAGCTGAGAGCTTGAGTGGCATTCATGAACACTGGCGCAGGTATCTTGGGTAGCCATCTCAGTGGTGAATACAGAAATATTTTGAATTGACATCCTGCCATCTACTGGGATGCTGGATGTCCTTCAAGATTCATATCCTCCATTCTCTCCCTCAGTATTTCCCACCAAACCTCAGTGACGTTAGTAATGAACACGATGAGTAATCATGGGGAAGAGATAGCTGGGAAACCTGTCGATGATTGACTACTGCAGGATACTGCTATTGAAGACATATTGAAGATAAGCCACAACTGTATCAAAGTTTAGTTTTTCTATATAATAATAATAATAATAATAATAATAATAATAATAATAATAATAATAATAATAATAATAATAATAATAATAATACAATTACGTTAAGAAAAATTATTTTTGGAATTGCATGCACAATACTTAATTTTTTCAACACGCTGGCCGTCTCCCACCGAGGCAGGGTAACCCAAAAAAGAAACTATTTCACTATCATTTTGACTATTACTGTCTTGCCAGAGGCGCCCAAAATATGGATTATAAGATTTCAGGAAAGCTTACGTGATAGAGACTAAATGAGCCCAGATTCTGAAACTGATATAAAGTTAAATATTGTTAGTGTTATTACTGCTACTGTAATAAGTAAAATTTCTTGACATTTTAAACCCATAAATTCAATACCCATAAATTTATTAAAAAAAACTCTCACCTTGGGCAGGCTATCAGCGTTCCTCTATCCTCAGAGCAGGCAAGGATGGCAGGCTATCAGCCTTCCTCTCTCCTCAGAGCAGGTAAGGATAGCAGGCTATCAGCCTTCCTCTCTCCTCAGAGCAGGCAAGGATGGCAGGCTATCAGCCTTCCTCTATCCTCAGAGCAGGCAAGGATGGCAGGCTATCAACCTTCCTCTCTCCTCAGAGCAGGTAAGGATGGCAGGCTATCAACCTTCCTCTCTCCTCAGAGCAGGTAAGGATGGCAGGCTATCAACCTTCCTCTCTCCTCAGAGCAGGCAAAAATGGCAGGCTATCAACCTTCCTCTCTCCTCAGAGCAGGCAAGGATGGCAGGCTATTAATCTTCCTCTCTCCTCAGAGCAGGTAAGGATGGCAGGCTATCAACCTTCCTCTCTCCTCAGAGCAGGTAAGGATGGCAGGCTATCAACCTTCCTCTCTCCTCAGAGCAGGTAAGGATGGCAGGCTATCAACCTTCCTCTCTCCTCAGAGCAGGCAAGGATAGCAGGCTATTAATCTTCCTCTCTCCTCAGAGCAGGTAAGGATGGCAGGCTATTAATCTTCCTCTCTCCTCAGAGCAGGTAAGGATGGCAGGCTATTAATCTTCCTCTCTCCTCAGAGCAGGTAAGGATGGCAGGCTATCAACCTTCCTCTCTCCTCAGAGCAGGTAAGGATGGCAGGCTATCAACCTTCCTCTCTCCTCAGAGCAGGCAAGGATGGCAGGCTATTAATCTTCCTCCCTCCTCAGAGCAGGTAAGGATAGCAGGCTATCAGCCTTCCTCTCTCCTCAGAGCAGGCAAGGATGGCAGGCTATCAGCCTTCCTCTCTCCTCAGAGCAGGCAAGGATGGCAGGCTATCAACCTTCCTCTCTCCTCAGAGCAGGTAAGGATGGCAGGCTATCAACCTTCCTCTCTCCTCAGAGCAGGTAAGGATGGCAGGCTATCAACCTTCCTCTCTCCTCAGAGCAGGCAAAAATGGCAGGCTATCAACCTTCCTCTCTTCTCAGAGCAGGTAAGGATGGCAGGCTATCAACCTTCCTCTCTCCTCAGAGCAGGCAAAGATGGCAGGCTATCAACCTTCCTCTCTCCCCAGAGCAGGTAAGGATGGCAGGCTATCAACCTTCCTCTCTCCTCTTAGCAGGCAAAGATGGCAGGCTATCAACCTTCCTCTCTCCTCAGAGCAGGGAAGGATGGCAGGCTATCAACCTTCCTCTCTCCTCAGAGCAGGCAAAGATGGCAGGCTATCAACCTTCCTCTCTCCTCAGAGCAGGGAAGGATGGCAGGCTATCAACCTTCCTCTCTCCTCAGAGCAGGCAAAGATGGCAGGCTATCAACCTTCCTCTCTCCTCAGAGCAGGGAAGGATGGCAGGCTATTAATCTTCCTCTCTCCTCAGAGCAGGCAAGGATGGCAGGCTATCAACCTTCCTGTCTCCTCAGAGCAGGCAAGGATGGCAGGCTATCAACCTTCCTCTCTCCTCAGAGCAGGCAAGGATGGCAGGCTATCAACCTTCCTCTCTCCTCAGAGCAGGCAAGGATGGCAGGCTATCAACCTTCCTCTCTCCTCAGAGCAGGTAAGGATGGCAGGCTATCAACCTTCCTCTCTCCTCAGAGCAGGTAAGGATGGCAGGCTATCAACCTTCCTCTCTCCTCAGAGCAGGGAAGGATGGCAAGCTATCAACCTTCCTCTCTCCTCAGAGCAGGCAAAAATGGCAGGCTATCAACCTTCCTCTCTCCTCAGAGCAGGCAAGGATGGCAGGCTATCAACCTTCCTCTCTCCTCAGAGCAGGTAAGGATGGCAGGCTATCAACCTTCCTCTCTCCTCAGAGCAGGCAAGAATAGCAGGCTATTAATCTTCCTCTCTCCTCAGAGCAGGTAAGGATAGCAGGCTATCAGCCTTCCTCTCTCCTCAGAGCAGGCAAGGATGGCAGGCTATCAGCCTTCCTCTCTCCTCAGAGCAGGCAAGGATGGCAGGCTATCAACCTTCCTCTCTCCTCAGAGCAGGTAAGGATGGCAGGCTATCAACCTTCCTCTCTCCTCAGAGCAGGTAAGGATGGCAGGCTATCAACCTTCCTCTCTCCTCAGAGCAGGCAAAAATGGCAGGCTATCAACCTTCCTCTCTTCTCAGAGCAGGTAAGGATGGCAGGCTATCAACCTTCCTCTCTCCTCAGAGCAGGCAAAGATGGCAGGCTATCAACCTTCCTCTCTCCTCAGAGCAGGTAAGGATGGCAGGCTATCAACCTTCCTCTCTCCTCTTAGCAGGCAAAGATGACAGGCTATCAACCTTCCTCTCTCCTCAGAGCAGGGAAGGATGGCAGGCTATCAACCTTCCTCTCTCCTCAGAGCAGGCAAAGATGGCAGGCTATCAACCTTCGTCTCTCCTCAGAGCAGGCAAGGATGGCAGGCTATCAACCTTCCTCTCTCCTCAGAGCAGGCAAGGATGGCAGGCTATCAACCTTCCTCTCTCCTCAGAGCAGGCAAGGATGGCAGGCTATCAACCTTCCTCTCTCCTCAGAGCAGGCAAGGATGGCAGGCTATCAACCTTCCTCTCTCCTCAGAGCAGGTAAGGATGGCAGGCTATCAACCTTCCTCTCTCCTCAGAGCAGGTAAGGATGGCAGGCTATCAACCTTCCTCTCTCCTCAGAGCAGGGAAGGATGGCAGGCTATCAACCTTCCTCTCTCCTCAGAGCAGGCAAAGATGGCAGGCTATCAACCTTCCTCTCTCCTCAGAGCAGGCAAGGATGGCAGGCTATCAACCTTCCTCTCTCCTCAGAGCAGGCAAGGATGGCAGGCTATCAACCTTCCTCTCTCCTCAGAGCAGGCAAGGATGGCAGGCTATCAACCTTCCTCTTTCCTCAGAGCAGGCAAGGATGGTAGGCTATCAACCTTCCTCTCTCCTCAGAGCAGGCAAAGATGGCAGGCTATCAACCTTCCTCTCTCCTCAGAGCAGGTAAGGATGGCAGGCTATCAACCTTCCTCTCTCCTCAGAGCAGGCAAGGATGGCAGGCTATCAACCTTCCTCTCTCCTCAGAGCAGGCAAGGATGGCAGGCTATCAACCTTCCTCTCTCCTCAGAGCAGGCAAGGATGGCAGGTTATCAACCTTCCTCTCTCCTCAGAGCAGGTAAGGATGGCAGGCTATCAACCTTCCTCTCTCCTCAGAGCAGGTAAGGATGGCAGGCTATCAACCTTCCTCTCTCCTCAGAGCAGGGAAGGATGGCAGGCTATCAACCTTCCTCTCTCCTCAGAGCAGGCAAAGATGGCAGGCTATCAACCTTCCTCTCTCCTCAGAGCAGGCAAGGATGGCAGGCTATCAACCTTCCTCTCTCCTCAGAGCAGGCAAGGATGGCAGGCTATCAACCTTCCTCTCTCCTCAGAGCAGGTAAGGATGGCAGGCTATCAACCTTCCTCTTTCCTCAGAGCAGGCAAGGATGGCAGGCTATCAACCTTCCTCTCTCCTCAGAGCAGGCAAGGATGGCAGGCTATCAACCTTCCTCTCTCCTCAGAGCAGGCAAAGATGGCAGGCTATCAACCTTCCTCTCTCCTCAGAGCAGGTAAGGATGGCAGGCTATCAACCTTCCTCTCTCCTCAGAGCAGGCAAAGATGGCAGGCTATCAACCTTCCTCTCTCCTCAGAGCAGGCAAAGATGGCGGGCCTCTGGGCAATACTAATTTTGTTTTTGCGAGAAATACCTTTTGAACTCAAGTGATTGTCATTACCCATTTTTTAATTCTACTAAAAAAAACTAACACCTCGGGGAATCTATCGCCTCTCTGTGCAGGTAAGGTTGGTCTTCATTCCCTGGACAGTGCCTGGATCCGCTCCTGGGCAGGAAGGGTGAGGCGAGGAGCTGGAAGGGTGAGACGGTATCAGTGAAGCTCTTTAAGAAGTTCAATAATTGGATTTATGGGAGTGTGTGAAGCAACTACGACGCAGAGAAGGGAAAACAGTTACATCGATTATTTGAGTGGTATATTTGTTTGAAAATGAGTTAGTTGAAGAGATATTGAACAAATAGCGAGATACTGAATAGCGAGATATTTAACAAATAGCGGGAATACGGACGCAAGCTGCATCACCGCCTTATTACCCGAGAAACTGGTTTATTTACTTTATTTTTTTTTGCGTGGATAGTTTATCACAAGTAATGGAAACGTATATCAGTTATATTAGTATAGTTGGTATACTGCTTATTTAGCTCTCTGCTGTGGGAAATCCGGCCTGTATTCAACACAAATCGTTCAAGACGACTCTCCAACATATCTCAACACAGAAAGATGATCACTCAGTAATCACTCTGGTTAACCAGGTGTTTAGCACTCTGATGTTTCAGAGGGAGGGTGAGTTGCCCAAATGAGTAACCTCCTTTCCAGCAACAATCCAGACAATCAGACTCTCTCAAGCCTCTAGGTAGCAAATATCTTAAAGTAGATCAGCTTCTGCATGTCGAATACTTTTAATTTCACTCTCTGAAATTCTATTCAGTCCTGCATTACCTTGTCTAGGAACATCTGTATATAATGCACATATGTTTTAGTGCTGGGAATATACGTTAAACTACAAGTTACACAGAGTATACTTTATGGAAATATTAACACATATGCGGTATAATGTGATCATTTATTGACAACGTTTCGCCCACACAGTGGGCTTTATCAAGTCACAAACAGATCTACCTGGGGTGGAAGGTACGTGAGTATTTATAGTCAGGTTGAGAATGCTGTGGTCAGGTGGAGAATGCTGCATGTGACAATCTACCGAGTAGGGTTATAGAGTCTAATAACTTGGGTGTCTTGGAAAAGAGATTGGATAAGTATATGAGAAGACCTTCTGCAGTGTTCCTTCGTTCTTATGTTCGTATGAGGGATAGCGATAAAGAAGTTTCTTGGTAAGGGGTTCAGTTATGTTATAGAAGCCATTGTTCTGGTTGAAGTTGTTGGATATACAGATAAGTGACGATTTCAGGATTCGTCGGTATTGAGTGTTGTCTTCTCTGGCGATAAGTCTTGAGTTTCTGTAGTTGATTAAATGGTTGTGTGAATTTCGGTGTTGAACACAGGCATTCCTTGGATCGTCAGATCTGCCTGCGTACTGGTGTTCTGAAATACGTGTTTGAAGGTCTCTTGATGTTTCGCCTACGTATAATTTGCAGCAGTCATTACAAGGGATTATGTATACCCCTGCAGAGGATGAAAGCTTGTCCTGTCTGTTACTGGTAATGTCCTTGATGGTCGTGGTTGTGGACGTAGATACTTGGAATGAGGTACTGGAAAAGATGTTGGAAACGTGTCTGGCAATGGAGTTGGTGGGGAGGACTATGTATCTCTTCTCGGCAGTGTCTTCTCTGGGTATGTTGAAGATGTTTAATGCCCGTCGTCTGCAGTCTCTGATGAAATGATGAGGATAGTGAAGTCTGGAAAATACTTGTTCAATTATAGTGCATTCTTCCTCAAGGAACTCACTGCAGCATATTCTGAGTGCGCGCAGGAAAAAGCCTATAATTACACCACGTTTAGTTTTGGTGTCGTGGTGAGAGCAGAAGTGGAGAAGATAGTGTTGGTTGGTGGGTTTTCGATAGACTTTAAAACGAAGTTCATGGTCAGCTTTGCAGCGAAGAACATTAAGGAAAGGAAGAGTGTTGTCGACTTCTTCTGCAAGTGTGAACTGGATTGAGGCCCCGACCTGGATGAGCTTGTGTTGGAGAGCTTGAACGTTGAAGCGTCTGGAAGTTATGAGGAGAATGTCGTCAACATAACGGAACCAGGTGACAGACGAGGGAATAATGGTGGAAAAACACTCGGCTTCCAGATGTTCAGTTTCGCCAGGACGGCGGACCTGAACATCTGCTGAAAGAGGTGCTTTGTGCCAAGCTAATTTAAGCAAAAACGAATCGTCATTCTTATTCTTCATGTTATGAGGTCATTTAAACATTTTGGTGAGGACTTTCGACTGTGATGTAGTGATCATTCTTACCTGTAATTTTCCTTCTTTGAAGCCACACCTGTTACCAACTCTGAAGTTTGTTAGCTGCTGCACTGGGAAATATCACAACGTTATGATCATCAGGGACATTACTGAAAATTTAGGTAGAAAACGCTATAGTGTCGTTCCTCTTTTTGCTGGAGTCACTATGATTCAATTTCTGGCCTGAGAAGCCTTTCATACCTTGCCCCGATGGTCTCATTGAGGCTATGGGTTCTTTTCAGTTCTTTAATGAACAGAAGATATTCTGGTCTATGGAGGTGGTACAAGTTCGGTGAACCACCTCAAGAAGTAGCTGTTCTGCCAGAGAAACCAGAATGGAGAGATGATTCCAGTGGCTCGGAATGCTCCGTACCACCACTGTCAAAGAGCTCTCTTTCAGACCAGCTGGTGAATCAGACCCCCACTGGAATGAATGGAAAAACAAAGAGTTGAAGAAGAGCTTTTTCCACAGTGGATTACCATCTCACAAGTTGCAGTGGTGTACCAGGAGCTGGTGAGGAGTGTAGTAAACCATATAGTCATTCTTGCAGCTGCAACAAGAAGGGGCTACCCTGCAAAGCTCTCTGCAAAGCTTCACATTCTTGCAGCTGCAACAAGAAGGGGCTACCCTGCAAAGCTCTCTGCAAAGCTTCACATTTCAGAACTGTACTATTACAACTGCGTCTGCTTCACTTATAACTGCTTAAATTACTAATGCAATATGGCTGTTTCTTTCCTTTCCTCTTGGACAGCAGATTAACAAAGTCTGGCATAATTCACTCTTACTCTGATGTGTGTTCATTCAGAATGGTCTTTTTCGTTTAATATAATACCTAATCAAATGCCGTATTCTTAAGTTGCGATGGAAATATAGATTATCATAATTTTTTTTGGATTTTTTTATGATAATAACTAGGTCTTATATGTACTTTAGGTACATTTAACAATAAAAACAGTGGAGAAGTCTGATTCATCAGCCATCCTCTCAAACCTAAAATGATGAATCGGGTATATCGAGATACCTTAAACAATAAGAGAAATAGTGAAATCTGATTCCCTCATGCCTAGCAACATATAAAATCACGAATCATTCATATTTGTATCTTATTTGGTTGCTATGAATAATAATGGAAGCATTATTATTCATAGGCCTACAGGGTTTTAGAGGAGGCTCATCTAGAAACCCAGTGTGAACTTTTTTCTGTCCTCTTTGGCATCGATTATTCATAATCCCAGAATCACGACGCGAGTCACGCTCACTGTCCGTAGACAGATCGTAATTGCTCATTTAGTGGTGAGAACTCACCAGGTAGGTGGCGAGTGACCAGCTTAGTGAGTAGTCGGCCCAGGTAGTGTGTGACTAGTCCAGGTAGTGTGTGACTAGTACAGGTAGTGTATGACTAGTCCAGGTAGTGTGTAACTAGTCCAGGTAGTGTGTGACTAGTACAGGTAGTGTATGACTAGTCCAGGTAGTGTGTAACTAGTCCAGGTAGTGTGTGACTAGTCCAGGTAGTGTATGACTAGTCCAGGTAGTGTGTGACTAGTCCAGGTAGTGTGTGACTAGTCCAGGTAGTGTGTGACTAGCCCAGGTAGTGTGTGACTAGTCCAGGTAGTGTGTGACTAGTCCAGGTAGTGTGTGACTAGTCCAGGTAGTGTGTGACTAGTCCAGGTAGTGTATGACTAGCCCAGGTAGTGTGTGACTAGTCCAGGTAGTATGTGACTAGTCCAGGTAGTGTGTGACTAGTCCAGGTAGTGTGTGACTAGTCCAGGTAGTGTGTGACTAGTCCAGGTAGTGCGTGACTAGTCCAGGTAGTGTGTGACTAGTCTAGGTAGTGTGTGACTAGCCCAGGTAGTGTGTGACTAGTCCAGGTAGTGTGTGACTAGCCCAGGTAGTGTGTGACTAGCCCAGGTAGTGTGTGACTAGTCCAGGTAGTGTGTGACTAGTCCAGGCAGTGTGTGACTAGTCCAGGTAGTGTGTGACTAGTCCAGGTAATGTGTGACTAGTCCAGGTAGTGTGTGACTAGCCCAGGTAGTGTGTGACTAGTCCAGGTAGTGTGTGGCTAGTCCAGGTAGTAACTGTGTGACTAGCAAAGGTAGTGTGTGACTAGGCCAGGTAGTGTGTGACTAGTCCAGGTAGTAACTGTGTGACTAGCAAAGGTAGTGTGTGACTAGGCCAGGTAGTGTGTGACTAGTCTAGGTAGTAACTGTGTGACTAGCAAAGGTAGTGTGTGACTTGGCCAGGTAGTGTGTGACTAGTCCAGGTAGTAACTGTGTGACTAGCAAAGGTAGTGTGTGACTAGGCCAGGTAGTGTGTGACTAGTCCAGGTAGTAACTGTGTGACTAGCAAAGGTAGTGTGTGACTAGGCCAGGTAGTGTGTGACTAGTCCAGGTAGTAACTGTGTGACTAGCAAAGGTAGTGTGTGACTAGGCCAGGTAGTGTGTGACTAGTCCAGGTAGTAACTGTGTGACTAGCAAATGTAGTGTGTGACTAGGCCAGGTAGTGTGTGACTAGTCCAGGTAGTAACTGTGTGACTAGCAAAGGTAGTGTGTGACTAGGCCAGGTAGTGTGTGACTAGTCTAGGTAGTAACTGTGTGACTAGCAAAGGTAGTGTGTGACTAGGCCAGGTAGTGTGTGACTAGTCCAGGTAGTAACTGTGTGACTAGCAAAGGTAGTGTGTGACTAGGCCAGGTAGTGTGTGACTAGTCCAGGTAGTAACTGTGTGACTAGCAAAGGTAGTGTGTGACTAGGCCAGGTAGTGTGTGACTAGTCCAGGTAGTAACTGTGTGACTAACAAAGGTAGTGTGTGACTAGGCCAGGTAGTGTGTGACTAGTCCAGGTAGTAACTGTGTGACTAGCAAAGGTAGTGTGTGACTAGGCCAGGTAGTGTGTGACTAGTCTAGGTAGTAACTGTGTGACTAGCAAAGGTAGTGTGTGACTAGGCCAGGTAGTGTGTGACTAGTCCAGGTAGTAACTGTGTGACTAACAAAGGTAGTGTGTGACTAGGCCAGGTAGTGTGTGACTAGTCCAGGTAGTAACTGTGTGACTAGCAAAGGTAGTGTGTGACTAGGCCAGGTAGTGTGTGACTAGTCCAGGTAGTAACTGTGTGACTAACAAAGGTAGTGTGTGACTAGGCCAGGTAGTGTGTGACTAGTCCAGGTAGTAACTGTGTGACTAGCAAAGGTAGTGTGTGACTAGGCCAGGTAGTAAGTAACTGGCTTAGAAAGGGAGTGACCAGCCCAGGTAGATAGTTATCAATAAAGTGAATGTGTGAAGGCTTACTCAGCCCTGTAACAACTTCAGACAGTATTACCAAGGCTGGCTCCTCCTCAGGAAACTTAATGTATAGAAAAAGAATAAAAACTGACAAACATAAACACTTTATTATTTAGAAAATATAAAATATAAAACACTTAAATATGAAATATTAATCCTACATTAAAGAAAATGAAAAATGAAAAACATAAATGATAACTGAATTCAACGCTAATATAAATAGAACTTTGGTGTCTGGTGTTGGTGACACTGTGTGTGGTTGAAATCGTAGCCGTTGCTGATGATGTGGGGGGGGGGGGGTCGCAGGTGTTGGTGACAACCCACTGGCTCGTTCTTGTGGCCGTAAATAATCTCTCCCGATGACAGGAAATCAGGTTTTGTACCGCTGCGATGATGAGGGGTTACGTCCTGATTCTTCATACATATGCACAGGCAAGTAAATACAACAGGGGACGTCTCCAGGATGTTAGTCCGTCTCCTTCAATTCTATTCGTTGATTGGCAGGTGACCCTCTTTGTCATCCAAGCTGGAAAGATAGACAGGTTACCCACTGCTTAAGAAATTACTCTCCATGATAAGTACAATACCTAAAAGACGTGGTGATCATTACAACAGTCAACTTAGAGCAAGACTGAAAGGACTAAGTTTATTATTGGTCAAAAGTGAGGCTTTCAACCAATAAATCCACTAGAATACAAGGCAGGCATGTACTTACAGTAGTGCTGGGAGCTGTGAGTCTAGTGATTACTGTTTGGACTGGAGCCCCACACGTCACCTTTCGGGGGGGGGGAAGAAGGAGGGGAAGGGATAGAGGGAGATAGACTGACCCTACCTTAACAAGCAGCCGGCAATCAAACTATCACTTTACGAGTGGGGGAAAAAAGGCGGGAATAGCGGGAGCTAGACTTACCTTAACAAGTAGCCGGCAATGAAACTATTGTTACTATATCGCTACTCTTATCTATTGAACTTTTCCCTCACACTCCCCCATACCAAGACTTATAGTCAAGGAGTATAAGAAGAATAGGCGAGGAAAAAGTTCTAACATGTGGAAGTCGCGTAAGGCAACAAATCTTCTACTGACTCTCACGACTTAACCAGACAGAGAAATAATTGGATGAACCATTGATATACACAATATGGAACTTAAAAGCCTGGAGTGCCAATGTGCACCTCAAGAGGCGACTGTTGGTTCCCCTAAAAGTTTCTAGGTATATCAAAGGTTTGTGGTCCGTTTCTAAAATGAATTCTTTTCCCAGCAAATAAAATTTAAGTTTGGAGATACCCCACACAAGGGCCAAACATTCCTTTTCTATGGTGGAGTATCTCGCTTCTGCGGGAAGGAGTTTCCGGCTTAGGAAGCATACAGGGAAGGGAGTACCATCATGGTATTGTAGTAGCACCGCACCTAAGCCAGTATTGGAGACATCAGTTCTTAAACAAAATGTTTTATTAATATCTGGAATCTTAAGTATAGGGTCTTTCGAAAAGATACTTTTAATCTCATTAAACATTTCCCGAGCTACGTCGAAAAGTTCAAGAGGTTCCTTCACAGACTTTTTAAGGGAGTCGGATAAGATGCGTGTAAGATCAGTAAGGTTCGGGATATACCATTCATAAAAATTTACAGAACCAAGAAAGCTACGCATGAGCTTCTTGGTTTTGGGGAATTTAAATTCTAATAAAGCTTTGATCTTACTGGGGAGAGGCTGCAGAAAGTTATTAGAAAGTATCAGTCCAAGATATCTAATCTTGTTATACCCAAGGAAGCATTTCTTCGGCTTGGCAGAGAGGCCATGTGAGCGTAACCTACGTAAAACTGATGTTAATGTTTGGATATGTTCGCCCCACGTGGGTGTCATTACGTAAATGTTATGAGATGAGATTAAGACACATGTGCAACATCTGGGTATCTTTATTGTAGACGTTTCGCCATCCAGTGGCTTTATCAATACAAATTCTAGGACATAACTTGAAGACAGTAGAACTATGTACAGAAGATGAGGTAATCAGTCCCTCAACCTAGGAGTAGGTGCGAAGAGCACCATAGTCGTGGAGATTCTGAAGCAGAAGAAAGGAGCCTGGCGCTTATATAGTAACGTCAGGTGTAGCAGACGAGGGCATATTCACTGGTAGGCGGGATTTCCCAGTGGAAGTAGGTCCTTCCCAAAGAGATGGGTTAGTTGTAGTAGTAGTTGTCGTAGTCGTGAAGGTTATGTACATGTCCTCAGAATTAAGATTCCATGATGTTGCAGTGTCTGACAAGTTGTGTACGAATGGTATATAATACCGACAAGATGAGATTAAGACACATGTGCAACATCTGGGTATCTTTATTGTAGACGTCTACAATAAAGATACCCAGATGTTGCACATGTGTCTTAATCTCATCTTGTCGGTATTATATACCATTCGTACACCACGTAAATGTTATCAAAATAAACTGAAACATTTGGCATATTACCCAAGACCTTTCTCATCAGTCTCACGTAGGTAGCACAGGCAGTTACCAAACCGAAGGGCATAGTTCTATACTGCATCAGTCCTTGGTGTGTAGGAAAAGCGGTGTACTGCTTAGATTCCCTAGAAGAAGGATCTAACATTACTTGATGATATGCCTGCGCAATATCAATCTCTGAAAAGAAGGAAGCGTCATAAAATTTGTGTAGATCGCTATCTATCAAGGGCATAGGTTCAGCATCCCACCGAGTTATAGCATTAAGGCCTCTGAAGTCAATAGCAAGTCTATATGAAATATCCTCCTTCTTAACCATGACTACTGGTGAACAATATGAAGATACTGAAGGTTCAATGGTCTTTAGTTTTAATAATTTGTCTACCTCTCGGTCAAATGCATCCCTATGGTGAACTGGAACTGGGTATAATTTTCGTTTGATAGGATTGTCCGTCACTAAGTCAATCTTATGGACTACCGTGGAGGTAACACCTGGAATATCAGTAAAGACGTCTGAAAAGTTACTCACACATTGAAGTAGTTCATGTCTCTTATGGTCATCCAAAGATTCATTAATATTAATGTTGGTTGCGCCCGAGTGGTCAAGAGTCACCAAGTCATGTAGTTCTTCATCATAGTCTAAGTTAGAGGTGTCAATTACGCACACCTTACATTCTTCAGTTGTCTTATCAAGTTCGTGTGGAAAAACTAAGTCAAAGTTATTAAGGCAGTTAACCGAATTTCTTCGGTAATATTTCTTAAGGATGTTGATATGATAAAGCTTCGGTTTCCCTTTGACTTCTATGAGGTAGTCAACTTTCCCACAAATTTTTAATACTTTATATGGACCTTTCCATGCTACTAATAATTTATTTGACTTGATAGGCAAAAGTACCAGAACTTCATCTCCTACTTTAAAACTTCTCTGACTTTTGGAATCAAAATAGAACATAAGAACATAAGAAAGGAGGAACACTGCAGGAGGCCTGCTGGCCCATACTAGGCAGGTCCTTTACAATTCATCCCACCAACAAAACATTTGCCCAACCCAATTTTCAATGCCACCCAAGAAATAAGCTCTGATGTGAAAGTCCCACTCAAATCCAACCCCTCCCACTCATGTACTTATCCAACCTAGATTTGAAACTACCCAAAGTCCCAGCCTCAATAACCCAACTAGGTAGACTGTTCCACTCATCAACTACCCTATTTCCAAACCAATACTTTCCTATGTCCTTTCTAAATCTAAACTTATCTAATTTAAATCCATTACTGCGGGTTCTCTCTTGGAGAGACATCCTCAAGACCTTATTAATATCCCCTTTATTAATACCTATCTTCCACTTATACACTTCGATCAGGTCTCCCCTCATTCTTCGTCTAACAAGTGAATGTAACTTAATAACCCTTTGAGGGTTTTCGTCGTACTAGTACGTTTTACGCGTAAGGGTTTTTGACGTACTAGTACTCATAAATTCTAGCGGCCTCAAATCTAGTGGGAGAAAGCTGGTAGGCCTTCATATGAAAGAATGGGTCTATGTGGTCAGTGTGCACAGTCTAAAAAAATCCTGCAGCACACAGTGCATAATGAGAAAAAAAAAAACTTTGACCATTTTTTTTTAATAAATCAGCGACTTTGCAGTATATTTTCGTATGGTATTTATTGTTGTATTCTAGTTTTCTTGGTCCCCATTTTATAGAATGGAAGACATATTACTGAAATTGAGATGATTTTGGGCTGGTTTTACAATGAAAGGTGCCTTGAAATTGAGCTCAAAGTGGCAGAAATGTTCGATTTTTACCAAACTTCAAAAGTAAACAAATCGTGCCAAGCGTGCAATACACGTCAACTGGTGAGTCTAATATTCTTTCACAAGTGCCACCAATAATATTTATACCATTTTTTACACTAATGCAATAGTCTGCATAACAGTAAATCATATATTTTTTTGTGAGAATAAAAATTCAAAGTGGAAAGCAAAAGAATATAAGAGGGGCCTTGAGACGTGACTAATGACTAGAGGAAATGTCATTTTAGTGCCAGGAATGTCTTTCTTGTTTATTCTGGACCCTATTTGGAAATTGGCATCTTTTGAAATTTGTGTGAAATTGGCAAAATTGCTAAATTCTGACCACTGTACTGGATAGTTGAATTTATAAATGGGTGGTTTCTTGCACCCATTCGATAGAAAAAATAGAGTTCTAGCGAAATATTCATGTTTTTTGTCGACTAGTACAGTGAAATTGGCCGAATATGGGGCTCAAAGTGGGCAAAATCGCCGATGCGTAAACATCGCCGAGACCGCTAACTTTGCGAGAGCATAATTCCGTAAGTTTTATATCAAATTTCAAACTTTTGGTGTCGTTATGATCGGGAAAAGATTCTCTATCTTTTCATAAGAGAAAATAATTTTTTTTTTTTAAATTTGGCCGACCCTGAGAACGAGTTTCGGAGAGGGCCTGTCGACCCTCAAAGGGTTAAGAGTCTTCAATCTTTCTTCATAAGGAAGATTTCTAATGCTATGTATTAATTTAGTCATCCTACGCTGAATGTTTTCTAACGAATTTATGTCCATTTTGTAATACGGAGACCAGAATTGAGCTGCATAATCTAGGTGAGGCCTTACTAATGATGTATAAAGCTGCAGTATGACCTCTGGACTTCTGTTGCTTACACTTCTTGATATAAATCCCAGTAATCTATTTGCCTTATTACGTACGCTTAGGCATTGCTGTCTTGGTTTAAGGTTGCTGCTCACCATAACCCCCAAGTCCTTTTCGCAATCTGTATGGCTAAGTTCTACATCATTTAACTTATAAGTACTAGGGTTATGGGCACTCCCAAGCTTCAGAACCTTGCATTTATCTACATTGAACTGCATCTGCCAAGAATAGAGTTTGTTTAAATCCTCCTGAAGTTCCATAACATCTACGTTTCAATCAATTATCCTACCTATCTTTGTGTCATCGGCGAATTTGCTCATATCACTAGTAATTCCCTCATCAAGATCATTGATATATATTATAAACAACAACGGGCCCAAGACTGATCCCTGTGAAACGCCACTTGTTACAGATCCCCACTCGGATTTAACCCCATTTATGGACACTCTCTGCTTCCTGTCAGTGAGCCATGACTCGATCCACGAGAGCACTTTTCCCGCAATGCCATGAGCTGCCACTTTCTTTAACAGTCTATGGTGCGGAACTCTATCAAAAGCCTTACTAAAATCTAAGTAAATAATATCAAATTCTTTATTGAGGTCAACAGCCTCAAAAGCTTTACTGAAGTTAGACAAGACCGGCCTCTTGTGAATCCATGCTGAGTATCATTAATCAAGCTATGCTTATCGAGATGGCTTCTTATAATCTCAGCTATAATTGACTCTAGTAATTTGCCTACAATTGAGGTCAGGCTTATTGGGCGGTAATTTGACGGTAACGACTTGTCCCCTGTTTTAAAAATAAGAGTTACATTAGCCATCTTCCACATATCAGACACTACACCTGTTTGAAGAGATGAATTAAAAATATTAGTTAATGGTTCACAGAGTTCCATTTTGCATTCCTTAAGAACCCTTGAAAGAACCTCATCAGGACCCGGTGACTTATTTTGCTTCAGTCGGTCTATCTGCTTCACAACCATCTCACTAGTGACAGTGATGTTACATAATTTATCCTCTTCTAGCCCACTATAAAAATTAATTACTGGAATATTGTTAGTGTCTTCCTGTGTAAAAACTGAGAGAAAATAATTATTTAAAATTGAGCACATTTCATTCTCTTTGTCAGTAAGGTGCCCATAGTTATTTTTAAGGGGACCTATCTTATCTCTAACTTTTGTTCTATAGACCTGGAAAAAACTTTTTGGGTTAGTTTTAGAATCCCTAGCAACTTTAATTTCATAGTCCCTTTTAGCTTTTCTTATCCCCTTTTTAATGTCCCTCTTAATGTCAATATACTGATTCATAAGATGACCCTCACCTCTTTTGATACGCCTATAAATTCTTTCTTATGCCCTAGTAGATATTTGAGCCTATTATTCATCCATTTTGGGTCATTTCTATTTGATCTAATTTCTTTATATGGGATAAACGCTCTTTGAGCAGCATGTATAGTGTTCAGAAAACTGTCATATTGATAGCTCTCTTCGTTACCCCAGTCAACAGATGATAAGTGTTCTCTAAGCCCATCGTAATCTGCTAAGCGAAAATCTGGGACTGTTACTGAGTTATCGCTACTATCGTACTTCCATTCAATGCTAAATGTAATTGATTTGTGGTCGCTGGCACCCAGTTCCTCTGAAATTTCTAAATTATTAACAATTGATTCATTGTTTGCCATAACTAAGTCAAGCAGGTTATTACCCCTTGTAGGTTCTGTCACAAACTGCTTCAAAAAACAATCCTGAAATACTTCTAAGAAGTCGTATGATTCTAAATTCCCAGTCAAGAAATTCCAATCAACATGACTAAAGTTAGTCTCCTAGAATTACTACATTATCGTGCCTTGTGGCCTTAACAATTTCCTCCCATAGTAGTTTCCCTTGGTCCCTATCTAAGTTTGGGGGACGGTATATCACTCCTAAAATCAGTTTTTCATGCCCCTCTGAAAATTCTATCCAAACAGACTCTGTATGTGTTACTTCAGACTTAATACCCGCTTTTATGCAACAGTTCAAGCGATCTCGGACATACAATGCCACCCCACCCCCCTCCCAATACTTCTCTCTTCTTGGAACAATTTAAAACCCTGAATATGACATTCCGCAGGCATGTCCCGACTTTTTGAATTAAACCACGTCTCAGTTAAGGTAAATACATTAATGTTACCTACACTAGCAACTAATCTCAACTCGTCCATCTTATTCCTAGCACTACGGCAATTAGCATAATAAACATTGAAAGACTCTCCTTTCTCTTTACCCTTCCTGCTCATTTCTATTTTTCTACTAAACCTATTACTGTCCTTATCGCCCAAGGTCCCTGGCTTTTCAATATCTATCTCGTTCTTATTATTACTAGTTCCCCTAGAACTCGTAATATTTCTACACTGGGATTTCACTGTTTTCCTGCCAAAACCCATACCACTAACTATTCCTAGTTTAAAGTCCTAACTGCTCCCTCCACTGCAGTTGCCAGTGCTCCCACCCCACACCTAGATAAGTGAACCCCATCCCTAGCATACATGTCATTTCCGCCATAGAAGAGGTCCCAGTTGTCAATGAATGTTACCACATTTTCCTTACAGTATTTGTCCAGCCAGCAATTGACACCAATTGCCCTGGACAACCATTCATTTCCAACTCCCCTCCTTGGCAAAATACCACATATGAGAGGGTTCCCACCCTTACTTCTAATTATTTCTATTGCTGACCTATACCTGCTAATCAGGTCCTCACTCCTACGTCTGCCAACATCGTTGCCTCCAGCACTGAGACAGATAATAGGATTGCTCCCATTACCTCTCATGATGTCATCCAGACGGCTAACAATATCCTCCATCCCAGCCCCAGGAAAGCAAACTCTCTGTCTCCTACTCCTGTCCTTCAAGCAGAACGCCCTATCCATATACCTAACTTGGCTATCCCCAACAACAACAATATTCGTACCTTCCTTAATGTCTTTCGTCGTGACGTTCCCAGTAGTCGACTCACATTCGTCGGGTAGCACTGAGAATGTATTAGATGTTTCCACAACAGTTTCCACGGCAGTCTCTTTCTTCTTCATCGTTTCTACCTTTCCATTCGTCTTCTTCATCGTCAACTTCTTTCCCTGCTGTCCAGCCACTGACCAGTTTTCCTTCTTGACCTGAGGACTCAAAACAGGAGGACTACTCCGAATCTTTTTGTTTTCCTCGGTCAGTCGCCGAATTTCCATATTCGCCAACCTCAATTCTTCCTTAAGCTGTTGGTAAAGTTGCTCGATGGAGGGCATCTTGCTTCAATTCTAGAGAGCGCGCAAACAGGTCTTCACAGAGCCAAGTACACGTCAACACTGCGCAAAAGCCAACTCAATCAGGAGCTACTGCGCAGCACGTCCGCACGGCCCAATAGCGATGCGAACACTGGTTCTTACTGGTTTTTACTGGTCCATTGACAAGCTTAAGTTTATCGAAACTATGTCAGAGGTCTCCTCAAGTTTAGATCTAAGGTCAAGGAGAAACTGATAAGAAGACTGAACCTCAGCCTTTACGTCCTCATTAGTCCATAAGTCATGAAGGATGGACAATGGGCCTCTGGCCTGTCTACCATAGAGAAGTTCAAAAGGTGAAAACCCCAAAGAGTCACTGGGAACTTCCCTCATGGCAAACAAAGCACAAGGTAGGTAACGATGCCACTCCTTAGGTTTAAGGGAGCAAAGTTTCCTTAAAATGGACTTGAGAATCGAATGCTGGAGCTCAATCCTCCCATTACAGCTGGGATGATAGGGTGTGGTGAAGAGAGGCTTCACTCCCAAAAGTTGGAATAGATGTTGCATTAAGTCAGATGTGAATTGTGTCCCACGGTCAGACAAAATTTCTCTAGGGATGCCCACTCTGGAGAAGATGGACAAAAGGGCTACAGCCACTTCTGTAGTAGTTATGATCTTTAAGGGAACGGCTTCAGGGAAACTCGAAGCATAATCAACTAATGTTAATACATATCTATGTCCCCCAGATGAAAGTGGAGATAAAGGACCAACGATGTCAATAGCTACTCTTTCAAACGGTACCGTAAAGATAGGCATTTTGACCACAGGTACTCGCCTGGTACCTCGGGAGGATGACAGTTGGCAAACTTTACACGATCTACAATAGGTAGTGATATCTGAGGACATTTTTGGCCAAAAATAGGTTTCCCTAATTTTATTTAAGGTTTTACGATGCGAGAAATGTCCGGCCACTGGCAGGTCATGAGCCATTTTAAGAACAGTCTCTCTGCATTGACTTGGAACAACTAAGATGGAATAGTCTATCTCATCTGAATTTAATTTGAATACTGACTTGTACAAGATACCTTTTATATATTAAAATTTATTTGAAAAGTTTTTCCTTTGGATAACTTGCTTTTGTTTAGCGGCATTATGGTAATTCTGAAGAGAAGGGCAATTATGTTGTAAATTGACAAAGGAGTCCTTCGATATATCTAAAGGCTTAAAGTCAGGGAAAATCAAAGGATGGACAGTAGGAGAAGCCTGGGCTTTGGTCTGAGCCCTAGTCAAGACATTTATGGTATCGGATATGATATCTTCACTTTCATCTAATAAGTGAACCGGTGATCCTACTTCCTCGCTTTCGAGAGTAGCATCACTGGTTTTTAATCCCACATGAATCTCACGAGACATTGTCTCATCTGAACTTTCGAGGGGCTTCTCTGACTCTACAGGAGGAGGATCTGAAAAGCTTATGTACACCTTTGGTGATGAAAGGTCAACCTCAGAAGGAAGAATGGCACCTTTTACATTACCAATTAGTACGGAGCAAGAAGTGATTGGAGCTAGTACGGCTTCAGACCAACCTGTGAACCATTTAGACCTAATGTAACAGCGGATGGTAGGAAAAGTGTCCGTACGGCCCAAGTAGTCTGAAAGTATAGCAGAGGAATGAGTTTCTTTAAGGTTAGGGAACAGCTTATCAGAAATGACTATACATGTGCATCCAGTGTCTCGTAAAATGGTAGATACATTAAGTCCATTAACTGTTCCTGAACAGAAGGGTGCTTGGTCATTACAGTCTTTAAAACATCTTCCAACTTTTTGGACCTTCTTAGAAGGACAATCTGGACGTTCATGTCCCTTAACACCACACAAATGACAAACAGGAATAAAAGAAGTCACTTTACTTTCCGCTAGAGGCTTTGATTTCTTAAGGTCTGATGAACCCTTGCCCTTATGGTTCGATTCCTTGAGGTCTTTATAGGAATTGTGAGCCTCAGCATACAAGTCTGCTGCCTCAGCAACTTCCTCAGCTTTAATCAGGTTACGTTCTCTAATGAATGTTCTTATCTGGTGGGGAAGAGCTGTCAGGAACTGGTCAGCAACCATGAAGTCTCTAAGAGATTCATAACTGCGATCAATTCCTGAAGTTTCTATCCAAAAGTCGAACAAACGAAAGAGTGTTACCTGTAACTGCTGAAAGTTCTGGCCATGCTGTAAGGTGGCATACCTGAAATCTTTCCTGTAAGAATTTGTGGTTTTTTGATATGCTTTAAGGATTGCCTTCTTCAGTAGGTTATAATTACATATGATATCGTGCGACAAAGTTGCATATATATTCAAGGCTGTACCAGAAAATAACATTCCTAACCTGGTAGCCCAGGTGTCAGCAGGCCATTCACAGAGAGTAGCGGTATTTTCAAACCTGATAATGTATGAAGTTATGTCTTCCCCCTCTGTGAAGGGAGGTAAATTAGGTGTTGGAATATGTGCACTAGCTGCACGTTGTTCCATTACTCCTTCATCTAATTGCTGTTGTGAGAAAGTTAACTTTTTATTCTCTAATTCAAGGCGAGCTTGTTCGAGCTCGCGATCCTTTTCTCTCTCCCTAAACTCATATTCTCTATCCTTTGCTCTTTCCTCAAGTTCCCTTAATTTAACTTGTTCCTCACGTACTTTAGCTCTCTCCTCACGATCAAGTCTCTCACACACTGTTTTGTCCTCTCTTTCGATTCTCAATCTCTCCTTTTCCTCTTCTCTTTCGATTCTCAATCTCTCCTTTTCCTCTTCTCTTTCGATTCTCTCTCTCTCCTTTTCAATTCTTTCCTGGATTTTAGCACTAATGAAAGATTCTAAATTTTTCCCTGTTATTCCTAATTACTTCCAGCGTTCATCCAAAACTGGTATTCCTCCATATTTGCAAGAATAACTTAAACTACCAGGGGAAAATGAAACGGGTATTAAAGAAAACGGAGGGTTCAATTCCTGCTCCGCTCAAACTAAATAAATCAGAGGGCTCGATCCCTACTTCAATTAAACAATATGTATTAATGAAAACGAAGGGTTCTATGCCGGCTCCGAGCAAACAATAAGTAGAATGGGGTCCCTTGACCATCCAATCTTCTCACCAACAAATCAAGAGTGTCCTACGACAGTTCCCTTGATATAATAAAGAGCTCAATGAAACAAATTGTCACTGGAAAATCTCAGGTCCCTAGAGTCTAATCCTCCAAAGTGTTTCAAGCTCACACAAAAAGGTGGCAGAATTAAATATTATATCCTGCCTGACTTGACTTACAATAAATTGAGACTATAACAATCACCAAATCTTTTAAATACCTGTACTGTAGTCCTACCATAGAGAATGATTACTCATGGCTGGTGGTAAACGTCTGTGGTATGCAGCGTTGAAGTTCCAATGGTAGATTCGAGATGGAAACGAATCTTGATTCAGTAGAGTTGATCCTGGCAAGGTCGCCACTTGTGAAGGCTTACTCAGCCCTGTAACAACTTCAGACAGTATTACCAAGGCTGGCTCCTCCTCAGGAAAATTAATGTATAGAAAAAGAATAAAAACTGACAAACATAAACACTTTATTATTTAGAAAATATAAAATATGAAACACTTAAATATGAAATATTAATCCTACATTAAAGAAAATGAAAAATGAAAAACATAAATGATAACTGAATTCAACGCTAATATAAATAGAACTTTGGTGTCTGGTGTTGGTGACACTGCGTGTGGTTGAAATCATAGCCATTGCTGATGATGTGGGGAGGGGGGGTCGCAGGTGTTGGTGACAACCCACTGGCTCGTTCTTGTGGCCGTAAATAATCTCTCCCGATGACAGGAAATCAGGTTTTGTACCGCTGCAATGATGAGGGGTTACGTCCTGATTCTTCATACATATGCACAGGCAAGTAAATACAACAGGGGACGTCTCCAGGATGTTAGTCCGTCTCCTTCAATTCTACTCGTTGATTGGCAGGTGACCCTCTCTGTCATCCAAGCTGGAAAGATAGACAGGTTACCCACTGCTTAAGAAATCACTCTCCATGATAAGTACAATACCTAAAAGACGTGGTGATCATTACAACAGTCAACTTAGAGCAAGACTGAAAGGACTAAGTTTATTATTGGTAAAAAGTGAAGCTTTCAACCAATAAATCCACTAGAATACAAGGCAGGCATGTACTTACAGTAGTGCTGGGAGCTGTGAGTCTAGTGATTACTGTTTGGACCGGAGCCCCACACGTCACCTTTGGGGGGGGGGGAAGAAGGAGGGGAAGGGATAGCGGGAGCTAGACTGACTCTACCTTAACAAGCAGCCGGCAATCAAACTATCACTTTACGGGTGGGGGAAAAAAGGCGGGAATAACGGGAGCTAGACTTACCTTACCTTAACAAGTAGCTGGCAATGAAACTATTGTTACTATATCGCTACTCCTATCTATTGAACTTTTCCCTCACAGAATGATACAAATGTTAAGTGAGTTGTGAGCCCAGACAGTGAACGGTCATCTTAGGCAGTGGACGATCATCTCAGGCAGTGAACGATCATCTCAGGCAGTGAACGATCATCTCAGGCAGTGAACGATCATCTCAGGCAGTGAACGATCTTCTCAGGCAGTGAACGATAATCTCAGGCAGTGAACGATCATCTCAGGCAGTGAACGATCATCTCAGGCAGTGAACGATCATCTCAGGCAGTGAACGATCATCTCAGACAGTGAACGATCATCTCAGGCAGTGAACGATCATCTCAGGCAGTGAACGATCATCTCAGGCAGTAAGCGATCATCTCAGGCAGTGAACGATCATCTCAGGCAGTGAACAATCATCTCAGGCAGTGAACGATCATCTCAGGCAGTGAACGATCATCTCAGGTAGTGAACGATCATCTCAGGAAGTGACCGATCATCTCAGGAAGTGAACGATCATCCCAGGCAGTGAACGATCATCTCAGGCAGTGAACGATCATCTCAGGCAGTGAACGATCATCTCAGGCAGTGAACGATCATCTCAGGCAGTGAACGATCATCTCAGGCAGTGACCGATCATCTCAGGCAGTGACCGATCATCTCAGGCAGTGAACGATCATCCCAGGCAGTGAACGATCATCTCAGGCAGTGAACGATCATCTCAGGCAGTGAACGATCATCTCAGGCAGTGAACGATCATCTCAGGCAGTGAACGATCATCTCAGGCAGTGAACGATTATCCTAGGCAGTGAACGATCATCTCAGGCACTAAAACGATCATCCGAGGCAGTGAACGATCATCTCAGGCAGTGAACGATCATCTCAGGAAGTGACCGATCATCTCAGGCAGTGAACGATCATCCCAGGCAGTGAACGATCATCCCAGGCAGTGAACGATCATCTCAGGCAGTGAACGATCATCTCAGGCAGTGAACGATCATCTTAGGCAGTGACCGATCATCTCAGGCAGTGAACGATCATCTCAGGCAGTGAACAATCATCCCAGGCAGTGAACGATCATCTCAGGCAGTGAACAATCATCCCAGGCAGTGAACAATCATCTCAGGCAGTGAACGATCATCTCAGGCAGTGAACGATCATCTCAGGCAGTGAACGATCATCTCAGGCAGTGAACGATCATCTCAGGCAGTGAACAATCATCCCAGGCAGTGAACGATCATCTCAGGCAGTGAACGATCATCTCAGACAGTGAACGATCATCTCAGGCAGTGAACGATCATCTCAGGCAGTGAACGATCATCCCAGGCAGTGAACGATCATCCCAGGCAGTGAACGATCATCCCAGGCAATGAACGATCATCCCAGGCAGTGAATGACCAACACAAGTAGTGAATGACCAACACAAGTAGTGAATGACCAACACAAGTAGTGAATGACCAACACAAGTACTGAGAGATAAAACGACTGACAAACAGAGGTCAGGAGAAAGGATATGTAAGAAGGACAGGTCAAGAAGAAAAGAAATAAGGGATAAACCAAGGCAAGAGGAAGAGCACGTCAAGATGGGAGGAAGCAGCAGTAAGTGAGGGTATAAAGAAGGACATTTCAAGCAGAGGGGAAGAAGGTGCAATATAAAAGTAACAGGTACAATTAATTTCAGGGGAAGAGAAAAGTATGCTGATATAAGGAGAGGGAGACGAGATATGAGATAAGAGGAATTAGGGTAAGGGTAAGAGAACAGAGAAGCCGTGATAAACAGAGTAAGTGAAAGAGGGTCGCTGTCAGATGTGAGCAATAACGCCTGTGCGAGCCTGTCTTATGGATATTTACACTTTTCTCTTGATAATACTAAATGTACATTTGGCCCACGAAGATTGCGTAATATTTGCATGTTCTCACTTTGTAGTGGCGCTCAGATGAGTGAAGATGCTGCTCACTATTTTGATACGACTTTTTCAGTCGTAATGATACTATGGAATCATACAGAGAGAACTACGTTTTTCTGCAGTAAATTCGTGAAGGAAATAGTGGTGGTGATGGAGGGTTGTTGTGGGGTGATGTTACATTGACTAGGTTGATGGTGGTGATGGAGATGGAGGGTTGTTGGAGGTGATGTTATGTTATCTAGGTTGGTGGTGGTTCAGGAGATAGGGGCAACTTGGCAGAGTTACCATAATTGTCTACCTTCATACCCAAGGCCTGTGGATATATCGTTCCGTACTCTCCTTTCCTTGCCTTTCCAAAACCATCTAATTTCGCATTAAGGGATCACTGTCGCTTACTCAACCATTCTCCTACTTCTGGCGATCTCAGAATTTCGACAGCAACTTCAAAGAGATTGGACCTTGTAATTTCTGTATCCATTTACATTGTTAGAATGAAGCTTCAACTTTATTACAGTTGAACAAGTCAGTTAGTCTAGCACAACTAAACTGCTCTCTACCCACACTTCAGTTGAGAGCTGCACCACAAGTGGTCTCCTCACCTTCAACACTTGCAGACTTGAGGAAGACACATGTGCAACAGTTGGGCATCTTTGTTGTTGATACCATAACTTTATTGCTTAATTACTAGTTATGAGTGAGAAGGGTTGGGATCCAGAGGGACCTGCTTAGCATGTACCAGTAGCCTCGCTGCAGTGTTCCTCAAATTGTTGCTCCTCTTACTTCTACTAGCGGTCCTAGCTTCCCGCTACGTCTTCGAGAGCTTCCTGCCTCACCATCGGCAGTATTTAAAAACTTAATTCTTATGCTTCAGTTTAGATTGTTTCCAGACCATGAAACTGAACGCTTCTCCAGGGTGAGGGACTGACCACCTTGTTCCAGACCATGGAGCTGAACACTTCTTCAGGATGAGGGACTGACCACCTTGTTCCAGACCATGGAGCTGAACACTTCTTCAGGCTGATGGACTGACCACCTTGTTCCAGACCATGAAGCTAAACACTTCTCCAGGCTGAGGGACTGACCACCTCAAAAACTTTATCTCCAATGCTGATGGATTGATTACATCATCTTTACTTCGCTACTACGTCTGCTGTCTACTGTGTAGGCGAAGAGTTTCAGCCAACAATAAACATCCCCAATAAACATCTTTAATTTATCTGTATTATATACAATTTTTAACAAACTTAAGGCTCGTTACTGCCACTTTCATCTACTGGATCGTCCACCTCTCCATTATCCCATGACAAATTCCTGTTTTTATTAGTATTGATGCGTGACTATCCTATGATTCATCTTGTTCGTGTTACTTGATTTTCGCGCACTTGTGATATTGCTTGATATTCGTAATCTCTTTGCCGATGGCAAAGAACATCTTCCACGTATCTAAACTAGTTATCTTTATCTGGGAGGATGTCTTGAAGGAGTCTAGTCTCACAGAATTCCATATACAAGTTGCTGAGTAATGGACTAAGGATATTTCCCATGGCAATAACTTGTCTTGGAACATAGTATTTACAGTTAAGTACGAAACTGCAGTCCATAACACAAAGCTTAATAAGCTCAGTAATTATATTCGTGCGATAAGGAACGGGAAACTTTCTAGCTCCTCTTCAAGATACGTAAGCAAATCAGGAACAGTGAATCTGGTAAACAACAGTGACATATATACACAGCAGTAGCTTCTCTGTAAGACAAATATTTTTATTACGCGCATCTTACTCTAGTACAGCTATCTACTGCTCCTTCCTGGAGCCTCAGGAGTAGATGAATGAATAAGGTAAAGGCAGTTATCTTCCAGAATCTTGATTGATTTTCTTTTTCAGTTCTTATAAACGTATTAAACTGTTTAATGTATTGGTTCAAATGCTCATTATTGTTATGGATGGGTAACATTACTGCCACAAGGAAAAGATCATCACTGGAGGAGAAGGAGAAAGAGAAGAAGAAAGAGGCAGAGGAACAGGAGGAAAAGAAGGGCAGAGCAATACTCTGACGGGATAAGAAAATCCTTTCCTGGTAGGCAAGACATTACTGTCTTAGAGAAGGCTGGCTAAGTGAAGGAAATTGTGTAAATCTCAGAGGAGGAGATTAGAAGAAGCTGAAGGTGAATAGGAAGAGGAGGAAGCTGAATAACACGATACCTTGGAGGAGAGGATGGGGACGAAGAAGACAGTGAAAAAAAATGTGAAAGAAAGGAGAGAGCAAAGAGGGAGGGAGATGAGGTTAAGAGAAGACGGAACTGTAGAAAGAGACAACAAAATGAGGAATGGTGTGGAAAAGGAGAAAGGTGGGCCGGAGGTAGGAGATGCAGAAACAAAAAACAAGAAATGCAGAAAAAAAGGAGAGAACATAAAGAGGAATGGGAATACAATGAAGAGAAAGACTGAAAAATAAGTACTGAAGAAAGAGAGAAGGAACAAGAGAACGAGAAATCGCCAAATGAATAGGAAGACGAGGAAGAAACTAGAAAATGGAGACTACTGACACTATCCAATCTTCCTCTCCATCCCTCGTCTCGCCTTTTATCACCCTCGTAGGAAGCCATTTCATGCAAATGTCTTAGTGACTCAAAACCAGGAGAAGCCTTTTACAGATTTTTTCCCTTTGCCAGCATGTAAACACACTGCAGCAGCGCCTCTGAAGGGATTCTCAAAAGTAATTTTTGTCGAGGCTACGTTACGAAGATCATCGTTACCCTCACAACACCAGTTACCTTAGATAACCTGTCAACCCACAACCCATCCTCTTTCTTACATAACCCACCATCCTGTCTGTTATATAACCCACCATCCTGTCTGTTATATAACACACCATCCTGTCTGTTATATAACCCACCATCCTGTCTGTTATATAACACACCATCCTGTCTTTTGTATAACCCATCATCCTGTCTGTTATATAACACACCATCCTGTCTGTTACATAACCCACCATCCTGTCTGTTATATAACCCACCCTTCTGTCTCTTAAATAATTCACATTATATTATTTACCACATTGTACGATACACATAAGCCGCGACTTTCTGTGTTATGTCACAGAACACTCTGTTTGTGTGTTACATATCTCAATCACTTCTCTGTTATATTACTAACAATACACAGAATCTTAAAAAGCCAACTGTGATGGAGTAAGTGATGAAACTGTATTAAGAGGGAGGAGAGAGAACGAAAGACGACAAAGAAGAGTGCAAAGAGCTTAGCAAGAAATGATTGAAACCTGTGTTCACTGAAGCAAGTGGACTGCTACAGCAATGCACTGTAGTTAAAAGAGATCAACAAACGCAAGAGAACATGAACACAACAAAAAAACAGTGTTGAGACGAGTGCAGGAGCTTGACGTAGCAAAAGCACTGAGACCAGACGAGTGCAGGAGCTTGACGTAGCAAAAGCACTGAGACCAGACGAGTGCAGGAGCTTGACGTAGCAAAAGCACTGAGACCAGACGAGTGCAGGAGCTTGACGTAGCAAAAGCACTGAGACCAGACGAGTGCAGGAGCTTGACGTAGCAAAAGCACTGAGACCAGACGAGTGCAGGAGCTTGACGTAGCAAAAGCACTGAGACCAGACGAGTGCAGGAGCTTGACGTAGCAAAAGCACTGAGACCAGACGAGTGCAGGAGCTTGACGTAACAAAAGTACTGAGACCACACATCATATCTACTTGAGTGTTCAAAGATGAAGCAGAACCTCCGCTTGATGCAGAGAATTCTACGCTTGCCTAACCTTTAGTCATGGCCTACTTCCACCTGTGGATTTGTCCAAGGTGACACCGTCCACGACTGCTTCACCTCACCTGTCTGAGATATATAAGCCCCTTCGTACATTTGCTATACTTTTTTCAAGACTGACGGACTAATCACATCGACTCCAGGCTAAGGAACTGATTACCTCAAACTCCTGATCTTCAACCATTCTTCTCTGTACTGGACTGAGGAAGCCACTAGTTAGCGAAACGTCTCCACAATAAAGATACCCAAGTGTTGCACAAGCGTCTAATTCATCATCTTGTCGGTTCTCTGAAGCACTGATCTACAGCACAGTTCTTCAACCACTGACATTAGTCAGGACGACTGCAAGAAAATTGAAAACCAAAACAAACGTGGCGTACGTATGTAAAAAAGAGACATACAAGAGGCACCATAGTGCCGGCCAGTATACCTAAAATACCTTCTGGGGGGTATGTTGGTATACTGGAGAAGACTAAAGGGAAAAAGAGAATTGCTATTTAAATAGAAGAAGTATTTTAGAGAAAACCAATAGAATTTAAGGGAAAAAACCCTTTCTCAGAATTTTCTGGAGTTCTTTGATAGTGCAGAGAAAAACAAGAAGACGAGGGTTGGTGGTTTGCTTTTTCTTGGACTAAAAAAAAAAGTATTTGTTTCAGTACCCAGTAGGATTAGTTGAAAATTTTAGAGGAAGAGGGGGTTAATGTTACAAGGTCATTCAATACTCCCGAGAGGATTGATTCCCTGTGTCCTGCTATGTGGAGAGGAGAGGAAAAATTGGTAATTAAAGGTGACTTAACAGCTCAATAAAAAACAAACAGGTGGATTACGAATTTGTCCCAAAAAAACGCTGGTCATTTTTTTGTTGACGGGGGGAGAGCAGTTTCACCAGTGACAGCAGGGCAGTCTTTCACAAGGCGCTGGCAGCCTTCACACAGGTACAACATGGGCACCCTTCACCAGTGTACAGCTGGCAGCCTTCACACAGTGTACAGCGGGCAGTTTCACACAGTGTACGCATGGAGTCTTCACAAGTGTAAGCATGGCAGCCTTCACACGTGTACAGCATGGAGCTTACACACAGTTCAGCATGGCATCTTCACACATGTACGCATGGAGCCTTCCACAGTGTACGATGGCAGTTTCACCAGTGTACGCATAGCCCTTCCACAGTGTACAGCAGGGGGGCAGTCTTAAAACCCAGTGTACAGCATGGCAGCCTTAAACCAGTTTTAACAGATAGCAGCCTTCACACAGTGTACGCATGGCAGTCTTCACACAGGTACAGCATGGCAGCCTTCACCCGTTACGCATTAGCAGCCTTCACACAGGACGCTGGCAGTTTCACACAGTGTACAGCTGGCGCTTACACAACAGCATGGCAGCTTACACAGTGTCAAATGCCCAGTCTTCAACCACTTCTAGTAGGGCAGGAACCACTAGTGTAACAGTAGGTCTCCTTACCAAGTGTGCACAAGCGTAATTCATCATCGTGTCGGCTTGGCAGCTTTACACACAGTTTTTAAACATGGTAGCCTTCACCAAAAACAGTGTACGTCATGTAAAAGAGCCAACATACAAGTGCGGCCAGTATGACATCCTTCGAGAAGGTACAGTATGGGCTTACCAGAGTACTAATGGAGAGATTTCCACAGTTGTATAGTATGGAGCTTACAAAAACATGTGAATAAGGATGGCAGCCTTTCACACGAATGTTCAGTATGGCAGCTAAAACAGGTAAACATTGGATGCCTTCACACAGTGTACAGTATGGTCAGTACCACAGTGGTTAGTGGCAATTTACAGGACAGAGGCGGGTTACACACAGGCTTACAACATGGAGAGGATTGATCACAGTGTCAGCATGGGAAGGACAGACATTGTATTCAGGTAGCCCAGTCTATAAAAACCGTAACAGTATGGCTTACAATAGTGCAACATCGCGGGCTTACACAGTGTACAGTATGGGCAGTTTCACACAGTGTACAGCATGGCAGTCTCATACAGTGTACAGCATGGCAGCTTACACACAGTGTACAACATGGCAGCCTTCACACAGTGTACAGCATGGCAGCCTACATACAGTGTACAGTATGACAGTCTTCACACAGTGTACAGTATGGCAGCTTACACACAGTGTACAACATGGCAGCCTACATACAGTGTACAACATGGCAGCTTACACACAGTGTACAACATGGCAGCTTACACACAGTGTACAACATGGCAGCCTTCACACAGTGTACAGCATGGCAGCTTACACACAGTGTGCAACATGGCAGCCTTCACACAGTGTACAGCATGGCAGCCTACACACAGTGTACAGCATGGCAGCCTTACCACAGTGTACAGTATACAGACTTCACACAGTGTACAGTATGGCAGCTTCACACAGTGTACAAATGGCAGCCTTCTCACAGTGTACAGTAGCAGCATTCACACAGTGTACAGCATGGCAGCCTTCACACAGTGTACAGCATGGCAGCCTTCACACAGTGTACAGCATGGCAGTCTTCACACAGTGTACAGCATGGCAGCCTTCACACAGTGTACAGCATGGCAGCCTTCACACAGTGTACAGCATGGCAGCCTTCACACAGTGTACAGCATGGCAGTCTACATACAGTGTACAGCATGGCAGCTTCACACAGTGTACAGTAATGGAGCCTTCACACAGTGTACAACATGGCCTACACACAGTGTACAGTATGACAGCCTTCACACAGTGTACAGCATGGCAGTCTACATACAGTGTACAGTATGACAGCCTTCACACAGTGTACAGTATGGCAGCTTACACACAGTTTTACAACATGGCAGTCCTTCACAAAATTGTACAGTATGGAGCCTTCACACAGTGTAACCATGGCAGCTTACACACAGTGTTACAGTATGCAGCCTTCACACAGTGTACAGCATGGCAGTCTGCATACAGTGTACAGCTATGGCAGCCTTACACAGTGTACATAATGGCACCCTTCACACAGTGTACAAGCATGGCAGTCTACACACAGTGTACAGATGACAGTCTTCACACAGTGTACATATGGCAGCTTACATACAGTGTACAACATGGCAGCCTTCACACAGTGTACAGTAATGGCAGCCTTACACACAGTGTACAGTATGGCAGTTTTCACACAGTGTACAGTATGGCGGGCTTACACACAGTGTGCAGCATGGCAGCCTCCATGGCAGCCCTACATACAGTGTACAGTAAGACAGTCTTCACGCAGTGTACAGTATGGCAGCTTACACACAGTGTACAACATGGCAGCCTTCACAACAGGGCAGTAAAAGTATGGCAGCTTACACACAGTGTACAACATGGCAGCCTTCACACAGTGTACAGTATGGCAGCTTACACACAGTGTACAACATGGCAGCCTTCACACAGTGTACAGTATGGCAGCTTACACACAGTGTACAGCATGGCAGTCTACATACAGTGTACAGCATGGCAGCTTCACACAGTGTACATGCAGGAAAAAGTCTACCTTCCCCAGTGTACAGCATGGACAGCTTCACACAGTGTACAATGGCAGCTACACACAGTGTACAGCATGGCAGTCTACATACAGTGTACAGCATGGCAGTCTTCACACAGTGTACAGCATGGCAGCTTACACACAGTGTACAACATGGCAGCCTTCACACAGTGTACAGCATGGCAGCCTACACACAGTGTGCAGCATGGCAGTCTACATACAGTGTACAGTATGACAGTCTTCACACAGTGTACAGTATGGCAGCTTACACACAGTGTACAACATGGCAGCCTTCACACAGTGTACAGTATGACAGCCTTCACACAGTGTACAGCATGGCAGCCTACACACAGTGTACAGCATGGCACCCTACATACAGTGTACAGTATGACCAGTGTTCACACAGTGTTTACAGTATGGCAGCTTACACACAGTGTACAACATGGCAGTCACATCAGTGTACAGTATGACAGCCTTCACACAGTGTACAACATGGCAGTCTACATACAGTGTACAGTATGACAGCCTTCACACAGTGTACAGTATGGCAGCTTACACACAGTGTACAACATGGCAGTCTTCACACAGTGTACAGTATGACAGCCTTCACACAGTGTACATCATGGCAGTCTACATACAGTGTACAGTATGACAGCCTTCACACAGTGTACAGAAATGGCAGCCTTCACACAGTGTACAGTATGACAGTCTTCACACAGTGTACAGTATGACAGCCTCCACACAGTGTGCAGCATGGCAGCCTCCATGGCAGTCTACATACAGTGCACAGTAAGACAGTCTTCACGCAGTGTACAGTATGGCAGCTTACACACAGTGTACAACATGGCAGCCTTCACACAGTGTACAGTATGGCAGCTTACACACAGTGTACAGCATGGCAGTCTTCATACAGTGTACAGTATGGCAGCTTACACACAGTGTACAACATGGCAGCCTTCACACAGTGTACAGTATAGCAGTCTTCACACAGTGTACAGCATGGCAGCCTACACACAGTGTGCAGCATGGCAGCCTTCACACAGTGTGCAGCATGGCAGCTCCATACAGTGTGACAGCATGGCAGCTTACCAAAACAACATGCAGTTGTGTACAACATGGCAGCTACACACAGTGTGCAGCATGGCAGCCTCCACACAGTGCGCAGCATGGCAGCCTCCACACAGTGTGCAGCATGGCAGCCTCCACACAGTGTGCAGCATGACAGCCTTCACACAGTGTACATCATGGCAGTCTACATACAGTGTACAGTATGACAGCCTTCACACAGTGTACAGAAATGGCAGCCTTTACACAGTGTACAGTATGACAGTCTTCACACAGTGTACAGTATGACAGCCTCCACACAGTGTGCAGCATGGCAGCCTCCACACAGTGTGCAGCATGGCAGCCTCCACACAGTGTGCAGCATGGCAGCCTTCACACAGTGTGCAGCATGGCAGCCTTCACACAGTGTGCAGCATGGCAGCCTACACACAGTGTGCAGCATGGCAGCCTCCACACAGTGTGCAGCATGGCAGTCTACCAACATTGTCCAGCATGGCAGCCTCCACACAGTGTAGCTTGGCAGCTCCACACAGTGTCAGCATGGCAGCCTCCCACAGTGTGCAGCATGGACAGCCTTTCACACAGTGTGCATCATGGCACGTCTACATACAGTGTACAGCATGGCAGCCTCCACACAGTGTGCAGTATGGCAGCCTCCACACAGTGTGCAGTATGGCAGCCTCCACACAGTGTGCAGCATGGCAGCCTCCATACAGTGTGCAGCATGGCAGCCTCCACACAGTGTGCAGCATGGCAGCCTCCACTCAGTGTGCATGACATTCAGCAGCACTTCGCACAGTGTACACATGGCAGCCTTCACACAGTGTACAGCACGGCAGCCCTACACACAGTGTAGCAAGCATGGCTAGCCCTTCACACAGTGTACAGCAACGGCAGCCTTCACACAGTGTCAGTATGGCAGCTCACACAGTGTACAGCAGGCAGCCTCCACACAGTGTGCAGCATGGCAGCCTTCACACAGTGTGCAGCATGGCAGCCTTCACACAGTGTGCAGCATGGCAGCCTTCACACAGTGTACAGCACGGCAGCCTTCACACAGTGTGCAGCATGGCAGCCTTCACACAGTGTGCAGCATGGCAGCCTTCACACAGTGTTCAGCATGGCAGCCTTCACACAGTGTGCAGCATGGCAGCCTCCACGCAGTGTGCAGCATGGCAGCCTTCACACGTGTGCAGCATGGCAGCTCCCCACAGGTACAGCACGGCAGCCTTCACACAGTGTCAGCATGGCAGCCTTCACACAGTGTGCAGCATGGCACCCTTTTCACAAAAGTGTGCAGATGGCGCCTCCACTCAGTGTGCAGCATAGCAGCCTTCGCACAGTGTGCAGCATGGCAGCCTCCACTCAGTGTGCAGCATAGCAGCCTTCGCACAGTGTGCAGCATGGCAGCCTTCACACAGTGTGCAGCATGGCCGGCCGGAGACAAGCTCAAAAAATCAGAGAGAGAAAAATATAACACCAAGCATACTATCAGAATTATATTTAACCCTCACAGCGTCAATGGAATATGCAAGATTAGCAAAACTTCAGAATAGCATTAAGAACTAGAACATAGAGGCCATTTGGCCTCTTTTGCATACATAACTACGTATGCAAAATAACCAAAGTGAAGAAATAACAAAATTCCAAGCGCTTTCTTGATTTCTCACATTATCAAGGAATGTGATAATATGAGAAGTCCTACTTCGGAAGTGCTTGGAATTTCCCTCTAGGCTTAGGGACTGATTACTTCAAACTCCTCCTCTCCCTCTATTCTTCTTTGTATTGGACTGAAGAAGCCACTGGCTGGCGAAACGTTTCCTCATGAAAGATTCAGAAATGTTGCGCAATATATCGTTCTTCAACAAGTTTCTCAAATGTTATCTTTCTCTCTCTTGTCTCATCTGCGTCTTCCTTCCACCTCTGCATTTCCAAAATAGTTTTTCCTGCTGTTTAATATAGTCAAATGTTTTTGTTTACAGAATATTGCGTCAGGTGTTGCTGGTTCATAGCAAAGTAATTTTGCTGGTAACACTACCGTTGTGAGTAAGACATATGAACAACAGTTGGTTATCTGTATTGATGCAACTTTTCGCCCGTTAGGTATATGGACACATGCAATAAAACGTCACATTAGTTGCATCTGTTTATATCTACCCAAGTTGGTAATTCTACCATTATTACTTAAGTTTCGCCTCTCCGGTAGACTTCTCCAGCCAAATACAGGGAATGGATCGTAGGCAGCAGAAGTGACGAGGCAAACATGATGAAATAAGTCCATCAACCTTGAAGAAATAACTTTGAGGTGGTCAGTCCCTCAGCCTGGAGAAGTTCTCAGCTCCATGGTCTGGAACAAGGTGGTCAGTCCCTCAGCCTGGAGAAGTTCTCAGCTCCATGGTCTGGAACAAGGTGGTCAGTCCCTCAGCCTGGAGAAGTGTTCAGCTTTATGGTCTGGAACAAGGTGGTGGTCAGTCCCTCAGCCTGGAGAAGTGTTCAGCTCTATGGTCTGGAACAAGGTGGTCAGCCCCTCAGCCTGGAGAAGTGCTCAGCTTTATGGTCTGGAACAAGGTGGTGGTCAGTCCCTCAGCCTGGAGAAGTGTTCAGCTCTATGGTCTGGAACAAGGTGGTCAGTCCCTCAGCCTGGATAAGTGTTCAGTTTCATGGTCTGGAACAAGGTGGTCAGTCCCTCAGCCTGGATAAGTGTTCAGCTCCATGGTCTGGAACAAGGTGGTCAGCCCCTCAGCCTGGAGAAGTGCTCAGCTTTATGGTCTGGAACAAGGTGGTGGTCAGTCCCTCAGCCTAGAGAAGTGTTCAGCTCTGTGGTCTGGAAAAAGTTGGTCAGTCCCTCAGCCTGGATAAGTGTTCAGTTTCATGGTCTGGAACAAGGTGGTCAGTCCCTCAGCCTGGAGAAGTGTTCAGCTCTATGGTCTGGAACAAGGTGGTCAGTCCCTCAGCCTGGAGAAGTGTTCAGCTCCATGGTCTGGAGCAAGGTGGTCAGTCCCTCAGCCTGGAGAAGTGTTCAGCTCCATGGTCTGGAGCAAGGTGGTCAGTCCCTCAGCCTGGAGAAGTGTTCTGCTCCATCGTCTGGATCAATATGAAGCTGAAGCATAACAATGGAGTCTTAAATACTCTCAATATTTTGTTTAATTTCCAACAGGTTGTGCACAATACCGACAAGATGAAGAATTAAACACACGTACATCTGCATATCTTTATTGTAGACGTTTTGCCCTCCAGCGGCTTTATCATTAACAAATTCAAGGACACAACTGGAAGACAGTAGAACTATATACAAAAGATGAGATACTTTGGGACTAATTGCCCCATCGTTTGGGAGTTCTACTGTCTTCCAATTATATCCTTTAATTTGTACTGATAAAAGCCACTAGATGGCGAAACGTCTACAATAAAGACACCCAGATGTTGGACATGTGTCTCATTCTTCATTTTCAACAGACACTGTTATGGTCACTCAGCCACACACCTCCCTGCTGATGCTGGTTTAAGTGCCATCCGCCTTTAATGTCTCCTCCTCTGGAAAGCTTTCGACGTAAAATAAAGCCAAAGTTTTCCAGGGAAGGTGAAAGGAGAACTTGGAGAATGCAAAACTTAGGCTTTTCAAATATTTTTTTTGTTTTTTTTTTGGAAAAAGGGTTTCAAATTAGGGGACTTCTTATGTTCTTATGATAGTGAGAAGTTGCTAAGTGTAGTGGACGACTATGGATACTACCTGGGAACGGGAGCATGCGTGAAATGTCTGGGTATAATTTATTGGCCTATCCACTATGGGATATCTGAAATTGAAGTTGTCAGCTGAATAAACACTGGAAAAATAAAGATGGAGTCACTGATAAATATTCATTTAGAGATATGTCTTAATTTATACTGTCGAAAGGATACAAGGGATTTATCTGTTTCTTTCTAATGTTCGTAGACAAAGAGATAGGCGATTTACATTTCCAACGAAACTTTAAAAGCTAAATAATTACAAAAGTAGCCTTAGTTAAAACACCTTAGGAAAGACCTGCTTCCGCTAGTGGGTCCCGCCCACATGCGATGATGCCTTCAATTGCTGCACTTCTTTTGACTCCTACATAAGCGTCCATTATCCCGCCTAAGCTTCAGATCAGCAAGACTAAGGTTGCGAACACCATCATACTGATTACTCCCTCGTCTACTGTCCCAAGCTTCATTTCCTTCAAATAAACTCGATACTGAGTCAATAAACCTCCTGATTCACAGCAACACCAACCCAACCTTTGGGCATGACATGACCCAACTCTTGGGCATGACATGACCCAACTCTTGGGCATGACATGACCCAACTCTGGGGCATGACATGACCCAACTCTTGGGCATGACATGACCCAACTCTGGGGCATATGACCCAACTCTTGGGCATGACCTGACCCAACTCTGGGGCATGACATGACCCAACTCTTGGACATGACATGACCCAACTCTTGGGCATGACATGACCTAACTCTGGGGCATGACATGACCCAACCCTTGGGCATGACATGACCCAACCCTTGGGCATGACATGACCCAATTATTGGGCATGACATGACCCAACTCTGGGGCATGACATGACCCAACCCTTGGGCATGACATGACCCAATTCTTGGGCATGACATGACCCAACTCTGGGGCATGACATGACCCAACTCTTGGGCATGACATGACCCAACTCTTGGGCTTGAAATGACCCAACCCTTGGGCATGACATGATCCAACTCTTGGGCATGACATGACCCAACTCTGGGGCATGACATGACCCAACTCTTGGGCATGACATGACCCAATTATTGAGCATGACATGACCCAACTCTGGGGCATGACATGACCCAACCCTTGGGCATGACATGACCCAACCCTTGGGCATGACATGACCCAACCCTTGGTCATGACATGACCCAACTCTTGGGCATGACATGACCCAACTCTGGGGCATGACATGACCCAACCCTTGGGCATGACATGACCCAACTCTGGGGCATGACATGACCCTACTCTGGGGCATGACATGACCCAACCCTTGGGCATGACATGACCCAACCCTTGGGCATGACATGGCCCAACTCTGGAGCATGACATGACCCAACCCTTGGGCATGACATGATCCAACCCTTCGGCATGACATGACCCAACTCTTGGGCATGGCATGACCCAACCCTTGGGCATGACATGACCCAACTCTGGAGCATGACATGACCCAACCCTTGGGCATGACATGATCCAACCCTTCGGCATGACATGACCCAACTCTTGGGCATGACACGACCCAACCATTGGGCATAACATGACCCAACCATTGGGCATGACATGACACAACTCTGAGGCATGACATGACCCAACCCTTGGGCATGACATGGCCCAACCCTTGGGCATGACATGACCAACTCTTGGGCATGACATGACCCAACTCTGGGGCATGACATGACCCAACTCTTGGGCATGAAATGACCCAACTCTTGGGCATGACATGACCCAACCCTTGAGCATGACATGACCTTACTCTGGGGCATGACATGACCCAACTCTGGGGCATGACATGACCGAACTCTGGGGCATGAAATGGCCCAACTCTTGGGCATGACATGACCCAACCCTTGAGCATGACATGACCCAACCCTTGGGCATGACATGACCCAACCCTTGAGCATGACATGACCCAACCCTTGGGCATGACATGACCCAACCCTTGGTCATGACATGGCCCAACTCTTCGGCATGACATGACCCAACTCTGGGGCATGACATGACCCAACTCTGGGGCATGAAATGACCCAACTCTTGGGCATGAAATGACCCAACCCTTGAGCATGACATGACCCAACCCTTGGGCATGACATGACCCAACCCTTGAGCATGACATGACCCAACCCTTGGGCATGACATGACCCAACCCTTGGTCATGACATGGCCCAACTCTTCGGCATGACATGACCCAACTCTTGGGCATGACATGACCCAACTCTTGGGCATGACATGACCCAACCCTTGGGCATGACATGACCCAACTCTTGGGCATGACATGACCCACCTCTTGGGCATGACATGACCCAATCATTGGGCATGACATGACCCAACCCTGGGGCATGACATGACCCAACCCTTGGGCATGACATGGCCCAACCCTTGGGCATGACATGACCAACTCTTGGGCATGACATGACCCAACTCTGGGGCATGACATGACCAACTCTTGGGCATGACATGACCCAACTCATGGGCATGACACGACCTAACCCTTGGGCATGACATGACCTTACTCTGGGGCATGATATGACCCAACCCTTGGGCATGACATGACCCAACCCTTGGGCATGACGTGACCCAACTCTGGGGCATGACATGACCCAACCCTTGGGCATGACATGGCCCAACCCTTGGGCATGACATGACCCAACTCTTGGGCATGACATGACCCAACTCTGGGGCATGACATGACTCAACTCTTTGGCATGACATAACCAAACTCTTGGGCATGACATGACCCAACTCTTGGGCATGACCTAGGTACGTGTATATACATTCATACATGCACATGCATATCCATAAACATATATGTACACACACACACACACACACACACACACACACACACATATATATATATATATATATATATATATATATATATATATATATATATATATATATATATATATATATATAATATATATATATATATATAACACACACACACTGATCTCTGGTCAAAGGAGACTCGAGCCTACGAACCTTGGAACAAGGTACGCAGTGCTATACCATTCTCACCACACTGGACAATACCTTTGCGCCTAGCACAGTGCTAGACGTTGATCCAAGGTAGCCAGCTTTCAGGGAGAAGCCTTACAGCTTTTCATCTCATCCCCTGCATGCATCGACCAACTAGAGATTTTAACAATGCAAGGAATTCGCAAGAGCAGGCGAAATATACACAAACACTCTGGTGAGAATGGTAAAGCACTGGGTTCCTTGTTCCAAGGTTCGTAGGTTCGAGTCTCCGTCGGCCAGAAATCAGTGTTTGTGTATATTTCGCCTGCTCTTGCGAATTCCTTCTTTCACAGTGGTTGTTCTGCGTATTGTGATATCACCTGTTTACTGTGATCTTATTGCATATACACGTATGTATAAACACACTTGCACGAGTTTCTTAAAGTGCCTGTTCTTATAGTCATAGTAAAAGGTGACAAAAAAATAGTTGGATTTGAGAGTGATGATGTCAGGAAATCCCACTTCAAAGATCACAACAATGTATCACACATGTTTGTATCACACATGTTTATATCACACATGTTTATATCACACATGTTTGTATCACACATGTTGTATCACACATGTTTGTATCACACATGTTTGTATCACACATGAGAGGAAAATGGTAGGATGGAAAATGCGGACCCTCAGCACTTGGGATGCTAAGTCAGTGATGATTGTATTGAAGTTACTTGTTCTCTCTAAACTCGAATATTTTTTATACACTGACCGCCCCTTTCAAGGCAGGCGAAATTGCAGACCTGGAGAATGTACAGAGAACTTTCACTGCAAGTACAGGTGCCATAAAGTGCCTCAGTTACTGGGAACATGTGAAGTCCTTGACGAAAAAAATGTAAATTTTAAAGCTGGGAAGTTTGATTCGTGTGCGTGTAGTACAGATAGGAAGAAGGAAGTATTTGTGAATGCAGTAAATGAAAAGAAACTGGAGATAATAGCGTAGGAGAAACAAAGGTTTAAAAAGGAGTTGGGAGAATCTCAGTGGAAAAGTGTAAATGGGGTTAAATTGGATGTATTTGAGAGAACTAGGACTAAAAAAGGGAATAGCACTGATATTAAATTATCAACTATGTAAAGAGAAGAGGTGGATTATGTGTATAAATTGAAAGAATAATGAAGATTTGAATAAGGGTGTGATGAGAGAAGTGGGTTATAGTAAGTTTTTATATAAGGGAATGCAGCGGACAGAGAGAGAGAGAGAGAGAGAGAGAGAGAGAGAGAGAGAGAGAGAGAGAGAGAGAGAGAGAGAGAGAGAGAGAGAGAGAGAGAGAGAGAGAGAGGGAGAGAGAGAGAGAGAGAGGAGAGAAGAGAGAGAGAGAGAGAGAGAGAGAGAGAGAGAGAGAGAGAGAGAGAGAGAGAGAGAGAGAGAGAGAGAGAGAGAGAGGAGAGAGAGAGAGAGAGAGAGGAGAGAGGAGAGAGAGAGAGAGAGAGGAGAGAGAGAGGAGAGAGAGAGAGAGAGAGAGAGAGAGAGAGAGAGAGAGAGAGAGAGAGAGAGAGAGAGATTGAATTTGGGGAAGTGTTAAACGAGTGTTTAGGGAGTTGTGAAGCAGGTGAGATAATAATTGTTGAGGGAAATAAATGGCAAAGTGAGAGAAACAGTAGTAGTAGTAGGTCAGCTTGGGGTGCCAGGAGTAGTTGATAATGTGGGCATCTAAGTGAATTATGTATTAAAAAGGTTTGGTGCACATAATACATATTTCTAGAACTCTTTTAAGATAAGTATACAGTATATTATATAGGGCGTAATGACAAATGTCAGATAATGTATTAACAGATAAAATGTTAACATGCAGACAGTGGGATTTGCATGCCAGATGGGGTGACGGATATATTTAGCAGTTGCTACAGTGAGAATGAGAGGTAGATGGGGTGAGTGAGAAGTGAAAATTAATAAGAGAGAAAACTCTGTAAGATATTAGCGACTATTGGTAGAAAGATGTGCCAGAGAGAGTATATAGTTATTGAGAAGGGGATCGAAGAGATATGGGATAGCTTTATGAATACAGTGTTTGCGTGCAGGAGAAATGTGTAGGTAAAAGAGGGTGGGTGCAGCAGGAAAGAGGAGTGAGTGGTGGAATGATGAAAAGGTTGTAAGGGAGAAAAAGTTAGCACTGAGAGGTTTTTACAGTACTGAAGTGATATATGAAGAGAATACAGAGAGTAAAAGAGGTTAAAAGAGTCGTGAATAAACTTAAGGAGAGCCACTGAGAGTGGATAAGGTTCAACAAATTTTGCTTAGAATAAGAACTAATTTTGGTGTGAGATCAATGGAAGGAAGGAGAGGAAAGGTTTGAGGAAGTGAGTACAGTTTTTTTATGCAAGGGGCTTTGACATCTAACAGGCTTGTGTGAGCATGTTATATAGTAAGTGGCTGCAAGTGGTTTCTATGATTTGATAATGTGTTGTTGTAGAGTAAGCAAGGTAATATTTATGAAGGGATCAAAGGAAACCAGTTAGCCGGACTTAAGTCCTGGAGGTGGGTAGTACAGTGCCTGCATTTTGAAAGAGGGGCGGGGATACTGCGGTTTGGAGGGGCATCTGAGCTGTTATGTCGGTGCGCCTCTGGTAAGACGGTGATGAAGTGAGTGTTGGTTAAAGTGTTTCTTCTTTTTTTTTTATCACTCTACCTAAGTGGGAGATGGTCGGTGTTAAGACTAAATCGGTGCATCACTCTGCTGCTTATTACTCCCGGGAAAATTTATGGTTTTCAGTGAGGATATTATTAAGCATTCTAAAGCAGGTCAAAGTGTTTGCCTGGCTCCAAATACCCACCACCCCGCCAGGTCTAGCATCACCGACACCCGGACACTCAGCTATGTAATGGTAAAAGTCCCGTGCCTCATCTTTTTCCCAAATCTTTCATGTGGAATAAGCAGAGATGGGAAGCTCATCTGTAGTAATGGCCTTTACCTACCACAGGTGTCAGAATCCCAACCTGATTCTGATAGTCACATTGTCACATAATCCAGTAGACATTGTGTCCTCCATACCATGGGTTGATAATGAGGACAAATTATAATGATACTGCTGCTCTCAGGTATCGGTATTTGTGTTTTCTTGTCTACCACAGATATCTTTCGTTAGGAAGATTTTAACAATGGAGAGAGTATACTCAGTTCTGGTTCAGTCTCTCACTTGTCACAAGCAGATCTATAGCTTCTTTATGAGTGCTATTATGATAGCTGATTCCTGTGTTTGGAAATGTAGAGCTCATCTCATCCTCCGTATTTGGAAACGACTTGCTTATCTCGTTCCTTGACTTCGACAACGACTTGTTTATCTCGTTCCCTGGCTGTGACAACGTCTCGCTCATACTGGTCCCTGGCTGTGACAATGTCTCACTCATACTGGTCCCTGGCTATTGGCAACGTCTCACTCATACTGGTCCCTGGCTGTGACAACGTTTCGCTCATGCTGGTCCCTAGCTGTGACGTCTCACTCTTACTGGTCCGTAATTCTGAAAACGTTTTGGCCATACCAGTCCCTGATTCTTGATACGACTTGCTCATACTGGTCACTGATTGTGAAAACGTTTTGCCCATTTCAGTCCCTTACTTAATCATCTTACTGATACTAGTCCCTTACTATGAGATGGCTTTGCTCGTCCCAGGCCCTATGATAACGTCTCGCTCATCCCATTTCTTTACAGTAACAACGTTTTTGCTCACCCCAGTCCCATACCGTGAAAGCCTCGTTCATCCCAGTCCGTGACTGGCCGTACAAACGTCCTGCCCCATCCAGATCTTAAATGTTAAGGCGTCTTGTACTTCTGAGTAAAAGCCTCGTGTCCGTTGCATGAAAGGGAGAGGATACTCGGTTGAGAGTTGCTTCTTCTCTTTTTTCTGCCGCCCTGGAGGTAAAACGAGCCTCGGGCCCGGAGCTCCGCTTGCCTTGGTTCCGGGAAGCCAACCCAAGACTGGACTGGAATGTATGAGGGTAAAAAAGGGAAGGAGCGAACATGGAAGAGGAGAAAGTTTTTAGAGAGATACTTTTATATGCTGGTTTTTTCCATTAAAAAAAAAATGAAATTGAGAAGAAGAGTTGAATAGTTTGGAAATATGAATTTTGTAAATGTGATTAAAATAAGAGACTTATAAAGAGGCAACGTTTTTTAAAGATGGATGATTCGGTGTGATAAGGAATTTTTTTTGAAGATTGGTTATTTTTTTTGAGTAAATCTAATGTTTTCTAGAGTTTTGTGATTGCAGTTGTGTATTAATAGACGGGGAAAAAATATGGTGTGGTTTGAGACAGAGTTTAGTAAGATAACAGAAGCTATAAAAAAATAATATTTTGTGACTCGAATATGTTTAAACAGAACATAAAATTTATGTGACTATGATAATGGTACACAATATGACACGTTGATAAGACACATGTGCAACAGATAAGTATTTCGAAACGCTTCCCTACACAGTAGGATTCGTCAGTCGAAACAGTAAATACGAAATTTTGAGATTTTTCAGCCAACTTTTCTCTGACGTCACTAGGCGCAGTTATTATTTTCGTTTTATTTGCTCAAATTTTTATTTTTTTTTGGAGTTAAAACTCTTGATAAACTGTAGCAGAGAGATCTAAACAAGTATTAGTTATGTTCGTAAATATCGTCGGACGTCTGGCTGTAAGTTTCCCGTCAGGTGTTTAATTAACGATGTTTTTACAATGGTGATAGAAATAAAGTCTATTAGATAAAATAACCCATGTTGATAAATTAGACACGTGTGTTGCACATGTGTCTAATTTATCAACTTGTCGTTTTTTGAACCATTCATCTACAAAATAACACATACCAATCATAAAAAATACTGGACCATAGGTTATGTATAGTAGTTAGTAGTAGTTGTAGTAGCAATAGTAAAGTAGAAGTAGTAGTAGTAGCAGTAGTAGTAGTAATAGTAATAGTAGTAGTAGTAGTAGAAGTAGTAGTAGTAGTAGTATTAGCAGTAGTAGTAATAGTAATAGTATTAGTAGTAGTAGTAGTAGTAGTAGTAGTAGTAGTAGTAAATAGTAGTAGTAGTATTAGTAGCGTAGTAGTAGTAGCAGTAGTAGTAGTGGTAGTAGTTGTAGTTATAGTTAGTACTGTAAGTTACCTCCACCACTACTACCACCACTAGTATGAACAAATAACTACTAAAAGTTACCTCTGTTAATACTATAACAAGTATTACGGACAGCAGAAGTAGGGTAGAGATATAAAGACAATGCAATCGTCTTGTTATCTAATACACTATCACTCCCAAATAACTGTTACTCTTGAAATAAGGTGTCAAAGATACCTGATAACAGCCTTTTAACAGGTCAGTCTTGATTTCACCTTATATGCAGGTGAGGGTCAGTGTTATCTACCCTAGGTAAAGGCCTAGTTAAGGCCTTCAGTAACCTGCGTATATGCGTTTCTTTCCGTCTGGCTTGAAGACAAGAATATCTGGTTCTTATTGACTTCTACCAGGTTGTTTTCCAGTAGCAAAAGAACCTTAGTGTATAAGAATAATTCGGTTTTAGCTAGGTTAGCAGGATATGGTTGTGGTTTAATGGGTAATGTATCACCTATATTAACATCGTGTCAACCCAGCTCACATAACCGAGTCAACTTCCCCAGTATACATCAAAATTGCTACACCTGGTTGGATGAAAATAGTTTTGAAAATCGACAAGTTGAAGAATGAGAGACTTGTACAACATCATCTCCAGTCTGAGGGCCTGATTACCTTAAACTCCTCCTCATCTTCCACTGTTATTCTCTGTATTGGACTGAAGAAGCCACTGGTGGTGGAAACGTTTCCTCAATAACACTCCACAAAGTTGCACAAATGTCTCATTCTTCACGTCTGATTGGCACTAGGAACCCAAACACTAAGAGGTCTGGAGGAAATGTCATCTCCACCACACGTGTCAATTAAAGGACTCTCCCGTTAGCTGGAGATTCGTCTGTAAAAACTTGCATTTGTGGTCACAGTGGCGCCTATGCTAAACATTCCTATGTGTAGAAATATACCTAGTTGGATGAATCTTACTGTGGGTAGCTGGTCAGTGGCTAAGGCGTCGGTCTGGAGTTGTATGACTCTCTGATCGCGGGTTCTAAACCCACCGTTGTATGGTTTGTTTGCAATCTTGTCATTACGATTTCGTGAGACACGTGTCAATTAAATCGTCACATTTATGGTCTTTATGATTCAGGAATTGATTCACTTACTTAAACATTTTATTTTTTTAAACTGACTAATGTGGAAATGTGAGGTATTTACACTCGTACTTTACGCTTTACCTTCATATTATCATGACTTTAAATCTAGCTACAGCGTTGTTACTCTACACTGAGTGAGGTTAGGACCCAGGTCACCGCCGTTAAAGATCGTAATATGCTGACCTCTTATACCAGTCCTTCTTTGCACTATGTAGCAAGGTCATAGACCCTGACAAAGTTTTCTTAAAGAAGTTTTAATATTGGCGAAGGAGCCAAAACTATTAAAAGTGCAGACCACCCTCTTTGAGAGGGCAAAGTTGGCTCTCTAAATACTGTAAGACAGTATATCAGCTCAAGTAACCGTATCTAAGTGACTTGTACACGTAACCTCACTTCAGAAAAGCAGTAGGGTTGCACCCTCAATCCAGTCATGTTGACCTCTAGACCTATGACTCAACATAGTTTCTAGCACTTGATGGAAATGCTCATGAGGCACCTTGGTATCTGGATTTTTAGGTCATGAGTAAACAGTGACCCTATGGATTCTCGGCAGCACCTTACTGGCGTTAAAACACCTCACCAGAGTTCTTACTGTGTAGAGACAGTGCAGTGATTCGACATGTGATTTTGCGAGCAACACCATAACACTTAAAATAAATTCACTGAGGGTTCGAGACATGGATCACACAGTTAATAATCATGTTAGGATAAGGTTCACTTTACACTGCTATATAATAACTGGGAAGGTTTAATTGTATGCCATATTTCTCTAGGAATCAACAAGTGGACACACGTCCTGACAAAGGTAACCAGAGTTCGTTAAGTAAAAGGACACTAGTTGCAACTAATGTGACATTTACTGTGGCAAACGTTTCGCTCTCCCAGAAGGGCCGAAAACGTGCAACAGTTAAAATATCACATTAGTTGCACTTGTTGTCCTTTTACTCAATGTATTGCCGGTCATTTCTACCAACGTCCTATTACTACCTGGAGTTTACTGAGATGAGCTGCCACTCTGTGCCCCGCACGCGTCTACCACCGCCCCGCGGCCGGCCCGGTGCTGCATTAAAATCTCTTGGGTACTTTGGTCTGTATCAGTTTGTCGGTTTTCTAAGTGGATTTTTCATATCCTGAGTGTTTTTAACACGGAATGGCCACCCCGAGACCACCCATCCACCATAACTTGGTCACTGCCATAACTTGGCTACTGCCTTTAACTTGATCACTGCTATAACTTTACAGATTAATTGTCCCTATCGCAGCAGGCGGCCGAGTTATCCATGAGTAGTATACTTGTTTTCTGTGACGGTTGTAACACGTCAACAACAGTCTTCGGGCGCTGAGAACTGCTTTGTTGCTTGTTGAAAAGGCTGGAATAAATGGTTCAGAGAACCGACAAGCTGATAAATTAGATATATATGCAACACTTGGGTAACTTCGTTGTGAGACTGATTATCTCAAACTCCTTTCGATCTTCACCATTCTGCTTTGTATTGGACTGGTGATGCCACCGTGTGGCAAAACGCTTTCACCATAAATTTACCCAGGTTGCTTATGATTCTAATTTAATAAAAATTGGGATCTGGAAGGTGGGCGCCTCATGGAACGAGCGCAGCCGCACTGTGAATTCTTTCATCACAGTGTCCTGGACGATATCGGTAATGGTCTGGAAAGATATCGTTCCAGACCGTTGAGTTGAATCCTTCTCCAGGCTGAGGGACTGACCACCTCAAATATTTTTCTCCGAGGTTGATGGACTGATTACATCATCTTCATTACACTACTACACCTGAGATTAAGACACATGTGCAACATCTGGGTATCTTTATTGTAGACGTTTCGCCATCCAGTGGCTTTATCAATACAAATTCTAGGACATAACTTGAAGACAGTAGAACTATGTACAGAAGATGAGGTAATCAGTCCCTCAACCTAGGAGTAGGTGCGAAGAGCACCATAGTCGTGGTGCTCTTCGCACTTACTCCTAGGTTGAGGGACTGATTACCTCATCTTCTGTACATAGTTCTACTGTCTTCAAGTTATGTCCTAGAATTTGTATTGATAAAGCCACTGGATGGCGAAACGTCTACAATAAAGATACCCAGATGTTGCACATGTGTCTTAATCTCATCTTGTCGGTATTATATACCATTCGTACATAACTACTACACCTGCTGCCTCTGTATTTGACTGAAGAAGCCTGCTGTGTGGGCGAAACGTTTCCACAATAAATATACCCAACTGTTGCACGTGTCTTACTTCTTCAGTCCTGTCGATAAATGAGACTTGTGCAACATTAGGGTATCCATATTCTCAGAAAGTTTCGCCAGCTAATAGCTTCTTCTGTCCAATGCAGAGAACGATGGAGTTTGGGGTAATCAGTCACTCAGCTTGGAGACGATGTTAGGACTGTCCTAGTCACGTGAATTAACGCTATTACAACGCCATTATAATTAAATTTAATCCCAACTTAGGAGCGCTAACCTCGTCACAGCCGCCATTTGAAAAACGTCTAGTAATGAGATCATTGTCTGCATCGCTATTGGGCCGTGCAGACCTCCTGCGCAAACGCACTTCAGTTCCCTGACAGCAGTAGTGTGAGGTGGTGCTTGTCGCGCCTCTGTCGTCAGACCAGGAGAACTACCATTAGTCAACATGGCGTGCAGTTATAGACGCAGGATTAACACTGTCGGTGTTGAACTTCTCAGTGGGGCAATAACGCCAGCGTCAGCCCAGGTATTACTACCTAAAATCATCAGAGACACGTATGGAATTCAGGATGGAGAGTTGTACGGCGTAGCATTGAACGGAAGCACGTAGATTTTTTGTTGAAACTGCTCTCAGCAACGGTTTACTAGTCGTTGGTCAACCGTTTTCAGACGTAATCTTGATTGCAACACCAGATGTGCGTGCGAGGGATGATCGATGTTCCAGAACATTATAATGATTATATTAAATGCGTTAATGTCCCCTTTGAGGCGGATTAGACAGATATCAGAAAAGTTTTTGAGGAATACGTAACTGTTCATTTGGCCCAGCATGGTAAGTGGGTGTCGGTGCCTACACAGGTATGCGGAGGGCACTTTTAAACCTAAAAATGACCATTGCGGAACCCCATACCGGTTTACGTGTACCTAACAGGAATTCAGGACACAGGTCATGGGTGTCATACGCGGGGCAAGGGCGTACTTGCCGGACTGTGGGGAATATGATCACATTAGTGGCGGTGTTGAGGAAGCCTGGCAACGAGCTCCTGGCCCAGGGGCAGGAGACATCCGCTTCTACACCGGGCGAAGCAGGCGTTGATCAACGATGTGAAGGAGGGCGTGGTCGTCTATGGAGCGAGGATAGTGATGAGGCGTATAAGGTAGAGGAGAGGGTGAAGGCCCCTTGTCCAGTCACCTGGTCAGACAACACTTCCAGTGGATCGGTTGAGCAAAAAGTACAGGAGGGGAAGTGTTGGAACTTGAGAGGAATTAGGGCCGAGGTTTGGAGTCCTTGTCACCGCCTGAGGAGGTGGTCTGCTCCTGACAGGGTGGGTAGAAGACTGAGGTGAAGGATGTGGGCATCAAAACAGAATTATTCGGACGACGGAGTGACAGCGTGATGAGGTGTCCACCGAGATCTTTGCCACTGTGTACAGTGGAGGTAGAGGTTACATTGTGATGCATCCCCAGACCAAGCCATGGAGGATGCGCCTGTCACAAGAAAGAGTGCGCTGATCGGATTCAGATGATGTCCTAACGCCAGCGCAGCGGAATGGGAAGACAAATATGGCAGAAGGTGAAGGTCAGTGCTGATGCCTTGGACAGGAGGCACGAAGAAGGGGGGGGGGAGAGAGGGAAGTGTGCAGGTGACAAAATGGTCCCTCACGTTCTGGTGGCCATCGGAGAGTGAAGAGAGGAGGCTGGGGTGGAAAACTTTTATAGGCCTCCGGTGTATGACAGTAAACGTTAATGGTTTGTTGTAATAGTTGTAAAGAGAGAATGGTTCGAATGTTTCTGAATAATTTAGAGTGGAATGTTGTGTTCAATACAGGAGCACAATTTTAAGGAGGGTAGGGTGTTGGAGATGGAGGGGGTTTCAGGTGGTAACCCTGCATCGCCCTTTTGAAAGGGGGGGTGTGGGGTATATTAATTAGGGGGCGAGCCCGTTTGTTTGCAGAGAAGTGGGGGGGGGAGGGGGGGAGTGTGTTGGGCGTTAGATTGTTTGTGGATGGGGAAACGTGTGGCTTTATTAGGGTATATGCGCTGCAAGAGAATAACGTACAGGTGAAGCAGGAGTTTGTGTGCGAGGACCTTGTGTTTTTTTTTCCGTGCATTACCGGAGGTGGCAATAGTAGGGAGGTGATTGTGGAACTGCGTCATTAGGAGGGCTGATGTGGAACCGAAAGGGGCAGGTTATGTGTCGGTGGCCCTTACGAGATTTATTGGAGGCAATTAGGTTAAGAGACGCATTCGAGGGGGGGGTGGGCGTGAGAGACAGAGCATACATTTGTTAGGAGAGGGTATGCAGCGAGGGGTAGATAGAGTGTATCTTTCTCAGGGGTTGTAGTGAGGGCTTTCAAAACTGTTTGAAGTAGCATGGTCAGATCCATAGAGCAGTGTTGAGTGGAGGTTGGGTGGGAGGGCGCTTGCAAGTATACAGGAGTTATGGAATAAATTATAAGTGCATTAAGTGATGAGGAGGGGTATAGAGGATTTTCTGTCCCCTATGGAAGGAGCTTAGCGAGGAGGCACGGGGAGTGGAAGATGTCGTACAATGGTGGGATTGTTTTGCCATAAGGAAAGGATTGGAAATAATATGTGGGGTGGGCAAACGTATCAATGATTTTAAATAAGGGCTTTTCAATAATCTGGAGGGACGGGACAGGTTAAAGGGGCTGTTATGGACAGGGGGCTGTTGTGGGGAAACTAACCTATGGATGAAATTGTCGAGGTAAGGGGAGACTGAGGGAGTTAACAACATGAGAGGTTTCAAGCGGTAAGGGTGCAGGGCAGGGGTAGAGGAGGTGCTTTGGTGGTGACAAACCATCGGCGTGTGTGTTGCGACGTCAAAAAACAAAGACAGCAGGTTACAGCTATTACGAGGTTAGAGGTTACACGAGATGGCGGGGGGTTAAAGAATGGGTCAGGAGATACTACTACAAAAGAATGTAGTGGCGTATGCGGATAAATGGTATGAAGGGTATTGGACAAGTGGGAAGGTTGGGAAATGTGGATTTAGAGAAAGGTTGTGTGAGAATGTGGACGTGTATTTAGGGAATAGTGATAGAAAGGTTTAGGGAGGGGGTAATAACAGAGGAGGAAATAGAGTTTGGCTTTAAGGAGAATGAGGGAAAGGCAAAGCAACCGGGAAATAGACGGTCTCGGCTGAATTTATTCTCACATTGGGAGATGATAAGGGGTTTTTCATGGGTAGGTTATTTAATTCAGATGGAAGGAGAAGGTGTGATGGGGGACAAGCAAGCAACAGCAGTTGTAGTGTTGTAAAAAGGTTAAGGGGCAGCCACACCCTCAAGGAGTACGTGCCATATCTCTGTTATGTGCTGATATAAGTTGTTCGCTAAAGTCTTGGGTGTAATCGGTTCAAATGTGTGGTAGCGGAGAGTGGTTCGGAAAACGGCAGTATGGTTTTGCCTGGAAGTCGATGATTGAGGTCATGGAATACTGCAGGGTTTTGTTGAGTCAAAAGGGGGGGAGGGAGGGCGGTGTTGTTGGCTTTAGACTGGGCCACGGGGGCCTATGACAGGGTGGGAAAGAGGAGCAATTGGGAGCTATACTTAGGAGGCAGGGTTATGGGGAAGAAATAGTTATTTGGGTCAACCACGTTGTACTATGGAGCCAAGATGAGGGTACAGATTATGGATGCTTGGGGGAGGAGATTGTAAAGGGTAGGGGACTTAGGCAGGGGTGTCCCATGTCACAAATGTTGTTTGCGTGCATTCAGACCCCTTCTATAGAATTGTTGAACGTGTGTATGTGGACCGAGTGGAGGTATGGGGGTAGGGGTAGGGAATGTGTGGCCGGGAATAATAGGATACGTAGACGATACAACAGTCTGGTTCGGGAGGGGCATGGCGTTCGGGTGTTTTGGATGATGTTGTTGCAACCAGTTCGGAAATGCAACAGGGATGCAGGTAAAATAGTAGAGAAGTCAATGATCATGGGGTTGGTGATTGGGTGGAGGGGGGGGGGAGATGTAACGTTGGGAGAAAACTACGGGTCTTTAAAAAATTTGTGATGGTATCACTCTCAAAGGATGATTTGGACGTTTCCTCGAGAGGGAAAACTCGAATAGATTAATGGAAAAGCGATTCTGGTGGCGTCTGGGTGCATTTGCCGACCTCATCATATCTGACTCCGTTGCAAACGAGTGATTGTTTATAAATGTTTTATATGTATAGTAAGGTTTGGCACGTAGCAGCCGTGTTCCCATTAACAGGTACGGCGATTGTGGGATTCCAACTTTTTGTGGGGTTCAAGGTGCGATTGGCTGAGGAGAGAGGTTGTCAATGTTACCTGTGCGCAGGGTGGGTTGGGGTTGATGGATCTGAGAAGGAGGATTAAATGTTGTGTTTCTTAAAATGGAGGTTTTGCGCGAAAGTTGTGGTGGAGGGCAGCTGGGAAAAGTATATGATAGGTTGGGGTAAGTTGTATGGTGGTGTGGAGTTGAGGGGAAATGTGAAACTATTTTGAGGGGTTTGATGTTGGTTAGAGAACCATAGGAAAATTCGAGTAGGGGTTTTGTGTTAGCTGCTTGCAGACAGGATTGTGTGTACCAGTGAGGGTTGATCCCATGTACGCATGGAAGGAGTATTTGTGTAGGTTTAGAAAGTTGAAGTTAAGCCTAGGGTAAGGGAGGTTTATATGTATCGTTTTTTGCATGGCTACTACCGTCGGGGGAGGTTTAAGAACCAGAGGCGGTATTTGTGAGTGGAAGTTGTGGAATCTGTGGGGGAGGATGAGACGGCCGTTCCGTGCAGTAATACTTTTTGTGGGGGGACTGGAGGGTGTTAGGTATTGTGTTAAGTGGGTAGTACGGGGGGGTGGGGGGCCGAGGTGTTTTGGTTATGCTGTGCACTAAGCCTAGTTGTGGGAGGGTTCGATGAGAGTGTTATAAGAGTTTGGATATATATATAGTGGTTTATATTATATATATATCGTGGGTGATGAGGGGGAGGGGGAATTGTGAGGTGCGGAGAGGAACTAGCGGTAACGGTTATCGTACGATGTTGTCGTCAAATAGAGAAAACTGTATGGGAGGAGATGGGGAGAAGGATTCTTTCGGAAGGGTTATAGAAGTTAAACGTTAGGGTTTCCTCATCAATCTACGACTTGGGCTCTGAGTGAGTAAGGGGGGGGGGGTGGGGGTTTGGGGCATCTATTAACATACGGAAGGGGTTTTAGGGGGACACGCGGGGTCGCCTCCTGGGGAGGGTGAGAGAAAGGTGTATGTGGGTATATGAAGGTGTAGATGAGTGGCATTACGTGATGTAGCATGCAATGTGGGCACAGAAAGCAAGGTGATATCAGTAATTGCGTAGTACCGAAATGGCAGAATTCTGTGTTTTGATGTGTCAGGGTGTCATGACCTTCATCATGTATTAAGTGTGAATGGTGTCAAGGATTATAGTTTTTAAGCGTGAGGCTTTAGGGCTTATGTAGAGTGTGCCGGTTTATAGCCTTTATTGGGCATATTTCATGTGCGATTAATTGTATCCGCAATGAGAGGTTATTAAATTATGTTTGTGTTTAAGTGTTGTGGGTTTTTTTAGCGAGTGTACTGTCTTTATTTCTAACATTATAGTAATTGTGCTCTCAGTTGCTGCGAGATGGAACGATAATGACTTCCATAAATTGTAACTGCCTCGTAAAAGTTTGTAATGGGTCAGTATGGTTTAGTCTCAGATTTATATATTATGTGCTCAGGCGTTTGGAAGAGGCCTGTAGAATATTAGTAATATTGTTAATATTATTTAGTTATAATGGCGTTAAGTTAGGGAGGATCATGTTAATAGTTTAACTGAGATTGTGGATGATAGGTTATTTACTCTGATTATCTCCTGTGAGGTGTGTGACCCTGTGTCATATGTTCCTCATACTATGTTAACTAGACAAATCTGAACGATGAAAGTTGTATATAGTTATATTATTTTTATAGTTTATATAGTTATAGTTTATATTGTTTATCATAGTATGTTATATAGAAATTTTGTGTGTATATGGATAACCTCTTTTATGTCAATTACAATGTGTTGTTAATAATTGGTTAGTGTATGTTGTTGTAGGATTGGGGATCCTACTGTACCCATTTATTCTTTTATTTAAATCAAGTTAAAAAAAGTTTTTAAATAAAATTAAAAAAAAAAAGTAATAAATTTTTCCCTCTCCCCATTTTCGTGAGCCGGGTGATTCCTTTTTAAAATTATCCAAAGTAAAACACATCATCCAACCCCAAAAACTAAAAAATAGACAGACGTGGAAAAGAATTTAGCGGGTTTCCCTTTGCAAAGCTCCTAAAGGCGAAACGTTGCCCAAAAAACTATCACAAAAGGGCCCCCTGTGTCATTTTACCTAACATTTATCGGTTATTCTCCCAAAATTTAATAAAATTTCCAGAGTTTATTAGCCCAGAGGCCTGGTCCAACCGGGCCGGGGGGGCGTTGGCCCCAAACCCTCTCCAGGTAAACGAGTAGCTTCTTCAGGACGAAGTTGCCACTTTGGCGAAAAATTTTTCCTAGAATAACGTCCTGAACGTACAAAGTGTCCTTCCAGCCCTTGAGTCAGAATGGGACTCCACCGTACCCCACTGTACACGAAGACCTGTATAAGGGAAAAATAACCCCCCCAGATACCCCCAGTATAAGTGTCACCCCCGTATAAAGGGTCAAACAGTAAAATTTTTAAAAATTTAAAAATCTCACCCAGTATAAACCCCCCCCAAAAGCTCACCCCAGTATAATGCTCCCCAAAAAAACCCCCCCTTTTCCCCCAAGTGCTCCCCCCTGGCCATTGCCCCAAATTTCCGAAACCCAAAATTAAAGGTCCGGGGTTTAAGTTTAACTGGTTAATTCCCCTGCTAAAACAAAAAACTAAGCGTAAAACCCCAAAAAAAAAAGGGGGTGGGGGGGGGGGAAATTATGAAAATTTTAAAAGGGGGGGGGGGGGGGGGGGGGGGGGGGGGTGGGTTGTGGGGGGGGGGGGGTTGTTTTTTGGTGTTTTAAATGGGGGAATTATGGAAAAGTGGGAAAAGGGGGTATAAATTTTTTAAGGGGGAAAAGAGGGAAGGTGTTAAAGTTTAGTTTTTGTTTTTGGTGGGATAAGGGGTTGGGGGTTTTGGGGTGGGTGGTTTGAAAAAAAATTAAAGTGGGGGGAAAGCCCCATAACCAGGGTTTTTTTAATTCTTGTTTACAGGTTGATTGTAAAATTTAAATATTATTATTAAAAAAAATTTAAAAAAATTGGGGGGTTTTTGGGGAAGGGGGGGGGGTTTTTGGGAATTTTTTTTTTTTGGGCTTTTTTTGGGAACTTCAGGAAACCCCTTTTGGTTTAAAAAAATAAAAAAATTTTTTTCAACAAACAAAACAAAAATTAAACATTTCAAAAAAAAGGTTTTTTGAACCCCAATTTTTTTTTACCCCAGGGACCCACCCACACCCTGACTTGTACGTGAAAGGGACGCAATGTCTTAAGGAAACAGCTAGTTTTTCCCCCCCGTACGGGATCAACCCCGGCCCGGTGGTGAGGCGTTTCCCAAACCGGTTAAAAGAGAGGAATCCCAAATTGGGAAAGCAGAAAAAACAGTTTTCAAAACATTGGGTTATTCTTTTTGAGAATGAAAATGTAGTGAAAAAAAAAATACAATGAATAAAAATTATGATAAATTTGCTGAAGAAATGATAAAATCTGTGACAACGAATTTTTTGGAAAAACTACAGAACAAAACGTTTCTTAAAGATTTCTGAAAATGGTAAAAAATTTTGACAAAAAAGTTGGGGAAAAAGGGCAAGGTGGAACTGATTTTACATTTGTGGCAAAGTTTTTTCCTCCCGGGGATTTGTCAAATCGTTCAGTACGGCTTGAAAAAAATCCTGGAGAGCGAAACGGCACAAAAAAAAAAGTCACATTTTTATTCTGCCTTTTAGTAGGGTACTACACTGTTGTAAAATATAAAAAAGTTAAATAAGTTTTGTGTACATAGTGTGGGAAAAAAAGGCTCCCGGAAATGTGTCAGGGACGCGGGTTGAACGGGGAAAAGGCGTGTTGTGACACGGGCCCGTTTTGGGGACAGGCAAATGAGGAGAGATGTGAAGGCAGGAAAGGGGGGCCACGGATTGGAAGTAATGTTGGGGGTTTTGTATAAAAATAAGCCCCCAAATTGTTTTTTTTTGTATCTTTGTACGGGTATGGATCTGGTATTTATGTGAGGGCGTTTAAGATTTGGAGGTAAAAATAATTTTTTTTTTTGCCTACAGGCTAAAAACCACAGAAAGCTGGGGTTACAGAACCCACTGTTTCATATGCCTAAATTTCAATAAATGATGAGTGTACAGTGAGTTTTTGGAAGATGTGAAACATGGGGACAGGTTTTATATGGGAATTTAATGTCAAAGGAAATATGTACAGAATTTTTATTTTTGATGTGTGTTTACGTAATTTTTTTGGTTTTCAACTTTTTTATGTTTTGTAAACAACAAGCCTGGTAGTGTGGTGTATTTTTTAATATTAACAGCGCCCCCAGACGAGGTTTAAACCCCTAGGGCCCGCAAATTTACATAAGTCCCTTACCTAACACATTTTCTGTTTACTACAAAAAGAACAGGAAGATAAGTCAAACAAATTTTGTCGCACTGACTCGCGAAACCGCTATAATGCGATGCACTGGTCTGAGATGATCAGAATCACTTGCATGGGTTCGAGTCTCTCCTGTTTCGTGATTTGATCGTGGTCTGATAAAAAGAAACGTATTATTAAAAAAAAATAAGAGACGTACACTTTCTATCTAGTAAGTTATCGATTTTTTAGCTTGGTAAGCTCCTGCATAATCAGTCTTTATATGAGCCAACTTGAAATGTTTCATGAATATAGAAGGAAACTTCATTCATTTGATGAATTATAGTTCGTCAGGAAAGTTCATGTGGCAGCTACGATATAAAAAAAATAGAGTAAATTGGTAATATTGGTAGAATTACCGACCAAAATGTCACTAAATGCTTATAGGTCCAGATGCAAATTAATGTGACATTTTACTGCGGACACGTTTCGGCTCTCCAGAGTTTTGTGGTATGCTTAACAAAATTCCTGGAGAGTGAACGTTGCCACAACAAAATGTCACGTGAGTTGCATTTGTATTCCAAATAACTGAGAAAAAATAGGAATTACCAAATTCTCTTGAATTATAATATTATGACAATTAAAGTTTAAAAAAAGGTGAGAACGACAAAAAAAAAAAAAAGGTCCTTGAGTTTTATAGGAAATTTTTGGTGTCTCGTGAAACCAGAAGCAACCACAAAATATTTTTTAATACAGTATATAAAAAAATACTTGCAAAAACCCAAAAATGATTAACAGCTGAATAATACCCACGATGGACGTATTTCTCTATAGTATTATGCCTGAGTTTTAAATCTCTGTTTTGGGGGATGAAGTATTCTGTCTGGTAGTGATAAGGTTATCATGCAGCCTTAATGACCCTCGTGTAGTTGATAAACTTTTAAAATCCTGCAACCCAACCAATGACTTATATCAGGATTATTTATGCTGAAAGCTTGCTTTGATCCCTATTTTCGGGATTAAGCTTTTGATGCCATGCAAAGGAGTATGTTACAATTTATCGGATCATGTCACACTGCCATATAGGGCTGGCTATAGCCAGTGAACCGGGTGCCAGGGTTTAACATTCAATAGGGTTCCAGTGGTTAAATCAGTACCTTGGTTCATGGGCCATTCACAGGCAAGCCCACCAAAGGTAAAGCAATGTGGTTCCACTTGTGTAAGCACGCAGACTTGCCTCCTGCTGGTTGAGGACGGTGGCTCTCTATCTGGCTTCCATGTTTTGCCATCTGTTCACCGTTTGGTGTACACTTTTTCTTCTATCAGTACATATTGTACATAGTGTACATACCTGTATTTAGTGGCGTGAGGCCAATTATACATTATGTCTATGTTGAGTTAGTTGCTCTTAATCATTACGACCAGTCTTGCTGGTCATTATTCATGTATTCATAATAGGTATTCTTTGTTTAGTGGTTGACCCTCATGCAATCGATAGCTTTAACCCCCATTAAACACCAACAAGCTACATGAATATTTTCGCAAGCGCATGATTAGAGAAGAATCAGAGTCTCATGTGAGGTTCCTCCGAGAAGATGCAGATCATTTTAGCAAATGATGAGCAAATAACTGAAGGGTATTGGGTGAAACACGCCTTAACTTACGTTATAGTTGGAGAAAGTAGAAAGTTTCTCGTCTCTCTCTGGCTGGAACATAAATAATATCGCCAACTCAGACTTAGTAAACAGGGAGTAAAGTCTGCTTTCAAGAATGAATTTAACAGCTTGTAACGACGATATAAGCGGTTAAACAAAATTTAATTGCCAGTACGATTTGTGTATCTATTTACAGGAAGATTTATGCTCTCGTATACTATTAGCTGGCTTTAGATAAAACGCATGCGTGTATTGTAACACGAGTTTATTTTCCTGGTTTTCATTAATCATTTACGTTTACAAATATTGTCAATGATGCAAGTGAATGTTGTGAATGTAACTTGTTGAATAAACCATTCACTAGCGGCAAATTATGGTTGTTTTTCTAAATATTTAATTACTAAACGCATTATATTTCCCACTGTTGACTTATTCTATGCAAAGAAATAGGATATCATTGTGCTTGTGGTGGCCGGTGGTCGGTGGCTAAAGCTCTCGCTACACACACGGAGGGCCCGGGTTCGATTCCCGGCGGGGTGGAAACATTTCGACGTGTTTCCGTACACCTATTGTCATATTCACCTAGCAGTAGGTACCTGGGTGTTAGTCGAACTGGTGTGGGTGGCACGGGGGATCAAAGATTGAGACACAATGGAAATAAGTTACAGTCCTCGAGCGCACTGGACTGTTCTTGGGTTATCCTGGTGGCTAACCCTCGAGGTTAAAAATCCGAAGAAAATCTTGCCTACATAGAGTATAAAAGTTAAACACATTGGAAGTAAATTCAAATGGCAATATTTATTGGCGTGATGTTAGACCTAGGTTATTTATCCATAGAAGACTCGATTATCAAAGTGTGATAACGAAAAACAACAGTACGGAGCCGTCTACTAAGTCACTCTCAAGTAGAAAAGGAACAAGAAACTGCTAACCTTGGATGTCCCCTCACCCCTCGCGCGAAAAAGTCGGTAACCAAACTTACTTTCAGATATACAGGACGCCAGACAAGGACGATCTGATGTTTTTCCCCCCTCACTTCCGACACTTTTCTAAGAGAGATGTGTTCGCAACTGATTCTTCTTCAGAGCCCATAGGATTACGGCCACATTCCTCGAAGGGAAGGATAACCACAGTTTTTTAAACTACATGTCTTGTATTTTCCTCCCCATTGTACTCCGACTGCAGGTGTGGCCACTGTTAATATAAAACAGCCACACGAGAAGGTTTCCAAGATCCGACATGTCGTTCAGTCATTGCTCTGGGGTGGCCAGTATTGTCGTTTAGACTCTCGTGACGAAAGAAAATGGATATTAGAAAAAAAAGATAGACAGGAGATCTACGTTGCAGTTATTAAAGGCACAAAAATGATTAAAATGATTTCTTAACCACCAGTCAACAAGGATGATTAAACAGGAACATTATTCCACGGTCATCGTGGTTTCTTTGCTATATAGATTGCTAGTGCGAGGCGGGTCTCAATCAGGAGGAGGTGAAAATTAATCCTTGAGTATACCTCTGCCACGAGTGTTCTGGACACGAACAACACATAGCTCTCGCTGGGTGCGTGATTCTTTGTAGGATCAATGGCGGAGTGGATAAGGTGACATGTTGTACATTGTGCTCTCTTGGCGGGACAATGTGTCCTGCCACAGTTGGTAAATGATTCAAAGCCATATATTATATATATATATATATATATATATATATTTATATTATATATATAATATATATATTATATATATATATATATATATATATACTATATATATATATGTATATGTCGTGCCGAATATGTTAAAACATGGTCAGTTAGCAGAATCATTTAAAATGAAGTCCTTTCTAAAATTTTCTCTTATACATTTAAAGATTTATTTTTTTCATTAATGTTAATGTAAAAAAATTTAAATTGCACCATAAGAATCTTAGAAAATCTTACCTAACTTTATTATAACAAGGAACAGTTTATTTTAGCCCTAACCAGCTAAATATAATTTAGATTTGTTTATCAATAATTTAATGCTAAATAAACAAATGAACATATTTTTTTCTTGGTCAGAATAATTTGACGAAAAATTATTGGCATACACAAATTTACTTGTTCCTATATGGCAAGGATGAGGCTGCAATTTAAGCCAAGATCGCAAGTTCTGCCTATTCGGCACGAAATTTATATATATATATATATAATATATATATATATTATATATAAATATTTTATATATATATATATATATATATATATTATATTATTAAATCTTATATTCCTTTCCCAAACATAAGAGATTGGTAAATAACTAAAAACAGGCTTGCAAAGAAAGCCAGTGTGTGTGTGTGTTCTCACTTAGTTGTGGTTGCAGGGTCAGTCGGTCTCACGAAATCGTAATGACACGATTGCAAACAAACCATACCACGGGGCGGTATTAGAACCCGCGATCAGAGAGTTTGAGACTCTCTGATCGCGAGTTTCTAACCCCCGCCCGTGGTATGGTTTGTCGAATCGTGTGTGTGTGTGTGTGTGTGTGTGTGTGTGTGTGGTGTGTTGTGTGTGTGTGTGTGTGTGTGTGTGTGTATGTGTGTGTGTGTGTGTGTGTGTGTGTGTGTCATACTGTGTTGTGTGTGTGTGTGTGTGTGTGTGGTAGTTACCATTTTTGTCCTAGGCACATGGTCGAATTAGAACTAGGCTGTTGTGTGTGTTGTAGGTGTGTAAGGTGTGTAGGTGTGTAGGTGTGTAAGGTGTGTGTGTGTGTGTGTGTGTGTTAGTTACATTTTGTCCTAGGCACTGTCGATAGACAATAGGTGTTGTTGTGTGTAGGCTGTGTAGGTGTGTAGGTGTGTAGGTGTGTAGGTGTGTGTGTGTGTGGGTTGTGTGTGTGTGTGTGTGTGTTGTGTGTGTGTGTGTGTGTGTGTGTGTGTTGTTGTGTCTGTGTGTGTGGTGTGTAACTTATGCACAGTGAGCATATGTACCATGCTCGCTCCTGCATGTATGTAATTTATGTAATGTTTCAAATGGTGGCATTTCTGTGGGGTAAGCAGAAACAACTTTTTCCTAAACTCTGTCTTATTGTGTGTGGTGTGTGTGTGTGTGTGTGTGTGTTGTGTGTGTGTGTGTGTGTGTGTGTGTGTGTGTGTGTGTGTTGGTGTGTGTCGTGTGTCGTGTGTTTGTGTGTGTTTGCGTGTGTGTGTGTGTATGTGTGTGTGTGTAGTGTGTGTGTGTGTTTGTGTCGTGTTGTGTGGTGTGTGTGTGTGCGAGTGTGTGTGTTTGTGTGTGTGTGTTTGTGTGTGTGTGTGTGTGTGTGTGTGTGACAATAATAATATCTCATCATGGCTCTACTTTTATAACTGCAAAATAAAAAAAAGTTATATATAAATGTTTGGGTACGAGAGTGCCAACAAGCAGCTGGCACTGCTACACGTCACAGTGCCAACTTCAGCCGCCACTCGATTTCATTCCTGAATCACACACATTAGGCAAATTATTAAATCTGACAATTAACAAACAACCCGCACATAGGTGAGAGAAAGTTGGACGAAACGTCGTTTTTAAGTTTCTCTGTCCTATGTGCTGGTTATTTGTTTATTGTTCCAGTCACGGTATTGTTCCAGTCACGGTATTGTTCCAGTCACGGTATTATTCCAGTCACGGTATTGTGCCAGTCACGGTATTGTTCCAGTCACGGTATTGTGCCAAGTCACGGTATTGTTCAGTCACGGTATTGTTCAGTCACGGTATTGTTCAGTCACGGTATTGTTCCAGTCACGGTATTGTTCAGTCACGGTATTGTTCCAGTCACGGTATTGTGCCAGTCACTGGTATTTTCCAGTCAGGTATTGTCAGTCACGGTATTGTTCCAGTCTTATTGTGCCAGGTCACGGTATTCTTCCAGTCACGGTATTTTGCCATGCACGGGCCCCCGCCCCCCAATACAAAACAATATGCTATTGTTCCAGTCACGGTTATTGTTTCCAGTCACGGTATTGTTCCAGTCACGATATTGTTCCAGTCACGGTATTGTTCCAGTCACGGTATTGTGCCAGTCACTATATTGTTCCAGTCACGGTATTGCTACAGTCACTGTATTGTTTCAGTCACGGTATTGTGGCAGTCACGGTATTGTTCCAGTCACGGTATTGTTCCAGTCATGGTATTGTGTCAGTCACGGTATTGTTACAGTCACGGTATTGTTACAGTCACGGTATTGTTACAGTCACGGTATTGTTCAGTCACGGTATTGTTACAGTCACGGTTATTGTTACAGTTACGGTATTGTTACCAGTCACGGTATTGTTACAGTCACGGTAATTTTGGTTTTCCAGTCCACGGTATTGTTACAGTCACGGTATTTGTTCCTGTCACGGTTATTGTTACAGTCACGGTATTGTTTACAGTCCGGTATTGTTACTGTCTCGGTATTGTTCCAGTCACGTATGTTGTTACAGTCACGGTATTGTTCCAGTCACAGCATTGTTCCAGTCAGGGTATTGTTACAGTCACGGTATTGTTACAGTCACAGCATTGTTACAGTCACGGTATTGTTACAGTCACGGTATTGTTCCAGTCACGGTATTGTTCCAGTCACAGCATTGTTCCAGTCACGGTATTGTTCCAGTCAACGGTATGATTACTCAGTCACAGGCATTGGTCAGTCACGGTATTGTTACAGTCACGGTATTGTTCAGGTCACGGTATTGTTACATCACCGCATTGTTCCAGTCACGTATTGTTTGCAGGTCACGGTATTGTTACAGTCCGGTATTGTTCCAGTCACAGCATTGTTCAGTCACGGTATTGTTACAGTCACGGTATTGTTACAGTTCACGGTATTGTCTACAGTTCACAGCATTGTTTCCAGTCACGGTATTGCTACCAGTCACGTATTGTTACAGTCACGGTATTGTTACAGTCACGGTATTGTTACCAGTCACGTATTGTTACAGTCACGGTATTGTTACAGTCACGGTATTGTTACAGTCACGGTATTGTTAGCAGTCCCGGTATTGTTACAGTCACGGTATTGTTACAGTCACGGTATTGTTACAGTCACGGCATTGTTACAGTCACGGTATTGTTACAGTCACGGTATTGTTACAGTCACACGGTATTGTTACAGTCACGGTATTGTTACAGTTACGGCATTGTTACAGTACGGTATTGTTACAGCACGGTATTGTTACATTCACACGTATTGTTACAGTCCGGTTTGTTACAGTCCACAGCATTGTTCCAGTCACGGTATTGTGACAGTCTCGGTATTGTTCCAGGGTCACGGTATTGTTACAGTCACGGTATTGTTAAAAAAAAAAATGTCCACGGTATAGTACAGTCACGGTATTGTTACAGTCACGGTATTGTTACAGTCACGGTATTGTTACAGTCACGGTATTGTTACAGTCACGGTATTGTTACAGTCACGGTATTGTTACAGTCACGGTATTGTTAAGTTCCCACGGTATTGTTACCAGTCACGGTATTGTCTACAGTAATCACCGGTATTGTTACAGTCACGGTATTGTTACAGTCACGGTATTGTTACAGTCACGGTATTGTTACAGTCACGGTATTGTTACAGTCACGGTATTGTTCCAGTCACAGCATTGTTCCAGTCAGGGTATTGTTACAGTCACGGTATTGTTACAGTCACGGTATTGTTACAGTCACGGTATTGTTACAGTCACGTTATTGTGTTTTTTTATTCTTTACTGACAATCACTTGAATAAATATGTAAGTCATTATCTACAGTAAGTAATGGAGTTACCGTAACACTCAGCTCAAACACTGAGGTCCGGGGTTCGAATCTCCTCCTGTACGGCTTGGAAACATTAGGGACATGTTCCCATACGACACCTGCTGTCCCTGTCCCTGTGCACCCATCAGTTTAAAATAGGTACCTGTGTGTTAGTGGACTGGTGTGGGTCGCATCCTGGGTGTTAGTGGACTGGTGTGGGTCGCATCCTGGGTGTTAGTGGACTGGTGTGGGTCGCATCCTGGGTGTTAGTGGACTGGTGTGGGTCGGTACCTGGGTGTTAGTGGACTGGTGTGGGTCGCATCCTGATGGGTGTTAGTGGATTGTGTGGGTTCGGTACCTGGGTGTTAGGGGACTGGTGTGGGGTCGCATCCTGGGTGTTAGTGGGACTGGTGTGGGTTCGCATCCTGGGTGTTAGTGGACTGGTGTGGGTTCACTTCGCTGGGTGTTAGTGGATGGTGTGGGCGTCGCATCCTGGGTGTGTGGAACTGGTGTGGGTCGCCATCCTGGGTGTTAGTGGACTGGTGTGGGTCGATCCTGGGTGTTAGTGGACTGGTGTGGGTCGAATCCTGGGGTGTTTGTGGACTGGTGTGGTCGCATCCTGGGTGTTAGGGGGGACTGGTGTGGGTCGGTTACTGGTTGTTAGTGGATGGTGTGGCGTCGCATCCTGGGTGTTAGTGGACTGGTGGGGGGGGGGGGGTTGGGGTCGCATTCCTGGGTTGTTAGTGGGACTGGTGTGGGTCGCATTCTGGGACAAAAAACTGACCCATCTTCCCAAAATTGCTCAGGCATAAACAGCGCTTTCTATATAGTAGTATGTTCATTGATGTCAGCTATGGTCTGTATACCTTGTACATGTATTATTATTATTATTATTATTATTCATTATTATTATTATTATTATTATTATTATTATTATTATTATTATTATTATTATTTTTATTATTATTATTATTATTATTATTATTATTATTATTATTATTATTATTATTATTATTATTTCAGTGTTACTTCTAGGTATTAAAGTGTAAAAAAGTATCAAGTAATTATCCTCAAATATAAACCATCGCCAGCAATGGCGGAAGAATTCAAGGAACAGACCAGGGAACGGGTGGGGGTTGAACAGGCCAGTGCGTTAACCACTCGACCATTTGGCTGTAATAAAATTTGTTGCAATCTTTTTACTACGATTACGCGATTCATTCATGCAACTGATAAGCAGGATCGAGAGCTGACTTGAAAAACTTTCAAAATCTAGCACGAACTATTATCCTTCTCGGAAATAACTTCACAAACACGACACAATAGATGGCAAATTACAGCTTTGTATTATAACTAGTTCCTGGAGGGACTTTAACCGAACAGATGAATAAAAGAAAGCTGAGTGGTCTTCGTGTATTTATTTTAACCAACAGATAACAGAGCCCACTAGATTTAATATTCCCAAACAACAAGGAAATAATTAGACACACAACAATCACAAATACAATATACATCGTCTTCAAGTATCTTCTGCTTCTATCAACTTTTCTGTACTCGACTGAAGAAGCCTACTGTGTAGGCGAAACGTTTCGAAATAAAGATACCTAACTGTTGCATATGTGTCTTACCTAACAATCTGTCGGTATTTTATACCATTTTAATGTTCACAATATACTCTGTTCACAACATCATCGATGCACGAACTAATTTAATTTCAGGGATGAGGAATTTCAGTAATAGCAATCACAGAAGTTAAAGGGCCAATGTGAACATAGAATAATCAGACATGTCCTGGAAAACTGTCATAGGTACGCAAAATCAACGATAAATGAAACTTATGCAACATTTTGGGTATCTTTATTCTTGAAACGTTTCGCCCGGCAGTGTTTTCTTCAGTCCAGGTGTTTAGAAAAGTTGAATACGGAAACTTACAAAGTATGTAATAAATATGTATCATTCTGAAAAGCTAAAAGAAAATCAGATATAGAAAGAACACCAGGAATGTTTAGAAGAAAAAATTGACTACAGAACCGCTGAAAAACACGACTATGTTACAAGAAAGGAAAGTTACTTGCTGAGAGATTACCTAGATGGTACGAAACTTACCAACACAGACATTACATAGATGGAATAGGTAGTTAACAACAAAGAAATTACCTAGATAGAACAGGTAGTTAACAATAAAGAGATTACCGAGATGGGACAGAAACATAAACAATCGTACCAGAGGAAACAATCTACAGAAAACAAAATACCGACCATGATATTGCAACAAACACAAAATATCTTTATACACACATGCCAAGGTCAAGAAACAACTGGAGGTTAGGTTAGGTTAGGTTCGTCAGGAAACAGGACAAATGTTTCCTGATGATGACCCGCCGTTGGAGCTTATGGCCATCTGATCGAGGCCTTCCGCTGGCTTACCTCTCCACCCCTTTAAAAATTATGGTCATATTTTAACCATTTTTTATATAACTGGAGACTTGCATCATTATTCACTGGAGGTTCGTACACTAGCAATAAAGAATAAATGAGTGAAATTTTTGAAAGACGACTTTAAAGCAATTCTCAGCAATTTAATAAATGAAATCAGGTTGGGGCAGCCAGAGTTTTTATATTACCTCCGCAAGTCATACAAACACTAATCCAATGACGTTCGAAAATGGTATAGAAAACACGTCCATTCATGCAGCACCTAAACTAGATTGGTTGGACTCATTATTTATGAAGACTTGCAAAATAACATTAGTATTTCCATTCAGTATTCCTCGACAAGCTTAAAAGATGAAATTCCAAACGTCTTAACAAATTCAGACATCACACTTCTGCATGAAGGAGGCAGGAGAGTGCCCCCCCCCCCAAAAAAAAAATAATAATAGCCCAGTAACCCTAGCATCGCACATCATAAAATAAATTATCTCCGATGTCAAGGAATGTTTGGCAGCTAGGCAACAGAGAGTGTATATAAATGGGGAGAAATAAAAGTTGGGCCCCGTTACAAGTGGTGTACCACAAGGGTCAGTACCGGGACCTGTTTTATTCACAATCAGCATAAACGAGTAAATAGCCACACAAGCAAGTTTGCCGATGACACTAAAATAGGGCATCGGATAATTTCTAATGAGACAAATGTAGTTTCTGATAACAGAAAAAACTGTATAATGATGATTCTTTTAAACTCAATTATGTAGATCTTAGTCAAAGTGAATGCCAAGCATATTCTAATTACCAGAACTTTAAAACCAAGAGAAAAGTGCAGTAGTGTATGGAATAAGGCTGATATTCTTGGCTTCATATAAATAAATATTTGAATAACTATGTGTGTACAAGATAGTAGAGTGAGAGAAGCAAAGCGGAGAGGAAGCAAGACGCACCTGCTAGTTCGTAAATATTTCTCTAATTTCGTTGTGTCCGTTAGTAATATTAGCGTTAATTCAACGTTGCCTTGTGAAGAGGACAGACATCTGTAAATGCCCAACTAGAGAATGAAATGGAAGAATGTAGTGACTGGACGAAAGAAAATGCAACGCGGAAACATTGAATTAGACGCCATATTGTCTACTACCGGGTGCACTCTTCAGTAATTCAGGTTCGCCTTCCAGTATTTAATACAAACCACACAACAGGTAAAGTTACCTGCCAATGGGCTAACAGGCCTACTGCAGTGTTCCTCCTTTCTTATATTCTTATTTTGGCCAATTTTCTAAGGAATCTTACGGTGGGAGGCGTTAGGATATACCATCAATGTAATTAACTGGTAAGTATAATAATTTAAATCCCTAACATGAAATGAAGTGATTAATAATTGTAACTTAGTAGACAAAACGAAATACTTAAAACAGTCAAGTCCACTTAAATTCTCCAAAAATTATGCAGTCTACTTAATGTTAAGTAAAAGGACACAAATGCACCAATAAAATGTAACATTAGTTGTATCTGTGACCTTTTAACATATCGTCGGTAATTCTACAGTATTTATACAGTCTACTTAATGGTTAGTTTTACTGGCATAATTTTTCATGATAATTATACAGGAACCATATGTTCCTAATCCAAGGTCCCGGAGTTAGTCGGGGAGCTGAGACGGTGGACATGGGAGTTGGGACATTATCTGCAACCCCACTGCTCCTGATGTCCCACAAGTCTCCAGGATACATCAACTTTTGTAAGTTGCAGTTCATTATTCTGTGCTGTTTTAGCGAGCGGTTTACCAGCACTAACCTAACGTAACCTAACCTAGGTTATGTTAGGAGCACTCAGGTTAAAAGGGTAACAAGGTCAGCACGGGTAAAAAAAACTTATAAAAGGTAGGACCGCACGGTAAAGTAGCACCCAATATTCTATGTTGTTGTCGTGTGAGGGTGGAAAGTTAATTCGAGATTGTGTTCTCGTGAAAATCCCCAACAATATGAATGTAGTGTACAATTGGAAAACAGGAATAAACATAGGGGATGTACATAGCGTGTTGAAATCATCCAGACAGGACAGAGCTCATAGCAATGGATAGAAGTTGGAGAAATTTAAATTTAGAAATGATATAGGAAAATACTTGCTTGGCAACAAAGTTGTATATAAACGAGACAAACTCCCAAGTAGTGTTATTGAGGCAAGAACTTCGGTCAGTTTTAAATATAAGTTGGACGAGTAGATGAGTTGGTGTGTGGTTGGGACTGGCCTTGCATGGGCCACTAGGCTGACTGCAGTACTCATTTTTTGAAAGGGTGGTGAGGAGCCAGATTAAAAACGTAAATGAAAAGCATGACTTGCAGGACTCGAACCATTGTGAATTTAAAGCTGGAAGATCAGGTTTGTCATAAGAACTAAACCATTATGACGAGACTACAGAGACGTTGAAGAAAACCAAAACGCAGATGTGGTCTTCAGAGATTTCGCGAAGGCATTTGTCAAAAAAAAAAACCCAAAAAAAAAAACAATGAGATCATCAAAGAGAACGAAAAGGTAAATGTGAAAGACCTGGGAGTAATAATATCAAGTGATTAATAATTTTAGGAACACTATTAAGTAAGTACATTATATTATATATATATATATATATATATATATATATATATATATATATATATATATATATATATATATATATATATATATTTTCTTCTTTCTTTCAACACACCGGCCGTATCCCACCGAGGCGGGGTGGCCCAAAAGAAAAAACCAAAGTTTCTCCTTTTACATTTAGTAATATATACAGGAGAAGGGGTTACTAGCCCCTTGCTCCCATATATATATATATATATATATATATATATATATATATATATATATATATATATATATATATATATATATATATATATATATATATATATATATATATATATAATATATATATGTCGTGCCGAATAGGCAGAACTTGCGATCTTGGCTTAAATAGCAACGCTCATCTTGCCATATAGGACAAATGAAAATTTGTGTATGCAATAATTTCGACAAAATCATTCTGAACCTAACGAAAAAAATATATTTCACTGTGTTTGTTTAGTATTAAATTATTGTAAACAAATCTAAAATATATTTAGTTGGGTTAGGCTAAAATAAATTGTTCTTGTTGTAATAAGGTTAGGTAAGTTTTCTAAGATTCTTTTGATGCAAAATCATAATTTTTTACATTAACATTAATGAAAAACATATATCTTTAAACGAATAAGAGAAAATTTTAGAAAGGACTTAATTTTAAATGAGTTCTTGCTAATTGACCAGTTTTACATATTCGGCACGACATATATATTAATAATATATATATTATATATATATATATATATATATATATATATATATATATATATATATATATATATATATATATATATATATATATATATATATATATATATATATATATATGACTTAAAACTTACACTAAGATTAAAAATAATATTAATCAGAAATAATGCTACAATTCTTACCTAGTAATGAGATGTCTGGGGTGGAGACCATTTCTTTGTCTAGAGTCTCCACATCAATGTTGGTAGTGGCAAGTCGAAGACACGCGTCCAGTGTTTCATTTCTCATCTGATTTCTGGCTTTAGATTTTACTTGTTTCATGGTAGAAAACGTACATTCACATATATATGTACTACCAAAGACTGAGTACAGCTTTATTGCAAAGTCTATCAGCTTGGGGAATCTATCTTTGCAGATGAACTTCCAGAAACTCTCCTGATTTTCACATTTCTTTGCAAGCAACAGTGGGCCAGACAGTTCAAGCTGAAGTTCTGGCAACTGTGTCTCTACATTAACTACATGGGGTTGTTAAATAAAAGGAATCTAGCACACCGGCCTGTGAGTTTTGGGACTCACCATGGCTTCAAACCCCACCCGTTCTGCGGTGTACTTTCTTGAATTACCTGCATCCCTTCTTATTACTGAATTCACACCAGACAGCCGGAGCGAGTGCAGCGCCGTCAGCACCTGATAGATGCCGAAGGGATTGTTGCTATGTGCAAGACCATGTTATCAACGTCCGCTAACATTCTCTGTAAGCAGAATGCAACTATCACCCAAAAGTTACGGTTACTGAAGAAAAGTGTCACATATTACACGCAGTCACTGCAGTACACAGTCACTCTCTAGCAGACAGAAGAGCAGCAAAATCAATTAACTTCCAACAGTTAACGTAATGCCCATTTATTCTCTTACATTTATTAATGTACATAGAGGGTACTTGGTCAGGCGATCAATGAGGCGATAATGTGCGCCGGAGAGGAATCAATATCGCATTAACACCAGTGTAACGATGCCAGTGATAAACACTTGACTGCTGAAGTGGACACTTTCCTTGTTAAATATCTGGGATGATATGCAACCTTCTTTGGTTTTGTCTCTCAGCCTGACTTAGAACACGCAGTCAACCACACAGCAGCAGAATACGCAGTCAACCACACAGCAGCAGAATACGCAGTCAACCACACAACAGCAGAACACGCAGTCAACCACACAACAGCAGAACACGCAGTCAACCACACAACAGCAGAACATGCAGTCAACCACACAACAGAAGAACACGCAGTCAACCACACAACAGCAGAACACGCAGTCACCACACAGCAGTATGATAGTCAACCACACAGCAGTAGAACACACAGTCACCACACAGCAGTAGCACACACAGTTATCACACAGCAGTACAACACACAGTCACCACACACACACACACAGTCACCACACAGCAGTACAACACACAGTCACCACACAGGAGTACAACACACAGTCACCACACAGCAGTAGCACACACAGTTATCACACAGCAGTAGCACACACAGTTATCACACAGCAGTAGAACACACAGTTATCACACAGCAGTAGTACACACAGTCATCACACAGCAATAGAACACAGTCACCACACAGCAGTACAACACATAGTCACCACACAGCAGTAGCACACACAGTTATCACACAGCAGTAGCACATACAGTCATCACACAGCAGTAGAACACAATCACCACAGTAGCAGAACACACAATCACCACACAGCAGCAGAACAGTCACCACACAGCAGCAGCACACAGTCATCACACAGCAGTAGAACACAATCACCACAGTAGCAGAACACACAATCACCACACAGCGGCAGAACAGTCACCACACAACAGTAGCACACACAGTCATCACACAGCAGTAGAACACAATCACCACAGTAGCAGAACACACAATCACCACACAGCAGCAGAACAGTCACCACACAGCAGCAGAACAGTCACCACACAGCAGTATGACACAGAACCCTTTATAGGAATCATGAGACAAACCTCACACAACAGAACGTCACATCCTCACAGAGCAGTATCAAAGACAATCTCGCATAGTAACATGAGGCAACCTCAGAGAGCAGTGTGCAAGAGACAGCCTTACACAGCATCACGACAGACAACCTCACACAGCATCACCACAGACAGCATCACGACAGACTTCCTCACACAGCATCACGACAGACACCCTCACACAGCATCACGACAGACAACCTCACACAGCATCACGACAGACAACCTCACACAGCATCACGACAGACAACTTCTCACAGCAGCACAACAACCACATAAAGCATGTTGACAAAACTTCATAAATACATGTACTTCAGTATATAAATAACCCATTCATAGGCACATAGTAAAATGAAACCTATGACGGTTTCGGTTCGACCTGGAGCATTAACTAGACACACACAAGCGCGAAGGAAAGAGAGCCAGTACATATACGAGAGGGAGCCGGTCCGGGAGAACGAGAGGCGGTAGAGAAAATAGTAGTTGTGGCAAAGGTAGTGGTGGAAGTAGTAACAGTTGTAGTAACTGTAGTAAGTAGTGCACTAGTGGAAGAAGTGGTAGTAAGAAGGGAGAGGCAATAGTAGTAGTAGTAGTAACAGTAGTAATAATAGTGGAAGTAGTCCAAGGTCTAGTTAATGGTCCTAGACGGGCCGATACGTCTCATAAGTTATTCTTCCATATGCGAGTTATTTTTGTATTGTTCTAGTCACGGTATTGTGCATTGAATTCATTATACAGGGTTGTTTTCAACTATACTCTCAGGCTTCCATCTGAATTGCTACTTTCCAGACTAACATTAAATCACGCAACGATATACTTTGCTTGCGACCATTGACGCAAATAGCTTAGCATGAGTTGCTATTGTTTTCGTCACAATCAATTTTTCTTGAGGTTAATCGTAAACAACTACGCAACGTAAAATCATGTATTTAGATCGTATTGTTATGCGGTATTCTGTATCGCGAATGTTGGGGAATATTGACACCTTATTTTAATATGAAGTCTTAAGAAAACTGGATGTGAAGATCTAAATTCTAAGAGATTCGGTTACCAGAAATGTTAGTAAGTAAATTAGAAAGCTAAGATATGACTCAGACTTGAGTAGTACACCGAAGACTAATTAATGGAACTTGTTTAAAACATTGACGTGAAGGGAATAATCTAAGGTGTATTGAGTCGTTGACCGGGTTGTGTAGGGATGGTGTCATTAGCATAGCTGAGAGAGAGCGTATACTCTGTTGGCAGCATATAGCAGGGCATCAGGTAGCAGCTGGTTGATGCTGGTAGTATAATGTGGTAGCTGGTTGATGGTGGTAGTATAATGTGGTAGCTGGTTGATGCTGGTGGTATAATGTGGTAGCTGGTTGATGCTGGTGGTATAATGTGGTAGCTGGTTGATGGTGGTAGTATAATGTGGTAGCTGGTTGATGGTGGTAGTATAATGTGGTAGCTGGTTGATGGTGGTAGTCTAATGTGGAAGCTGGTTGATGGTGGTAGACTAATGTGGAGGCTGGTTGATGGTAGTAGTCTAATGTGGCAGCTGGTTGATAGTGGACGTATAATGTGGTAGCTGGTTGATGCTGGTAGTATAATGTGGTAGCTGGATGATGGTGATAGTCTAATGTGGTAGCTTGTTGATGCTGGTAGTATAATGTAGTAGCTGGTTGATGCTGGTAGTATAATGTAGTAGCTGATTGATGTTGGTAGTATTATGTAGTAGCTGGTTGATGCTGGTAGTATAATGTAGTAGGTGGTTGATGCTGGTAGTATAGTGCAGTAGCTGGTAGTATAATGTGGTAGCTGGTTGATGGTGATAGTCTAATTTGGTAGCTGGTTGATGGTGGTAGTCTAATGTAGCAGCTGGTTGATGGTGGAGGTATAATGTGGTAGCTGGTTGATGCTGGTAGTATAATGCAGTAGCTGGTTGATGCTGGTAGAATAATGTGGTAGCTGGTTGATGCTGGTAGTATAATGTAGTAGCTGGTTGATGCTGGTAGTATAATGTAGTAGCTGGTTGATGCTGGTAGTATAATGTAGTAGCTGGTTGATGCTGGTAGAATAATGTGGTAGCTGGTTGATGCTGGTAGTATAATGTAGTGGCTGATTGATGCTGGTAGTATAATGTAGTAGCTGGTTGATGCTGGTAGTATAATGTAGTAGCTGGTTGATGCTGGACGTATAATGTGGTAGCTGGTTGATTCTGGTAGTATAATGTAGTAGCTGGTTGATGCTGGTAGTATAATGTAGTAGCTGGTTGATGCTGGTAGTATAATGTAGTAGCTCATTGATGCTGGACATATAATGTGGTAGCTGGTTGATGCTGGTAGTATAATGTAGTAGCTGATTGATGCTGGTAGTATAATGTAGTAGCTCGTTGATGCTGGTAGTATAATGTAGTAGCTGGTTGATGCTGGTAGTATAATGTAGTAGCTGGTTGATGGTGGTATTATAATGTGGAAGCTGGTTGATGGTGGTAGTATAATGCAGTAGCTGGTAGTATAATATGGTAGCTGGTTGATGCTGGTAGTATAATGTGGTAGCTGGTTGATGCTGGAAGTATAATGTGTTAGCTGGTTGATGCTGGTGGTATAATGAAGTAGCTGATTGATGCTGGTAGTATAATGTAGTAGCTGGTTGATGCTGGTACTATAATGTAGTAGCTGGTTGATGCTGGTAGTATAGTGCAGTAGCTGGTAGTATAATGTGGTAGCTGGTTGATGCTGGTAGTATAATGTGGTAGCTGGTTGATGGTTTTAGTATAATGTGGTAGCTGGTTGATGCTGGTAGTATAATGTGGTAACTGGTTGATACTGGTAGTATAATGCAGTGACTGGTTGATGCTGGTAGTATAATGCAGTAGCTGGCTGATGGTGCTTATATAATGTGGTAGCTGGTTGATGCTGGTAGTATAATGTGGTAGTTGGTTGATGCTGGTAGTATAATGCAGTGACTGGTTGATGCTGGTAGTATAATGCAGTAGCTGGCTGATGGTGCTAGTATAATGTGGTAGCTGGTTGATGCTAGTAGTATAATGCAGTAGCTGGTAGTATAATATGGTAGCTGGTTGATGCTGGTAGTATAATGTGGTAGCTGGTTGTTGCTGGAAGTATAATGTGTTAGCTGGTTGATGCTGGTGGTATAATGAAGTAGCTGATTGATGCTGGTAGTATATTGTAGTAGCTGGTTGATGCTGGTAGTATAATGCAGTAGCTGGTAGTATAATGTAGTAGCTGGTTGATGCTGGTAGTATAATGCAGTAGCTGGTAGTATATTGTAGTAGCTGGTTGATGCTGGTAGTATAATGCAGTAGCTGGTAGTATATTGTAGTAGCTGGTTGATGCTGGTAGTATAATGCAGTAGCTGGTAGTATATTGTAGTAGCTGGTTGATGCTAGTAGTTTAATGCAGTAGCTGGTAGTATATTGTAGTAGCTGGTTGATGCTGGTAGTATAATGCAGTAGCTGGTAGTATATTATAGTAGCTGGTTGATGCTGGTAGTTTAATGCAGTAGCTGGTAGTATATTGTAGTAGCTGGTTGATGCATGTAGCATAATGCAGTAGCTGGTAGTATATTGTAGTAGCTGGTTGATGCTGGTAGTATAATGCAGTAGCTGGTAGTATATCGTAGTAGCTGGTGGATGCTGGTAGTATAATGCAGTAGCTGGTAGTATAATGTAGTAGCTGGTTGATGCTGGTAGTATAATGCAGTAGCTGGTAGTATAATGTAGTAGCTGGTGGATGCTGGTAGTATAATGCAGTAGCTGGTAGTATAATGCAGTAGCTGGTAGTATATTGTAGTAGCTGGTGGATGCTGGTTTTATAATGCAGTAGCTGGTAGTATAATGTAGTAGCTGGTTGATGCTGGTAGTATAATGCAGTAGCTTGTAGTATATTGTAGTAGCTGGTTGATGCTGGTAGTATAATGCAGTAGCTGGTAGTATATTGTAGTAGCTGGTTGATGCTGGTAGTATAATGCAGTAGCTGGTAGTATATTGTAGTAGCTGGTTGATGCTGGTAGTATAATGCAGTAGCTGGTAGTATAATGTGGTAGCTTGTTGATAGTGAGACTCTCCACGGTCAAGATCCATAAGTATTACTCATGCGTCTCACTTATAAACATGTCGGTTTTCAGTCACTTATATTAAGTTGGACTGATAACGTCAAACTACTTAGTTTAGAAAAACGCGTGAGCAAACACTTGGAACTGTCTATTAGAAAACGTTTTGGTCCTAGGACCTTGATCACTTTTAACACACACAGGTTGAAAATCAAGGTTCTGGTGTTTACTCAGGTGTCGGTATCAATTATCTTCGTCTACCATCAACTGTGATGTCTCCGGCAAAACCTTTCGTCAGTAATAATTCGTAGTGTCGAATGTCTTGTGTATCATCATTATTAAGGCGTCACTTAGACTGTACTGCTCAGTTCTGTTCTCCTTACTGCTAAATAGTAACAAATGCGTTGGAGAACACACAGAGAAAAACAACAAAATTAATAGACTGCTCTCAGTCTTCCATACGATGATAAATTGAGAGCCCTGAACCTTCACTCTCTTGAAAGAAGAAGAATGAGGTGAGAATGATCGAAGTATACAGGTGGAAGACGGATATAAATAACAGATATAACGTACTGAGGATATCCAGTCCAGAGAAAACTCAAAATAATGGCTTCAAATTAGATATATTTAAATTTAGAAAGGATGTAGGAAAGTACCTCTTTGGGAGTAGATTTGTAGATTAATAGAGCAATCTGCCAAATAGGTTCATTGAAGCTGAAACCTTGGGAGCTTTAAAAATAGGTCAGATAATTATGCGAGTGAGAAGGTTTGAATTTGAGTGGTAGCAGAGTAGAATGGTGTATTTGGGTTACCGAGGCCAGTTTCTTGGAAGGCTATGAGAATATGTTGAATAAATATATGGCTGGGATGGGTTGAATTTGAGAAGAGCCTCCCAGGTATGGGTTGGACATGTGTGTGTGTGTGTATGCAGGAATGGTTTTGAGAAGGGCTTGCCAAGAACGTAGAGCAACAGGTGCACGGGCCCTCGCTAGAGCAGTAGACCTGTTGCACTGCAGTCATGATTCTTGCACCTCACTAAACACCTGACTTCTCGGACCTAACCCAACACCTGACAGCTTTAACTACTGTAAAAGCTGTAATTTTTGAGTAAATAGAGTTATGAAAGCTGTTACGGTAGCACTGAAAATGGGTTGGGGAAATATTCTGATAGTGGGTTGGATTGTACAAGACCTGCCCAGCATGAGCCAACAGGCCTACTGCACTGTTCCTATTTATGTTCTTATTTACTTGATAAATATTTTTTGGGTGACATCAATCAGTGAAGACACCTTCACCATCAGGAACTTGCTGACAACACAGTCGAAGCTTCGCTAGACCTCTCAGGTATGTCACACCTGGTCCCTTACTCACGCTGGTTAACACCTGGTCCCTTACTCACGCTGGTTAACAATGCATGACTGGCCACCCATCACCCCTTCCATGTCCATATATATTATTTTCACTCCACACGTTGAAAAATTAACCTCATTAGTGCTTCCGATAGTTTAATGATTAAGACACACACACATGCAGCAGTTAGACGTGCGTCTTAATCATCAAGTTCTCTCTATTTTATACCATTTTTAACATTCCAACAGTTTAAAATCCCTCTTCCAGCGTAAACTCGTCCTGTTGCAGCGCTATAGTGATACCAACATGCTGTGGATAATAATAATAATAATAATAATAATAATAATAATAATAATAATAATAATAATAATAATATAATAAATAATAATAATAATAATAAAAATAATAATAATAATAATAATAATAATAATAAATAATAAAAATAATAATTTTTACAAGTACAAAATATATAGGCCTAGATGACATCAGTGACATACTACTATATAGAAAGCCCCTTGTTATGCAGAGCATTTAGGGTAAATTAGGTAAATTTTGTCTCCAGGATGCGACCCACACCAGTCGACTATCACCCAGGTACCTAATTTACTAACAGTTGAACATGGACAGCGCAGGTGTTTTAAGGAAACACGTTCTAAGGTTTCCACCCTTACAGAGGATCGAACCCTGGGCCTCAGTATGTGACCTGAGTGGCTTAGCAATCGAGATACGTTCGTAACTTTTCCTTTTAATCAATATCTTGAAGTGTATATAAATCTCCTTGTAAAGTAAAAGGACACAAGTGCATCTAATGTCACATTAGTTGCACTTGTGTCCTTTTACTTTACATATTGTCGGTAATTCTACCAACGTTATTACAATAAATCTCCTTGTTCTTACAGTTATTTTTATCTAATACCTCCTTGTACTTGTAATCCCTTTCTAGTTTTTAATCCCTAACGTATTTAATAAATTCACTTCATTTAATATCCCCTCTTTTAAAACATTCACGAAATTATGGCGCATCCTTATTTTTTAACCCGCCCTCCGCTTTAAGAGCTTGCTCGTATATAAATCCTTTAGTAGAGTGTGTGCCGGCGTACCATGTAATACTACTGACGCTCGTCCCCTGATGTCAGGTAAAAGCGGAACCCATTTTTCAGGAATATCAAATGACATCACCCAAAAAGTAAACATTTCTGGAGTATCCTGCTCTTGATATTGCCTCTCATGTGATACATCATACTGAGAGAGGAAGGGGAAGCTGTCAGGAGTATATGTTGTACCTCCTGTAACACGTAGTGAGAGAGGAAGGGGGAAGCTGTCAGGAGTATATGTTGTATCTCCTGTAACACGTAGTGAGAGAGGAAGGGGAAGCTGTCAGGAGTATATGTTGTACCTCCTGTAACACGTAGTGAGAGAGGAAGGGGGAAGCTGTCAGGAGTATATGTTGTACCTCCTGTAACACGTAGTGAGAGAGGAAGGGGGAGCTGTCAGGAGTATATGCTGTACCTCCTGTAACACGTATGTGAGAGGAAGGGAAGCTGTCAGGAGTATATGTTGTACCTCCTGTAACACGTAGTGAGAGAGGAAGGGGGAAGCTGTCAGGAGTATATGTTGCATCTCCTGTAACACGTAGTGAGAGAGGAAGGGGGAAGCTGTCAGGAGTATATGTTGTATCTCCTGTAACACGTAGTGAGAGAGGAAGGGGGAAGCTGTCAGGAGTATATGTTGTACCTCCTGTAACACGTTGTGAGAGAGGAAGGGAGAAGCTGTCAGGAGTATATGTTGTACCTCCTGTAACACGTAGTGAGAGAGGAAGGGGGAAGCTGGCAGGAGTATATGTTGTACCTCCTGTAACACGTTGTGAGAGAGGAAGGGGGAAGCTGGCAGGAGTATATGTTGTACCTCCTGTAACACGTAGTGAGAGAGGAAGGGTGAAGCTGTCAGGAGTATATGTTGTACCTCCTGTAACACGTAGTGAGAGAGGAAGGGGGAAGCTGGCAGGAGTATATGTTGTACCTCCTGTAACACGTAGTGAGAGAGGAAGGGAGAAGCTGTCAGGAGTATATGTTGTAAACCCCCTGTAACACGTAGTGAGAGAGGAAGGGGGAAGCTGTCAGGAGTATATGTTGTACCTCCTGTAACACGTAGTGAGAGAGGAAGGGAGAAGCTGTCAGGAGTATATGTTGTACCTCCTGTAACACGTAGTGAGAGAGGAAGGGGGAAGCTGTCAGGAGTATATGTTGTACCTCCTGTAACACGTAGTGAGAGAGGAAGGGGGAAGCTGTCAGGAGTATATGTTGTACCTCCTGTAACACGTAGTGAGAGAGGGAAAGGGGGAAGCTAGCAGGAGTATATGTTGTACCTCCTGTAACACGTAGTGAGAGAGGAAGGGGGAAGCTGTCAGGAGTATATGTTGTACCTCCTGTAACACGTTGTGAGAGAGGAAGGGGGAAGCTGGCAGGAGTATATGTTGTACCTCCTGTAACACGTAGTGAGAGAGGAAGGGGGGAAACTGTCAGGAGTATATGTTGTACCTCCTGTAACACGTTGTGAGAGAGGAAGGGGGAAGCTGGCAGGAGTATATGTTGTACCTCCTGTAACACGTAGTGAGAGAGGAAGGGGGAAGCTGTCAGGAGTATATGTTGTACCTCCTGTAACACGTAGTGAGAGAGGAAGGGGGAAGCTGTCAGGAGTATATGTTGTACCTCCTGTAACACGTAGTGAGAGAGGAAGGGAGAAGCTGTCAGGAGTATATGTTGTACCTCGTGTAACACATACTGAGAGAGGAGGGGGGAAGCTGGCAGGAGTATATGTTGTACCTCGTGTAACACATACTGAGAGAGGAGGGGGGAAGCTGGCAGGAGTATATGTTGTACCTCGTTGTAACACATACTAGAGAGGAGGGGGAAGCTGGCAGGAGTATATGTTGTACCTCGTGTAACACATACTGAGAGAGGAGGGGGGAAGCTGGCAGGAGTATATGTTGTACCTCGTGTAACACATACTGAGAGAGGAAGGGGAAGCTGTCAGGAGTATATGTTGTACCTCGTGTAACACATACTGAGAGAGGAAGGGGAAGCTGTCAGGAGTATATGTTGTACCTCGTGTAACACATACTGAGAGAGGAAGGGGAAGCTGTCAGGAGTATATGTTGTACCTCGTGTAACACATACTGAGAGAGGAAGGGGAAGCTGTCAGGAGTATATGTTGTACCTCGTGTAACACATACTGAGAGAGGAAGGGGAAGCTGTCAGGAGTATATGTTGTACCTCGTGTAAAAACATACTGAGAGAGGAAGGGGAAGCTGTCAGGAGTATATGTTGTACCTCGTGTAACACATACTGAGAGAGGAAGGGGGAAGCTGTCAGGAGTATATGTTGTACCTCATGTAACACATACTGAGAGAGGAAGGGGGAAGCTGGCAGGAGTATATGTTGTACCTCGTGTAACACATACTGAGAGAGGAAGGGGGAAGCTGTCAGGAGTATATGTTGTACCTCGTGTAACACATACTGAGAGAGGAAGGGGGAAGCTGGCAGGAGTATATGTTGTACCTCGTGTAACACATACTGAGAGAGGAAGGGGAAGCTGGCAGGAGTATATGTTGTACCTGTGTAACACATACTGAGAGAGGAAGGGGGAAGCTGGCAGGAGTATATGTTGTACCTCGTGTAACACATACTGAGAGAGGAAGGGGAAGCTGGCAGGAGTATATGTTGTACCTCGTGTAACACATACTGAGAGAGGAAGGGGAAGCTGGCAGGAGTATATGTTGTACCTCGTGTAACACATACTGAGAGAGGAAGGGGAAGCTGGCAGGAGTATATGTTGTACCTCGTGTAACACATACTGAGAGAGGAAGGGGGAAGCTGGCAGGAGTATATGTTGTACCTCGTGTAACACATACTGAGAGAGGAAGGGGGAAGCTGTCAGGAGTATATGTTGTACCTCGTGTAACACATACTGAGAGAGGAGGGGGAAGCTGGCAGGAGTATATGTTGTACCTCGTGTAACACATACTGAGAGAGGAAGGGGGAGCTGTCAGGAGTATATGTTGTACCTCGTGTAACACATACTGAGAGAGGAGGGGGGAAGCTGGCAGGAGTATATGTTGTACCTCATGTAACACATACTGAGAGAGGAAGGGGAAGCTGGCAGGAGTATATGTTGTACCTCGTGTAACACATACTGAGAGAGGAAGGGGAAGCTGGCAGGAGTATATGTTGTACCTCATGTAACACATACTGAGAGAGGGGGGGGAAGCGAGAGTATTGTTGTACCTCATGTAAAACATACTGAAAAGGGAAGGGGAAGCGGGCAGGAGTTATGTTTACCTGGAAAACACATCTAGAGGGGGGGAAAGCTTCAGGGTTATTTTTGTACCCAGTAACACATACTGAAAAGGGGGGGGGAAAGCTGGCGGGGATATTTTACCTCGTGTAAAAAATACGAGAGAGGAAGGGGAAGTGGCAGGAGTATATGTTGTCCCTCGTTTTTAAACACTTACTGAGAGAGGAAGGGGGAAAAGCTGTCGGAGTATATTTGATTTTGTAAAAAATATGAAGGGGAAATTTGGAAGTGGCAGGAGTTTTTTACCTCGTGTAACACATATGAAGGGAAGTGGGAAGCTGTCAGGATTATGTTGTCCCTCGTTAAACATACTGAGAGAGGGGGGGGAAGCTGGCGGGGTTTATTGTCCTCATAAAACAATACGAGAGAGGAAGGGGAAGCGGGCAGGAGTATTTTGTCCCCTTGAAACACAATGAGAGGGAAAGGGGGAAAGCGGGGCGGAGTATTGTTGCCCTCGTGTAACACATACGAGAGAAAAGGGGGAAGCGGGCGGAGTTTTTGTTGTCCCTCATTAACACATACGAGAGAGGAAAGGGGAAGCTGTAGGGTATATGTTGTCCCCTCTTTTAACACATACTGAGAGGGGAAAGGGGGAAAGCTTCAGGGATTGTTTACCTGTGTAAACTTACTGAAGAGGAAGGGAAGCTGGCAGGAGTATATGTTTACTCATGAACACATACGAGAGGGGAAGGGGAAGCGTCAGGATTTAATGTTGTACCTCGGTAAAATTACTGAGAGGGGAAGGGGAAGGTAGGGAAAATGTTTTACCTAGAAACCCAAACTGAGAGAGGAAGGGGGAAGCGTCAGGATATAGTTGTACCCGTGAACCAATGAGAGGAAGGGGGAAGCGGGCAGGAGAAAATTTTTTGTCCCCCATGTAAACATACGAGGGGGAAGGGGGGAAGTGGCAGGGTATATGTGTCCTCGTGTAACACAACGAGAGGGGGGGGGGAAGTGGCAGGAGTATATGTTGTCCCTCATGTAAAACAACTGAGAGAGGAAGGGGGAAGGGCGGGTATATGTTGTACCTCGGAAAAACAATCTGGAGAGGAAGGGAAGCTGGCGGAGTATATGTTGTATCTGTGTAACACATATAAAAGGAGGAAGGGGGAAGTGGCAGGAGTAATGTGTACCTCATTAACCATACTGAGAGGGGAAAGGGGAAGCTGTCGGAGTATTGTTGTACCTGTGAAAATACTGAGAGAGGAAGGGGAAGCTGTCAGGAGTATATGTTGTCCCGGTAACACATATGAGAGGGAAGGGGGAAGCTTCAGGAGTTTTTTGTTTACCTCGTGTAACACATACTGGGGAAGGAAGGGGGGAAGGGGCGGGGGAGTAATGTTGTACCTGTGTAACCATCGAAAGGAAGGGGAAGCGGGCGGGAGTAATGTTTACCTCGGTAACACATATGAGAGAGGAAGGGAAGCTGCGGGATTATGTTGTCCCTCTTGTAAACATCTGAGAGGGGAAAGGGGGGGAAGCGTCAGGAGTATATTTTTACTCATGTAACACTCGAGGGGAAGGGGAAGCTGTCGGATATATGTTGTACCTCAGTAACACATATGGAGAGGAAGGGGAAGCTGTCGGGGTATATTTGTCCTGTGTAACACATACTGAAGGGGAAAGGGGGAAGCGTAGGGTATATGTTGTACCTCAGTAACACATACTAAAGGGGGGAAGGGGGGAAGCTGTGGGTATATGTTGTACCTATGTAACACATATAAGGGGAAGGGGAAGCGGGGATTAATGTTGTACTTCGTGTAACCTACTAAGGAGGAGGGGAAGCTGTCGGGAGTATATGTTGTCCCTCGTGTAACACATACTGAGAGGGGAAGGGGGAAGCTGGCGGGGAAATTGTTTACCTCGGAACACATACGAGAGGGGAAAGGGGGGAAGCTGGCGAGAATGTTGTCCCGTGTAAACATACTGAGAGGGGAAAGGGGGAAGCTGGCGGGAGTATATGTTGTACCTGTGTAACACTACTGAAAGGGAAAGGGGAAGCTGTAAATTATGTTGTACCTCATGAAACCCAAAAAAAAGAGAGAGGAAGGGGAAGCGGGCGGGAGTATATGTTGTCCCTCGGTAACCTTTTGGGGGGGAAGGGGAAGCGGCAGGAGTTATTTTGTACCTCGTGTAAAAAATACTGAAGAGGGGGGGGGAAGCGGCGAGTTTTTTTGTACCTCGTGTAACACATATGAGAGGGGAAAGGGGGGAAGGGGGCAGGATTTGTTGACCTCGTGTAACACATACGAAAAGGGGAAAGGGGGGAGCGGGCGGGAGTTTTGTTGTCCTCGTGAACACATACTGAGGAGGAAGGGGGAAGTTGAGGAGTATATTTTACCTCGTGAAACACATACGAGGAGGGGGGGGGAAAGGGGCAGGGTTTATGTTGTCCCTCGTGTAACCATATGAAGGGAAGGGGGGGGGGGCGGGGCGGGGAGTAATGTTGTACCTCGTGAAACCCATATGAAGGGGGGGGGAAAAGCGGGCAGGGTAATGTTGTGCCTGTGTAACACATACTGAGAAGAAGGGGAAAGCTGGCAGGAGTTTGTTGTACCTCGGTAACATTTTCTAAAAGGAGGGGGGAACTGGCAGGTATTGTTTTACCTCGTGTAACACATCTGGAGGGGAAAGGGAAGTGGCAGGAGTATTTTTTGTACCTCTGTCACATTAAAAGGGGAAGGGGGAGGGCGGGGAGAAATGTTGTCCTCTGTAACACATACTAAAGAGGGGGGGGAAGCGGGCGGAGTTATGTTGTCCCTTTTTTTTTAAAAACCATATGAGAAGGGGGGAAAACTGGCGGAGTATATTTTTCCCTTTTAACACATTGAAAAGGGAAAGGGGGAAGCTGGGGGATATGTTTACCCGTGAAACCATATGAGGGGGGGGGAAGTGGCAGGAGGAATTGTTGTACCAATGTAACCTACTGAGAGGGGAGGGGGAATGGCAGGAGTAATGTTGACCACATGTAAAACTACTGGAGGGGGGGGGAAGCGGGCGGAGATATTTTTATATGTAAACAAACTGAGGGGGAAAGGGGGGAAGCGGGCGATATTGTTGTACCTCTTAACACTATGAGAGAGGAAGGGGAACTGGAGGTAATTTGCCCCTATGTAACCATATGAGAGAGGGGGGGAAGCTGGCGGGGTATATTGTTGACCTCTGTAACAGATACGGAGAGGGGGGGGAAACTGGCGGGGTTTATTTTGTACCCAAAAACCATACTGGAGGGAAAGGGGGGAAGCGGCAGGAGTATATGTTGCCCCTCAGTAACACTACTGGAGGGAAAGGGGGGGAAGTGGCAGGAGAAAAGTTGTACCTCATGTAAAAATACGAGAGGGGAAGGGGGAAGTGGCAGGTAATGTTGTACCACATTTTACCTACTGAGGAGGGGGGGGAATGGCAGGGATATGTTGTATCGTGAAACCCCACATACGAAAAGGAAGGGGGAATGGCAGGAGTATATTTTGTACCTCGTTTTAACTACTGGAGGGAAAGGGGGAACTGGCAGGATATTGTTGTACCTCGTGTAACACATCTGAGAGGGGAAGGGGAAGCTGGCGGGGTTTTTGTTGACCTCGTGTAACACTACGGGAAGAGGAAGGGGGAGCGGGCGGAGTATGTTGTCCCCTCTGAACACATACTGAGAGGGGAAGGGGGAAGCTGGCGGGAGTTTATGTTGTACCTCATGTAACACATACTGAGAGAGGAGGGGGAAGCGGGGCAGATATATGTTGTCCCTCGGTAACACATATGAGAGAGGAAGGGGAACTGCAGGAGAAAATTTTGTCCCTCGTCCCAAAAATACTGAGGAGGAGGGGAAGCTGGCGGGATTTTGTTTACTCGTGAAAACACAAACGAAGGGAAGGGGAAAGCTGGCAGGGTATTTTGTACCTCTGTAACACATATGAAGGGAGGGGGAAGCTGGCAGGATAATGTTTATCGTGTAACAATACTGGAGAGGGGGGGGGAAGCTGGCGGAGTATATGTTGCCCTCGTGTAAACATCTGAGAGGGGAAGGGGAAGCGGCGGGTATTGTGTACCTCATGTAACATACTGAGGAGGAAGGGAAACTGGCAGGGTATATGTGTACCCGTGAAACATACTGGAGGGGAAAGGGGGAAGCGGCAAGTATATGTTTACCCGTGTAACAATACTGAAAAGGGGAAGGGGGGGAAGCTGGCAGGGATTGTTTACCGTGAAACCTCTGAGGAGGGGGGGGAAGGGGCGGATATATTTGCCCTCGTGAAAACCATACTGAGGGGGAAGGGGAAGCGGGGCAGGAGTATATGTTTGTACCTCGTGAACACATATGAGGGGGAAGGGGAAGCGGCAGGATATATGTTGTTACCTCTGTAACACATCTGAAAGGGGAAAGGGGGGAAGTGCGGGAGTATAGTTGACCCGTGAAAACAAACTGAGAGGGGGGGGAAGCTGGCAGGAGATAGTTTCCTCAAAACACTTTACTGAGAGGGGAAGGGGAAGTTTAGGGTATATGTTGACCGTGAAAAACACATACTGAGAGAGGAGGGGGGAAGCTGAGGATAAAGGGAAAATTAAATAAAAAAAAGATTTTTTAAAGAAAATTTTGGTGTCTCAAGCGGTAAACACCTGTCTAACGCTAGGTACAACCTGTTTCACCTAATACACCCTGTCCCCGTAATACACGCTGTCAGCTAATACACCACCTGTCTAAGTAGATCACCTGTTTCCGTAGATACCACCTGTCCCGCTTGATCACACCTTCTCACTCTAGACACACCTGCTCCCCAGAACACCCGTCTCCGCTAGATCCACCGGGGGCTCACGCTGGGATACACACCTGTTCACTCTAGATAAAATTGTCTCATTTTATACAACCTATCTCACGCTAGATATACACCCCCTTTTTTCCACTCTAGAACACCCTGTCTCACGAAATCCCACAAAAAGTCCACGCAATGCACCTTTTTTCCAAACTAGATACACACCTATCCCCTAGATCCCCAACCTGTTTCACTCTAAAACACACCTGTCTCACGCTAGATCGCACACCTGTTCACGCTAGTACACCTGTTCAGCTAAAACCACCCTATTCATTAAATAAAAACCCTTTCCACGCTGTACACACCTGTCCATTTAGAACACACCTGCCTCACTCTAAAAACACCCTTTTTTCCGCTAGAAAACATTTCCCACTTGATACACCCTGTCTCACGTGTGCACCTGTCTCACTCTAGATACACCCCTGCCTCACTCTAGAAACACCTGTCTCACGCTGATACCCCTATCCACTTGATACACTGTTTACGGATACACCCTGTCTCACCTTTTTACACCTGTCTCCGCTAGATACCACCTGTTCACTCTAGATGCCCCCCTGTCTCCTTTAGATACCCCTGTCTCACTTGATCAAACCTGCCCACTCTAGATACATACCTGCTCACGCTGCAACCATCCACTCTAGATAAACCCTGTCTCACTCTAGAAACACCTATTTCACTCTGGATACCACCTGTCTCACGCTAGAAAACACACCTGCTCACCTAGATCACCCCGTCTCACGAGATAAAACCCCTGTCTCACTGTAGATAACACCTGTCTCACTGAGATACCACCTGTTCCGCTAGATACACCCCTGTCTCACCAGAACACCCTGTCTCACGTAATTACACACCTGTCTCATTAGATACACCCTGTCCCGCGATACACACCCGTCTCACTCTAGATACCCCTGCCCCAACTAGATCAACACCTTTTTTCAGCTAGAAACACCTGTCTCCGCAGTACAAAACCGTCTCACGCTAGATAACACCGACTACGAGAAATAACTGTCATGTCGGAAAAAGGATATCTCGCATGAGATAGGACCCTTTTAGGAGAGACAAAGTAGTCTCAATCTAGCGAAGATCTCTTTTCAAACCATACCCGGGGGGGTTTGAACCCGAAATCAGAAGTCACAAAACCCAGCCCGTCGGTTGCCACTGGACCGCTAGCCACAATAAGTTTCATCCAAAGAATTTTAACCATGGGAAGGTTGATGGCACAAGTGACCACAAGCAATTTTACAGACTAATCTCCGCTGCATGGCCGTGCGACTCGCCAAATCCCCCTAAGCTGCAACAGACCCACGAAACGAAAAGAACGTTCTTTAAGGGAAAGTTCGGGGAAAATCCTCCCCAAAAGACGGGCAACAAAATGATAAAAAAGTGGGGTGAACGAGAGAGTAAAATTAAAAAAATAATTTTTCGGGACAAAAAAAAAAAGGAAGAGAGTTTTAAAGTAAAGGATTTTAATTTTTTTTAAGAGGTGAGTTGAATTTGTTTGATTTAAAGGGTTGTAATGAAGCGAGTTAGTGAGTTGAGGGGAGAGTTTTGAGAGAGGGGGGGGGGGTTCAAAAAGACACAAGCGCACTATAATTGATTATAATTTTAACTAATTAAAAATAGTGACTGAAATATATTGCCAGACATGTTGACAGTTTAAAAAAAATATTAAAAAAATCACACTGCGTTATATTTTAGCATTGTGCTCATATATTACTGGAATTGAGTTTAGTTGTGTATATATCCGACGGTGTTAGAACTTAGTTATTACTAATTTTAACCCGTAGGAACAGATGGTTAATAGAAACTTGGGTAGCAAATATTCTTTTAAATATATTGGTGCGTTTTAAGGAGAGTCGTTTTAAGGAGAGTCGTTTTAAGGAGAGTCGTTTTAAGGAGAGTCGTTTTAAGGAGAGTCGTTTTAAGGAGAGTCGTTTTAAGGAGAGTCGTTTTAAGGAGAGTCTTTTTAAGGAGAGTCGTTTTAAGGAGAGTCTTTTTAAGGAGAGTCGTTTTAAGGAGAGTCGTTTTAAGGAGAGTCGTTTTAAGGAGAGTCGTTTTAAGGAGAGTCGTTTTAAGGAGAGTCGTTTTAAGGAGAGTCGTTTTAAGGAGAGTCGTTTTAAGGAGAGTCGTTTTAAGGAGAGTCGTTTTAAGGAGAGTCGTTTTAAGGAGAGTCGTTTTAAGGAGAGTCGTTTTAGGAGAGTCGTTTTAAGGAGAGTCGTTTTAAGGAGAGTCGTTTTAAGGAGAGTCGTTTTAAGGAGAGTCGTTTTAAGGAGAGTCGTTTTTAAGGAGAGTTCGTTTTAAGGAGAGTCGTTTTAAGGAGAGTCGTTTTAAGGAGAGTCGTTTTAAGGAGAGTCGTTTTAAGGAGAGTCGTTTTAAGGAGAGTCGTTTTAAGGAGAGTCGTTTTAAGGAGAGTCGTTTTAAGGAGAGTCGTTTTAAGGAGAGTCGTTTTAAGGAGAGTCGTTTTAAGGAGAGTCGTTTTAAGGAGAGTCGTTTTTAAGGAGAGTCGTTTTAAGGAGAGTCGTTTTAAGGAGAGTTGTTTTAAGGAGAGTCGTTTTAGGAGAGTCGTTTTAAGGAGAGTTGTTTTAAGGAGAGTCGTTTTAAGGAGAGTTGTTTTAAGGAGAGTTGTTTTAAGGAGAGTTGTTTTAAGGAGAGTTGTTTTAAGGAGAGTTGTTTTAAGGAGAGTCGTTTTAAGGAGAGTTGTTTTAAGGAGAGTTGTTTTAAGGAGAGTCGTTTTAAGGAGAGTTGTTTTAAGGAGAGTCGTTTTAAGGAGAGTCGTTTTAAGGAGAGTTGTTTTAAGGAGAGTCGTTTTAAGGAGAGTTGTTTTAAGGAGAGTTGTTTTAAGGAGAGTTGTTTTAGGAGAGTTGTTTTTAAGGAGAGTTGTTTTAAGGAGGGTTGTTTTAAAGGAGGCTTTTAAGGGATTGTTTTAAGGAGAGTTGTTTTAAGGAGGTTTTTTTAAAGGAGGTTTTTTTAAAGGAGAGTCGTTTTAAGGGGTTTTTTTTAAAGGAGAGTTGTTTTAAGGGGGTTTTTTTAAAGGAGAGTCGTTTTAAGGAGAGTTTTTTTAAGGACAGTTGTTTTAAGGAGAGTGTTTTAAGGAGAGTTGTTTTAAAGGAGAGTTTTTTTAAAGGAGAGTTGTTTTAAGGAGAGTTGTTTTAAGGAGAGTTGTTTTAAGGAGAGTTGTTTTAAGGAGAGTTGTTTTAAGGAGAGTCGTTTTAAGGAGAGTCGTTTTAAGGAGAGTCGTTTTAAGGAGAGTCGTTTTAAGGAGAGTTGTTTTAAGGAGAGTCGTTTTAAGGAGAGTCGTTTTAAGGAGAGTCGTTTTAAGGAAGAGTTGGTAAATAGAAATGTGGGATAACAAAATATTTTGAAAACGTGCCATTATTTTTTTTTGACATTTTTCTGTTGTGGAACCAGAAACTCATAGATTAATTACATGAAGAATTAGACACATATGCAACATCTGGGTGTCTTTATTTGTAGACGTTTCGCCCTCCGGTGGCTTTAGAACATAAGAACATAAGAACGAAGGAACACTGCAAAAGGCCTACTGGCCCATGCGAGGCAGGTCCAAGTCTCCTACCGGCATAAGCCAATGCACCCAACCTAGTCAGGTCAGGTCACATTGACTTAAGGGAGGAACACGGCAACCGACCTGGTAGCACAAGCTATCAGGTCCAACTCACACCCACCCACATCCACTCATGTATTTATCCAACCTATTTTTAAAGCTACACAACGTTCTGGCCTCTATAACTGTACTCGGGAGTTTGTTCCACTCATCCACAACTCTATTACCAAACCAGTACTTTCCTATATCCTTCCTGAATCTGAATTTTTCCAACTTAAAACCATTGCTGCGAGTCCTGTCTAGGCTAGATATTTTCAGCACACTATTTACATCCCCTTTATTTATTCTTGTCTTCCATTTATACACCTCAATCATATCCCCCCTAATTCTACGTCTTTCTAGAGAGTGCAGATTCAGGGCCTTTAGTCTATCCTCATAGGGAAGGTTTCTGATACATGGGATCATCTTTGTCATCCTCCGTGGTGGTGACGTGTACTTCAGTGGTGACGTGTACTTAGCTCTGTGAAGACCTGTTTGTGTGCTCTCTGTGAATCTGAACCAGGATGCCCTCTCTTGAGCAGCTTTACCAGCAGCTGAGAGAAGAGCTCAGAGTTGCTAAGCTGGAGATACGGCGATTAACGGAGGAGAACAAGAGGATTCGTAGTAATCCTCCTGTTGTGAGTCCCCAGGTTAAGAGGGGAGCTTGGTCAGTGGCCGGGCAACATGGAACCAAGCTGAAGATCAAGAAAACGGTTGGTGAGGCAGAAACAACGAGAAACCAGAAGACTACCGTGGAAACTTCCAACTCATTCTCGGTGCTACCCGACGAATGTGAGTGTTCTACTGGGAATGCCACAACGAGCACCAAGGAAGCATTGGCAGACGTGAGTAAGACATCCCTAGAAACCCCAACTAAGACCATCGAGAACGTCTTGACGAATTCTACAAGTGGTGTAATGCTACCTGGCGAATGTGAGTCGACTACTCGGAGCATCACGACGGACGACGCCAAGGAAGGTAAAAACATTGTTGTTGTTGGGGATAGCCAGATTAGGTACATGGATAGGGCATTCTGCTTGAAGGATAGGAGGCAGAGAGTGTGTTTTCCTGGGGCTGGGATGAAGGATATTGTTAGCCATCTGGATGACATCATGAGAGGTAATGGGAGCAATCCTATTATCTGTCTCAGTGCTGGAGGCAACGATGTTGGCAGACGTAGGAGTGAGGACCTGATTAGCAGGTATAGGTCAGCAATAGAGATAATTAGGAGGATGGGTGGGAAACCTGTCATATGTGGCATTTTACCAAGGAGAGGAGTTGGAAATGAATGGTTGTCCAGAGCAATTGGTATCAATTGCTGGCTGGACAAATACTGTAAGGAAAATGCGGTAACATTCATTGACAACTGGGACCTCTTCTATGGCAGAATGACATGTATGCCAGGGACGGGGTTCACTTATCAGGTGTGGGGTGGGAGCACTGGCCAACGCAGTGGAGGGAGCTGTTAGGTCTTTAAACTAGGAATAGTTAGTGGTATGGGTTTTTGCGGGAAAACTGTGAAGTCGCAGGGTAGTAACATGAGTACTAGGAGAACTAGTAATAGGCAAAATGAGGTGGATATTGGAAAGCCAGTGGCACTAATTGACAAGGACAGTAAAAGATTTAGTGGAATAACAGAAAGGAGCAGGAAGGGTAAAGAGAGAGGAGGGTCTTTAAATATTTATTACACCAATAGTCGCAGTGCTAGAAATAAGATGGACGAGTTGAGACTAGTTGCTAGTGCAGGTAACATAGATGTATTTGCCATTACTGAGACGTGGTTTAATTCAAAAAGTCGGGACATGCCTGCAGAATGTCACATCCAGGGTTTTAAAATTGTTCCAAGTAGATAGAAGTGTCGGAAAGGGGGGTGGGGTGGCATTATATGTCAGAGATAGCTTGAACTGTTGCATAAAAACGGGTATTAAGTCTGAAGTAACACATACAGAGTCTGTTTGGATAGAATTTTCAGAGGGGCATGAAAAATTAATTTTAGGTGTGATATACCGTCCCCCAAATTTAGATAGGGACCAGGGAGACTACTATGGGAGGAAATTTTTAGGGCCACAAGGCACGATAATGTAGTAATTCTAGGAGACTTTAACTTTAGTCATATTGATTGGAATTTCTTGACTGGGAATTTAGAATCATACTACTTCTTAGAAGTAGTTCAGGATTGTTTTTTGAAGCAGTTTGTGACAGAACCTACAAGGGGTAATAACCTGCTTGACTTAGTTCTGGCAAACAATGAACCCTTGTTAATAATTTAGAAGTTTCAGAGGAAAATGGGTGCTAGCGACCACAAATCAATTACATTTAGAATTGAGTGGAAGTATGATAGTAGGGATAACTCAGTAACAGTCCCCGATTTTTCGCTTAGCAGATTACGATGGGCTTAAGAACACTTATCATCTGTTGACTGGGGTAACAGAAGAGAGCTATCAATATGACAGTTTTCTGAACATAATACATGCTGCTCAAAGAACATTTATCCTTATAAAGAAATTAGATCAAATAGAAATGACCCAAAATGGATGAATTTAAAAGGCTGAAATATCTACTAGGGCATAAGAAAGGAATTTATAGGCGTATCAAAAGAGGCGAGGGTCATCTTATGAATCAGTATATTGACATTAAGAGGGACATTAAAAAGGGGATAAGAAAAGCTAAAAGGGACTATGAAATTAAAGTTGCTAGGGATTCTAAAACTAACCCAAAAGTTTTTTCCAGGTCTTTTGAACAAAAGTCAGAGAAAAGATGGGGCCCCTTAAAAAAAAACTAGGGGCTTTTCTTATACAAAGAGAATGAAATGTGCTCGTTTTAAAAAAATTTAATTTTCTCCCCGGTTTTTTCCACAGGAAGACACTAATAATTTTCCCGGTTAATTTTTTTTTAAATAGAGGATCAGAAGAAGAAAAATTTTAAAAACTTTCCGTCACTGGGAAAAGGGGTTGTGAAGCGATGGGCCCGACTAAAACAAATAAGTCCCGGGGCCCTGATGAGGTTTTTTAAAGGGGGTTCAAAAGGGAATGCAAAAAAGGCAGTCTGTAAAACCTTTAAACTAAATTTTTAAATTTTCTCTTAAAAAGGTGGTGTTTGATATGTGGAAGAGGCTAAGAAATTTCCTTTTTTTTAAAACGGGTTTGAAAGTTTTTTCCCTTTAAAATTTAAACCGAAAAATGCCTCCCTCAATTTTGGGCCCAAATTACTGGGAGCCCAATTATCCCCTGAGATTATAAAAAGCCCTTCGAAAAGCATAGTTTGTTAAATTTGAAAACTCAGCCTGGATTCAAAAGGGGCCCGGGGTCGGGGCTAACTAATTTTTTAAAAACTTTTTTCCCAAAAAAGCTTTTGAGGCTGTTGCCATGAAAAAGAATTTGAATTTATTTACTTTTTTTTAGAAAGGGAAAAAGTTAGAGTTCCGCCCCAAAGGACTGTTAAAGAAAGTAGCGAAGGGCTTTGGGGGGAAGGGGCTCTGGGATCGGTCTTGGCTCACAGACGGGAAAGCAGGGTTTTTGTAAAATTTGGGGTTAAATCGAGGGGGGATCAGTAAAAAATTTGGGCTTTTCCCACAGGGATCAGCCCTTGGGGCCCCGTTGTTGTTTAAAATATATAAATGATTTGTGAAGGAATTATAGTGATATGAGAAAATTCCCCGATGACACGAAGATAGGTGGGAAATAATTGTTTCCCAAAATTTAAAGTTAGGGAATTCAGGAGGATTTAGACAAACTTTACTCTTGGTCAAAAAAAGGGCAGATAAATTTTCAAGTAGATAAATGAAAGGTTCTGAAGTGGGGATTTGTCCAAAAACCCAGCACTTAAAAGTTAATAATTTTGAACTTAGCCATACAGATTGCGTAAAGGATTTGGGGGGGTTTATGGTAACAAAACCTTTTAAACCCAAGACAGAAATGCCTAAGCAAAGAAAAAAGGGGCAAATAGTTTAACGGGGATTTATATAAAGGGAATGTAAGAACGAAGTCCGAGGCCCTACTGATCTTTATACATCATTAGTAAGGCCTCCCAAGAAAACCCGCTCAATTTGGTCTCCATATTAAAAGAATAAAAATTTAAATTCTTAGAAAACATTCAGGTAGGATGACTAAATTGTTTAAGAGTAAAAACACATGTGCAAATCTGGGTTCTTTATTGTGGGACTTTTTTCCCCACCAAATTTGGTTTATAATAAAAATTCGGGGGACTTTAAATTAAAGGGCAGTAGAACTTAGGGAACAGAAGGGGGGGGTTAATCCGCCCCTCAATGGAGTGGGTTGCGAACAGCCCCATAGCGTGGAGTTTTTCTAAAGCTGAAGAAAAAAACCTGGGTTATTATTAACGTCAGGTGTACAGACGAGGGATATTAATGGTAGGGGGGGAAACCCCCAGTGGAAGTGGGGCCCCTTTCCCCAAAGAGGGGGGGGGGTTTTTTTAGTTGTGGGGTTTTAGTTTTTGTACCCGTGAAGGATCCCCAATGGGTAGTCCACTCAGGCAGCCCTGGCAAAACCATACAGGGAAAACATTTTAAAAACCCGGAACGTTTTCCCCCCATTTTTCCCTTCTTTCTGCACCTGGCTCCGTTATGTTGACAAAATTCTCCTCATTAACTCCTAAACGCTTCAATTTTTCAAGCTCTCCAAGACAAGTAAATAGGTCGAGCAAAAGGGGGAGGAAAAAGAAGATGGGTTGTGGGAGAGAGGGGAAGAAAAAGATAGAGTTTTAGGAAAAGAGAGGAAAAGAAAAAAGCTGGGTGGAGGGAAGAGGGAGAAAGAAGGTGGGGGTTTGTGGGGAAAAGAGAGAAGAGAAAGAACTAGGGTTTTTGGAAGGGGAGGAGGGGGGAAAAAAGGGTAGGGTGAGGAAGAAAGGAAAAAAAGAACTAGGGTGTGGGGAAGAGAGGAGAAAAAGAAGCTGGGGATGAAAGAGCAGGGGGCGAAAGAAGGTAGGGTGTAGGAGAGAGAGGGGGAGAAAAGAAGCTGGGTTGTGGAGAAAAAAGGAAGAAAAAAGCTGGGGTGTGAGAGAGGGGGAGAAAAAAGTTAGGGTGTGGGAGAGAAAAGAGGGAGAGTTGGGAAAGGGGAATGCGGAGGAAATAAAAAAGGGGGTAAGGGGAAATCGAATAAAGGGTTGAGTATTGGCGGGGGGAGGGAAAAATAAAGAAAATAGGGCCCCCCCTCCCCCCTCCGTACCCCAGAAAAAGGTTCTTTTGGAATAAACCCCGCATGAGAGGCATCGGGGAGAGTAAAGGAATGGGGAAGGGGAAGTTGGTTTGGGGGAGGGGGAAAAATGGGGGAAAAGGGAAAGAAGAGGAAATGTAAATTAAAAATAAAAGGAGGAAGAAACAGGGGGAGGGAGATGGAAGAAAGGGAGGTAAATTAAAGGAGGGAGGGGAAAAGAAAAAAAGGAGGGAAGAGGGGTAGGGAGAAGGGGTGGGGAGAAAAAGGGGGAAAGGGAAAAAAATGTTTTGGGGAGAGGGATAAAGGGGAAAGAAAAAAACATCACAAACGGAGAAAAAGGTTTTTTTGGAACAAAAAGGGTATACAATACCGACAAGATAAAATTTAAAGACAATGTGCAACATTGGGTATCTTTATGTAAAACGTTTGGGCCTCCTTTGGGCTTTATCAATACAAATTTTGGGGCCCATTCTAAGACAGAAAGGTATTACAAAAGATGAGGTTATCGCCCCTCAGTTTTTGGATTTGGGGTTGTGATGAGCCCGTAGCCCCGGAAGACTTGGAGCACGGGCCCGGGGAAGGGTTTGGCGTTATTTTTCTGCGCCCGGGCCCTGTGTCCAGGTCTTCAATTTACGGTGTTTCTCACCCCAACCCCAAATGGGGGAAAATGTTTACCTAAATTTTTTGTATATATTTTTTAAACTGTTTTCCCCAATTTTTGGCCCTGGAATTTTTTATTAAAAGTTTTTGGATGGCGAAACGTCTACAAAAAAGATCCCCGGGATGTTCAATGGTCTCAACTTTCAAAAAGATAAGGTTCAGAAAAACCGACACGTTGAAAAATTAGAGGGCATGTGATTTTTTGGGTATTTTTAAATTGGGGGAAAAACGTTTGGCCAACAGGGGTTTCACATTTCCATCCCCTTGGGCACGACCTACTTCCACATTAAAACAAATGTGACCCCACCTCCCTTGTTGAAACCTTTTCCTCCCAAAAGGGTTTATAAGGCTTTTTTCCCGCTAATATCCCGTATTTTCCCAAAAGATTGATGGACTGCCCCACATCGACCAATTTTTAGGGACGATTCCTCATTCTTCCTTTTCTTCAAGTTTTCCCCCTATGTAAAAAAGATGAAGCCACTGTGTGCAAAACTTTTCCCCAAATTAAAGATCCCAAGAGCTGCACATATGTCTAATTTATAAAACTTTCGAAAAGCTTGTTTTGGTAAGGATAAATTAATTTACGAAAAAAAAATAAAGGGGTAAACTTTGGGATCTTGTAGAAATTTAAATTTACCCTTACAAAAAAATTAATTTTGGCAAAAAGAAGATAGTGACAAAAATTTTAATTATTGTTACACAGACTAAACATTTTTAATCAAAACTAATCAGTACCCCAAAAAAATATGTCAACAAACTAACATGTCCACAAAAAAATCATTTTTCAAGGCAAAAAAACATTTAGTTACGGGAAAATTTTTACTCCCTGACAACACCACACGGGAAAACCTGGGTTGACTAGCACCCCCTTTTTAAAAAACACTTAACTTCAGAAAACAGCTACACCAAATCTGTCAAAACCCTGGTTTTGGACAAACCCCCACCGGGCCTAAAGCATTTTAAACTTAGTAATCAGCTACCCCCACATCTTCAAAAAATGGGGGGTTGATTAGTGCCCAAACCGGGGCCAAAAGACACTTAATTTCAGTAATCAGCTCACCACATTCTGCCCGGCCCCGGGTGTTGACTAGGACCCCCGGGCCTAAGAAAATTAATTTTCCCGTAATCAGCTAAAACCACATCCTGTAGGACCTGGTGTTGACTATTTGACCCCCGGGCCCTTTAAAGACATTTAATTCAGTAATCAGCTACAACATCTGTCGGGAACCCCGGGTTTGTTGATAGTGACCCCCGGCCAAAAGGGACACTTAATTTAAAATTCGCTACCCCAACATCGGGTCAAAAACCCGGTGTTGACTGGGCGACCCCCGGCCAAAAAGACATTAAAACTTCGTAATTGGCAAAAATTGTGGGGCCCCAAAAACATACGTTTCAATTTTAACTTGCAACTTTTTTGGGGGGTTAAAAACCCAAAAATTAAGGCAAAAAAATCCAGAAAACCCTAAAGTTTCAGGGGTTTAGGGGATGCCACAAAATATGGGTTAGAAAACCAAAATTTTACAAAGGAAAATATTTTTGTGGGGCAAAAAATTTGGGGAAAGAAACCAGAAATATTAGGGGGCCAACAAAAAATTTTTAAAAAGGGAGTTAATCATTGCTCACTACATAAAATTTTTGACGCTGTTTTAAAAAAAAATTCGATATAGTTTTTGAATAAGACCGATATAGTTTTTGGCCTTTACAGAGACACAGTCAGCAACCTAAAAAAAGGAAATATTTAATTTTCTTTCCCTTTTGAAATATGAAAAAATTATGACTATGACGAAAATATATGTAAAAACCATGTCTGAAAAAAAAAATTGAAAACGAAATTTTTCTTTTAGTATTGTGGATAATTTTCAGTCGCTTCTCAAATTGTTTGGGGGAAAAATACTTGTTTTGGGTCGATTTAAAGGTTTTTAACAATTTGGGAAAGAGTGATCAGGTTTACTCTCTTTTTATATCTGGAAAAATGACTTATGGGGTCAAATGTCCCCCTGAAATTATGCCAATCTACGTAAAGAAATGTCCACTGATGTCTTTACCCCTCCCCGTTTAAAAAGTGTTTCACGACTGTCATGAAACCCCTCCCCGAAAAGAAGTGTACCATGGGCTGTTCCCTGACCAAACCCCCCGTAACGAAATGTACCCCTGATGTCATGACCCTCCAAGTAACGAAGTTTTCCCACCCGACTGTCATGGGGCCACCCTTTAAAAATTAAAGTGCCCCCTTTCTGTCAGACCCCCACATATCCAAAAAATGTACCAAATGACTGTCATTAGATCCTCGTAACGAAAGGGGACCCTGACTGTCCCGACCACGTAAAAGAAGTGTTTCCACTGATTTTCATGACCACTCCTTTTAACCAAATGTCCATTGATGTATGACCCCTCCACGTGAGAAAAGTCCCCTGACTGTCTGTCCCGTAAAGGGAAATGTACCACTGGGCTCATTTACCAAATCCCCGTTTAAAGAAGTGTACCCCCTTTATATGACCACTTCCCTAACGAATGTAAACCTTTACTGTCATGACCACTCCCTTTTTCGAAGGGGAGCACGGCTCCCTGACCAAATCCAGTAACGAAGGGGTTTGCATGACTCATGGGCCAATTTCCCCTTGTAGTTGAATGGTTCAGGAACCGACCCGTTTTTTAAATTAGACACATGTGAAATCTTGGGTATCTTTATTGAGGAAACGGGTTTTTACACGTTGGGTTTTATCGTCCTACAAAGGGGAATTTGAAAAGGGGGAGAATGAGGTAAAACAGTCCCCCAAACCTTGAGTCGAAGTGGGGCCCGTCCCTTTAATTTTTGAAAAGAAAACGGATATAGCGGAGAAGGGGTTAAAAAACCCTATGGGAGGAGGGGGTGCGCAGTCGTAGGTGGTTTTCCCATTTGTCCCAAAGTGGAAGTAGTCCCTGCCCAAGGGTTAGGCAAAACGAAGAATTCCCAAGTTTAAAAATCCCCAAAAGTTTCAGTGTCTGAACCCGGGTTGTAGATGAATGGGTGTAGAATTGTAGATTGATTTGGGCTGCCCACATCGCCCCAAAGCTGAGGGGTGATTACCCCAATTTTCCCCCTGTTCTTCAAGATTTCCCCTTTTTATGGGGATGAAACCACTGTGTGGCGAAAAAGTTTCCCCAATAAAGATACCCCAAAAGTTGACATGTGTCTAAAAATTTTAAACCCCCCACTCCACGTTAAAGAAGGGGGTTTTCTGGGCTCATGACCCCTTTTACGTAACGAAGGGTCCACTGACTTATACCCACTTTCCCCGAAAAAGAAGGGGGACCACTGATTATGAACCCCTCCACTTTAAAGAAGGGCATCATTTACTCATGAACTCCCCCGTTTTTAAAGAGGGTACCACTGCTCTTTACCCTCCACGTAACAAGGGGACCCTGACTTAAAGAAAAACTCCACGAAAAGAAGGCACCCCTGACTTTTACCCCTCCACGTAACAAGGGTACCATGACTTATGACCATTTGGGGTAAAAGAAGGGCAACCCCTTTATTATAACCCCCTCCACGTAACGAAGGGTCCCCCTGACTCTGGGCCACCCCCAGGGAACGAAGGGCCCCCACTGATTTTTTCCACTTCCACCCAACGAAGGGGCACCATGATCATGACCCCTTCCCCGAAAGAAGGGCACCCCTGATTATGACCAAATCCCGTTTAAAGAAGGGCACCCCTGACTATGACCCCTCCACGTAAGAAGGGGACCACCCGATCATGACCACTTCCCCAAAAGAAGGACCCATGATTATGACCACTTCCAAAGAAAAGAAGGGCCCACTGACCATGAAACCCCTTTTCCCCGTAACGAAGGGCACCAATCTCTTTGGGCCCCTCCACGTAACGAAGGGCACCCCCTGACTATGACCCCTCCCCGTAACGAAGGGGGCCCCTGACTCATGCCCCCTTCCAAAGTAAAGAAGGGGGCCCCCTGATAAGAAAAACCCCTCCCCGTAACGAGGGGACCACTGATTTTTTACCCTTCCCCCCCTACCCCAAGGGCCCCACTGACTTTACCCCTCCCCGAACGAAGGGCACCAATGACTCAAAGGACCACTCCCCGTAAACCCAAGGGGACCCCTGACTCATGACCCCTCCCCCGTAAAAGAAGGACAAACCCCTGACTTATGACCCCTCCCCTAAAGAAGGGCACCAAAGGGTCATGACCCCTCCCCCGTAACGAAGGGCACCACTGATCAGGCAAATCCCCCCGTAACGAAGGGCCCCATGACTTTTTTTTTTAAACCCCTCCACGTAACGAAGGGTACCCTGACTTAAAGAAACCCCTCCCCGTAATAACGAAGGGGAAACCCCTGACTTAGACCCCTCCCGTAACCCAAGGGGGACCATGAACTTTATGACCACTCCAGAAAAGAAGGGTCCCCGATCAAGACCCCCCTCCACGTAAAGAAGGGTACCACCCGGGTTATGCCCTTCCCCGTAACGAAGGGCACCACCTTTTTTGACCCTCCCCGTAAGAAGGGTTTCCACTGAAATCATGACCACTTCCCCTAATGAAGGGTACCAGAAATGATACCCCCTTAAAAGAAAGGGACCCCTGACCTTTTACCACCCCATAAGAAGGGCCCACTGATTATGACCACTTCCCCGTAACGAAGGGCACCCCTGATCATGACCCCTCCAAGTAACGAAGGGTACCATGACTCATGACCCCTCACGTAAAAGAAAGGGGAAAAACTGACTTATGACCACTAAGTAACGAAGGGCACCACTGATTTTTGAAACCCCTCCCCGTAACGAAGGGGACCCCTGACCATGAACCCCCTCCCCGTAGCGAAGGGCACCATGACTTATGACCCCCCACGTAACGAAGGGGCCCCTGACTCATGACCACTCCACGTAATGAAGGGACCCCTGACTCATTGGGCCATCCACGTAAGAAGGGTACCACTTTACTTTTGACCACTACGGGAAAAGAAAGGGCACCCCTGGGCTCAGAAACCCCTCCACGTAACGAAGGGTTTCCACTGACTATACCACCTCCAGAAAAGAAAGGGGGAAATGATCATTAACCCCTTTTACGTAACGAAGGGCACCACTGAAATTTTGACCAATCCACGTAACGAAAGGGGACCACTGATCATGGAAAACCACTCCACGAAAAGAAGGGTTTTCCAATGACTCATGACCATCCCGTAACTGGGCAACCACTGAATCATGCCACTCCACTTTAAAGAAGGCCCCCAAATGCTCATGGCCCCTCCCCGTAATGAAGGGGAAACCCAATTTACTCCCGACCACTCCAAAGTAAAAGAAAAGGGTTTCCACTGGGCTCAGCCCTTTCCCCGTTTTAAGGGTAACCCAAAGATCTTTACCACTCCACGTAATGAAAAAGGGGAAACCCCTGAAATCCTGACCCCTCCAAAGTAATGAAGGGGGACCCCTTGGGTCATGACCCCTTCCCCCAATGAAGGGTACCAATGACTCATGACCAAATCCAAATAACGAAGGGGCCCCACTGATATGAACCCCCCCAGTAAGAAAGGGGACCAATGACTCATGACCACTCCCCGAAAAGAAAGGGGACCCCTACTCATGACCCTTCCCCCACCCCTAAAGAAGGGTACCCAAAGACTCCTGACCACTCCACGTAAAAGAAGGGGAAAACCCCAACTTTGGGCCACCCCCCACGTAACGAAGGCCACCTGCTCAAGGGCCATCCACCTAACGGGGCACCCCTGCCATGGCCCCCTCCACGTAAACAAGGGGGGACCCAAAAAATTTAAGACCATCCAGTAATGAAGGGTACCACTGATCATGACCCCTCCCCATAACAAAGTGTACCCCAAAGTTCGCTATGATTGCAAAAAGTGCTTTCTAAAGGTTTGGGGGGGTAAAAAACACATTAAAAAGTAAACAACTTCTCCGCAAAACCTGGGACATTTGTCAAAATTGATGGAATGATCACATCGAATTTTCCCGGGTGAGGGGTGATTATTCAAAAATCCTTGGCTTTTTTTGTTTTTTCTTTTTGGACTGAAAAAAGCCCCTGGCTGGCGGGAAAAGTTCATCATTAAAAATTCCCAAATTTTTGGGAAAGTGTCCCCGTGGGGACCTACATTTCTGGGGTTTCCCGAAAACTTGAACTTTTCGAGGGCCCCTTTGCAACACCCTTTTCATACAGTAGACCCAAAAATTTTAAGCCCAAAGTTTGGGCAAAGTTGCTGTGGGGGCCCCTCAGGGATTTGATCCCCCAAAGTTAAGGGGTTTTTAGTTTCATGGCCGATCCGTTCCTGCAGGTTTTCCCCATCCCTTTCCCGGGGTTCCCGAAAGGTTTTTAAATTTAGCTAAAATTCCCCCCGCCCCTGTCAACAAAAGCTACACCAGGAAAGCGAGTCATGTGGGTCAAAAATCCCAAAGGGGAACATAGAAAATTTGTAAACCCCCTACGTAACCCATCGTTTGTAGATGAATGGGGTTCCCGAGAAAAACCCACCTGGATAAAATTTTTCACATGTGCAACTTTGGGACTTTTAATTTAGGAAACGTTTCGCCACACAGTGGCTTCATCAGTCAAAACAAGGGGAAACTTGAAGAAAAAGGAGGAGAATAGGTAATCAGTCCCCCCAACCTTTAGTCGATGGTTTTTGTTCCCCTCAATTTGAGTAAATAAAGGCCCGATGGGGGCGGGAGAAGCAGCTTTTAAACCCCTATGGGAGGAGAGGTGCAGCAGTCGAGGGGGGTGGGTTTAAATTTTTTTCAATGTGGAAGTAGGTTGTGCCCCAAAAATTAGGCAAGCGAAAAATTCCTAAGTAAATTTAAAATCCCCAAAAACTTGCAGTTCTGAAGGTCCCGCCGAAATTTTTCTCAAGATTTTGGACTGAACACATCGACTCAATTTTTTGAGGGACTGTTACCTCATTCTCCCCCGTTCTTCCCAAATTTTTTTCCTATGTATGGACTGATGAAAGCCCCTGTGTGGCGGGAAAATTTCCCAAAAAAGTACCCCAAAGTTGGACATGTGTTTAATTTTTTCAACGTAACAAAGTATTGAAAAGACAGCTACATTGCAAAATGGGATCCAATTTTTTTAAATTAAAAAAAAAAAGTTTATTTGGGCCTTTGTTCTTTCAACTTTTTCGTATGTTTTGGTATGCCCGTTTCCAACACCGTGGAAAATCCAAAAAACCCGGGCCAAAAAATATTCCGTTTTTTTTGGGCTCCCTGAAAAAGGGAAGGGGAGGGGGGAGGGAGGGAGAGGGGTAAAAGATAGTTGATTGATAGATAGATAGATACAAACTAATAAAGCGAAAAAAGAGAATATGAGATTGATATATTTTATATACTTTAAAGTATACATCATATAAAATATATATTTAAAATATATTATATATTATATATATATTTAATATATATAATATATATTTTAAAAATATATATAATATATATTTTATTTTATATTATTATTTAAATATATATTTTAAATTTTAAAATTTTTATATATATATATATAAATATATATATTATAAATATATATATATATATATATATATATATATATATATATATATATATATATATATACATATAAATATTGGTAATGAGTGAGAGACTAGATAATGTCACGGCTTAATCACAGCTTCCCATTAATTACTATTTTAGCCACTACGCAGATAATTATATTAGTTTATTAACGATAACAAAACTCACGTTGAACACACTATATAAGCAACATATTCTTCTCTCACAAAGACGCATCATAATATTCTTGGGAAGAAAGTCATGTTACATACATGACCGTATAAAGTAAATATTCCCCTCGTAGCACAGAAATACAAAGAGGGGTGGACCGGTAAGCCAGCGGAAGGCCTCGGTCAGATGACCAAAAGTTCCAACGGCGGGTCATCATCTGACTAAGACCCGCGTCAGCAAGTGCTTGTCCTGACAAACCTTACCTAACCTAACTTGAATAATAGCCAGAAGTTTCCTGATCATTCTTTAAGACTGATAAAGTGAACACATCGACTCCAGACTGAGGGACTGATTACCTCAAACAGCTCCTCCTCATCTTCCAACTTTCTCTGTAATGGACTGAAGAAGCCACTGGCTGAGAACACGTTTCCTCAGTAAAGATTCCCAGATGTCCCACAAGCGTCTCATTCTTCACAAACAGTACTTTGCTTGAGGTAAAAATATCTGACTCTGGAAATCATAATGAGTTTTATGACTCTCTGGCCGCGGGTTCTAACCCCTCCCGTGGCATGGCTTGTAAAAAAATCTACAAATGTGAAGAGAATATAAGAAAAACTACCCACCTAAGTAGTGAAAGTAGTTACGTAACCGAGCGAGTTACTCTTAGTTATTATGGAAGGGGAGTTGTCAAGGAGAATGTTTATAAATATCTGGCTCTGGCGTGCCGGTAATCGAATCGATGTGAATGATTGTCAATGTTGTGTATCATAAAATGTTGAATTATTAAAGAGGTGGGAGAGAATTTTTGAAAAATCTGTATTAATGGGGATATCAATATTACGTAAGTGCATAAAAAAAGGTAAAAGTCTGTAATTGTGAAAATCTGGGATTCATGGTTGTTTGGTTAATGGGGTTTGAAGCCTCTCGACTACACGAAGGCCATTAAGACTAACGTTACCCTCACACCTCCAGACAAGAATGATTTAATCTCTAAGATAATGATTAAAATAACGTCTCAGGGTATATATGCTGAGATACACCTCTTAGGGTATATATGCTGAGAGAAATACACCTCTCAGGGTGTATATGCTCAGAGATATAAACCTCTCAGGGTATATATACTGAGATACACCTCTCAGGGTATATATACTTAGAGAAATACACTTCTCGGGGTATATAACACGTGGGGATTTATGAAAATAACAGAGCCTTAGATTATTATATGTACATTATATTCTGTACATACACACACACACACACACACACACACACACACACACACACACACACACACACACACACACACACACACACACAACACACACACACACACACACACATACACACGCACACACACACACACACACACACACACACACACACACACACACACACACACACACACACACACACACACACACTCACACACACACACACACACACACACACACACACACACACACACACACACACACACACACACACACACACAACACACACTCACACACACAACACACACACACACACACACACACGCACACACACACACACACCACACACACACATACACACACACATACACACACACACACACACACACATACACACACACACACACACACACAACACACACACATATACACACTCACATGGGCTTTAATCATTTACAAATAAGTCCATCAATCTATTCAAAATTGATGGACTGACCACATCGACTCAAGGTTTGAGGGACTGATTACCTCATTCTCCTCCTGTTCTTCAAGATTCTCCTTTGTATGGACTGATGAAGCCACTGTGTGGCGAAACGTTTCCTCAATAAAGATACCCAAGAGTTGCACATGTGTCTAATTTATCAACATGTCGGTTCTCTGAACCATTCATCTACAACACTGTGGAGTAGGTCATGGATCAGGATGATTATGATGGTCAGGATGATTATGATGCTCAGGATGATTATGATGATCAGGATGATTATGATGATCAGAATGATTATGATGATCAGGATGATTATGATGATCAGGATGATTATGATGATCAGGATGATTATGATGATCAGGATGATTATGATGACCAGGGTGATTATGATGACCAGGATGATTATGATGACCAGGATGATTATGATGACCAGTATGATTATGATGACCAGGATGATTATGATGACCAGGATGATTATGATGACCAGGATGATTATGATGACCAGTATGATTATGATGATCAGGATGATTATGATGACCAGGATGATTATGATGACCAGGATGATTATGATGACCAGGATGATTATGATGACCAGGATGATTATGATGACCAGGATGATTATGATGACCGGGATGATTTTGATGACCACGATGATTATGATGACCAGGATGATTATGATAACCAGGATGATTATGATGACCAGGATGATTATGATAACCAGGATGATTATGATAACCAGGATGATTATGATAACCAGGATGATTATGATAACCAGGATGATTATGATAACCAGGATGATTATGATGACCAGGATGATTATGATAACCAGGATGATTATGATAACCAGGATGATTATGATAACCAGGATGATTATGATAACCAGGATGATTATGATAACCAGGATGATTATGATAACCAGGATGATTATGATAACCAGGATGATTATGATAACCAGGATGATTATGATAACCAGGATGATTATGGTAACCAGGATGATTATGATAACCAGGATGATTATGATAACCACGATGATTATGATGACCAGGATGATTATGATAACCAGGATGATTATGATAACCAGGATGATTATGATAACCACGATGATTATGATAACCACGATGATTATGATAACCACGATGATTATGATGACAAGGATGATTATGATAACGTCATGACAGCGAAAAGGCAGATCAGGAATTCACTCGGTGTTATTTATCACGAAACAAGAAATAAAAGTCACTGTAGGGAAAGTCATGTAGAAAGGTTCAATATAAACAGTTAAATATATAAATATCCATTTATCTTCTTGCAAAATAAATGGACACCGTCACCGTGGCACCAGAGATCTTAAAAGAGCATTAGGGCGTAATTTTTTTATATATAGTTTGGAGTGGCGGTGACATGACTCCCACATTTTCGAAGTTAGAGATCATCTCACAGTTCCTGCAGTTTTTTGGGAGGGCAGAAGTTGTATGCTGTCTTTCCTCAACACTGCCACAGAATACTGTATAACGCTGCAGCAAAGTTTACGAGTACCAGAAGAAAGTTTACCATGAAGAATTAGATACATGTGCAACATCTATATTTGTAGATGTTTCGCCATCCAGTACCTTTATCAGTAAAACAACAAGGGCATAATGAGAAGACTGTAGAACTATATATAAAAGATGAGGTGATCAGTCCCTCAGCCTTAGGATTGGTTAAGAGTAACGTAGTCTAGAAGACAGGTTATATCTTTTTTCACTTATGTTCTTGTTTTAATAATGTGGAACTAAGGTAGTACATGTAAACAGGCCCACAATATATATATACATACATACATATATATATATATATATATATATATATATATATATATATATATATATATATATATATATATATATATATTATATATATATATATTATATATATATATATATATATATATATATTGCAATAAGATCACAGTAAACAGGTGATTTCAGAATATGCACAAACAACCACTCTGAAAGAATAGAGAAATTCCAAGCGCTTTCGTGACTACTCACATTATCAAGGAACTATGAAAGTAAAGCATCCAAGGAAGCTATATAAGGGGTCTGGCAAGCACCTCACTATCAGATCCCAAAACGGTTAAACACCTGACGCGCGCCGACCCAACTTGGATAGGTCCTTTGCACAACTCACCCACAAACTATTCTACCCAAAAAATTTAAAAAATTATTTGTCCAGTGTATTATTAAATTCTTCCCCAAAATTCCATTAATTATAAATGGATCTAATTTATATAAACCAAAGGAAATATTCATATTATTGTCAAAACTGCTTTTTATGAAACAAGATTCAATTATATTCCTGTCGACCATGGACTTGCTTGATGCTACTTTCTCAACTTTTTGAAAATCAATTGGATGGTTAAAATCTCTTACATGAATAAATAGAGCATTGGAATCTTGTCCAGTTCTAATGCTATATTTATGTTGTTTTAATCTTAGTTCGAGATTTTTACCAGTTTGACCGTAATAAACTTTATCGCAAATTTTACAAGGAATCTTATAGACACATCCATCAGCATTTTGGGGGGAATTCTTTATCAAAAGTTTTTTTTACTGTATCAAGATTTTTTAATACAACTTTAATATTAAAAGTCTTAAGAAGAGAAGGCATATCAACCAAGTTTTCATGGTAAGGGAGAACCAACATATTTTTAGTTGAATAAGGCTGGTTGTCCCTTTTTGGATTGTAAAAAGTATTTCTAGCAACTTTAAAAGATTTATCAATTACATTTCTTGGGTATTTTAAATCATTACCCATTTCATAAATTTTGGATATTTCCTCATCTATGAAATCAGGATTAAAAATTCGTAAAGCTCTCAAAAACATTGATGGGGGAAAACCCAGACAGTTTGACTCTATTTTGATGCGGGAAAATTAATAGTGGACATGGAACGGGTTATTTGTGGGTTTTTCGGGAAAAATTTTTTAAATTTGAATTCATTATTCCCCTTAATAATTTTAAAACATTAAAAAAGGCAATGAGTTTTTTCTTCAAACCAACAGAAAAGGGTTTTTTGAAATGGGCTAGGCTTTTTAATTTTTCCCAAAGGGGAAATGGTGTATATCTCTTTTTTGGGCTTAGGAACCAAAAAATCCTCAAATATCTGAACCTTTTTAGCTCTATTAGGGAGGTTGTGTTAAGCAACCTTTTTCAAAAGATTCCAGTATTGGTTTAAATTAAGAACAGGTGAAAAGAGGTTTTCCCCTTTCCCCATCCCCAAAATTTTGAGTTTTAAAACTTATAAATTAAAATTTAAAAATTTTGCATCAACAATGCAAATTTTAAAAAAGTTTAATGTTAGTAGGAACTGGAAAGGGTTTTAAATCTGGGTTCGATTTCTTCAGATAAAAAAACTTAAAAAAACTCAAAGGAACTTTCGTAAAAAAACCAAGTAACAAAAAAAACAAACCCATGTTAAAAATCTTTTTAAAGCCCAGCCCAAGGGTTTTAATTTCACCCAAGGGTCTATGTTGTTTTTAACTTTTAAGTTAGAAATTTTGCCCAAAAATTAGGGCTAAAATTAAAAACCCAATTTAGTTTAATTTATTTGAAATGAACCCTAGGGAAAGTAAAAAAATTGGGGTCTGACTGGTTCCCCTGGTTTGTGTTTTTTTTTTATTAGTCCATTCATGTAAGGCAAAGATGGATTGGGTGGAAGAAAAATTTTTTTTGGACTAATTCTTTTTGGGCCTTTCGTAGAATTTTTTATTTTTTATTAAAATTTGCTGTTAAGGGTTTTCTAGTCGATTTTTCCTAATTTTTTGAATGGGTTTTTCAGTGTATCTAAGGATTATTCATTTTTTTTTGGAAATCATTTTTTTCATAATTACTATTGCATTTATTTTTTTCTGCTTTAGTAAGGCAAAATTTTTTTGTTATTAAGTGTTCATAAGACTTAAAAAAATTTTGAGGGCAATTGGGAATTGGGGTTTTGGCTTTAAATAGAGCTATATACTTTCCTTTACTAATTAATTTCATCAGGGATAAATCGGGAAAATTTTTCCAAAAGTTAAAAAAGGCTTTTGCAATTTCAACATTTTTTAATTTTTTTTAAAAATTGAAAAACTTGGGCCAAAAACTAGACCCGCAGTTGTTTTTTGTTTTAAAATAAACTATAAAAAAATCGAAAAAATTTGGGAATAAAACTCAAGAGAAAACTACAAAAAAAATTTAACTTTTTAAATTGAAAAAGGGGATTGGAAAAAGCTGTAATAACAATTTTTTTAATTTAACTTACCCGATGAACTTTTAGACAAAACAAAAAATGTCCCTTTTGGTTTTTGGGCCCTAAGTTTTGAGTTTCAAAAAAACTTAAAAATGTTAAAATTTGCAAAAGCCGTTTGTAACTTTAAAAAATTTTCTGTTTTTTCCCTTTTGATGTTTTTAAATATTAGAAAAGGAATGGTATATAGCTCTATGTTAAACCAAACACCCCCAATTGCCCTCAAAGTTTTTGGTTTATGATACAATTAATAACAATAAAAATTTGCGCCTTTAAATAAAACGAAAAATAAATGCAATGTAATTATGAAAAAGAAAAAAGATTACCCAAAAAAAAAAATGAATCCCTCATAGATGATTTCTGAAACCCATTCTAAAATTGGAAAAAATCCCCCAGAAACCCGTTACATCAATTTTAATTTAAAACAAAAAAAATTTACTGAAAGCAAAGATGAATTAGTCAAACAATTTTCCCTTTCCCCTAATCCCTTCTTTGCCTTACATGTATGGAAAATAAAAAAAAAAAAAACCCGGGGAATCCAGTAAAACAATTTTTTGCTCCTAGGGCGTTTTTATTTTAAAAATTTTTCCAAAAAGGTTGGGTTTTATTTTGGGGCCCCATTGTTGGCAAAATTTCTAACTTTAAAGTTAAAAAAAAAACCTAGAATTGGTTGATAAATTTGCTCCCTTCCTTGGGGTTTAAAAGTTTTAAAATGGTTTGTTTGATGTTTCCCTTTCCCGGGTTTTCGAAAAAGTTCCTGTTGATTTATTTATTAAAATTTTTTTATTGAAGGGAAATCGTTAACTTTGATTTACCCCTTTCCAAATTTTCCCCTATCATTAAACTTATTAAAAAATTTGCATTGTTGATGCAAAATTTGTATTTAATGTTTAAATTTTACAACCAAAAAGTTTTGGGAAAGGCAAGGGAAAAATTCCCCTTTACCGTTTTTTAGTTCCTATACATGGGAAAATTTTGAAAAAGGTTTCTTAAAACAATCCCCCCTTTAAAAGAGCTAAATGGTTTAGTTTGTTGTTTATATTTTGTGTCTTATGCCCCAAAAATTTTAGATATACACCATTTCCTTTGGAAAAATTTAAAGATTAGCTCATTCTTTTCAAATTTTCTTTTGAGTTTTAAGAAAAAACTCATTGCCTTTTTAGGGTGGGTTTTTTAATTTTTATGGGGGAATAAAGAATTCAAAAATTTAAAAATTTTCAGGGAAAATAAAACCAAAAAATGTTCCTATTTTCCACTAAATTTTTCCGCATCAAGTAGAGTCAAAAATGTTGTTTTCCTCAATGTTTTGCGAGCCCTTTCGAATTTTTTTAGTCCCGGTTCATAGATGAGGGGAAAAATTTTCCAAAAAAATTTTTGAAAAAGGGAAAGATTTAAAATACCCCCAAAAAGTAATTGATAAAAACTTTTTAAAATTGTAGAAATTTCTTTTTAAATCCAAAAAGGACAACCGCCTTATTTAAATAAAAAATTTTGTTTGGGGGTTTTTTTTTTCCCTTACCATGAAAACTTGGTTGTTGCCCTTTCTTTTAAGACTTTTAATATTAAAGTTGTATTAAAAAAAAATTTTATACAGTAAAAAAACTTTTGATTTTAAAAAAATTTTCCCCCAAAATTTTGATGGATGTGTTATTAAAATTCCTTGAAAAATTTTAGATTAAAATTTTTTTTACGTCAAACTGGTAAAAAAAACTCGAAATAAGATTAAAAAAAACCCTAAAAATAGCATTAGAACTGGACAAAATTCCAATGCTTCCCTTTTTTTTATGTAAAAGGGTTTTAAAAACCAAATTTATTTTTAAAAAGTTTAGAAAGTAGTTTCAAGCAAAATCCCCCCTTTGGGTTTTTTTGACAGGAATTTTTAATTGAATCTTGTTTCATAAAAAAACAGTTTTGACAATAATATGAATATTTCCCTTTTGGGTTTTTATAAATTAGATCCCTTTTTTAATTAAAAGAATTTGGGAAAAAATTTAAAAAAACATGGACAAAATATTTTTTTAAATTTTCTTGGGTAGAATAGTTTGTGGGTGAGTTGTGCAAAGGACCTATCCTCCAAGTTGGGTCGGCGCGCGTCAGGTGTTTAACCGTTGTGGGATCTGATAGTGGGTGCTGGCCAGACCCTTATATAGCTTCCTTGGATGCTTTACTTTCATAGTTCCTTGATATGTGAGTAGTCACGAAAGCGCTTGGAATTTTTTTATTCTTTCAGAGTGGTTGTTTTGCATATATATATATATATATATATATATATATATTATATATATATATATATATATATATAATATATATATATATATATATATATATATATAGGATGGGGTCCACCTCTGGTGTAAATTGTGGGACCCACAGCCTCGGAGAAGTGAATAAAAAGGCTTCAAGGAAGAATATTTGGATTTCTTCCTGAAGCCGTTTGAATATTCCACTTCCCCTACCACCCCATCTTTTCATTCTTTTTTATCAATAGATATATTTTATTACATAATATGGTACAGAAGATTTAAGAGTTATATTGTTGATATAAAGATGGCATATACAGGACATGAGGTGTGAGACATACATGTCTAGTACATATTGTTACGTGTTTGGTATTGATTATAATGTGAAAATTTCATCCAGCTCCTCAGAGTTGAGGCGCATGCCCAAGATACAGCAGGCATTACCCCTCTGAACAGCAGCGCTGAGTCGCTGGAATACAAAACTAGCTACCCTGGGATCCCTAGGTACTTTAATGAGTCTTTCGCCTAGCTACATAAAGAACTTAGATGCACTCTTTCCCCATGAGTCAAGGGTCTCCAAGCCTATGAGAACAAACATATAATGATGGGCAAGTTCTCCGTATTTTCTGTACTTCTGGGACTCCCTGAAGCTGGTAGTAGCCCCCCTTTTCTCCCTGGTGTATTGGTGATAGGTATCAGCCAAGGTAGATGTACATGTGTAGTCCCACACCACCTGGTTGCCGTCTGTCCAGGCTTGAAGGGTGATACCATCTGGATGTTTTTGGCTGCCATCAGATCTGCATAGTTGGGGTGACTCCTTTAGTGCTGGGCATTTGGCTGTCGTGAGACTCCTCTTGAGGGGTCTCATCCTGAATCCATCCAAATGTGAAATCATCTCAGTCAATCAACAAGTGATAAATGCAGTGAGATCAAAACTACCAGGAGCAGCAGTCATTGCCTCAACAAATAGTGTCTTGCTTGGAGCACCTTTAGGAAGGGATGCCATTGACACAATTCTCACAAAATGCTTGAGTCTGCCAAGGTTGACATATTTCCTAAGATGTGCACCTACATGTGACAACCTTATACTACAAGAATATGACAGTATCCTGAGGCAGATTTTTACGAAAGTACTTAACCTTACTCTAGAAGACGGTCAGTGGAACCAAGCTACACTTCCAGTCAGACTAGGAGGCATTGGTGTCCGCAAGTCATCACAGACTGCGCTACCTGCTTTTCTGCCCTCATGCGTTGCATCCAGAGGGCTTGTAGCAGCGATTCTTCCTGAACATCATAGGGACAAGATTGGAGTCCAGGACCAAAAGTTCGTTGACCGAGCCATGATCTGGGATAATCTAACGGGCTCTGAAACCAGACCTGCTCCCCCCAGCAACTTCAAACAACCACACTGGGATGGCCCAGTAGTGAAGACTATAGCCTCAACAATGCTCCAGAGTGTGTCGGGGAAGGACAGAGTCCGCTTCCTGGCAGTGAGAGCCCCTCATGCAGGAGACTTTCTGTTGGCTGTTCCCATCTCCAGTCTTGACACACGCCTCGACCCACAGACCATCCACATTGGTGTTGCCTTTCGACTTGCCGCCCCTATTCTTGCCGAACACAGGTGCATTTGTGGCAGTGAAGCAGCAGACAGATTCGGGAACCATAGTCTTGTGTGTCTTAAATCCTAGGGAAAGATTGTAAGGAATGAAGAGGTTAATAACATTATCAAGAGGAGCCTGACAACAGCCAGATGCCCAGCAATAAGGGAGCCACCCCAACTATGCAGCCAAAAGCGTCCAAATGGTATCACCCTTCAAGCCTGGACAGACGGCAACCAGGTGGTGTGGGACTACACATGTGCATCTACCTTGGCTAATATCTATCTCCAATACACCAGGGAGGAAGGAGGGGCAGCTGCCAGCTTCAGGGAGTCTCAAAAGTCTAGAAAATACGGAGAACTTGCCCATCATTATATGTTTGTTTCCATAGGCTCAGAGACCTTGGCTCATGGCGAAAGAGTGCATCTAAGTTCCTTAAGGAGCTAGGCAAAAGACTCATCAGGGTAACTAGAGATCCCAGGACAGCTAGTTTTCTATTCCCGAACAATGCTCCACTCTGCCTGTTGCAGGATGAGATTATTTACATAACATTATCGTGCTGTGACGAGAGGCAAATAATTGGATATTTCTGCAGTCTTTCTCTTCTGCGAGAGAAAAACTGGAATTACTCCATTTTTTGTGTTGTAGTGACTGACATGTAAGTGGATATTTATTCCAATCTTTGTAGGCATAAGTGGTATAACATACCGTTAAATATCTCAGCAAAAACTTAAAAGCAGAATAGACACTTTATCTGGACAAAGTATCACTTAGAGAATACATGGGAAATGTGAGAGTATCCATAGGGAGAGTGAGGACTATAGGGATGTATGACTGAAATGATCAGGTGAAATGATCAGGTGAAATGATCAAGTGAATAACGATGAAGATCAAGTCATGAAGTTTGCCAAATATGAAATTCTCGGTCAGCTCAAAATTCCTGTGTCTCTTTCATAGATTAAAGTTGATATTAATTACCTCTGATTTTATTATGTCATTGCAAATGTTGTGGAAAAATTAAGTCTGAAAATTGGGTTGTGTGATAGTTTACCTCTTCGTTCTAGTCCTGGAGTCTGCTTATTAATTCCTCGGTTTTATGGGTGTCCCGTAAACAAGGTTGGTCAGGGATTCGGACCTCTGGAAGCTTCCCTGAAACTGTGTGTGTCCGTGAAGAAGGAAGCTAAAATATATATATTTACACTGTCCTTGCCAGTCATATTGGAGCTGTGTCAAGGCTCAACGGGTGAACATGAACCTCTAATGAACCTTGACGGTGGTGACTATACTGTGAATGCGTTCAGCTGAATTCTTGTATGTAGCGCCAGGGAGACTCCTGGTGTCAACTATTGTGTTAGCGAAGGCTCTCCGGCGCACTCTGGGAAGTACTGTCAGTCCTGCGCCGATAAAAGAGAATAATATATAAATAACCCGCGGATAGGAGAAAGAAACTTACGATGACGTTTCGTTCCGACTTGGACCATTAGTTAGTCCAAGTCAGACCGAAACGTCATTATGAGTTTCTCGAATGTGTAGTTGTTCCAGTCGCTGTATTGTGCTTTTTTGTTCTTTAAGAGGAATGAAGACCGAAGTAGCGTTGTCCAGATCCTCTGCCAACAACTCTTTCCCCGTAGACACACACAACCAAGGAATTGTAACCGGACTCAGGTGCTACACGACCACAAACGGAAACAATAAAACTATATTCACCCCTGCCAATGATCATCATAGAATTCACCATAAACTCACGGTACTGCGTCCCAAACAACCTTTGGAAGGGCATATTCCGATCATAAGTCGTCAGTACCACTTCTAATCTACGACTTGACAGATAAAGTTATTTCCCTGATCTGGTCAGTTGTCTCTCTCACTTCCATGTGTTCTTTTAGACTCGGAAAACGTTGGTCGCCAAGGGAAAACTTTCTCCTAGTAGACTACTCATTTTGACTTTCTTCTGTCGTTCAGTCTTTGTTATAAGTCTTTATGTCTTACTGTTATAGTGAGACATAACCAGGTATTGTTCCAGTCCTTCTGTTGTTGGAAAACGCATATAACCGGGTACTATTCCATTCTTTCTCTTATAGGACTGGGAATTGCAGCAGTCTTTCTCTCGTACCGAAAATCATATTAGTGAGGATGATTCCAGCTCAGTCCATGGGTGGGCTCCAGCACCCATCAACGAACTCATAAGAGAGTAGTAGTACTGAGCTCTTGATGGAGGGAAGTGTGGTAAAAGAAGAGGAAGAGTTTCGCAGGTTATCCGTAGCCGCTCCTGGAGGTCACCTCTCCCTCGTCCCGGTCCAGGGCCAGGCCTCCTGGATGCTGGTCTGATCAATCAGGCTGCTGTCGAGTTCCTTCTTGAAGACAGCAAGGAGTCTGGTGGTAATCACTCCCTTGATAAATTAGACACATCGCAATTCACACAACCATTTAATTAACTACAGAAACTCAAGACTTATCGCCACAGAAGACAACACTCAATACCGAAGAATCCTGGAATCATCGCCTATCTCTATAACCAACAATTTCAACCAGAACAATGGCTTCTATAACATAGCTGAACCACTTGCCAAGAAACATTTTCATCACTATCCCACATAAGAACATAGAACACTGCAGAAGGTCTGCTCACAACTTATCCAATATCCCTTCCAAGCTACCCAAGATTTTAGACTATAACCCCACCTGGTAGATCATCAGATTGAAGATTGAGACACTTATGCAGCATATGGGAATCTTTATTCAGGAAACGTTTCGCCACACAGTGGCTTCATCAGTCCAATACAAAGAGGAAGGCGTAAGGAGAGGAGGAGTATGAGGTAATCAGTCCCTCAACCTGGAGTCGATGTCTTCAGATGCAGCATTCTTCACCTGACCTCAACATTCTGAACCTGACTATAAATACTCACGTACCTTCCACCCCAGGTAGATCTGTTTGTGACTTGAAAAAGCCCACTGTGTGGGCGAAACATTGTCAATAAAGGATCACATTGAACTGCATATGTGTTTATGTTTTCATTGTGTCGGTATTTTATACCCTTTACTTTCAACACTTAGGTATCTTTATTGAGGAAACGTTTCGCCACACAGTGGCTTCATCAGTCCATACAAAGAAGAACATTGAAGAACAGGAGGACTTTGAGGCAATCTGTCCCTCAGCCTTGAGTCGATGTGGTCATTCCATTAATCTTGAAAAGAATACAGCATATGTGCGAAGAAGTGGCTTATATACTGTAGACAGGAGAGGTGCAGCAGTCGTAGGTGGTATCACATTTGTCCAATGTGGAAGTAGGTCACGCCTAAGGGACATGACCTACCTACATTAGGCAAATGTGATACCACCTACGACTGCTGCACCTCTCCTCCCTACGGTATATAAGCTACATCTTCGCAAATATGCTGTATTCTATGCTGTATTCTTTTCAAGGTTGATTGACTGACTACATCGACTCAAGGCTGAGGGACTGCTTACCTCAAACTCCACCTGTTCTTCACCATTCTCCTTTGTATGGACTGATGAAGCCACTGTGTGGCGAAACGTTTCCTCAGTAAAGATACCCAAGTGTTGCACATGTGTCTAATTTATCAACTTGTCGGTTCTCTGAACCATTCATCTAAATCCCTCCCTTTTTTATGCATTGGTTTTACAGGGTAAAGTTATGATTTTCTACTCTTTTTTATGAACTGAGGTAAGTAACAGCTAAGAGCTGTTACTTACCTCAGTTCCTTTGAAAGCCATTATATTGTTGTGAGACAAAAATGAGGAACAAGATGAAGTTGAAGTCGTCTTTGGAGGATCAGTGATTTCATTTGGTCAACTGGCTTTATTTCATCGTACGAACATGTTCCAGACTCGAGTCATCCTGGGAATAAATGATCTTAGATGAAGTGATGTTCTTGAGAAGAGTACAACCAGAGTGTAGTTGCTGTTTTCTGCCCGTCTTGTTTTACAGAAGCTCTTCTCGCTGACCACGAAGTGGAGCCTTAATAACATTGGCCTTGTACATAGCTAAGGCTACCCACATCCATCCAGGGTTGAAGGTTTTGCTGAAATGACAGATCAGTTCAGGCCTAGAGATGGGTCGTTTGTCGTGTGAAAGGAGGATGCTAAAAGAGTCGTAGTCCATTTACACTTATTAAGTTCTCTCTCAGTGTACCTATTCCTCCCTGCTTTTCACCGAAGGTATTTTGCACCGTCTACCAAGCTTCTTGTGTGTGTACATGTAGTGAGTTCGATGTGCAATTTTGGTATCATTTCCTTAAAAATATTCCAGGAGTAAATTACCGCGCATCTTTCTCGCCTAAGCTCTAAGAAGTACAGTTCGAGGGACTTCAGGCGCTTTCAGTAATTTGGATGCTTGACCGAAATTATTCGAGCTGTGAAGGTTCTCTGTGTATTTTCTAGTATTGCATTTTTGCGTTCCTTGAGGGTTTCGTAATTAGCTTGGTATCTCTTGTTCTGGAAGTTTTAACTATCCAACCTATCATTTTCCCTGTATTCGTTAAACTGACATTGCTGTGCTCCTTGAACATGAGATCTTCTGACATTATCACTCCCAGGTTTCTCACATTAGACTTACCCTCTAATTAGTGATCTGAGTTTGACTTGTGTGGCATGCTAACAGTATGTTACAGTTTATTCTGCGTTTGTCACACACTCGTATAGGCATGCCCTTCCGACCAGCAAACCAAATGCTAAGAGTATAACGAGCGGGGACCCCTTGTTATGCTAGCACCTTTGTTCAACCAGCCAATCACAAGGAAGCCTGCAAAAGTAGTGAAGCGATGCTGGACACATTTGAATCAACAGTGGCAGACTTACCTCCAAGTCCAGTCAAAGACGGTTCTCACAGTGTCTCTTGCTTGCAAATTGCATTTCAATACATATCCTTTTAATTATTGTACATATACTTGCTTGTATGCTGTTTTGGTGACGGAAATAAATAAATAAATAATATATATATATATATAATATATATATATAATATATATATATATATATATAATATATATATATATATAAAATATATATATATATATATATATATATATAAATATATAATATAGGGAGGTACCACCTCTAGAACTGTCATGGGGACCCTCATCCTCAGAGAAAAGAATAAACTTGCTTCAGGGAAAACTCAAGGTTTTCCCTGAAGCTGTTTGAGAATTTTCTCCTACCACCCCCTATATTTCAAGTATGTTTTATTTAAAGACAAAATACATTGGCCAAACATTCACAAAAAATACAACAGAAAGTAAAACACATAGGTAACTCAGAGCTACATCTCGAATACTTCGTCCAGCTCCCCTGCGGTGGGCCGCGTGCCCAGAATGCTGCAGGCATTTCCTCTCTGGATCGCAACACTGAGTCTCTGAAAGAGGAAGCTGGTCGCCCTGTGGTCCTTGGTTTCTATGATGAGCTTTTCACCCAGCTCTTTGAGGAACTTTAGAGTACACTTGCCCCATGCTCCAAGGGTCTCCGACCCTATTGGAATGAAGTTATAGCAAGGCGGAAGGTCTTCATATTTTCGGATCTTCTGGGTCTCCCTGTGGCTGGCAGCTCCACCCCCTTCCACTACAGAGTATATATATATGTATATATATATATATATAATATATATATATATATATATATATATATATATATATATATATATATATATATATATATATATATATATATATAAGTATTTACTCCTGTCTTTTTCTCGTTCCTCATTCAACATTATATTGTTGTCAGTAGCCCATGGAAACCTTGATTAATATAAGAACATAATATAAAGGTGGAGGAACATTGCAGCAGGTTTAAGGTTCGTTATAAGCTGGGCTCTTTCAAATACTGACTCTTACCGAGCATAAGAACGTAAGAATGGAGGAACACTGCAAATAATAGAGGAAAACTCTTTGGAGGTTCGTTGCATTATCTATGGATGCCACTCAGATGCAGATTTTGATATCGTCTCCAAAGAAAGACATTACCGTAGTTTATGTCGGATATGTCGGACGAGTCCTGGTCACAGGACCGGGCCGCTGGGGCGTTGACTCCGGAAACCCTTACTAGGTATACTCCAGGTATGAGTCAGAGAAAGAGGCATGAGGATAATACTGTGCCTTGGGAAACAGAGGTCCTCACTCTACCAACCCCTGATTTTATTCTACTACGCTTTAGGTCCTATTTGTAAAGAAGTTAAATATTCATCTTCCCACCTTTCCAGTTATTCCTTTTGCATTCATTTTGCACACACCCCAATGTTCTTCCAGGATGTTCAAGACCATGTCGTAATGGTCCAGTAATTGCGAGAGGCAGGAACGACCTCTTTTGAACACGTGCTGACTTGGATTGTGCAGCTGCTGGGATTCTATGTGTATGTTGTTTTATAAATCCTTTAAAAAATCCTGATGATGTGGGACGTCTGTACTATCGGTCTATAATTTTTTGCAACTGCTTTGTTGCCAATTTTGTGGGGATGAAAATGGGGGCTATATCGGTGGCTTTTAATGAATATTTAAGTCGTGATAATGACTTCTTTGTAATTCTTGATAAATATGGAGGACAACGAATCTGGGTCTGAGGCAGAGTGCACTGACATGCAGTCGATGGATTCTTCGAAGTTAAGTGGGGTAAGGATTATATCTGAGATTGTGGAGATCTCTGTAGCGTTTTGTGTCTTGTTCGTGAGTACGTCATTCGTGTCGTCACTCTTGAGGCTGAATCCTGAACTCTATTGGGATTTGAGTACTTCGTTTATTTCCTTGATTTCATCAGCGTATGTTCCCTCGCCTTGAATCAAAGGCTGACACTTAACTTAGTTTTTGTGCTGGATTTTGCATATTGAGAATATTTTTGACATTTCTCTGAATTTCATTTATGACTTTTGCTCCGTCTCTCCTGATCTTCGTATGATGCAATCAGTTTGAGCTCAACATTTTCCATTTCTCTATCCAGTCTTCCTCTTCGTTCCTCAGAGATTCCACTGTCTTTAAGGAACTCTGTTTGCTATCGTCTTCGCCTGAAGACGCCTGAACTCGCAACTAAAGTCACACCTCTTCCTTACCAACCTGCATCTTCTCGCCTTCCTTCACGTCCTACCTTATTACATTGTCTTCCTAGCATATTTCAGTAGTTGGGAATAAGTGAGATTAGGAAGGTCGCTCTCTGAGGACCGCCTCAGAGGTCGGTCGGAGATATTGATCTAGTCCACAAGAAGCCTGGAACAGCTGACGGAGAGGAACATGGAGAAGTCAGGTAGCAGACGGGAAAGAGCTGACTGAGTATTACCACTGATCCATTATTTGTTAAACATTGTCACCGTTACATTTAAGTAAGTGAGAGAAACAATTGTTGCACCGCCTCTTGTTTCTTGAGTCATTGTTTAAGTAATCATCGGTTATAAAAAGATAACTTTTAGGTTTATTAATAATTTATAATAAAATTTTAGATATTCCTCTCTCTCTCTCTCTATTCTATCTCTTCTCTACTATCTTCTCTCTCTCCTCATTCTCATTCATCATCTCTCTATCTACTTCATCTCTCTCTATCTTCTTATCTTCTCATCTCTCTCTCATCTCTTCTCTTATATATATATATATATATATATATGTCGTGCCGAATAGGCAAAACTTGCCATCTTGGCTTAAATAACAACGTTCATCTTGCCATATAGGACAAGCGAAAATTTGTGTATGCAATAATTTCGCCAAAATCATTCTGAACCTAACGAAAAAACATATTTCACTGTGTTTGTTTAGTATTAAATTATTGTAAACAAATCTAAAAAATATATAGTTGGGTTAGGCTAAAATAAATTGTTCTTGTTATAATAAGGTTAGGTAAGTTTTCTAAGATTCTTTTGGTGCAAAATTAAAATTTTTTACATCAACATTAATGAAAAAAAAATATGTTTAAACGTATAAGAGAAAATTTTAGAAATGACTTAATTTTACATGAGTTCTTGCTAATTGACCAGTTTTACATATTCGGCACGACATATATCTATAGATATTTATATATAAAGTTGAGGAAGCCTAGGGAGCGATTGGATTTGACAGTTAAAAATAGAAGAGGAGAGTTGTTAAATAGAGAGTTAAAGGTATCGGGAAGATGGAGGGAATATTTTGAGGAATTGTTAAATGTTGATGAAGATAGGGAAGCTGTGATTTCGTGTATAGGGCAAGGAGGAATAACATCTTGTAGGAGTGAGGAAGAGCCAGTTGTGAGTGTGGGGGAAGTTCGTGGTAAGGCAGCTGGGATTGATGGGATAAAGATACCAATGTTAAAAGCAGGTGGGGATACAGTTTTGGAATCGTTCGTGCCTTTATTTAATAAATGTATGGAAGATGGTAAAGTACCTGGGGATTGGCAGAGAGCATGCATAGTTCCTTTGTATGAAGACAAAAGGAGTAAAGAGAATGCAAAAAATATAGGGAAATAAGTCCGTTGAGTATATTTGGTAAAGTGTATGGTAGAGTTAATATTGAAAGAATTAAGAGGAAGACGGAGAGCAGAATAGCAGATGAACAAGGAGGCTTTAGAAAGTGTAGGGGGTGTGTAGGCCAAGTGTTTACAGTGAAAAATATAGGCGAACAATATTTAGATAAGGGTAAATAGTTTTTTGTGGAATTTATGGATTTGGAAAAGGCGTATGACAGGGTGGATAGGGGGCAATGTGGCAGATGTTGAAAATGTGTGGAATAGGAGGTAGGTTATTGAAAGCAGTGAAAAGTTTTTATGAGAAGAGTGAGGCTCCGGTTAGAGTATGTAGGAGAGAGGGAGATTATTTCCCAGTAAAAGTAGGCCTTAGACAAGGGTGTGTGATGTCATCATTGTTGTTCAATATATTTATATATGAGGTTGTATGAGAAACGAATGCTCGGGTGTTGGCAAGAGGTGTGGGGGTTAAGAAATGAAGAATCTAATACAAAGTGGGAGTTGTCACAGTTGCTCTTTGCTGATGACACTGTACTTTTGGGAGATTCTGAAGAGAAGTTGCAGAGGTTGGTGGATGAGTTGGGTAGGGTATGTAAAAGAAGAAAATTAAAAGTGAATATAGGAAAGAGTAAGGTGATGAGGATAGCAAAAAAAATAGGTATCGAAAGATTGGATATCAAGTTAGAGAGAGTATGGAGGAGGTGAATGTATTCAGATATTTAGGAGTGGATGTGTCAGCAGATGGGTCTGTGAAAGGTGAGGTGAATCATAGAATTGACGAGAGGAAAAGGTGAGCGGTGCACTTAGGAGACTGTGGAGACAAAGAACTTTATCCAAGGAAGCAAAGAGGGGAATGTATGAGAGTTTAGTTGTACCAACACTCTTGTATGGGTGTGAAGCAAGGGTGGTGAATGTTGCAACAAGGAGAAGGCTGGAGGCAGTGGAGATGTCACGTCTAAGGGCAATGTGTGGTGTGAATATAATGCAGAGAATTCGTAGTTTGGAAATTAGGAGGAGGTGCGGGATTACCAAAACTATTATCCATAGTGCTGAGGAGGGGTTGTTGAGGTGGCTCGGACAGGTAGAGAGGAAGAAACAATGACTTCGTGAGTGTATAAATCTGTAGTGGAGGGGAGGCGGGGTAGAGGTCAGTCTAGGAAAGGCTGGAGGGAGGGCTTAAAGGAGGTTTCATGTGCGAGGGGCTTGGACTTCCAGCAAGCATGCATGAGTGTGTTAGATAGGAGCGAATGGAGACAAATAGTTTTTAGGAACTGAAGTGCTGTTGGAGTGTAACCAAGGTAACATTTATGAAGGGGTTCAGGGAAACTGGCTGGCCGGACTTGAGTCCTGGAGATGGGAAGTACAGTGTCTGCACTCTGAAGGAGGGGTGTTAATGTTGTAGTTTTATAACTGTAGTGTAAACATTCCTCTGGCAAGACAGTGATGGAGTGAATGATGATGAAAGTTTTTCTTTTCCAGGCCACCCTGCCTTGGTGGGTAACGTAGAGAGAAAAAAGACGAGAGAGTAAAAGGGAGAGAGAGAGAGAGAGAGAGAGAGAGAGAGAGAGAGAGAGAGAGAGAGAGAGAGAGAGAGGAAAAAACGGAGACTAAAACTGAGAGAATATATAGATATGTTATCAAAGGCACACATATAATTTTTTCATCAAATTGTTCCCAAAACAATATTTTTGTTATACTGTTATTGGGGAAGCTTTACTGATGTGACTGTTTGAACTGTATGACGTCAGCCGTGTGTAATCGACAGTGTAGGTGTTGTTGCTGGCATGAAAAACGTGTGTATTCTGCTTAATTCATTTCCAACTGAGATAAGAAGGTACGCCTTTGTAGACTTGACAATATTTTGGAAAATATCCACGGCTTGTTTTATAGACTAATAACCCGCATATAAGACGTTTCGGGCCGACTTGGACCATTAACCTGTCACATACAGTATGGCTAGTTAATGATCCAAGTCAGACCAAAACATCATAAGTTTGTTTTTCTTATGTTCGGGTTTTTTACATATTGTTCGAGTCAGGGTATTGTGCCTTTTTAAAGACTTCTTTCATATTCAGCATTTTACCACACAGCGATTGTTGGTAAATTATTCAGTGAAAATTCGAGAGAAGATTTTCAAGTCTGTCTCCGTGTGTTCGTAGAGCGAAGAACCAACTGAAGTGGCTAGTCACAGGAAGTGTTCCGTCAGTTGTCGTGCACAGGGCTTCGTGAGGCGGGTACTGGGTATCTAACACTGAATGAAAAGATGTCCTCTCCTCGCGTTTTGCCTATTAAAGGTAAGATCTTGAGGGGATCTTTTTCGGCAGTCGTGTCTTTAAACACTGTCGCTGAGTGAATCAACAAAGGTACTTCAATATTCCAAAATTTAAGCCCCTGTGATTGGAATAGTGCAGAGTGCGGCAAAAGTTGATAAAATTTAAAAAATAAAGGTAATTACATGAGGCATTCATAAGTGATTATATGGAAAGTAATTGCCAGTTAAAATAGGACATGTCACAGGACAAATCGTATTCATATCTTTCAAAGAGACCAAAAACACCAATATCCTAAAATACACAAGCACATCAAGCTTGAAGCCACTCAGATGTTGTTGTATTGAGATATCAGCATAGAAGTCTTGAAACTAATCAGATTTAACACTCGAAAATTTCCGCACGGAAAGCAGTATTTAAAATTTCCCACCTTCCAAAATAGCAATCTGAGAATCACACAACCAAAATCAACCCAAACTTTTCTCCAGGTAAGACTCACCATGTTTTAAGACAGTAAATAAGTAAGTTTTAAGTAAGCTTAGTGAACACATCATCCTAATTTTTAAACAATGTTCTTGAGTGTTCACAGTTGTTATAAACACATAAACGAGTATTATGTTTATTTAACTTAAGATAAACAAAGTCAAAAAATGTGACTTATTAATGATCACGAGATAAATTCGCTAATTATTTCACACAAACCAATTTGCTTAATAAAATTATCACATGATAACTTACACAAGACAACATCAAGACAGTGTTTACCTCGAGGAAAACACTTCAACACTGAAAGTTTAAAGCCGACCAGAAGATGCATTCTTCAGTTATTGCAGAGAAACCAACAAAATTTGTGCCTACACAGCCTAAACCCGTGAAACATTCCATCCATATCATACGATGCATCAACCATTGAAGATTGATGACCTTCACAATTGTTATATTTGAATTAGGGTAAAGCGCTAAGCCCACAGGGGTCATATAGTGCCTGTAAGATGGGAGACATTCAGAATCGATCCAGACAAGGGGAAGATGAGTCTAGTTCCTTGGATCAAGACGCCCTTACCAACACCAAGGCAAAATAATGCAATAAGGTAAAATAACACCACACCATCTGGAGATTAAAAGTGACAAAATAACATCAATACAGAGCATTAACAACACCAACCCTCTTCTCAGTAGGATACAACACTGTTGAAGACGATCAGAGGAGACTCTCTCCACCATCACATGTAAACAAAACTTAGGAACAACTTACTTAACATTCTATATAACTCACCCAGGTATGTCAATACAACCATGAATCTTACATAAGATATATTACTCAAACGTTGAAAAATGACATCGATCAGAAAAAAACATTCTCGAGTAATAAGCGAAAATTTGTGATACAGCAAATAAAACTGTTGCTGAGAATGTATGTAGCAAGAGAAGAGTTTACACTTGTTTAACATAAACATCAATAATTCTGAAGTTTTCCCTTTTTTTCAAGTTCACTTTTCTTATTTACATTCTGTTTCAAATTCTTTACAATCAAATTTGATAAAATTAACAAAAAAATCTAAACTGGCATTTATGAAGCCAAAGAGAATACAAAAATACTTCCTTTTAAGATAGATTAGCATTTAGGGTTTGAAGCCGACCAGAAGAGGCATTCTCCAGTACTAAACTTACGTGTTATGACTGTAGAGTAAATATAGTTTGAAGCCAATAAGAAGAAGCATTCTTTAGTTATTGATAAAAAATGAATGTCGCTATTTATTCAGTTCAAATTAGGACTTATGCCACCCACTAGCAGCGTCAATCTTATGTTCAGGGAACCACACCAGTAGTGTAAGTTTGAAGCCGATCAGATCAGTCATTCTTCAGGTATGGCACTGATTACGTATCCAAATTTTTTTATTACATCAAGAAATTTGCCCTGACACAAACACAACTTAACTGGCACTGTCGTGGGTACTATCCTGAGTACTATCCTGGGTACTATCCTGTGTACTATCCTGGGTACTATCCTGGGTACTATCCTGTGTACTATCCTGGGTATTATCCTGGGTACTATCCTGGGTATTATCCTGGGTACTGTCCTGGGTGCTATCCTGGATACTATCCTGGGTACTATCCTGGGAGCTGTCCTGGGTACTATCCTGGATATTAACCTGGGTAATAACCTGGGTACTATCCTGGGAATTATCCTGCGAACTATCCTGGGAGCTATCCAGGGTACTATCCTGGGAATTATCTTGGAAACTAAGCTTCTGGAATATCCTGGGAATTATCCAGGGTACTATGCTGGGTACTATCTAGGGTACTATCCAGGGTACTATCTATGGTACTATCCTGGATACTATCCAGGATACTATCCGGGGAACTATCCAGGCTACTATCCAGGGAACTATCCTAAGGTACTATCCAGGGTACTATCCAGGGTACTCTCCTGAGTACTCTCCTGGGTACTATCCAGGGTACTATCTTGGGTACTATCCAGGGTACTATCCAAGGTACTATCTAGGGTACTATCCAGGGTAGTATCCAGGGTACTATGCAACGTATTATCAAGGGTACTGTTCTGGGTACTCTCCTGGGTACTATCCAGGGTACTATCCAGGGTACTGTCCAGGGTACTATCCTGGCCCTAAGATGCATCAACCATTAAATATTCAAGTCGTCCTGAAGAACTAAACTGAAAAGTATTTCGCACTTAAACTGATCAGATCTGCACCTAAACATTTCGTTCTCCACGATCTTAACAAAGCTCCTGAAGAGCGAAACGTTGCCATAATAAAAAGTCTCATTAGTTGCATCTGTGTGCATTCACCAAACTTAACTATGATGTGTCGACCACATCAGCAGAGTCATCAAACTAAGGTGAAAGTAGTATAAGAACATAAGAAGGAACATTGCAGCCGGTCTACTGGCCCATGCGAGGCAGGTCCAATTCCTCCACTGGGAATGTAAATAGCTTGCTGAAAATTTCCAGCCAAGACAGGACTCGCAGCAATGGTTTCAAGTTGGAAAAATTCAGATTCAGGAAGGATATAGGAAAGCACTGGTTTGGTAAGAGAGTTGTGGATAAGTGGAACAAACTGCCGAGTACAGTTATAGAGGCTAAAACGTTGTGTAGTTTTAAAAATAGGTTAGTGGTGACGTGTACTTAGCTCAGTGGTGACGTGTACTTAGCTCAGTGGTGACGTGTACTTAGCTCAGTGGTGACGTGTACTTAGCTCTGTGAAGACCTGTTTGTGTGCTCTCTGTGAATCTGAACCAGGATGCCCTCTCTTGAGCAACTTTACCAGCAGCTGAGAGAAGAGCTCAGAGTTGCTAAGATGGAGATACGGCGATTAACGGAGGAGAACAAGAGGATTCGTAGTAATCCTCCTACTGTGAGTCCCCAGGTTAAGAGGGGAGCTTGGTCAGTGGCCGGGCAACATGGAACCAAGCTGAAGATCAAGAAAACGGTTGGAGAGGCAGAATCAACGAGAAACCAGAAGACTACCGTGGAAACTTCCAACCCATTCTCGGTGCTACCTGACGAATGTGAGTTTTCTACTGGGAATGCCACAACGAGCACCAAAGAAGCATTGGCAGACGTGAGTAAGACATCCCTAGAAACCCCAACGAAGACCATCGAGAACGTCTTGACGAATTCTACAAGTGGTGTAATGCTACCTGGCGAATGTGAGTCGACTACTCGGAGCATCACGACGGACGACGCCAAGGAAGGTAAAAAAACATTGTTGTTGTTGGGGATAGCCAGATTAGGTACATGGATAGGGTATTCTGCTTGAAGGATAGGAGTAGGAGGCAGAGAGTGTGTTTTCCTGGGGCTGGGATGAAGGATATTGTTAGCCATCTGGATGACATCATGAGAGGTAATGGGAGCAATCCTATTATCTGTCTCAGTGCTGGAGGCAACGATGTTGGCAGACGTAGGAGTGAGGACCTGATTAGCAGGTATAGGTCAACAATAGAGATAATTAGGAGGAAGGGTGGGAAACCAGTCATATGTGGCATTTTGCCAAGGAGAGGAGTTGGAAATGAATGGTTGTCCAGAGCAATTGGTGTCAATTGCTGGCTGGACAAATACTGTAAGGAAAATGCGGTAACATTCATTGACAACTGGGACCTCTTCTATGGCAGAAATGACATGTATGCCAGGGATGGGGTTCACTTATCTAGGTGTGGGGTGGGAGCACTGGCCAACGCAGTGGAGGGAGCTGTTAGGTCTTTAAACTAGGAATAGTTAGTGGTATGGGTTTTTGCGGGAAAACTGTGAGGTCGCAGGGTAGTAATATGAGTACTAGGAGAACTAGTAATAGGCAAAATGAGGTGGATATTGGAAAGCCAGTGGCACTAATTGACAAGGACAGTAATAGGTTTAGTGGAATAACAGAAAGGAGCAGGAAGGGTAAAGAGAGAAGAGGGTCTTTAAATATTTATTACACAAATAGTCGCAGTGCTAGGAATAAGATGGACGAGTTGAGACTAGTTGCTAGTGCAGGTAACATAGATGTATTTGCCATTACTGAGACGTGGTTTAATTCAAAAAGTCGGGACATACCTGCAGAATGTCACATACAGGGTTTTAAATTGTTCCAAGTAGATAGAAGTATCGGGAACGGGGGTGGGGTGGCATTGTATGTCCGAGATCGCTTGAACTGTTGCATAAAAACGGGTATTAAGTCTGAAGTAACACATACAGAGTCTGTTTGGATAGAATTTTCAGAGGGGCATGAAAAATTAATTTTAGGTGTGATATACCGTCCCCCAAACTTAGATAGGGACCAGGGGAGACTACTATGGGAGGAAATTGTTAGGGCCACAAGTCACGATAATGTAGTAATTCTAGGAGACTTTAACTTTAGTCATATTGATTGGAATTTCTTGACTGGGAATTTAGAATCATACGACTTCTTAGAAGTAGTTCAGGATTATTTTTTGAAGCAGTTTGTGACAGAACCTACAAGGGGTAATAACCTGCTTGACTTAGTTCTGGCAAACAATGAATCCCTTGTTAATAATTTAGAAGTTTCAGAGGAACTGGGTGCTAGCGACCACAAATCAATTACATTTAGCATTGAATGGAAGTATGATAGTAGGGATAACTCAGTAACAGTCCCAGATTTTCGCTTAGCAGATTACGATGGGCTTAGAGAACACTTATCATCTGTTGACTGGGGTAACGAAGAGAGCTATCAATATGACAGTTTTCTGAACACAATACATGCTGCTCAAAGAACGTTTATCTCTTATAAAGAAATTAGATCAAATAGAAATGACCCAAAATGGATGAATAATAGGCTGAAATATCTACTAGGGCATAAGAAAGGAATTTATAGGCGTATCAAAAGAGGCGAGGGTCATCTTATGAATCAGTATATTGACATTAAGAGGGACATTAAAAAGGGGATAAGAAAAGCTAAAAGGGACTATGAAATTAAAGTTGCTAGGGATTCTAAAACTAACCCAAAAAGTTTTTTCTAGGTATATAGAACAAAAGTCAGAGATAAGATAGGTCCCCTTAAAAATAACTATGGGCATCTTACTGACAAAGAGAATGAAATGTGCTCGATTTTAAATAATTATTTTCTCTCGGTTTTTACACAGGAAGACACTAATAATATTCCCGTAATTAATTTTTATAGTGGGCCAGAAGAAGATAAATTATGTAACATCACAGTCACTAGTGAAATGGTTGTGAAGCAGATAGACCGATTGAAGCAAATTAAGTCACCGGATCCTGATGAGGTTTTTTCAAGGGTTCTAAAGGAATGCAAAATGGAAGTCTGTGAACCATTAACTAATATTTTTAATTTATCTCTTCAAACAGGTGTAGTGTCTGATATGTGGAAGATGGCTAATGTAATTCCTATTTTTAAAACAGGGGACAAGTCGTTACCGTCAAATTACCGCCCAATAAGCCTGACCTCAATTGTAGGCAAATTACTAGAGTCAATTATAGCTGAGATTATAAGAAGCCATCTCGATAAGCATAGCTTGATTAATGATACTCAGCATGGATTCACAAGAGGCCGGTCTTGTCTAACTAATTTATTAACTTTCTTCAGTAAAGCTTTTGAGACTGTTGACCACGATAAAGAATTTGATATTATTTACTTAGATTTTAGTAAGGCATTTGATAGAGTTCCGCACCAAAGACTGTTGAAGAAAGTAGCAGCTCATGGCATTGGGGGAAAAGTGCTCTCATGGATCGAATCATGGCTCACTGACAGGAAGCAGAGAGTGTCCATAAATGGGGTTAAATCCGAGTGGGGATCTGTAACAAGTGGCGTTCCACAGGGATCAGTCTTGGGCCCGTTGTTGTTTATAATATATATCAATGATCTTGATGAAGGAATTACTAGTGATATGAGCAACTTCGCCGATGACACGAAGATAGGTAGGATAATTGATTCAAACGTAGATGTTAGGGAACTTCAGGAGGATTTAGACAAACTCTACTCTTGGTCAGAAAAGTGGCAGATGCAGTTCAATGTAGATAAATGCAAGGTTCTGAAGCTCGGGAGTGTCCATAACCCTAGCACTTATAAGTTAAATAATGTAGAACTTAGCCATACAGATTGTGAAAAGGACTTGGGGGTTATTGTAAGCAGCAACCTTAAACCAAGACAGCAATGCCTAAGCGTACGAAATAAGGCAAATAGATTACTGGGATTTATATCAAGAAGTGTAAGCAACAGAAGTCCAGAGGTCATACTGCAGCTTTATACATCATTAGTAAGGCCTCACCTAGATTATGCAGCTCAATTCTGGTCTCCATATTACAGAATGGACATAAATTCGTTAGAAAACATTCAGCGTAGGATGACTAAATTAATACATAGCATTAGAAATCTTCCTTATGAAGAAAGATTGAAGACTCTTAAGTTACATTCACTTGTTAGACGAAGAATGAGGGGAGACCTGATCGAAGTGTATAAGTGGAAGATAGGTATTAATAAAGGGGATATTAACAAGGTCTTGAGGATATCTCTCCAAGAGAGAACCCGCAGTAATGGATTTAAATTAGAAAAGTTTAGATTTAGAAAGGACATAGGAAAGTATTGGTCTGGAAATAGGGTAGTAGATGAGTGGAACAGTCTACCTAGTTGGGTTATTGAGGCTAGGACTTTGGGTAGTTTCAAATTTTGGTTGGATAAATACATGAGTGGGAGAGGTTGGATTTGAGTGGGACTTGCACATCAGAGCTTATTTCTCGGGTAGCATTGAAAATTGGGTTGGTCAAATGTTTGTTAGTGGGATGAATTGTAAAGGACTTGCCTAGTATGGGCCAACAGGCCTGCTGCAGTGTTCCTCCTTTCTTATGTTCTTATGTTAGATAAATACATGAGTGTGTGTGGGTGGGTGTGAGTTGGACCTGACTAGCTTGGGCTACCAGGTCTGGTGCCGTGCTCCTTCCTT
>NC_069435.1:37045455-37050455 GCF_026875155.1 Cherax quadricarinatus | reverse complement strand
GCGGGAAATAGCTCAAGAGAGTCAGTCAATATTTATAGTAAGTATGGATTCGACCTGTATAAAAAATACGTATTGTATACCAAATATTTTCTCTTAAAACCCGCGTGAAAGATTATTTCTCTCATTTCATTCCGTGACGAAAAACACTGATTTCTGAAAACATATTAACATCTCTAATTAGGCTCGTTACTTAACTCTCCATCACACACAAACGTCTCATAATTCATTAAACTACACAGGTTAATATTTCATAAATTTTTGTACGACATTGTTCCCTGATGCACTTTTCAGCAACACTGTTCATTGAGTGACTTCAAGTGCACTCGACTGTGATACAGCCTGTATCTCATACACTTTACTGTGATACAGCTTGTATCTCATACACTTTACTGTGATACAGCCTGTATCTCATACACTTTACTGTGATACAGCCTGTATCTCATACACTTTACTGTGATACAGCCTGTATCTCATACACTTTACTGTGATACAGCTTGTATCTCATACACTTTACTGTGATACAGCCTGTATCTCATACACCTTACTGTGATACAGCCTGTATCTCATACACCTTACTGTGATACAGCCTGTATCTCATACACCTTACTGTGATACAGCCTGTATCTCATACACTTTACTGTGATACAGCCTGTATTCATACACTTTGCTGTGATACAGCCTGTACTCATACACTTTACTGTGATACAGCCTGTATCTCATACACTTTACTGTGATACAGCCTGTATCTCATACACTTTACTGTGATACAGCCTGTATCTCATACACTTTACTGTGATACAGCCTGTATCTCATACACTTTACTGTGATACAGCCTGTATCTCATACACTTACTGTGATACAGCCTGTATCTCATACACTTTACTGTGATACAGCCTGTATCTCATACACCTTACTGTGATACAGCCTGTATCTCATACACTTTACTGTGATACAGCCTGTATCTCATACACTTTGCTGTGATGCAGCCTGTATCTCATACACTTTACTGTGATACAGCCTGTATCTCATACACTTTACTGTGATACAGCCTGTATCTCATACACTTTACTGTGATACAGCCTGTATCTCATACACTTTACTGTGATACAGCCTGTATCTCATACACCTTACTGTGATACAGCCTGTATTTCATACACTTTGCTGTGATACAGCCTGTATCTCATACACCTTACTGTGATACAGCCTGTATCTCATATACTTTACAGTGATACAGCCTGTACTTCATATATTTTACTGTGATACAGCCTGTATCTCATACACTATACTGTGATACAGCCTGTATCTCATACACCTTACTGTGATACAGCCTGTATCTCATACACCTTACTGTGATACAGCCTGTATCTCATACACTTTACTGTGATACAGCCTGCATCTCATACACTTTACTGTCCCCAGTACTGGCAATGTCCAAAGTACTGTTCCCAGCACTGGTAGTGTCCCCAGTAGTGTCCCCAGCACTTTTAGTGTCCCCAGTACTGTCCCCAGCACTGGTAGTGTCCCAGCACTGTCCAGAGCACTGATTGTCTCCTCAGTACTGTCCCTAGTACTGATACTGTCCCCAGTACTGTCCCCAGTACTGCCCCAGCACTGATGGTGTCCTCAGTACTGTCCCCAGCACTGGTAGTGTCCCCAGAACTGGTAGGGTCTACAGCACTGGTAGTGTCCCCAGCACTGGTAGGGTCTACAGCACTGGTAGTGTCCCCAGCACTGGTAGGGTCTACAGCACTGGTAGTGTCCCCAGCACTGGCAGTGCCCCCAGCACTGGTAGTGTCCCCAGAACTGGTGGTATTCTCAGCACTAGCAGTGTCTCCAGCTCTGGTAGTGTCTTGAGCAGTGGTAGTGTCCTCAGCACTGGTAGTGTCCCCAGCACTGGCAGTGCCCCCAGCACTGGTAGTGTCCCCAGAACTGGTGGTATTCTCAGCACTAGCAGTGTCTCCAGCTCTTGTAGTGTCTTGAGCAGTGGTAGTGTCCTCAGCACTGGTAGTGTCCTCAGCATTGGTAGCGTCCCAAGCACTGGTAGTGTCCTCAGCACTGGTAGCGTCCCAAGCACTGGTAGTGTCCTCAGCACTGGTAGTGTCCCCAGCACTAGCACTGTCCTCAACACTGAGTGTCCCGAGCACTTATAGTGTCCCTAGCAATGACAGTGTCCCCACAACTGACAGTGTCCCCAGCACTGACAGCGTCCCCAGCACTGACAGCGCTAGCAGTGTCTCCAGCACTAACAGCACTAGCAGTAGCTCCAGCACTGACGGTGTCCCATGGACTGACAGTGTCCCTAGCAGTGTCTCTAGCACTGACATAACTAGCAATGTCCCCAGCACTGACAGCACTAGCATTGTCCCCAGCACTGGCAGCACTAGCAGTGTCCCCAGCACTGACAGCACTTGCAGTGTTCCCAGCACTGACAGTGTCCCCAGCACTAGCAGTGCCCCCAGCACTGACAGTGTCCCAAGCACTAGCAGTGTCCTCAGCACTTACAGTGTCCCCAGCACTAACAGTGTCCCCAGCACTAACAGTGTCCCCAGCATTTACAACACTGCAGTGTCCCCAGCACTGACATTGTCCTTAACACTAGCAGTGTTCCCAGCACTGACAGCACTAGTAGTGTCCCCAGCACTGACAGCACTAACAGTGTCCCCAGCACTGGCAGCACTAGCAGTGTCCTCAGCACTGACAGCACTAGCAGTGTCCCCAGCACTGACATTGTCCTTAGCACTAGCAGTGTCCCCAGCACTAGCAGTGTTTCCAACACTGACATTGTCCTCGGCACTAGCAGTGTCCCCAGCACTGACATTGTCCTTAGCACTAGCAGTGTTCCCAGCACTAACATTGTCCTCAGCACTAGCAGTGTCCTCAGCACTGACAGCACTAGCAGTGTCCCCAGAACTGACATTGTCCTTAGCACTAGCAGTGTCCCCAGCACTAGCAGTGTCCCCAGCACTGACAGCACTAGCAGTGTCCCAGCATTGACATCACTAGCAGTGTCCCCAGCACTGACAGCACTAGCAGTGTCCCCAGCACTGATATCACTAGCAGTGTCCCCAGCACTGACATCACTAGCAGTGTCCCCAGCACTGACAGCACTAGCAGTGTCACCAACACTGACATCACTAGCAGTGTCCCCAGCACTGACAACACTGGCAGTGTCCCCAGCACTGACAACACTGACAGCACTAGCAGTGTCCTCAGCACTGACATCACTAGCAGTCTCCCCAGCACTGACATTGTCTTCAGCACTGACAGCACTAGCAGTATCCCCAGTGTGTATCAGTCTATTTTAATTTTTCCAAGAGCCTTCGTGCATCAGATGTGCTGCACACTCTGGAAATTAGTTACCAGCATTGTGTTACCTAGGGAACACTTCACTAACCACTGATAATGATCTCTTGCTATTATCACATTTTATATGTAAGTTTTCCTTAGGTGCTTATTGGATTCTAGTGATATTAAGTGATGTAAACACCGACATGGGGAGATCTCTTTGTGTTGTTTACTATCAGTGTAAACACTGACATGGGGAGTTCTCTTTGTGTTGGCTACTATCAGTGTAAACACTGACATGGTTATATGTCTTCGTGTTGGCTATCAGTGTAAATACAGGTAAACATTGACAAGAGGAGATCTCTTCGTGCTGGCTACTATCAGTGTAAACACGGATAAACACTGAGATGGGGAGATCTCTTCGTGCTGGCTACTATCAGTGTAAACACAGGTAAACACCGACATGGGGAGATCTCTTTGTGTTGTTTACTATCAGTGTAAACACTGACATGGGGAGTTCTCTTTGTGTTGGCTACTATCAGTGTAAACACTGACATGGGGAGTTCTCTTTGTGTTGGCTACTATCAGTGTAAACACTGACATGGTTATATGTCTTTGTGTTGGCTATCAGTGTAAATACAGGTAAACATTGACAAGAGGAGATCTCTTCGTGCTGGCTACTATCAGTGTAAACACGGGTAAACACTGACATGGGGAGTTCTTTTTATGTCGGTTATCATTGTAAACACAACTTATAAATACGGATACACAGACTAGGAAAGTATTGCGCCATCAGGCTGTCAGGAGATTTCAATTATATGCAGTAAGTCAGTCATAAAAAATATTATATTATGTAAAATAGTATCTATATTATGTCTTAGTTTCCAACACTGATAGTTGAGGGCTTATATTATTTTCCTGAGAATGGTGGGTGGGTGGGTGTGGGTGGGTGTGGGTGGGTGTGGGTGAGTGGGTGTGTGTGGGTGTGTGTGGGTGTGTGAGCGAGGCGTGGGAGAGCATACCTCTTTTTATTTAAGAAGCTTTAAGGCCACAGCAAATAATTAGCAACTTGAAGAGATTGAGACTGGAATATGTACTCAATTTGATCACCTACGGCACTTTGCTTCAAAAGCTCAGCATTGTTCAAAAGCTGGAAATATCAGTAGAGCTTTAAGGGGTCAGTAGAGCGTGCAACACCCAGCTCACACACCGATGCAGTTCAAATGATTTAAATTCCGAATTAAAAAAAAATATTGCAAAAGATGATGATTTGTGATCACCAATTTGCATTTCACTTTTGTACCACACTGCACAATATATTTGTAAAATCTGATAAAAAATATTTATTTTTTGGCAACCACGTTTATTTATGCTTTCAGTGTTCAGTTTTCAGAGATTGCGTACACAATTATTTACGTCCAATTTCATACCGTGTGGTGGTTTCCTACCATATGGGTGTGAAACATGACTTTTGGATCCTGCACCCAAAAGCGAGTATAGAACCACTGGAAATGTAATGTTTGAGAGCCATGTGTGGTGTGAAAAATCATGCAGAGAATTCGGAGGGTAGAAATTATAAATCAATGTGGGGATTAACTTGGAAATTATTCAGTGGCCTGAAGAAAGGGTTGTTGTGGGGTTTTGGTCATGAATAGGGGTTGGAAAGGATGAGAAAGGTGGGAATCGTCCCAGGAATGGTTGGAAAGAGTGAAGGG
>NC_069435.1:37032955-37040455 GCF_026875155.1 Cherax quadricarinatus | reverse complement strand
ACGCTTGCCCAAACCTTTGGACGATGACCTACTTACATTAGTGGCAGGTCCCACTAAGATCCCGCCTCCTCCTGCTTCAACTCATCTCACCGCAGTATATAAACCACCTCTCTGGCCCTATGCTGCACTTACTACAAGAGTGATGGACTGAACACATCGAATCCAGGTTGAGGGACTGATTACCTCATACTTCTACTCTCCTTACCCATTTCTACTTTGTATTGGACTGATGAAGCCACTGTGTGGCGAAACGTTTCTTCAATAAAGATTCCCATGTGTTGCATAAGTGTCTCAATTCTTCAACTTGTCGGTTTTCAAAACCATTCATCACAACTGTACACACAGTTGTTAACAACTGTACATACAGCAATTTGTGTGCTGAGAATTCTGTCATGTTGTGGACAGTGTCAGTCTGGACGTATCTCTACAAGTTCTCTCTCTCACTAATACACCGACACTATGCAACAGTGCAGGACCTACGATCTCACAGTTCACTGTCCAGTGCACACGATCACATACCCAGGATCGCACAGTCTACTAACCAGAACCACAGTCATGAACCCAGGATCACACAGTCTACTAGCCGGAACCACAGTCATAAACCCAGGATCACACAGTCTACTAACCAGAATCACAGTCATGAACCCAGATCAGAGTTCAGTACCCATGATCACACACTTCGGTTCATAGTATCCTCTAATCCTGTACGTAGAATCAAACAGGAAAGTAAACAGAATCACATAGGTCACTCCAGTGTTAAGAATAACGAAATTCACAGCAATACAGAACTCGGAATCACATGAGATACCCAAAAGGGTTCTTTCAGGTATACAGAAGTAAGATTAGGGACAAGATTGGCCCACTTAAGATTAACTCTGGTCAGATCACTGACAGTGATAAGGATATGTGTGAAATTCTAAATACCTACTTCCTCTCAGTTTTCACCCAGGAATATACCAGCGATATTCCTGAAATAATAGATTACGTAGAACAGGATGATAATAAACTATGTACGATTGCGGTAACTAGTGACATAGTTCTCAGACAAATAGAGAAACTAAAACCTAACAAATCCCCAGGTCCTGATGAACTGTTTGCAAGAGTGTTAAAGGAATGTTAAGAGGAACTTAGCATACCTTTGGCTAATCTTTTTAACATATCGCTGCAAACTGGCATAGTGCCTGATAAGTGGAAAATGGCAAATGAAATACCTATTTACAAGGCAGGTGACAGGTCCTTGGCTTCGAACTATAGACCAATAAGCCTTACCTCCATGGTGGGAAAATTTATGAAATCAATAATTGCAGAAGCAATTCGTAGCCATCTTGACAGGCACAGATTGATTAATGATTCTCAACACGGTTTTACAAAGGGGCGTTCCTGTCTTACGAATTTACTAACTTTTTTCACTAAGGTGTTTGAGGAGGTAGATCATGGAAATGAATATGATATTGTGTATATGGACTTCAGTAAGGCTTTCGATAGAGTTCCACACCAGAGGCTATTGAGGAAACTTAGGGCACACGGAATAGGAGAAGAAATTTTTTTCCTGGGTAGAGGCATGGCTGACAAATAGACAGCAGAGAGTTTGCGTAAATGGTGCGTAAATGGTGTTCCTCAGGGGTCAGTGTTGGGCCCGTTGTTGTTCACAATTTACATAAACGACATAGATGAGGGAATAAATAGCTACATAAGCAAATTTGCTGATGACACCGAAATAGGCCGTCCAGTTCATTCTAATGAGGACATTAGAGCACTCCAGGATGATTTGAATAGACTGACGCAATGGTCGGAGAGGTGGCAGATGCAGTTTAATATTGACAAATGCAAAGTTCTAAATGTTGGACAGTTAAATAACCATGCCACATATAAACTAAATAATGTAGATCTTAATACTACCGATTGCGAAAAGGATTTAGGAGTTCTGGTTAGCAGTAACCTAAAACCAAGACAACAGTGCATTAGTGTTCGCAATAAAGCTAACAGAATTCTTGGCTTCATATCTAGAAGTATAAATAATAGAAGTCCTCAGGTTGTTCTTCAACTCTATATATCCTTGGTTAGGCCTCATTTAGACTATGCTGCTCAGTTCTGGTCACCGTATTACAGAATGGACATAAATGCTCTGGAAAACGTACAAAGGAGGATGACAAAGATGATCCCATGTATCAGAAATCTTCCCTATGAAGATAGACTGAGGGCCCTGAATCTGCACTCTCTCGAAAGGCGTAGAATTAGGGGAGGATATGATCTAGGTGTATAAATGGAAAACAGGAATAAATAAAGGGGATGTAAATAGTGTGCTGAAAATTTCCACCCAAGACAGGACTCGCAGCAATGGTTTCAAGTTGGAAAAATTCAGATTCAGGAAGGATATAGGAAAGCACTGGTTTGGTAATAGAGTTGTGGATGAGTGAAACAAACTCCCGAGTACAGTTATAGAGGCTAAAACGTTGTGTAGTTTTAAAAATAGGTTAGATAAATACATGAATGGGTGTGGGTGGGTGTGAGTTGGACCTGACTAGTTTGTGCTGCTGGGTCTGGTACAGTGCTCCATCCTTGAGTGGGGATGACCAGACTGGGTGGGTCATTAGGATAATCCGGGGGGTGGGTCATTGGTCTAATCCGGGGAGGGGGACATGGACCTGCTCCGCATGGGTCAGTAGGCCTGCTGCAGTGTTCCTTCTTTCTTATGTTCTTATGTTCTTATGAGAATTACAAGTATGAAAAATAAAATATAAACGAACTTTATCCAAATGAAGTAAATATAATGGAAAAATCAAAGATATTTAATAGATAAGATATAACTCAAGAAACGTTTAGCGCACTCAGCTTACACACTGAGGTCCGGAGTTCGAATCCCCGGTACAGCTGCTCATGTATTAAAATGGGCACCTGGGTGTTAGCCGAATGGTGTGGGTCGCCTTCTGGGGAGAAAATTGACCTAATTTGCGAGAAATGCTTTGCATAACAAGCAGCTTTCTATATAGTAGTATGTCACTGATGTCAGCTATGGTCTGTATACCTTGTACATGTACTTGTATACCTTGTACAAGTACTTGTAGGAATAAAGATATATTATGCTTGTCCCAGAAGAAAACACAGAGGATATTCACTTGATAAGTGATCCCCAGGTACTTGTGACCACAGGCAAGGTTACAACCGGTCAACTGAGTTGAAGTTCATTCCCTGAGACGATCATTAAGAAGAAATGGAGAGCTCGACTGTAACGACTTAGTTTTGGTGGTTGTTTAAAGAGCTCGGTTAGCAGCACAGTCGTGTAAGCAATATTAAGCTTCCAAGCATCGATGAATGGATGTGTCTGCTGGTGTTTTCGTTTCAATGTTTAGACTGATTGTCTGATGAATCTGCCTAATGAGCTGAAGGAGAAGCAGAGGTTACCAGACGGTGCCCACAAACATATGTGCACATACGTGCACAAGCGTATACACACGTACAAATACATGTAGACACGCACAGGTAAACACACACAACCACACGTACACACACATGTATACACATAAACGTGCACACGCGTATACACACGTAGAAACACACACGTGCACGCACATATACACACGTACACACACATACACACACGTACACACACACGAACACACACACACACACACACACACAACACACACACACACACACACACACACACACACACACACACACACACACACACACACACAGAAGGCCAGGCCGAATGAAGCCAAACTACAAGAAAGGGGACTACACGGGAATGAGGAATTTCCCTTTGGAACGGGGTTCAGTGGGACATAGAACTGGCAGGGAAGCCAGTTAATGGATGATGGAATATGTAATAACAATGTGCAAGGAGGTTGAGGAGAGGTTTGTACCCAAGGGTAACAGTAAATAATAAAAAAGCCAGGTGAGCCCATGGTTCACCCAAAGGTGCAGGGAGGCAAAAACCAAGTGTGCTAGGGAAGGGAAGAAATATAGAAGGCAAAGGCCCCAGGAGAATAAGGAGGCAGTCGTAGGCCAGAAACGAATATGCACAGATAAGAAGGGAGGCCCAACGACAATATGAAAACGACATAGCAGCAAAAGCCAAATCTGACCCGAAGCTGTTATACAGCCAAAACAGGAGGAAAACAACAGTCAAGGAAACCCGGTAATCAGGCTAAGGAGGAAGAGGAGAGACAACAATAAATGACCGTGAAGTATGTGAGGAACTCAACAAGAGATTCAAAGAAGTGTTCACAGAGAGACAGAAGGGGCTCCAGAAAGACGGAGAGGTGGGGCACACCACCAAGTGCTGGACACAGTACACACAACTGAGGAAAAAGTGAAAGGCTTCTGAGTGAGCTAGATACCTCAAAACAATGGGCCGGATAACATCTCTCCATGGGTCCTGAGAGAGGGAGCAGAGGCGCTATGTGTACCCCCAACAAAAACTATCGAAACAGGGAGATTGCCTGAGGCATGGAACAGCAAATGTAGTCCCAATCTTTAAAAAAGGAGACAGACATGAAGCACTAAACTACAGACCCGTGCCACTGACATGTATAGTTGCAAAGTCATGGAGAAAGTTTATCAGGAGAAGAGTGGTGGAACACCTAGAAAGGAATGATCTCATCAACAGCAGCCAACATGGTTTCAGGGACGGGGAAAAACTGTGTCACAACCTACGGAGTTTTATGACATGGTGACAGCAGTAAGACAAGAGAGAGAGGGGTTGGTGGATTGCATTTTTTGGACTGCAAGAAGGCGTTTGACAGTTCCACACAAGAGATTAGTGCAAAAACTGGAGGACTAAGCAGGGATAACAGGGAAGGCGCTACAATAGATCAGGGGATACTTGTCAGTAAGACAGCAGCGAGTCATGGTACGTGGCGAGGTGTCAGAGTGGGCACCTGTGACCAGCGGGGTCCCACAGGGGTCAGTCCTAGGACCAGTGCTGTTTCTGGTATTTGTGAACGACATGACGGAAAGAATAGACTCTGAAGTGTTCCTGTTGGCAGATGACGTGAAGTTGATGAGAAGAATTCATTCGATCGAAGACCAGGCATAATTACAAAGGGATCTGGACAGGCTGCAGACCTGGTCCAGCAATTGGCTCCTGGAGTTCAACCCCACCAAGTGCAAAGTCGGAAAGATTGGGGAAGGGCAAAGAAGACGGCAGACGGAGTACAGTCTAGGGGGCCAGAGACTACAAACCCCATTTAAGGAAAAAGATCTTGGGGTGAGTATAACACCAGGCACTTCTGAAGCCAAATCAACCAAAAAAACTGCTGCAGCATGGGCGCCTAGCAAACCTCAGAACACATTTTGAATCTTAATAAGGAATCATCGGACCCTGTACACCGTATACGTTAGGCCCAAAATTAGAGTATGCAGCACCATTTTGGAACCCACAACCTACCCAAGCACGTAAAGAAACTAGAGAAAGTGAAAAGGGTTTGCAACAAGACTAGTCCCAGAGCTAAGAGGTATGTCCTACGAGAGAGGTTAAGGGAAATCAACCTGACGACATTGGAGGACAGGAGAGATAGGGGGAAACATGATAACGACTTACAAAATACTGAGGGGAATTAAACAAGGTGGACAAAGACGGGATGTTCCAGAGATGGGACACAGTAACAAGGGGACACAGTTGGAAGCTTGAAGACACAGATGAATCGCAGGGATGTTAGGAAGTATTTCTTCAGCCACAGAGTAGTCAGGAAGTGGAATAGTTTGGGAAGCGATGTAATGGAGGCAGAATCCATACATAGCTTTAAGCAGAGGTATGATAAAGCTCACGACTCAGGGAGAGTGACCTAGTAGCGACCAGTGAAGAGGCAGGGCCAGGAGCTTGGACTCGACCCCTGCAACCTCAACTAGGTGAGTACAACTAGGTGAGTACGTAACACACACACACACACCGCTACTTCCTAACATCCCCGAAGACTCAGACGAGTCATAGGGATGTTAGGAAGTATTTCTTCAGTCATAGAGTCGTCAGGAAGTGGAATAGCCTAGCAAGTGATGTAGTGGCGGCAGGAACCATACATAGCTTTAAGACAAGGTATGACAGCTCAGGAAGCAGAGAGAGAAAGGACCTAGTAGCGATCAGTGAAGATGCAGGGCCAGGAGCTGAATCTCCACCCCTGCAACCACAATTAGGTGAGTATGTACACACACACGCGCACGAGCTGAAAGTTACATGAGATAGAGTGGCAGTAATTACATTACATAGCTAAAATCGTCACCATAACGGTCTAAAACAAGACAACCCAAAATAAGAAGATTACTGGCAGAATAAACTGTAAAGCAAATGTAAGGTGAGAGGAAGTCAAGAGAACAGTGGTCTTCCTCACTCCAAACAAACACCAGCTGAATGTAAGAGTACCAGGAAGCAATACTTTAACCCATGCCATATTATTATTATTGTTATTATTATTATTATTATTATTATTATTATTATTATCAAAAGAAGTGCTAAACCACAAGGTTTATACATCCCAGATCGCATACCATAAAGTCCAGGGGACTAATACAACTACAGTGAACCCCGGGTTATCGGCCTTAATCCGTTCCATAAGGTCGGCCGATAACCGAAATGGGGCCAAAAAAACCGAATTAAATTTTTCCCCAAAAGAATAAGGGAAAATACTTTTTAATCCGTTTAGACAAAAATATTCAAAAAAAATATTTTTTTTAAAATTTATTTAAGTTTACATACCTTCTTGAAGGCTAATGCTGCTTCTTAAAGAAGGGAAGAGAAAAGGGGGAGGAGTTAGTGTTTTTGGAAGGGAAATCCCCTCCATAATCTTTTGGTACAAAAACCTTTCGGGGTTACTTACCTTCTTTTTTTTAATGCCTCTAGGGCCATTGGAGTCACTGGACCCCCCGCCACAAAATATGTGTCCCGAGTCTTGTTTGGCTCTTTTAAGAGTCCCTGAAGTGGGGCAGGGTTTTGGGCACTAAACAGTTGCGATATGAGAGTAAACCATGGGCAACATTGGGGATTTTTTGTAACGTTTCGCCTCCTGGGGTTATCAAAACAAAATTCAGGGCATAACTTTAAGACAGTAGAAAATATGTAAAAGATAGGTAATCACCCTCAAAAAGGGTAGGTGCAAAGCCCAAATGGGGAATTTTTAAACAAAGAAGAAACCTGGGGCCCTTTTGTAACGGGTGGCAAGAGGGATTTCACGGTGGCGGGATTCCCCATGGGAAATAGGTCCTTCCCAAAGAGGGTTAGTTTTGTAGTAGTTGTCGAAGTCGTGAAGGGTTTTGTCATTCCTCAGAATTAAATTCCATGATGTTGCAGTGTCTACAGTTGTGTACGAATGGTATATAAAAACCGACAAATGAGAGTAAGACACATGTGGGTCTTTTTTAGACGTTTTCCCCTCCCGTGGCTTTTTCAATACAACACTACTAAAACTAAAACCCCTCTCTTTGGGAAGACCCATTCCACTGGGGAATCCCGCCTACCTGAAAATGCCCCCGTCCGTTACTATATAACGCCCGGATTCTTTTTTC
>NC_069435.1:37014859-37032455 GCF_026875155.1 Cherax quadricarinatus | reverse complement strand
GGGCTTGGGATTCTATGTGTATGTTGTTTTATAAATCCTTTAAAAAATCCTGATAATGTGGGACGTCTGTGCTATCGGTCTATAATTTTTTGCAACTGCTTTGTTGCCAACTTTGTGGGGATGAAAAGGGGGGTTATATCGGTGGCTTTTAATGAAGTCAGTGCCTAGGCTTCTTCTCTACAGAATATTTAAGTCGTGATAATGACTTCTTTGTAATTCTTGATAAATATGGAGGACCACGAGTCTGGACCTGGGGCAGAGTGCACTGACATGCAGTCGATGGATTCTTCGAAGTTAAGTGGGGTTAGGATTATATCTGAGATTGTGGAGATCTCTGTAGCGTTTTGTGCCTTGTTCGTGAGTACGTCATTCGTGTCGTCACTCTTGAGGCTGAATCCTGAACTCTATTGGGATTTGAGTACTTCGTTTATTTCCTTGATTTCATCAGCGTATGTTCCCTCGCCTTGAATCAAAGGCTGACACTTAACTTAGTTTTTGTGCTGGATTTTGCATATTGAGAAGTATTTTTGACATTTCTCTGAATTTCATTTATGACTTTTGCTCCGTCTTTCCTGGTCTTCGTATGATGCAATCAGTTTGAGCTCAACATTTTCCATTTCTCTATCCAGTCTTCCTCTTCGTTCCTCAGAGATTCCACTGTCTTTAAGGAACTCTGTTTGCCATCGTCTTCGCCTGAAGACGCCTGAACTCGCAACTAAAGTCACACCTCTTCCTTACCAACCTGCATCTTCTCGCCTTCCTTCACGTCCTACCTTATTACATTGTCTTCCTAGCATATTTCAGTAGTTGGGAATAAGTGAGATTAGGAAGGTCGCTCTCTGAGGACCGCCTCAGAGGTCGGTCGGAGATATTGATCTAGTCCACAAGAAGCCTGGAACAGCTGACGGAGAGGAACATGGGGAAGTCAGGTAGCAGATGGGAAAGAGCTGACTGAGTATTACCACTGACCCATTATTTGTTAAACAATGTCACCGTTACATTTAAGTAAGTGAGAGAAACAATTGTTGCACCGCCTCTTGTTTCTTGAGTCATTGTTTAAGTAATCATCGGTTATAAAAAGATAACTTTTAGGTTTATTAATAATTTATAATAAAATTTTAGATATTCCTCTCTCTCTCTCTCTCTCTCTTTATATTTTTATATATATATATATATATATATATATTTATATATATATATATATATATTATATATATATATATATATATATATATAATATTATATATATATATATATATATATATATGTCGTGCCGAATAGGCAAAACTTGCCATCTTGGCTTAAATAGCAACGTTCATCTTGCCATATAGGACAAGTGAAAATTTGTGTATGCAATAATTTCGCCAAAATCATTCTGAACCTAACGAAAAAAACATATTTCACTGTGTTTGTTTAGTATTAAATTATTGTAAACAAATCTAAAAAATATATAGTTGGGTTAGGCTAAAATAAATTGTTCTTGTTATAATAAGGTTAGGTAAGTTTTCTAAGATTCTTTTGGTGCAAAATTAAAATTTTTTACATCAACATTAATGAAAAAAAAATATGTTTAAACGTATAAGAGAAAATTTTAGAAATGACTTAATTTTACATGAGCTCTTGCTAATTGACCAGTTTTACATATTCGGCACGACATATATATCTATAGATATTTATATATAAAGTTGAGGAAGCCTAGGGAGCGATTGGATTTGACAGTTAAAAATAGAAGAGGAGAGTTGTTAAATAGAGAGTTAAAGGTATCGGGAAGATGGATAAAATATTTTGAGGAATTGTTAAATGTTGATGAAGATAGGGAAGCTGTGATTTCGTGTATAGGGCAAGGAGGAATAACATCTTGTAGGAGTGAGGAAGAGCCAGTTGTGAGTGTGGGGGAAGTTCGTGGTAAGGCAGCTGGGATTGATGGATAAAGATACCAATGTTAAAAGCAGGTGGGGATACAGTTTTGGAATCGTTCGTGCCTTTATTTAATAAATGTATGGAAGATGGTAAAGTACCTGGGGATTGGCAGAGAGCATGCATAGTTCCTTTGTATGAAGACAAAAGGAGTAAAGAGAATGCAAAAAATATAGGGAAATAAGTCCGTTGAGTATATTTGGTAAAGTGTATGGTAGAGTTAATATTGAAAGAATTAAGAGGAAGACGGAGAGCAGAATAGCAGATGAACAAGGAGGCTTTAGAAAGTGTAGGGGTGTGTAGGCCAAGTGTTTACAGTGAAAAAATATAGGCGAACAATATTTAGATAAGGGTAAATAGTTTTTTGTGGAATTTATGGATTTGGAAAAGGCGTATGACAGGGTGGATAGGGGGCAATGTGGCAGATGTTGAAAATGTATGGAATAGGAGGTAGGTTATTGAAAGCAGTGAAAAGTTTTTATGAGAAGAGTGAGGCTCCAGTTAGAGTATGTAGGAGAGAGGGAGATTATTTCCCAGTAAAAGTAGGCCTTAGACAAGGGTGTATGATGTCATCATTGTTGTTCAATATATTTATAGATGAGGTTGTATGAGAAACGAATGCTCGGGTGTTGGCAAGAGGTGTGGGGGTTAAGAAATGAAGAGTTGTCACAGTTGCTCTTTGCTGATGACACTGTACTTTTGGGAGATTCTGAAGAGAAGTTTCAGAGGTTGGTGGATGAGTTGGGTAGGGTATGTAAAAGAAGAAAATTAAAAGTGAATATAGGAAAGAGTAAGGTGATGAGGATAGCAAAAAAATTAGGTATCGAAAGATTGGATATTAAGTTAGAGAGAGTATGGAGGAGGTGAATGTATTCAGATATTTAGGAGTGGATGTGTCAGCAGATGGGTCTGTGAAAGGTGAGGTGAATCATAGAATTGACGAGAGGAAAAGGTGAGCGGTGCACTTAGGAGACTGTGGAGACAAAGAACTTTATCCAGGGAAGCAAAGAGGGGAATGTATGAGAGTATAGTTGTACCAACACTCTTGTATGGGTGTGAAGCAAGGGTGGTGAATGTTGCAACAAGGAGAAGGCTGGAGGCAGTGGAGATGTCACGTCTAAGGGCAATGTGTGGTGTGAATATAATGCAGAGAATTCGTAGTTTGGAAATTAGGAGGAGGTGCGGGATTACCAAAACTATTATCCATAGTGCTGAGGAGGGGTTGTTGAGGTGGCTCAGACAGGTAGAGAGGAAGAAACAATGACTTCGTGAGTGTATAAATCTGTAGTGGAGGGGAGGCGGGGTAGAGGTCAGTCTAGGAAAGGCTGGAGGGAGGGCTTAAAGGAGGTTTCATGTGCGAGGGGCTTGGACTTCCAGCAAGCATGCATGAGTGTGTTAGATAGGAGCGAATGGAGACAAATAGTTTTTAGGAACTGAAGTGCTGTTGGAGTGTAACCAAGGTAACATTTATGAAGGGATTCAGGGAAACTGGCTGGCCGGACTTGAGTCCTGGAGATGGGAAGTACAGTGTCTGCACTCTGAAGGAGGGGTGTTAATGTTGTAGTTTTATAACTGTAGTGTAAAACATTCCTCTGGCAAGACAGTGATGGAGTGAATGATGATGAAAGTTTTTCTTTTCCAGGCCACCCTGCCTTGGTGGGAAACGTAGAGAGAAAAAAGACGAGAGAGTAAAAGGAGAGAGAGAGAGAGAGAGAGAGAGAGAGAGAGAGAGAGAGAGAGAGAGAGAGAGAGAGAGAGAGGAAAAAACGGAGACTAAAACTGAGAGAATATATAGATATGTTATCAAAGGCACACATATAATTTTTTCATCAAATTGTTCCCAAAACAATATTTTTGTTATACTGTTATTGGGGAAGCTTTACTGATGTGACTGTTTGAACTGTATGACGTCAGCCGTGTGTAATCGACAGTGTAGGTGTTGTTGCTGGCATGAAAAACGTGTGTATTCTGCTTAATTCATTTCCAACTGAGATAAGAAGGTACGCCTTTGTAGACTTGACAATATTTTGGAAAATATCCACGGCTTGTTTTATAGACTAATAACCCGCATATAAGACGTTTCGGGCCGACTTGGACCATTAACCTGTCACATACAGTATGGCTAGTTAATGATCCAAGTCAGACCAAAACATCATAAGTTTGTTTTTCTTATGTTCGGGTTTTTTACATATTGTTCGAGTCAGGGTACTGTGCCTTTAAAGACTTCTTTCATATTCAGCATTTTACCACACAGCGATTGTTGGTAAATTATTCAGTGAAAATTCGAGAGAAGATTTTCAAGTCTGTCTCCGTGTGTTCGTAGAGCGAAGAACCAACTGAAGTGGCTAGTCACAGGAAGTGTTCCGTCAGTTGTCGTGCACAGGGCTTCGTGAGGCGGGTACTGGGTATCTAACACTGAATGAAAAGATGTCCTCTCCTCGCGTTTTGCCTATTAAAGGTAAGATCTTGAGGGGATCTTTTTCGGCAGTCGTATCTTTAAACACTGTCGCTGAGTGAATCAACAAAGGTACTTCAATATTCCAAAATTTAATCCCCTGTGACTGGAATAGTGCAGAGTGCGGCAAAAGTTGATAAAATTTAAAAAATAAAGGTAATTACATGAGGCATTCATAAGTGATTATATGGAAAGTAATTGCCAGTTAAAATAGGACATGTCACAGGACAAATCGTATTCATATCTATCAAAGAGACCAAAAACACCAATATCCTAAAATACACAAGCACATCAAGTTTGAAGCCACTCAGATGTTGTTGTATTGAGATATCAGCATAGAAGTCTTGAAACTAATCAGATTTAACACTTGAAAATTTTCGCACGAAAATCAGTATTTAAAATTTCCCACCTTCCAAAATATCAATCTGAGAACCACACAACCAAAATCAACCCAAACTTTTCTCCAGGTAAGACTCACCATGTTTTAAGACAGTAAATAAGTAAGTTTTAAGTAAGCTTAGTGAACACATCATCCTAATTTTTAAACAATGTTCTTGAGTGTTCACAGCTGTTATAAACACATAAACGAGTATTATGTTTATTTAACCTAAGATAAACAAAGTCAAAAAATGTGACTTATTAATGATCACGAGAGAAATTCGCTAACTATTTCACACAAACCAATTTGCTTAATAAAATTATCACATGATAACTTACACAAGACAACATCAAGACAGTGTTTACCTCGAGGAAAACACTTCAACACTGAAAGTTTAAAGCCGACCAGAAGATGCATTCTTCAGTTATTGCAGAGAAACCAACAAAATTTGTGCCTACACAGCCTAAACCCGTGAAACATTCCATCCATATCATACGATGCATCAACCATTGAAGATTGATGACCTTCACAATTGTTATATTTGAATTAGGGTAAAGCGCTAAGCCCACAGGGGTCATATAGTGCCTGTAAGATGGGAGACATTCAGAATCGATCCAGGCAAGGGGAAGATGAGTCTAGTTCCTTGGATCAAGACGCCCTTACCAACACCAAGGCAAAATAATGCAATAAGGTAAAATAACACCACACCATCTGGAGATTAAAAGTGACAAAATAACATCAATACAGAGCATTAACAACACCAACCCTCTTCTCAGTAGGATACAACACTGTTGAAGACGATCAGAGGAGACTCTCTCCACCATCACATGTAAACAAAACTTAGGAACAACTTACTTAACATTCTATATAACTCACCCAGGTATGTCAATACAACCATGAATCTTACATAAGATATATTACTCAAACGTTGAAAAATGACATCGATCAGAAAAAAACATTCTCGAGTAATAAGCGAAAATTTGTGATACAGCAAATAAAACTGTTGCTGAGAATGTATGTAGCAAGAGAAGAGTTTACACTTGTTTAACATAAACATCAATAATTCTGAAGTTTTCCCTTTTTTTCAAGTTCACTTTTCTTATTTACATTCTGTTTCAAATTCTTTACAATCAAATTTGATAAAATTAACAAAAAAATCTAAACTGGCATTTATGAAGCCAAAGAGAATACAAAAATACTTCCTTTTAAGATAGATTAGCATTTAGGGTTTGAAGCCGACCAGAAGAGGCATTCCCCAGTACTAAACTTACGTGTTATGACTGTAGAGTAAATAGAGTTTGAAGCCAATAAGAAGAAGCATTCTTTAGTTATTGATAAAAAATGAATGTCACTATTTATTCAGTTCAAATTAGGACTTATGCCACCCACTAGCAGCGTCAATCTTATGTTCAGGGAACCACACCAGTAGTGTAAGTTTGAAGCCGATCAGATCAGTCATTCTTCAGGTATGGCACTGATTACGTATCCAAATTTTTTTTATTACATCAAGAAATTTGCCCTGACACAAACACAACTTAACTGGCACTGTCGTGGGTACTATCCTGGGTACTATCCTGGGTACTATCCTGTGTACTATCCTGGGTGCTATCCTGGGTACTATTCTGGGTATTATCCTGGGTACTATCCTGGGTGCTATCCTGGGTACTATTCTGGGTACTATCCTGGGAGCTGTCCTGGGTACTATTCTGAGTACTATCCTGGGTACTATCCTGGGTGCTATTCTGGGTACTATCCTGGGTACTATCCTGGGTGCTATCCTGGGTACTATCCTGGGTACTATCCTGGGAGCTGTCCTGGGTACTATCCTGGATATTAACCTGGGTAATAACCTGGGTACTATCCTGGGAATTATCCTGCGAACTATCCTGGGAGCTATCCAGGGTACTATCCTGGGAATTATCTTGGAAACTAAGCTTCTGGAATATCCTGGGAATTATCCAGGGTACTATCCTGGGTACTATCTAGGGTACTATCCAGGGTACTATCTATGGTACTATCCTGGATACTATCCAGGATACTATCCGGGGAACTATCCAGGCTACTATCCAGGGTACTATCCTAAGGTACTATTTAGGGTACTATCCAGGGTACTCTCATGAGTACTCTCCTGGGTACTATCCGGGGTACTATCCTGGGTACTATCCAGGGTACTATCCAAGGTACTATCTAGGGTACTATCCAGGGTAGTATCCAGGGTACTATGCAACGTATTATCAAGGATACTGTTCTGGGTACTTTCCTGGGTACTATCCAGGGTACTATCCAGGGTACTGTCCAGGGTACTATCCTGGCCCTAAGATGCATCAACCATTAAATATTCAAGTCGTCCTGAAGAACTAAACTGAAAAGTATTTCGCACTTAAGCAGATCTAAACATTTCGTTCTCCACGATCTTAACAAAGTTCCTGAAGAGCGAAACGTTGCCATAATAAAAAGTCTCATTAGTTGCATCTGTGTCCATTCACCAAACTTAACTATGATGTGTCGACCACTTCAGCAGAGTCATCAAACTAAGGTGAAAGTAGTATAAGAACATAAGAAGGAACACTGCAGCCGGCCTACTGGCCCATGCGAGGCAGGTCCAATTCCTTCACTGGGAATGTAAATAGCTTGCTGAAAATTTCCAGCCAAGACAGGACTCGCAGCAATGGATTCAAGTTGGAAAAATTCAGATTCAGGAAGGATATAGGAAAGCACTGGTTTGGTAATAGAGTTGTTGATAAGTGGAACAAACTCCCGAGTACAGTTATTGAGGCTAAAACGTTGTGTAGTTTTAAAAATAGGTTAGATAAATACATGAGTGTGTGTGGGTGGGTGTGAGTTGGACCTGACTAGCTTGGGCTACCAGGTCTGGTGCCGTGCTCCTTCCTTAAGTGGAAGTGACCTGACTAGGTGGGTCATTGCTGCAGTGTTCCTTCTTTCTTATGTTCTTATGTTCTTAAGCCTTGACCTAGTCAGGACAGTCACATTCACTTAAGAGAGGAGCACGGCATCCGACCTAGTAGCACAAGCTAGTCAGGTCCAACTCACACCCACACAGATGCTCTCCTGCAATCCTCTGTCATTCATTTTCTAAAATACTCTGGACGACTAACTGTTCCAGGAGGTCAGCGTTACTCGTCAGTACAGTTTAACGCACTTAGTAGTTTTTTTTATTAAGATGGGGAGAAGAGGACAATTTTTCTTGGGAGTGCGTCTGTAACGTGCGTCTGTTACGTGCGAGTCTAATGTGCGACTGTAACGTGTAACTGTAACGTGCACCTGTAACGTGCGACTGTAATGTGCGACGGTAAAGTGAAAGTGTAACGTGCACCTGTAACGTGCACCTGTAACGTGCACCTGTAACGTGCATCTGTAACGTGCACCTGTAACGTGCACCTGTAACGTGCACCTGTAATGTCATGTGGGTTTTCGATACGTGGATAGGGTAAGAATACTCACGTAGGCTGGTAGTACGTATAATATATAACGGGAAGTATGGAAAGCACAAACAGCCGACCTGCCTCTCTCTGCTCTCTATCTTGACTGACCCATGAGTGCCTACGGGTGAGGATGTTTGAAATCCTGCTATGGTCAGCAGCAATATGAAGACAGCCAATGATTCACACAGACGGTTGGTAGTGAGTCATCTACGGGTACACTGGTTACTGGTAACTGGTTGCTAGGAACTGGTACTACTACTGAGAGCTCGGCGACGCTAACGTATGTCGTCCCGACATACAACTAATACAAACTAGAGACGGCAGGTGTACGGCTTGGGCTGATTCCATACAATGTCAAAGTACACAACAATTGAAATTATAACATACATAAGTAGAATATTGGAATGGAAAGCTTACGTAACTGAAACTGTAATGCAATAAAAGGGTTAAAATTTAAAGTACAACTCATCGAATGAAACTCTACGTTGAGATTACACAATCGAAGTTATAAAAAAAATTTGATCGATCGATCTGATTCATGTGATCTAGGGAAATTCTGAGGAAGGAATATATACAAAGAAAGAAGTGTTTAACAGAAAGGCAGATTCGGTGAAACTCAAATCTAGACTGTTAATTCTCAGAATTCGGAGGGGAATGTGAACACAAAAAAAAAAATTCTTGAATACTGATAGCTGTTGCTGTAATTATTCATCTATACAGGTTATTTACATTTAACCCCAACTCTGCTAGGGTGAGATTGACATAAGCAGAATGGGTGTCATCTCTGGGAGGATCAAACTCTGTAGCATTGGCTAACTCATGCTGTATTTGAGGCAAATCTAAATTTGGGTAGTTACAAATGATATTGAGGTTTCTAAATTACCTGTCGTGTATGTAGGGAATAACGACATTCAGGTTGATCGTCTGACGAGTATCAGAGGTAGAGAGTACAGGATCAGGAGGATTGTCGAGTCGGTCACATTAGTTGGGTTGGAACATCATTATCATCACATACTAACTTCATATGATCTAAATGCGATTTTTATACTGACCAGTACTAATTTCTCTAACCTTATACTTTTTACCAGTGATATGTTCAACTACTCGATAAGGACCAACAAACTTTTGATCAAGCTTAGGATTGCGGGACGTTTTGTTAAAGTTAGTCGGGCATAACTCTCGAACCTACTTTGATTTTGGATGGCTTTGCTCGAGTGTTTGCGACTCTTGTAAATTCTGCTGTTGATTTATGAAGTGTTTCACGGATTCTTCAAAAGCCCACTTTGAGCTTAGCTGGTACGATTTGCTATGAAATCATCAGGGTTGTAATTTGGTTTCGGATTAGAATATAGCAACTCATAAGGAAAAGGGTTTATCTACACCGTAAAATGCATAATGTGGAGTGTCACCTATAGAAACATTGTAAGCAGAATTTATAGCACCTGCACATCAGGTATAACTTCTCCCAAGTTTCACTGTTGGGGTTGATAGTGGCTCTCAAGACATCAGTACTTTTTTAATTGGTTCGTTCCGCTAACCCATTGCTGGCAGGATGATGAGGAACAATGGTGGTTTTAGAGATCTTGTACAAGGTGCACAAATTTTCAAGAATCTCATTACAGAATTCACCTCCATTATCTGTTACTAGTGACTTAGGGGTGGTATGCCTGCAGATAATGCATTCTTTAAACGCTTTAGCTACTGTCTCGGCAGTCTTATCTGCAATAGGAACTAACTCACAATATCTGGTGAAATGGTCACCATAACACATAGTGTTTGTTGCCCTGGAGGGAACATTGGAAATTAGTTAACAAATCTAGCGCAACTCTTTCCCACGGTTCGCTAGTAGTTGGATACACTTGGATTGGATTAGGACCATTAGCATTACCTTTATGTTGCATGGAGACACTACATTTCTTAACATACTCAGAAATATCAGTTGCCATACGAGGCCAAAAGTATTTCAATCTGGCTTGTTTTACTGAACGATCCATACCAGGGTGCACAACACCTGGTACATCGTGAACTAGCTGTAAGGCTACATTCATAGTGACTGTGGAATTACTAACTGGTAAACTCTTCTGCTAGGAGTCCCCCAACTCGGCTTTTTCAATACAGTAATTCTTGGTTCATGACAAAGTCACTGATGGGTGCTGGTGGCTTCACAGTCAGAATAAGATCTTCCTGGAGCAGGAATCGAATCACACCAGACCACATGGGATCTGTTCTTTTGGCATTCTTTACATCCTCGCAGTAAATGGAGGGTCTGCAGTTACTATACTAACATGTCGCGATAAGGCATCTGCGACTACATTTGACTTCCCAGGTAAGTGTTCAAAGGTGGGATTGAACTCTTGGATAGTCAAGGTTTCCATCTGGCTAACCTTCCAGTAGGTTGTTTGTTCTGGAATAAAGGTATCAGTGGAGCATGGTCTGTCAAGACATGAACAGAGTACTGATAAAAAATGTCTCGGAAGTGCTTTGAAGCCCATACTATTGCTAAAGCTTCTTGCTCAGTTACTGTATAATTGCGTTCAGCCTTTGAAAGGACTGGGCTAGCAAATTTGCAACTGTGTTGTACTTGCCATCGGTCTTCTGAGCTAGTACGGCACCTATACCAATTGAACTAGCATCAGTTGTCAGATAGAAGGGCTTAGAAAAATCTGGAAATTTCAAAATTGGAGCAGATTTTTAGCTTTTCTTTTAGAGTTTGGAATGCTCTTTCTTGACGGAAGGCCCAGACAAAAGGAGCATCTTTCTTAAGCAATCAGTTAGAGGAGCAGCTATGGAAGAAAAATTGGAAAATGAAAGTTTCTATAAAAACCTGCTAAGCCCACAAAGGATCTTACGGCAGCAGCAGTTTTGGGAGTTGGAAAATTTAGTACTGCTGTTACTTTACTTTGGTCAGTCGTAACCTCTAGGATTTGACTACGTGCCCCAAGAAATTGATTTCGATCTGAAAAATTGACTTTTTAGACAGTTTGATCTTTAAATTGGCTTCTTCAAGCTTACCAAGTACTACATCAAGTCTTTTCAAGTGTGTATCCACGTCTTTAGGCAATGACGATTACGTCATCTAAGTACACCATAAGTGCATTCCCTTTATGAGACCTCTAAAGATATTATTTCATGAGCCTTGAGAACGTGATGGGGGAAAGGATCGAAAATCCAAACGCCATAGGGGAGGAAGTGATAATGACCTGTAGGAGTGGAGAATGAAAGTTCGCTCTTGGCTGTCCTCGTGAAGGGGGGACTTGCCAAAACCCTTGTAACAAATCCAGGGTTGAAAAACTTTGTTATCTCCAATTTTTACTTTAAAAGATCACCCAGTACAGGGAGTGGGAAGCGATCGGGAAAATAGTTTTCGCTTTTAAACCCTTCCTAAAGTCAATCACTGGGCGCCAAGTACCATCCTTCTTGGGGCACTAGGATAAAGGGCGCATTCCAGGGTGAATTGCTAGGTGCAAAAAACCATCATCAAGATTTGATTGATCAATTCTTCTGCGACAGCAACTGTGAATGAGGCTTTTCTGTACGCAGGTATGTAGATAGGTCTAGTACCAGGTTCAAGTGGAATACGATGGGACAATAAGTTCGTTTTTACCCATCTTCTCCCCGGTAAGGCAATGGCTTTAGGGAAACGTTTGTTCAACAGAGTCACAAACGCTTGACTTATCGGGGAAGTCAGTGGGAGCTAAGTCTTTCTCCTCAACTGGTGGAACAGATTGACCCGGTGAAGTGGATGAGGTCCCCCCGGCAGAAATAGCCCGGACCCACTGGTCAGGTGACAATCATCCTCTACCTGAACAGGGTAAGGATAGTAAACCCAAGGTCAACAAGATTGGTATTTGCTTTTGAGGACGAACACTGTGACCAGAAGTATTAGCTAGGAAAGAATGGATCTTACTATCTCTTACAACATGTAAGGAGGGTTTCAAAAAAATAGACCTTTTACTTTGCAAGAATCACTGTCAACTAGGACGTTATCACCATCTGGAACACTAGGAAAAACAACAGACACTCTAGTGAGGGGCACTAGCTGCGACAAAAAACGTCTTTCTGCAGACGGCATGGGGACTTTCAACAAGAGATGGCATTACTAGTTGAAAGTAATCATTTTCCGACAAGGCGTCCCTGTGGAGAAACTACTACTTGAACTAGCAGACATTGCAGGGATAGGCTCAGCACTCAAGGTAGTCAGAGCGTCCTCGGACACTTGAGGTAACTGGACCTATCTTGCAAGTCTGAAGTTGCGGGAGAACACAGACAGGAGTGACAGGATCATCAGTGCCTGACCGCTTGGGTAAGTTACTGGAAAATGCACTGGCCTGTAAGGACTTAATTCGAATGTCGTACTCTGCGGCAGTATGGCAGATCTCGGATCCAAGCTGGTAACCCCAAAATGGTCGATCAAGTCATAAATTTGGGCATCCCATCGATAAGGGTCGAACACAATGCGTAAGTCTCGCATGGAAGCAAATCCTAGTAGAAGGTCACCAGGGAAAGTAATCTGGTCGACAAAAAGGAAGGAAGCAGTGAACTCTCTACCTTGGATAGAAAAGGGTTTGAGGGAGTCCGACCTCGGACACGCAGGTGAGAACCAGCTACTCCAAATAAGGGAGGACACATGAGTCGTTTCTACGAGAAGGACATGTCGAAAATGCTTATCCCTAAACAAACTAGACCTGATAATATTGACTTTGCGCACCGAGTCCATGAACAAATGAACGGGCGCATTATGAACAGATGCTTGCACTATAGGGCTATGGTTGCATTGGAAGTTATGTGCAAACAAAAAGGTGGATTGTCATCAGCAAAGATTTTATTCCATTTTCATCCCCAAAATCATCTACGTCAGAGACATGTAAAGGGCAACAATCATCAGCAGGATTGTCATTCTCGAGACTGCTTAAGGCTTCAAAGGAATTGTGAACGGGGATGGTGTACTCATATCACCTACTGTCACCATGGGACGGTTTGACTGGGTGCTCGAATTCCCCGAATTGGAAGAATGAGCCTGGTTCTGGTTAGTTTGAGAACCACGACGTCTGTTTCCTCTACGGGTTCTGCGGTTTGGAACGGCCACGGAAAGACCTAGAGTACTGAAAGTTGTAGAGAGCATTGCACCAGATGTGTCATGTCCATGTATTCTATGATAAGTACATTTGGGAAGATCTGACTGGTACTCTTTCATCATTTACGCAGCCCTCTTAGGGTAACTATCAGGACAATTAATTGCAATATGGCCACGGAAACACAGTTATAAAAGTCCGCTGACTATGGTTACTGAATGTACTATGAATACTACGAGGTTTTATAATGACTCTGTACACTGGTCCTTGGTGATCGCCGAGATGGTTGACGACCACGATTTGTCGCTGTGGCGCAAACAAGAGGTGGTGCAGACTGAGGCAATAGGTGTGAAATTACTTTTGTTACATGGGAAAGTACCCTGGGGGCACAAGGAAAGTACATTTATTTAGGGCTGTAAGTGGTTCCATTTTCACAGTTTGGAAAGGGTTAGCCTCATAAGCACACAAAGGAAGCAGGCGGCATTAGTTCTTTGATTGCTCCAAAAGCTGCTATTTTAGCAAACGACGCTGGGGGATGGTTTATCCTCATCAGGGACAAAAGCTGATGACTGGACAGCATTGATAAATATGATAAAAGTTTGTCTAATCTAACAGCAAAGGCACTCAACGATTCATTAGCCATGGGTGTAGCATTCACTAGTTCCCTAAGAACGACATATGGATCAGCTGTTTTTACTGGTACGAGGAAAGAACGAATCAGTTCCTCATATTGTGACCACTTAGTAAGATTCCTGAAGTCCCCGCATATCAAGGAGATCAACAACGTGAACAGCAGCAGGGGACCGATGAAGAGCTTTTTTCGCAAGTTGATAAGACTTTCCCCAGAAGGAGGGCCTTCAACTAGAGCATTAGCACGAGAAAAGAAAGCGCAAACCATGCTTCAAGACTAAAGCACATGGCCATTGAAATAAAGGTAACTCACAAGGAATCACGAGTAAAAATATAGTACTCAGTGTTGGGTGGTTGCAGTCGCTAAGGAACTGTGAGGACTGGAGACGAGCAGCAAGCCCGAGAGGTTTCAGGTCGACATTCACTAAGTATCACTTGCGGTAAAGTGAGACATAATGCAAAGAAGTGCACAAGAACAAATAAGGAAAAATAATGAACAATAAAAATGATAAAAAATGTTAAATTGAATAAAAGAGATGCAACTAATTTGCAGAAGAATAAAAAATGTTAGATACACTGCAAGAAGAAGAACAACTCAATGTAAAGGACTGCTGGAAAAAAGATAAAAAAATTACATGAAATTTACAAGTAAAATATTACTGGAGACTGAATTAAATGCAAAAATGAGCGTTTTGTTCTCTTGCTAATATAAGAATTAACTAATAAAATTGTAATTCAATATAAAAAGTAAAAAAATAAAATCACTAAATTGTATGCAAAGAGAGAATAAAAGGGGGTTAAATATTTCTAAGAATGAAAAAACAAAATTAAAATATAATGCAAAGACAACATGGAGGAAAATAATAAAATGAAAAACCAAGACTCAAAACAATAATGAACTGAGATAATATGCATAAAATATCAATAAAATAAAATAATTCACTTTCAGAACAAGTGCAACAAAAAATTCACTGCAAACAAGTGCAACAAAATAATTCACTGCAGAAACAAGTGCAACAAAATAAATTTACTGCACAACAAGTGCAACAAAATAAAGGTGCGGAAAAAAAAACACTGCAGTAATAAATTTACACTGGAAAAAATGTAGGTTAAATAATAAAATAAAAAATTGAGAAAAACTGATTTAAAAAATTTAACTCTAATTGTAAATTAAAAAAACAATTTACTCAAAACAGGTAAAGAAAAACTTTACGTTAAAAAGAAATTGAAATTACTAGAGTGAATTTGTTCAAAGAAAATATGAAAAATATGAATGAAAATAAAACAAGAAATAAAACTGGAAGTGTAACACTTTCAAAGTGGGGGGGAACAAACACTTACAAGTGGCGGGGACAACAACACTTACAAAATGCCAGGGCACACAAACAATTACAAGTGGCGGGGAAAAACACTTACAAGTGGCGGGGCGCACAACACTTACAAGTGGTGGGGCACACAACACTTACAAGTGGCGGGGCACACAACACTTACAAGTGGCGGGGCACACAAAAACTTACAAGTGGCGGGGCACACAACACTTACAAGTGCGGGGGCACACAACACTTACAAGTGGCGGGGCACACAACACTTACAAGTGGCGGGGCACACAACACTTACAAGTGGCGGGGCACACAACACTTACAAGTGGTGGGGGCACACAAAACCTTACAAGTGGGGGGGCACACAACACTTAAAGTGGCGGGGCACACAACACTTACAAGTGGCGGGGCACACAACACTTACAAGTGGCGGGGCACACAACACTTACAAGTGGCGGGGCACGCAACACTTACAAGTGGCGGGGCACACAACACTTACAAGTGGGGGGCATAAACACTTACAAGTGGCGGGGCACGCAACACTTACAAGTGGCGGGGCACGCAACACTTACAAGTGGCGGGGCACACAACACTTACAAGTGGCGGGGCACGCAACACTTACAAGTGGCGGGGCACACAACACTTACAAGTGGCAGGGCACACAACACTTACAAGTGGCGGGGCACACAAACACTTTACAAGTGGTGGGGCACACAAACATTACAAGTGGCGGGGCACACACACTTACAAGTGGCGGGGCACACAACACTTACAAGTGGGGCCCCCGGGGGCACACAACACTTACAAGTGGCGGGGCACACAACACTTACAAGTGGCGGGGCACACAAACACTACAAGTGGCGGGGCACCAACACTTACAAGTGGCGGGGCACACAACACTTACAAGTGGTGGGGCACAACAACACTTACAAGTGGCGGGGCAACAAACACTTACAAGTGGCGGGGCACACAACACTTACAAGTGGCGGGGCACACAACACTTACAAGTGGCGGGGCACGCAACACTTACAAGTGGCGGGGCACACAACACTTACAAGTGGCGGGGCACACAACACTTACAAGTGGTGGGGCCACAAACTTACAGTGGCGGGGCACACAACACTTACAAGTGGTGGGGACCACAACACTTAAAGTGGCGGGCACAAACACTTACAAGTGGCGGGGCACAAACACTTACAAGGGTGGGGCACACAACACTTACAAGTGGAGGGCACACAACACTTACAAGTGGCGGGGCAACAACACTTACAAGTGGCAGGGCACCCCAACACTTACAAGTGGCGGGGCACCAACAAATTACAAGTGGTGGGGCACACAACACTTACAAGTGGCGGGGCACACAACACTTACAAGTGGTGGGGCACACAACACTTACAAGTGGTGGCACACAACACTTACAAGTGGCGGGGCACACAACACTTACCCAAGTGGCGGGGCACACAACACTTACAAGTGGGGGGCACACAACACTTACAAATGGCGGGGCACACAACACTTACAAGTGGCGGGACACACAACACTTACAAGTGGCGGGGCACACAACACTTACAAGTGGCGGGGCACACAACACTTACAAGTGGCGGGGCACACAACACTTACAAGTGGTGGGGCACACAACACTTACAAGTGGCGGGGCACACAACACTTACAAGTGGCGGGGCACACAACACTTACAAGTGGCGGGGCACACAACACTTACAAGTGGCGGGGCACACAACACTTACAAGTGGCGGGACACACAACACTTACAAGTGGCGGGGCACACAAAACTTACAAGTGGCAGGGCACACAACACTTACAAGTGGCGAGGCACACAACACTTACAAGTTGTGGGGCACAACACTTACAAGTGGCGGGGCACACAACACTTACAAGTGGCGGGGCACACAACACTTACAAGTGGCGGGGCACACAACACTTACAAGTGGCGGGGCATACAACACTTACAAGTGGCGGGGCACACACAACATATTCACTTATTAATTTTTTTAGTATATTCTTAGAACAAAATCTTGCTGTGACTGATACGACAAAAATTGCTGGCAAAAATAATGGTACACAAGTCTGCGAAAAGATCAGGGAATGAGACACTGCTGGTGTACGAAAAAAAGGTATACAGAAATAAATGGATAATTTGGTATACTGGGGTCGATATAACTGCATGAACTACAATGACAAATACTGGAGAATACAATGCTGAAAAAATACAAGATAAAAAAATGAATTACTTCACACGGAGTGACTGACTGGTACACTACACAATAATACTTACTACAGACAGAGAGTAGCATAAAAAAAAAAAACACAGATAAAAAAAATATGAGATGAGCGATAACACTGAAAAATATTGCAAAAAAAAT